>LS990917.1:32203517-32803517 GCA_900464855.2 Musa schizocarpa | reverse complement strand
AGTATTTTCATATGATGCTCATTCATGTACTCAAACCTGAGATCTATCACTTGTGCAACAAAGCACAAACCAACCTGGATGTCTCAACAAAGACGATTAGAGGTCATGTTGCTTCCTTACTGATATTATATAAATGGAAACAAATTGCTGCTTAAGATTCAACAAACATTTATATAGTTATCAAATGAAATATATAAATAGCGACAAATACCTTGGTGTAGCCATTTAGGTTAATTAAGATCTGTATCTTGTCTTCATTGATCAACCTGCCAATCATATCAGATGACATCGAGGAGACATCAGTGAAGTGCTCAGCCTCAGATTGGATTCGTTGCCTCCATTCACTCCCATCATTTGGACTCAAGGCATAGCAGAACACCTGTACCTAAATTATTAGTTCACACAGAAATTGTTTAAATATAATCATTAGCAAGACAAGATTTAGCCTGTAGAACCTCAATGTTCTCCTTATTGTGCATTCCAAATACTGAGCCCATAAGATGTGATAGAGGATGGTTACCAAAGTCACTACTCACATATCTGGAAAACCATTTGGCATCATGTTACATCAACATAAGCAGTTGACAGACAATGGAAAACAAAAAAAATTACTCACCCCACCCTGAGCCGCCCACTTCTGCCCTCACTCTTCACAGGCATACGAGGGGGGTGAGCAAATGCAGGAAGCCCATAGCGAGAGGCAATTAAGGAGCAATGAGCTGCATATTTTCGGCTGAAAGACCATTTACCATTACACAAAGTTCTCATATTTAAAAAAAAATGTGGGAAATGAGAAGAAATTGTTTCACCTAATTTCCAATGCAAGCAAAGGATCAATAGGATATGCAATAGCATGAAATGGTTGCACACTTGGAAGAACTGACATCTGGTAGAACAAGCACAAGCAGTTAATAATGAACACAAAGTCACAAGTTACGACACTAGTATGACTCTTCATACTAAACTGCAAAGTAATAAGATAGTGAGTCAAAACCTTGATCTGCCTTTTAATGATCCCTTCGACTTCAACAAATTTGCTATCCCTACCATCCCAATCACAGACACACTGTTCAATCAATCCAGAAGGAAAATTAGAAAGCTGTATTTTTGGATCATTAATTGTCACCATAAATGTAAATAAATATCTTCAATAGTTCAATGATCCTAATTTTGCATCTGAGTTTGATGAATAAATTAAATAATAACGAAAGGATAGGGTGCAGGAGATATTTGACACTGAGTTATGAACTTAATACAATCTGCCCTGGTTCCTTCAGAGGTCACAATAACTAAAATCCATTATTGCCTGAAGCAGACAATTGCATTTACCAAACCTCAATAGCAAAACCTATAATACTTTCTTTCACAGACTGTCCAGAACAAACTATTGGCCCTAGAAAAAACCAGCTGGAATTAGAAAAGACCAGTGTCACAAACAAGAAGGCTTCTCATACTACCTGTAAGGTATGTAGAAGGTTGCAAGTTGCTTCTGGAAAATCTGGACGCAGAAGCAGGGCTTGTTTGTAACTTCTTAGAGCTTCTTCGACATGTCCACTGCAAAAATTTGTAACTGAAAAAGATAATGCACCATAAAAGAAAATATTTGAGAAGCACAGACCACCCAGAAGATATACCTATCTTTATAAGCAGAAGCTAAATTTGCATGAGCTTCAGCCATAGTGGGCCTAATCACCACAGCTTTAATATAATCCTGAATTGCCTCACTAACTCTGCCCATCTCTTTAAACGTGTTTCCCCTATTGAGGAGCCCATCAGCTGCCATAGGATCTATGCGAAGAACCTCATTGTAACAAGCTATTGCATCAGCATAGTTGCCCTATGTGTGGTTTAAAGGAGGTTAGAAATTTTAGTACAAATTTCAGCAAATGAAAGTAGCACAAGTTCACCTGAAGTTGAAGTGAAAGAGAAATACATGGTGAACAACTGGAATCTGACTAGTTATGATTTAGCCAAACGCACATATTCTATAATGCCGAAGGAAGTAACGAAAAGTACCTGTTGTTTGTATATGACTGCTAAATTGTTGTAAGGAGCAGATAAACCAGTTGTTACTGACAAGGTTGCTTTATAAAAGGAAGCAGCTGCAGTCATCATATTCCTGCATGAAAGATTTTTTTCTCTCTATAATTTCCCTGAGTTATTTCATGGCACAAAGTCCTTGCAACAAATAGTATTGCTCGAACATCCTCTAAAAAAATGTTCTGAAATCTCACCATTCCATATATATGTTTCCAAGGTTTGTAAGAGCCTGTGGGTGGTTGGATTGAAGAGCAAGACATGACTTCATGTAGAAAAAATGACTGTCAGATACTTAACAAGATAAGAATAGACAAGACATGAGATGAAAAAGTCAACAAAGTTACCCGATAACAGTTAATGGCTTCTTCCACTCTGCCAGAATCTTTCAGAGCATTTCCCTATGAGAAAACTCAATCAGGCAAACACTCTTCCTTTTGTACAACTATACCAACACTTATTTTATTTACAACCTACCAGATTATTGTATGCCTCCACGAACCGTGGATCACAAGTTATGGCTTGATTGTAGTGATGAATAGCTAAATCTAGCTGACCTTGCTCATAGAACGTACTAGCAAGATTTCCTGCATCGAGGGTGCAATCCTCTTTTGTATTATGATGTAAAGGTAGTTTCTACTTGTCATATATTCAGAGAATACACTGTTGCTGCCCTTTATAGTAATAAAGTGAAAAAGATAAACAGTAAGTCAGACAAGAACAAATGAAAAGTTCCCCCAGATGGTTAATGATCAACCACAGGAATGAACAAACAGCAAGAAAAGAAACAGCACAACAGAAATAAAATGTGACCAATGGTATAAATTCCAGCCACTATACCAGTGAATACTAACCATAAGCCATGGCATAGTTTGGACGTGCCTGAACAGCATGTCGATAGCACATGATAGCCTCCTGAAGCATTCCCATGGCCTGGAAAAGCCCAAAGGAAGAATGATTTTTCTCCATAAGCAAGACCTTTCCCATTTTTTCCCACTAATGGAAATTACAATAACATGAAAGCTTACCTTGTAAACATTTCCTTGGTTCAAGTAAGCATCAGCAAATGATGGTTTCAATTTAATAGCTTCCTGAAATTATAAAAAAAATCAAAAACAGGATGTAGCAAGGAAATGTCTTCTAACTAAAACATTTTCGCTCAGTTCAAAAAAAAATTGACATCAGGTACTAGACAAGAATGTCTTAGAAATTATATATAAGAAACTAAGCAATTCCTTGCAGTAAGAAATATCTTTTGCAAAAGGGATCTCTAATATCTGCAGCACTGTTTAATGAAATTTTCCTGTCAAATTGATTACACATTATTTCCTACAGTTTAAATGTACAAAATCATGATCTTCAGATAATTACAATAGCTTGAAAAAATTGATGATACAAATCAGTCGCTCATGGGCTATTAAGTAGTATAAAAAATTTGATATGTGGAACAAGAAAAGAGCTTTCTCTGAGCTGCTCATTGACAAAAGAACTAATAGAGAATAATATAATGTTTACAAAGGAAATACAATGAAATAAACAGTTAATACAGAACCTTTTTCCCCCAAAAAAGGAGCTGCTGATACATTTTGGATTTGCAATTAGTGACAAAATTACCATTGAACAGACTAAACAGGAACAAGAGTATCCACTGAAGTGTCTCAAAAGTTACATGTACAAGTGCACATTCACTGGGTTTAATGTTAAAACTATTCTCTATCAGATTAAGATCCAACAGCATTCTACAAACTTTTTTCGAAAAAGAATCGAGTATTGGAGCACAAATACAAAAAAAGATCAGGAAAAACTATGTTTTTTTCTGAGGTGATATGGCAAGAAAATTGGCTGCACAATCTACTTTTCTCCAAGTATGCATACACTTTCTAAAAGTCATTTTTACCCAAAAAAAGGTATCAGTATATTTTGAAATTTGAAACTTCCAAGCTATATTTCCATGTTTAAATTCTTAGTAGAACTCGTGCATCCAATTCCACCTGTAGATGCATTGTTCTGTCTTGGTGGCCTTCCACCAGGCCTGCTCTTAAAGCCTTCACTAAAATACCTATCATTTAAGTCAGACATCTCCCAAAGAATTACACCTTCAATAGACACACAGAATGTATCATACTGCTGCCAAACTGGCACTCAGCAGAGGTATATCCCACATAACATGCCAATGAAGACACAAAGACCACACAAACATATGAGATGTATCGGGAACAAGGCCCGTGGCACTCAATTCATGCTATGTACCACAACCATGGCTGGCACAGGCATGAAAGCAGCTACATTATCCTTGCAATAGTGTATTAATGATGACAGTCTGGGACAGTATGCCTCTTGAACTATATTGTCCGAGTTTGTGTCTGAAAAAGCTGGGTCAAGATTCCAGGTCCACTTGGGGGCTGACAGTACCAAAAATAACTGATAGAAAAACTCTTCAAATGAATTGCAAAATGCTTTTCCAAACAGCATACTATGAGGTGGATCAATCACCTACCTTATAATACATAAGGGCTTTGCTAAGGTCTCCTGCCTCCATGAAGAGCCCAGCAAGATTGGACCATGCAATGGCAAAAGTAGGTTGTATACGCAAGGCCTCAAGATAGCATTTATATGCCTGCACATGCCATCAAATTCTAGTATTAATCATCTGCCTTGTCGCTTAAGTTAAATGACATCACTTGTCTGCACTAAAGCTGAAGGATCCAAAATGATGAAAGAATATTATGCTCACTGAACTGATCAATAAATCCTTCTATAGTAAAATCATCCAATGGATGACTAAAGTAACACACGTAATAACAGTTACCGAAGTTTCCAGTAACTCATTAGGAATAAGAACATTCATTCATAGGCCAAAGATCAATGGTCAATGGGAGGAAAATATACCAAGAACTAATTAAGAGAAATGGAATTGAAAATGCATACCAGCAAAGTATGTCTAATTAAGCAATTATAATAAGTGCACCAACGGGGTAACACAAATTCAGCACCACTGACATAAATGGCGTGTACTTGCCTCGACCATCATGATGACAGAAAAACTTGGATTTTCATACCTCTTGAACAAAGCCTTGAGCTTTCATCAGATTGCCAAGATTACTATGAGCATCAACCTATTAAAAAAATGCAATAATCATCATTGGCTTTTTTTCATACTTAAGTGTGAGACAAAAATGCAACATTACAAAAATTCACCAAGAAAGGGTTTAGCGCAAGGGCCTGCCGACAGCATTGGGCTGCCTCATTGAGTCTTCCTTTCTGCATGTACGCACTTGCCAAGTTTGACCAGGCATCACAGAAGTTAGGCTGAATCTAGGGAAAAACAAAAGAAGACTGATGATATTAAAAAAGAAGAGATATCAATCCAGGTATTCCAGTATTTCTTAGAAAAATCAATGATGAAGAACCTGCAAATTTTAAACCAAATACCAGGACTGAAATGTTAGGATCCATGTACAAGGAAGGTTCCTGCTAAGCATGCAATACAACATCCAAGAAGATGGGGAAGAAAAAGTTATAGCTAAAAAATTGTACAAGAAAGAGCAGCCAATGTACAAAAGACAAGTATAATGATTTTAACCTGTAGTCTATCTTATGATGCTCATCCATAAGTCAAATTTAGGCCCAGAGGATAGTCACATAATTTTGTTATCTTCTTAGACTGGTGGACAAGTAAAATTATTAAATTCAATTCTATGGCTTTACTATACAGGATGGAATAGGGGAACCTAAAAGAATTTCACAGTTTCTTATGAACCTAAAACCAATGTGCTGCCTCAGTCACACGCACAGAAGTAAATTATTTATGAGATAATCTATACAATGCAATGCTCAGATGATAGAAAAATTAGGAAGAAGAAGAAACTTCCAAACAGATCCTTTGCCAAAGAGATATTTACAATTTGCCCTCAAGCGGGTGACCCTTCACTTCTCTCCTTACTTTTCCAAATTTTTTCTTTTTCTTTTTTTTGTGGTTTTGAGACAAACCTTCACATACAATTTTCCCAAATCTAGTCATTATTATAATAGTAAGTACAACATAAAATGAGAATTCTTCCATAGTAGATGCCTTAGTTTAATGCTACAAATAACATTGATCCCTGCTCTTAATACATCGTGTACACAATCAAATGCCTTGAAAACAAGAGACCCATTTTATGATGTTCTTGCATTCTCAAAGTTTATAAGCTACAATAAGGAGACACTCTCAACTCACTAGACAAACAACCTAATCTGATCACACAGAAAGAGAAAAGCAATGACTTTCAGTATCAATATCCTACAGCTCTAAGAATAAGAAAACATAATTACAACATAATATCATTAATCACTCTCAATCTTTCCCCTAAACATGATCTTAACCTTTTGGAATTATAAAATAGCTATACATTAAACCATGACTAAGTCTTACATGGTACAATTCAGTTTATAATAGTATTGACATTTCTGCGATGACAAACTCTACAACCAATATTAGAAGATTGCATGCCAGAGATCCATTTGACAAACAGGCATCAGTATAAATGTGAACACTAGCTTCTCTTTTAAAGTAAGATGATATCACAATATTGATTAATGACTTCATGACTAATAAAGGTGAACCAATTCATCATGCACTGTAACAGTAAAATATCAACATAAGAAGAAATGGTGAACTGAATTTCAAGAATACCTCAATGGCAGTCAGATAGTAACGAATAGCAAGGTCAACATTGCCTTTTTCCTAAGCAAAAGACAAACATATTCATCAGGTATCAGGGAAGGGCAGCTAAAAAATATTAAGACCAGTATATCAAATCTAAGATATATCCTGAGAATAGAGTTTTCTACTACCTTCAAGCATACATCTTATGAGTAGAGTGTCTTACATAATCCAATCCAAGCAACACAACCACTCGACCATAAACAAATAAAAGAAGGGAAATTTTAGTTCTTTTGTTACCTTCCATGCATTTGCCATATTTCCGTAACACTCTGAAAAATGAGGATCAATACCAAGAGCTTCCTCATTCCTTGCAATACACATGTCATAGTCATGGAGCTGAAATGAAAATAAATAAACAACAGTAGATAAGATTTTCGTTCAACAGAGACCAAATACCTATGAGTCCAGATATGTAATAAATTTAAAATAAATTTCCTCCTGAAGCACCTGGTAGTAGATTGCACCGAGGAGGAGGAGATTGTCCTTCCGCCGTGGATTCCTTTCGTAAACAGCATTGCCATATTCTAATGCCTGCTTGTATTTTGCAGCTTTATAATTCTGATGAGCTATAGCCAAATACATGTCCTCGTCAACTACATCATCCAAGCATCAAAGTCAGGTCACTCTTTGTAGGTCCAACAATTATTTTTCGGCATAAACAAAAGATCCTCCCAAAAGATCATGCTTGTTGAATCAAATTACCATCCAAAATTCATATTCTATATCCAATACGAGTTTGAAGCACCCAAAGAAAGAGAATTTTACAACAACGTAAATAAAATCTCAAAATTTTCACTCGAGAGAGGACGCAGACCTTCATCCGACTTCGATCGAGGCAAGCATTTGACATCCACAGCCCCATCCACGGACTGCAGAAGATCCGACGCCTCCTCAAGCTCCCCCAGCGAACCCTTAAGGAACCCTAACCCTCCGCCACCACCCGATCCAAATGACGGCGGATGCTGAGGCGGTGGTGGCGGCGGTGGCGCCGTATGCTGCTGCGGGTGCTGCCTCGCATCGCTCAGCAGCGACAACATCATCTTTCCCCGAAACGGACACCGCTGATGCGACTCCCAAATCGGCTTCCACCCGTCACCGAACCAGAGTGCGAGGACGTGAATCCCTACGAATCCCCCGGACCCAAACAAAGACACGAAAGATTCTCGAGAGAATTCTACTCAAGTGTAGGAGTCGAGGACGAAAGCAACCCTAATTCGATTTGGGTCTGGAGGATCCAAGAACGAGACATCGCTCTCGACGTCTCCGCTTCAACTAAATAGGGACAGTCTCCGCCGCGGGCTGGCCGCCGAGAGATCTCGACCGTCCATTCTTTGACATCTATGATGCGTCGGCCGCCTTCGTGTCATCTGCCCGCGGGTCCACAGCGCCACGCGTCAACTAGGTTTAGTAGGCTAGTTGGACGAGATCAGGGGCCAGGATATTCGACCAATTGTCATCAAGCGCGATTCAGCTGACGGTGGATTCTGTGCAAATTGACCACGTGGCGTGCAACCAGTGGCGGTGAAGTCGGTTTCGTAGGATGAGTTTGTGGAGACATCCTATTAACAGATGAAGAAAGGTATCTTCGTTGTCCGTTACGTCAAATCTTTGTGTTTGTTTTAATTGCGATTCGAGAAAATGTTTCCACAAGTCAAATGGATCAGCTAATCTTTATCAAATATTACATTTCATTTCTATGTATATATATATATATATATATATATATATATATATATATATATATATATGTATATACACACAAATATATATATGGCATACACGTTTAGTTAGAAGACGAGGTGGAAAAGATGTCAAAGTCATAATATCTTTTGGAAAGGAGGTTGACAATAAGACTTAAGCTTATAATTGGTATGAAAGTGAGATCAAATTACCTCAAAGATCAATAATGAAAACTAATGGTTTTTTTCATTCATTTCTATTTCATATCACCAAAGGAACTTAAAATCTAACTCACATTTGCCTTCCAAGAACCGTGTGAGAAATCAAGAACTTACTTTACTGATTAGGGTAATTTGAAAGAACATTACTGATTAGATCTCAAACTTGTTTCTTGCTACTCAAGTAAGCTCTATGTATAACCGAACAATGTCTTGCATCTCACCCAAAAATAATCCAAGGAATGATTCATGATTACTTAGCTTTGGTGGAAAGTTAGTCATAGTCAAACATCTTATGGATAGCTATGTGTAGGATTGAAGTAAAGCAGAAACAATCTTCATATGCACAATACTCTTGGATTTGTATTATGCTTACCATTCTTAAGAATCAAGAGGATTGATGAAGGATTTAAGAAGCAGACATGGAGAGAGGCTGCAACAGAGGTGATACTGAGTTATTCATAGACACGGGTCCTTGTTTATGGTTCCTTGGTCATGATCAATGCAATATCTAAAAGCGACATGATATTTCTACAATGTGTAGCACAGAAACAATCTTCATATGCACAACACTCTTGGATTTGTATTATGCTTACCATTCTTAAGAATCAAGAGGATTGATGGAGGAAAGATTTTAAGAAGCAGACATGGAGAGAGGCTGCAACAGAGGTGATACTGAGTTATTCATAGACACAGGTCCTTGTTTATGGCTCCATGATCAATGCAATATCTAAAAGCTACATGATATTTTTGCAATGTGTCTCACAGTATATGGAATGAATTGATTATATCTACAATTTTTTTGTTCTTACTGATTGTAAGAACAAATGTTCTGTGAACTGGTTATACTCAGGATTGGTGCAATTGATATTTTGCTCTGCCTACTAAAGAAAAGGACAAGAGTGTAGTAATCTTAATCTTTTGCCCAGTAAATTTATTACTTTACTTCTTTTTTTTCCCTTCTAGAAAACCAGCTGCAAATCTGAGGCCAGAATTAGTCTTGCACAAATGGATTACGTAAGATCATTTTATTAATGTAATGCTGTTTCATTTGTGGTTTCTTTGTTTGGGGGTCACAGTAGACAAATCTATCTTCAGTCTCTATCAGAAACGTTAAATCTGTTTGATACTCTGGTAATCTGAAATTAACTTGGTCATCGACTAGAACATGAACCATCTATAAACTCAGAAAAAACTTTAATTTTTCTAGCACTTAAATGTCCCCAGAAGATTATGTCCAGTTTAATTAACTGGGGGGGATTGAGAAGGTTTGCCAGTTGGTTGACAGGAATGTCTGAAAGCTCCATGTATCTGAATTTTGCCAGCTTGGCTGTAATATAAACTAATATGTCTATATCTGATTTCATTTGGTATGGAGTTACATACATCAAGATTGATGACTTTCCCCCCTACTTCTCAGAGAAAATTGCTCCTAATGGCTTCCATCTGATTTGTGTTGAGATCCAACAAAATGAAATGTTAACTTGTTGATCTCCACTTGCATGATATAATTTCCTTGTTGCTTTGGATGCCAACCAAGCCATTGCGGAGTGGCCAAACCTTATGTTGATGAGAGGCAATGTCCATTTCTCCTATCAGGATGGATGTAGACAGACCACCAGCACATTTCATTAGGTCTCAGGATTTGATTGAGAAGAGTCTGTCATGTTGAAGAGACCACAAAGGTGAAGGCCTCATCACACTGGCTGACAATGAAGAACACAGATTCAATATTATCCAGCAGATTAAGTTCTTCCAACAGGAAGAACACCATAAAACCATTTGATGCTTGTGCAAATAAGATGTCAGCAAGGATTAGTGACACATGAATTTCCAAGCTTTATCCTTGTTTGGGTACTTCAAACAAGAGGAGCATAAACTTCAATTAATTTTACAGATATATCATACACTTCTTAATCCATAATTAATCTGACAGGACAAAAGAAGAGAGAATTCGAATGCACCATGACCTCCAGGTAAACTGTTCTTCTCTTCTATGAGCTGTAAGCCTTGTTGATAGATCCTTGTCAGATTCAGATGACAGCTTATGCAAGAACTGATAGCTTAAACAAATGGAGTTGCAGGGATGCCTGAATCCTGTGATAGATGTTACGTAAACAGGGAAAATTAAAGGTTGCAGGTTCCTTTGAACTAATGGTTGACTCCATAAGCACTGTTCTTAAAGTGATTCAAATTTCTTCCTCATACATCACAAGAAGCACCAGAAAAAAAAAATCAGCAATAAAAAATTCAAGGCATCTTGATTAATTCATAATGAATAGTTTTATCATGGTAATACAAAATATGATCACCATGCTAAACCCTCCCTCTTACATCTTCACTCTTGTTCCGGCTCTCACCTTATCACAATCTTACACCTAATGAAAGAATAAGTTTGTCGCCTGAAGTCTGCGGTCGGACCGAATGGTGTTAGTTGAAGGCTTCTTGTGCTGCTCAAATACAAGACTACTAACTTAGTATGAACTCATCCTGCATCAAACGTACACCATAAATTTTCCTATAATCTTCTGTGTTTATGGAGTGACCAAGTTGAACTTATTAGTCTTCCAACTCATTCGGCATGCAAGCTTCGTGAGAAGAACTCGGCTCCCTGGCTCTGCCCAAAGCCCAATTGAACAACATACTGGAGGTCACTTTCCCAAAAGTTCCCAAGCTGAAAAGGCCAGCATTGCTTCAGTCATAAACTTACTCTTCCAACAAACTATAATCAAGTTATGCCTGTCTGTAGATGTTTAATGACAGCATCATTACCTGAGAGGTGGCATCGGCCAGTCCATCAATAGGACATAGTGGCTGTTGGCCGACGCCAAGACCATTGGTGATGGCACTCTGTAGAGGGCTCCCTTGAGGTCGCTGAGCATATGAGAAAGCTGTGCTTGTTCCTTCTAATGGATAGACTTGCTGTGGCAATGGCTCATGTTCTTGATGCATCTATATTGCAAAGGACAAACTAAGGCAAGCCCAACTCAAATTGGTGGACATCTCAGAGAAAGGATCCGAGAGAATGAATGCAAAGAGCTTACATTTTCTTGGAGGAGAGTCTCCAGGTCAAAATCTAGCTGGGGATTTATGGTAGCTAGCTTCATCGACAAGAACTGAAACCAGATAAATGTAGTTCAGATGGAAATCTAGTTTACTGAGGAAGATCATGTTTTGATCTTTCTTAATGTCTATAATTCTGTACCTCGACTTGCCGCTGCAACGACTGCACGTAATTGATGATCTCATCAAGCATCATAGCTTTGCCAGTTATCTAGTATTCGAAGGCATTGGGACTTCATTAAGATTTCTGTGCTTGGAAAACAAATGAAGCATCTTTGCAGCACAACTATCAGCAAGCTTACCTTATTACAACCCGGTACGAGATCCTGCAGGAGCTTCATTCTCTTGCTGATCTTTTCTCTTCTGACCTGGTAATTCGAGAAAGAACGCAATGACAAACTTGAAACTAGGAAAAGAGAAAACCGAGAATGATCGAACAACATGAGAAGATCGTTCTTTGCTCACCCTCTCGGCGAGGCTGTGGCTGTCAGTGGCTTGCCCTCTTCTCGCCCTGACATGGATATAGTCCTTTGGGGGCTCCGGCGGCTTGGCATTGTTCTCTTTTCCCTTCTTCTGGCTGGCGCCGATGTTTTGCTCAGTCTCTTGCTTGACTACCGAATCCTTGTCAGCTCCATTATTTTTAGCTGATTTGCATCTCTTCGCATCAGGATGTTCGTCCTCAGCCGCCTGCAATCCAAGAATTCTCATGCTATAGTGTCGAGAAGAGAATTATGCATTAAATCGGAGAAAAAACCCAGTGCAAGTATCAATTTTGAGACGTACTGTGGGAGAATTCACGTTGGAGGATGATAAAGGCGCCTCCTTTCTTCTCCCCTTCGATGCTGCTTTCCGCTTACTAACGTTGTTCGCTGCACCACCTGCCATCGTCCTACCAGACGTCGACGATGGTGGCATACCACCACCAAGCTTGGATCTCATCTCCATCTCCATTCGCTCTGGGTTCGATTTCGATGCGTCCTTCCCATTGTCCGGAACTCCCATCTGCAGCGCATCGGCTGACTTCAGTGAGTGGCTGCTCGGAGCCCTTGACAGATTCCGGGCCACTGGGAGCCCGGATTGGTCCCCGAGGCCGCCGTAACTCCACGCTCCAAAGCAAGAGGACCTCGCGGCCCGCTCCGTGAACCCTGGGTTGGCGGCGAACGGCGTGAATTGCCCGTCCGCCATAGTCCCTGGCATCGGCAGGCCTCCCCCGCCCTGCTGCCGGTGACCCAACACGGGGAGGGTGAGCTTCGGAGGCGAATCCAGCGGCGTGCTGTAACACGAGGTCTGGGAGATCTCCCCGGAGTCGCAGATGCCGCCGAACCGCCCAATGAGCGCGCGGACAACGACGCTACCGTTGCCAGCCGACGGATTGGAGGACGGAGACGAGACGAAGGAGCTAATCGCCGACTCGAACTGGGCGTCGTGGTGCATCGGCTGCTCCCAGCCGAGGTCGAGGAAGGGCCGGGGCAATTGGTCGGCGACGGCGCCAGAGTTCATGTCAGGCGACTTGCAGTCGACAGATAAAAATCGCTCCTTTTCCATTCCTGCGGGGGGAAACTGCGGCAAGGACCGCGAAAAATGCAGAAAGGAGGTATTTTTACGAGAGGATGGCGGGGAAGAGGAGGAGAGCGAGAGACTTGATGGGCGGAAAGAAGGCGGTGTTGACCTTCGGGTATATATAGAGAGAGAAAGAGAGTGGGGGGGCCGGAAGGCGAGAACAGGGTCACCGCAATTGGCGGTGAGGGAATGCGGGGCTTTGGACGCCAGTGATGGAGGAGCCATGGAAACCAGCGATGGGGATTAGATTGCTTTTGGGGAAGAGATCAAAAAGGTGATAAAGCTTCGACAGAGCAAAGGACTAATTGAGATTGACAAAAAAAATCAAACTCTTCAGATTAAATAGTGTGTCTAAATGGTGAACTTTTAAGAAAAATCTCGAGCTTTCTTTCTCCTACTTCAAAGTAGAGGATTCAGTGAGAGAAAGAAATCAATGTCTTCAATTATAAGAGTGCATAAATCAATAGGTCTCAACTTGTTTTTACAATAATAAAACTTTATTTTTTCATTATTTCTTACTAGAAGAAGAGAAAGAAGTAAATGAGACTCTGATCAATGCAGGATTTATTAACATATTGTAAGGATATAATTTTATCTCAGTTAAAATAGAAGTCCTCATTAAGGCTCGTTATATGTTGAGAGAGAGAGAAGGCTCGAACCCATCAATATGATTAGAGAACTCGTTAGGGAGTTTAAGAAAAGCAATCCAAATTGGATATAATGCACGTTTGAAGAGCACATCCGAATTGTGCAAGTCTTTCTTCAGGTCTGACGAACATCTTCTTCCTGCGCAGGTGAAAAATTCGCAGCTGTAGATTATAAGAGCCATATGCCATGTTGTTTAAGTTGTGTTCCACATTGCTCATGCGGTGAATTCATGCATACAGAGATCTTTGACTCACCCTCTACTTTTATGGCCACTTTGAAGCTATGCCAATCTCACCCATGGCAGCAAGAAGGCTACCAGGAAGAACACCTGGTTTGACCAGGGGCAAAATGTGCCATGAAAACAGAATGGATGAACACCATCACCGTCACCTTCCCGGTGGCTGACTCTTTTAGCTTCTACTGTCCCTCAGGCTCTATGCAACAGCGTCATGTACCTCTCTCCGTATCCTCTCTTCTAGTTCGTGTCCTGCACTGCTGCTCATCTGATCCATCCATGTGAAACCAGTTCAGAAATGTTGCTTCTGCTTTCTTCTTCTCTGTTTAATCTGCATATGTAGCTCTTGTGAAATGACAGCTGGTGAGGATAAGAAGAGAGCTCTTGGATGTTCAAAGTTTGCTTTGAATTGGCTTTACCAAAGCTTGTACATAAGATCTGGCGATGGGGGCATTCATGAGCTCATTATTTCATGGCTTGATGCATCGACACTCTTCCAGGAAGACTCATCAGCAGTACGATCAGTCTTCACAAGAAACCAAAAAGGATTGAAACTTATGACTCTGCTGTGACACACTTTGAGGCTCTGTCTAAAGCTGTGTTTGTCCCATACCATCTCCATCAAAGAATCCAAACCTTTAATGGAATCTAAATCAAAGACTCCAAACTCCCTGATGTTAGTAGACAACAGTAGAAAAGAATTGTTCATGGCATGTGAAACTTTTGCAGAGAGGATGAGGAAGGATCGATCCAATAAATGTCAAGATCTGGCTGCCACTCTTCTCTTCTCAGCTTCCATTGCTGACCCAGCACCGACCTTGACCACCTTCACCTCAGCATGAGAAGAACTGCTTGCCCACTCCAACAATCCACTCTTTTCCCTTGCTCTTCTCCTCCTCATCAGTGCACCGATAACATCTGCAGAATTTGATGCATTCACTTGCATTCAAGCTTCAATCATGCTCATTTTCAGGTGCCTGCATGCTCAATAACTCCACCAGTATTGAAATGCTGTGAATTGTGTGTTTGTGTTGGTATAGTAGCATTGGGAGATGGACAGAGAGGCTTAAAAGAGCTGATGAAAAATGCTGAGAAGAGTACTTAGTTCTGAGATCTGAATCAGAGGATTCACTGAAAACAATGAGACCTGTGTCCAAATAAAAACTGTGGCAGAAAGATTCATGGTTGGTGATGGCATCTTGTGTTCTCTGCTGCTGCATTATGTGTTCTTGCTGCTCTCTTGCTGAGTCTGATTTGGACTCTCCAATTGGTTGTTCTATGAAAGGGAAAAGTTTGATTACCATCAATTAACCACATTTCATTTAGCTCTTCAACCTGTAAAGGCAAATACATTATTTTTTGAATCTTGAAAGGATAAATAAATAAGAATCCTTTTTTTTTTTTTTTGAACATCTCAACACTTCTTAAAAGTACCAAAATCTTTTATGTTTTCATGAGTCAACTGGATTTTTAAGAGGTGGTTGCCTACTTACTCACTGCAAGAATGTAAGAAATGCTAGTCTAGAATTCAATTTAATATGTGCTAAGAAGTGTCAGAGTCTCCCATGGCCTTCTGAATTAAAACATAAGACTTCAACACCAAATCTAGAATGGTATTTTAATCAGCAAGTGATAAGTGCAAATTAAGCAACTCACATTCCAAGTGAAGACCTCATACAAACCACTCTTCGAAGTGTCTTCTAAGTTCCTTTAACATGAAAAATATTTCTTTATTTTGACTGTCTTAGAGTTACTTCATGTTAAAGTCATCTATCATGCATGCATTACTGTTATATCTCAAGTTGATATGAGTTTCTGTAATATATCAGACTGATAGTAATACAAGCATATCCCATGGTATATCAACCAATACTGCTTGGTATCATCCAAAAAAATTAATAAAAGATTATCTGTAATCTTAGATCAGAATCGATGGAACCGATAAATATTGAACTAATTGATATTTAAAACCATAGTCACTACTACATAGCAAATGAAAGAGAGACACTAAACCCATGAAGTTTATCAAATAATAATATTGTATTAATTGATGTCTTGATAGCTAGAGGTCAGTGCCAAAGCCATTTTTATCCTGTCTCTTCTTCTTCTTCTTCTTCTTCTTCTTCTTCTTCTTCTTCTTCTTCTTCTTCTTCTTCTTCTTTTATAACCCTCTTAAGCTTTGGAATCCAATCCTACATTATAATAACAATTTAGTTATATGTTCAGTAGCATTAGAACTATAGTATAGTCATATAAGAAGACTTTTTGGATTAGATAATGCATTAGTACCTTGGAAGTAGAGTTTAATAGGACATTGCCTGCTGCATGTCTCTAACTCTTCTTCTTCTTCTTCTTCTTCTTTTCCTTCGTATGTAAATTGAAGTAAAAAAGAAAGAAGAAGATGACAACAGAGACAACACAAGCAAACAACACAATCCATGTCTCCCGGGCTCTTTTCATTACGTGCTAAGCCACCCCTGTTTCGGTGCCCAAGAAAGCTCCTGATCTTGAAGCCTACACAGTACATACGTCAGCCACAACACTCTGTTCTGTTTGTGTTTGTGGCGAGGCCTCCAAGTACATGTAGCTGGTAAACTGATGATGAAGATAAATGGTTACCACCACATCTACGAAACATTGTTGCATACGACATATTTTTAGGATGATGTTGACTAATCGGTTTGATAGTAAGGTTTACCGATCGAACACCATCTTCATCATTTACCCATTCGAAAACAACAAAAATTAGCACCAGTAAATGCAGTCTTTGCGAAGGAAACTGCATCGTGTTTCACATGATGCGGTACGTGTACTCGCTCGCCCACCATCCTTGAACATTGTAGCTAATGTTCATGAAGATTCCGAGAAGAGTAGGAAGTATGACTTCTCGAGTGCCATCTCTCACCGACAAGGCAATGGGTTGTAGATTTCCTTTTACCGCCGTCACGGAAGACTAATGCTGCGTGATCGTCACTTGGTTGTCAAAAAAGTGAAATGCTTGGGAATTGAGTGGAGAGGGAGAAGACTTGATTCATAAATGACCATCGTCCATCCTTGGATCGACATGATCGAACATAACCATTGAAAATAATTTTATGATCATGGATGATGGATGCACCTACATATAAAATACCTCACACCAACATATGATCAAACAAAACAAACGCTGTCCAGAACCAAGGCTCATCATCTCAATGGGCACAGATCTCCCATCAATACAGGATCCGGAAGGAACAATGTCTGCGGCCTTATTTCAAGATTACCATGACATGAATCCAACATCCAAACTACAACTGAGCAATATTTACCATTACATCAGAGCTCACCCTTAACCCTGAAATGTCAAGAAACCCTTCCATGTGCAACATATACGTCAGTGTGTAAATCCGCTTGTAACCATTTGCAGAAAGTCATTTGGTATTTATGTATAAAAACTCAATTAACTATATAAGAAATCCTCGGGGACTATCTGCACTAATGAATGACAAGTGACTGGTTAAACTTGATTAAGGATACATACTTTTTAACGTAGCCAAGGATATTGGATGGAAGTTACTGCAGAAATTCCATCTTCTATAAAGCACCAATTCCAGTCTTCCATATCTTGCAAAATTATTTACATGTTGCTACAAAACAAACCAATGATGACCTATTTGATTGAGAGAGTCATGTACCATTATTATGGCTTTCTCTGGTGAAGCTCCGGGTGCGCATTCTAGTTCCTTCAGGGATCGTGACCTTACGCCGCTTGTGTGGCTGCCGCACTAGTATTCGCCCTATCACTTGAACATCATCCTTGTCCAAAGGCTTAACATCGTCAGTAACGATGATATCTTCAAATGAAGAAGGCAAATTCACTTTGCAGTTGCCATCGCCACTACTGATGTCCACGCTGTGGGTTTCCTGATGGTTATCATCCTGTCTGGCTTCAGAACGAGTTTCCTGGCAATCCTCACCATCTCCACTCTCTTGGGTGCCAAGTTCGACGCACTCATCATGCCCATCCACTGTTCCCCTACCATCCATTACCATACAATCTGTAACATCACTGACCCCATAAGCGTGTCTGTCGATGTCCCCACCATCTATGATCTGACAATCTGTCTCCCTGGTACAAATTCTCAGAGAACCTTCACAATCTGTGCCCTCTGCTTTAGATGCATCATTTTCTTGAGAATCTTTAACAAAACCATCCGGCTCTTCTCTAGGAGACGAAGTAGGGCTCTCTGGAACATAACCAAAATTCTCTGGTGAAGCCAACCTCATTTTTTCATCTTGCTCTCTTTGATCGATATTCGTACTGTTGGAATTCATGCATTCAGATGCCAGATCTGTATCTGCATCCTTTTCATCTGCAGTGCTCCAGGGTGTTACATTGGCACTAGTTACATTCATAGAGTTCATACAAAACTGGGCATTAGGGCTTCCATCCTGTGGCTGACAATCTTCTTTCCCCAGGCGAGAGGAAGATAAATGTTCCCTTCCATCAGCATGCTCCTAAATGACAAATACAATATGACAATAAGATAAAAATAAAAAAGATGCAAAGCACTATATGTGCCAGCTCAAAAAATGAAATAACAAATTCCAAGGTACATTTAGGACCTCAGAAAAATCTGGTGAAAGTATTAAGTAGACAAAGAAGAAAACTATACCAAAATTAGGCATGAAACAAATAACAGGTTTGATGAAGTTGCAGTATGCTGGTGAACATCAGCTCCATGCTTGGGTGAAGACATTGTATTTTCTCCTGGTTCAAGAAATTCTGGAATCATCAATCTTGTTTGTTCATCACATTTGGTACCAGAAGATGATGCCAGATGTCCAAATTCATTTCCGACTCCAGCATCAGGACACACTGCATCACCCACTAATCCTTTGGCTGGGCTGCAGTGTGCAGAAAGAAGTTCTACATGTTCTTGCTCAACGTTAATTTCAGGATACCCTGAGGATGAAGGATGCACTTTGCTGCATGTGCTAGTATTAATTTTCTGAGCAGGGTTGTTAAGAAGTTCATATATCAGCTTCCGGATAAGAGAACGCTTTAGAGAAGCCTCAGCAGGTGGAAACCAATCAGCACTGAGCTGAAAAAATCCGAGGCAGACAAGTGAGCTGGAGAGAGATACATTCTATTTATTTAAATCTTGTAAAACTAGCATAGAATCCTAATGCCATATGACACTTCAGATGAAAATGAGACATTTCAATCAGGCAGGTTATTATCTTGGGGCATCATGTCATAACAAAGAAATATTGGAAGCTCCGACTCTTACCACGATAAATCCACAAAAGCATAGAAAGTTTGAAACTCATTCAGTACAGACTTGTGTTCCTACAATATGTGCTAGAAAGTCCTCATTTGGCGAGATTGCAGGCCCTCGGCCAGACAAGATTAGGGTCAGATGAACTCATTTTAGAGTATGTTCAACAATTGAATTAATTTCTCAAATGTGTTTCGTGTGAGAAGTCGAGACGGGCAAGAAATGCAAACCCTTACAACTATGGTAACTGTCAAGCCATTGATTGTCAGTGTCTTGTGAGTGGAACATCTGAAATTACTGGTTTTCAAACAAGAAAGGAGGCATATATTATGCTTTCTTGAAAAGTGACACATGGCCCATAAAACCATCCCAGGACAATACATCACTAACCATAAACATTAACCAAACTAAGAATCTGTTAACAATTCCACGATCCCAATGCTTGTCCACATCTCATTCAATATGCTGTTTTCCAAATCACAATCAATCTTAGCCCTTCCCTTTTCTTGCACGTTTCTTCCTAAAACACATCCTATTGCCTCACCTTTCTCCCATATCTTTCATTTGCATAATATCCCTCCCCTTAAAACCACTCTATTTCTGTCTACCATTTATGTCATCTGTTTTCTTCAGCCTTATTCTCTTTTTATCTTCCCTTCTTCGTAACTTAACCTCCACTTTGCCAAGTACTGTAATGTGGTGCTTTTTTCCCTCCCAAAAGAGATGCTTAACAGGACACGGTGGCAGGTCCTGAATGCAACAAAGATGAAATATCAAGACATCAATGATAATAATTGGTCTGATGACCAACTTGAACTGGACCTCATAGTTTAGAAACTCACCATGTAACTTACTCAGAGAAAAATTTTATGATTTGTTCATCCGAAGTCCCATAAAATCAAGAAGTCAAGCATCCATATTTGTTATGGCAAGCATATTTTATATCTAAAATTCATATTTGAAGACTGGCAAGCATCCATCACACTTACTCAAAAGGATTCATGGTGGCATAGTTGCCAGAATACCAATGTTGTCAAAAGTTTTTCCATATACAGAGTAACTTGTACACTCAGTAATACAAACATTTTCTAAGACGACCAATGTATAAAAGCTTAACAATACAAGAGTATAAATATATATTTTAGAGTAATTACACTAATATGCAACTATATCTACAGGAATGCATCTTACAAACGGAAAAAATGTTGAAAAATCTTGAGAAGTTACAACAGGAACATATTTTGCATTGGCCTTGTCATTAGAATATATTAACAAAGCTTAAGGTATATATTATTTAGAAGAAGAACGAAAAGAACTCACAAAGCTGGAGAACTTGGTGACTTTGAATGGGTCAAAACTCACAGGAGCCTCTTCCAGAAACAACTCAACATAGTGGAGTAAAAAGAGACCACAATCAAATGAATTCTCCTGTTGTGGCAACTACAGCACCAAAAAAGAAAACATTAAAAAAATGAAAATTGATCTTCCAGAGAAAATTTAGAAAACAGTTAATACAAGCATGTAAATCAAGATCTATCATTCAATAGTTGTATCATAATGATTTACGACAATTAACACAGAATAATCAACTTAGATTTTATTGAATCATGTAGGTACTGCTTATGTGATCTTTCACTAATATGAGAGAGAGAGAGAGAGAGAGAGAGAGTTGTCTAAAATCAAAAAGTTCTCTTGAAGTTGTCTTATGTCATTAACTCATTTTGATTGCACATGATCATACATATATATACTATTTATATTATGGTAGACATATCATACTTATATACATGCTGTTATTTATTTCTAACATATGAAAAACAAGTAAACAAAATACAAAATAGAGAAAATAAGGATTGTTTTGCATCCAGATGTCTTTATAGCTTAAGAATGTACATCCAGCAGATGAGCTAGGTCATTTCTCCAATATAATAAACCTCCTCAAAAATAATGTTGGTAGTCAAGAAGTGAAAATTCTTGGAAAAGACTGAAATAAAAAAAACACAGGTAAAATATAGATTAATTACATCCAGCAGAAGAGCAAGAACTCATTTCTCCCATTTAAACCTCCTCAAAGATCACTTTAGCCTTTGAGAAGAGAAAATTCTTGTAATAGCTATGAGAATGCATTATTACCAAGGATAAACAAGAAGTTATTAGTTATGAAACTGTATACCATATTAAATAAAGAGTATGTCCAAGTTTTTCAACAGCATTTTCCTTGTCATAGGAAGTGGATCTAGAGAAAAAAACTAACCTCAAGCGAGACAAATCTTAAATTTAAGTATTTCAAAGAATCATCTTCAGTTGTTTCTGGGTGTCTCTCCTTCCATTCTTCCCACATGTAACTGTCATTCACGAAACGATAGCTATTAGGCAATGACACAAATCAAAACAACCAATGAGTGCATCAAGTAAAGATTCTAGACATAAATTAAGCACATATTGCCAAAAATAGAAAAATAATGCAGAGGATTTTAACCAAGGAAAGCAATTTAGACCGACTCTCGGTATGGTATTTACTGATCCATCCGTTGATCAATCGATCGTCGACCAATATGCAGACCATCCAACTTCAGGCGATTCGTATGCATGGCATATCGGGCAATAGGTTGTGTGAATCGAGTGGTAAGGCTTGTGAAAGAGGCTTATTGCCCCATTCAGGCCTAGAACTAGGCCTGGACTGGCCAATAAACCCAACCTTTTTTTTTATTTTCATAATCCTAAAAATAAAAAACCCTAATACCTAATCTCTCTCATGCGTTCTCTCTCTTCCCTAGTGCCTACATCTACCGCCACTTGCATCCACCACCGCCCACATCCACCGCTACTTATGTTTGTCGCCACCATGCCCTAGCAATCAATACTCTCCTCACCCTCCTCCATTGCACTCTCTCCTCTCCTCCACTATGCCTCCTTATAACACCCCGATTAGTCTCGTATCAGAAGTAACAAGGCAAAATTTTATTTGATGGGTGTACTACTATCAACTTCAGCTTAAACTTTTTGAGCAAGTGGTTCAAGCTTAACGAAGTTAACAAACCAGTTATTCCATCAAGCCAGGTCAACATTTGGTATCAGAGCAAACCTAGTTTTAAGGTATGGTATAGAGACTAAAGTAGGAAAGGATTCCCCATGAATGAAGTAAAGGGATTCGTCAAGGTGTGGAGCCTTTACTGAGCTATGCCTCGCATGCACCATGTTAGGGCCTGATATGGGCTATGCTAGGCCTTGACGAGAACATCAAACCCTTAAGCGGAGGAGTTTATAACACCCTGATTAGTCTCACATCTAAAATACGCAAAACTAAGATTTACTTATAAGGATCTGATGAGTATACTACTATCAATTTCAACTTAAGTTTTTTGAGCCAATGGTTCAATCTCAACGAAGTTAATAGCCCAATTATCCCATCTGAGGTCATGACATCCTCTCCTACACTATTACATCTCCTCCTTTACCTCCACCGCCTCTTTTTTTCCTCCCCCCTTTTATGTACTAGATTCTAATGTGCTATGTATCAAAACACCATAATAGATCGGACCTGTATCTAGCCAAGGACTGGCATGGGTTCGATACCCAAATTTGAAAACCTTGATCTCAAAGGTAATTGCAGCACATTACACATCCGAAGTATCGACATTTGTAATATGTAGAAGTTTGTAATGAAAAACACAACCAAAAAATAAGGTATTCTTATTACACATGAAAGACAAAAAGATTAAGCCTAAACTAAGCCTTGCAAATTACATAATTTAAATTACACATTACAAGGACTACTTGGACTGATGGGGGATGAAAAACCAACATCAAGGTTTGCTTTCCAAGGTCATGTGCTGATGGATGTGGTCGCAATGGTTCATGTTAAATTGGTCATTTCCCACAAACGATCCAATACAGCTAACAATATCTTTCGAGCACATGAAGATCATCAAGATGATGACAAGTTTCAAAAGTTCAGTTGTTCTCATTGGATCCTCTGGCAATTGATTTAGGCTCCCAACACTGTCCATAGAGTACTATTGAACATGATGAGAGAGATTCTCCAATAGCAACAATAATTGAAAATCTTTTTTTTTTCATGAAAAGCAAAAACAGGTCATTCAACACCAGCAAACATGCACTAAAGTCTCATTATAGGAGAAAAGAAAAAAGCTTCAAATGAACTATAAGGGATAAATGGAATGATAGAAACACGGCAAAAGTTGGCTAGATAATAAAAAAAACATTCAAAGAAAATATCAAAATGTGCAAGAAAAACACAACAAGAATAACAATGACAATAGATGAAAAAAGGAGTGGTTTGAGAAGCCTGAGATGGTCCCTACCTTGATCTATATCAATGCTATCTCTCAGTAGCTTCACCTATGACCCTTGGTTTCAACTTTTCCTCCTTCTTGGATACATCTTTTCGGTGAAAGAAAAAGAGCTCCAAGAAATAAATATTAAAAAGGAAGAAGCACATGTCCTCCCACATTATGCAACATGCCTAACCTAACGAGACATCCCAACAAGAGTAATCTGATATCTTCACAGCTAACCATTATGTATAACTAAAAAAATGTATCATCATAAATATCAAATTCGTTTAGTTATTATTTGAATCAATCTGCTCATAACAAACAAATTAATCTTCGTGGATCAGGTAATTTAAGGTACACATCACAAAGATTGGTGGGGAATGACAAACCAATATCAAGACTTGCTTTCCAAGGCATGAACACATGCTAATACCTGGTGGTCGCATGGCATGTGCATCCCTCAATTTGAAGTGTGGATCATGTATGAATGCATGTGCTCACAATTGTTCACGTATAAACTGGTCATCTGCCAGTTATTTCTCACAATCATTCATAATAGAGGTAACAAGTATCTTCCAGGCACACAAAGTTGATCATTTCATTACCTAAGCTTATTATTTTGCTTAATTGACAATATCAAATCCCACCTTCAGGTAAAGATCCAAGTATGATGTCTAATGACCATAAATAGTGCTTGCCACAAACACATTTATGTTACCATAAACAATTACAGATGTTAATAGACTGATAAACTATGTTGGGCCTTCAAATGTGTATGTGCTTACCTTTGGATAATATTCTTAAGACCACTATGACTGCCCTTGATAGAATCCATATGTAATATACAAGGCACTTTGTCAGAATCAATTTCATTATCTGCAATAACAAAATAAAGCACGAGTAAAGTTGTGCATATGACTGGACTGGAGTATGAAACTTCAAAACAGAAATTCTTGCCTTCCAAGTTTGCTACTTCTCCTGGATGACAAATAATGAGCAAACTCCAGTGCAGGCTGCCATTCAAGTAAAATTTAGATCAAGATGCAACGGTTTGCCTTCTAAACACAAATTGCCAAAATTTCTTACTTGAAGTTTACAGGTATGAATATGTAGTCCTTCTCAAATATATTTACTTTCCGAGTCCATTTACGGACACGCAGGAAAGCTGCTCTGCCTTCCGAGACACAACCCCGGTCCTTGTCAAGATCTGCTAGCTTACGGAAGAAAAAGCTGTTAAAGAAATGAAA
Source organism: Musa schizocarpa (assembly GCA_900464855.2). Taxonomy (NCBI): domain Eukaryota; kingdom Viridiplantae; phylum Streptophyta; class Magnoliopsida; order Zingiberales; family Musaceae; genus Musa; species Musa schizocarpa. Next base: position 32,778,562 of record LS990917.1, on the reverse strand, counting down.
CCTATGCTTCTGATCAGGTTGAATCTTGTTCTTCAAGTACCTAAAACGCAGTAAACAACAAATGTTCAAATTCCACATAGACAGTATAAGCAAAATATATATAAAAAAGATATGCATTGACTTAAAGATAATACACAAATAAACAACACTAATAAAAGATTCACTGATCTGAAAACATTCATTCTTATCCAACCATCAATATAGAAATTCTACAAGAACAACAGAATGATGAATAACATATGTGAAACAGTGAAAGAACTAGGCCAAACATGATATCATTTAATTATATTAATGTAATAGGTGGCTGTTATATACATATATATATATATATACACACACACACACACACAGAAAAGACTTCAAATTTATGCATCTCTAACCTTGAAGATAGCAATGCAGCCATTGCAGTCCTAATACTTCTCTGGTCACCAAAGTGAAGTGTTAGGTGATGCAAAGATAAAAAGAGCATACACAATATATGAGGCTCCCACCAATGCGAAGTCTGAGAGGATCAATCTATGCAACCTTACCTAGTTCTAAATTAGGTAATGCAAAGATAAATTTAAAAAAATAAAATAAGAATATGAAATTTGATATTAATCATAAATCTCAAGACACCTCAATTCTCTATTATGGCATATCTTCATCCTCAAACTTCCTTGTCCCCTTTTCTCTCGTTATATCTTTCCTCGAGTGTGAATATTACCCAAAACGTAGAAGATGAGCGAACTATGATGGCTGCAGCATACAGTAATCATAATTGTAGGAACATCTCTTCTGTTTTACAGTCATGGTTGTAATCATTTTTCTCTTTTTTGCCTCCATTTCCACCTTGGTGAAACCCTTCTTCCCTTCATTTCTACTCATTTCTGTCTTTTTCTATTAATGATGCTGTCAACTACCTAGGATTTCCAATAATCAGCCAACTTCTGTAAAGTTTGTACATTCTGGCCTATTTGACCATTTTCTGGTTATAAGGCTGAGAAATTGAATGAAATTGAATCAATTTAATGATCAGCTGTCTTGTAATAGAATTGGCCAATAATGCAAACCACCATTTTTTATTGTTCAGAGATTAAAGAAATAAAAGCAACTGAAAAGCAAATTAAAAGAAAAGCTAGGAGCAAAATTGAAAGCCTGAATTATAATCAAGGCACCAAAGTTACAACAAGGAGAGGTGCTAAAGATAAGCAATGAAATGGTGATGCTGACTATGAATCCAGGTAGATGTTTCTCTACAATCATCCACATAATAGCATCACACTAATGGAAGATATTTGCGTAAGTTGCTTACATGGACATAATATTTACACATAAATCTGTCCTAATCCACAATGTTATGCATCAGAACAACTCATATATATTAAATTGATTAACTGCAAGAAGTCATCTGTACAGAACAGATATACCCCTCTAAGTTACATGTTACTTGACAATAAAGAGCATTTCCTGAGTAGAATTCTGTGCAGGAATAGCAAAAGGGTCTATCAAGTGAATCAGCAGAAGTATTCAGTTGACCTTACTTGATATAGAAGTCGATAATGGTGTCATTGATGAATGTCTCAGGTTGTAATAGATCAACATCTCTTTTACTTATAGAAACAGCATCAGGATCGCCTTTAGGGTACACAACATCTTCAAAGGAATCTGCAATTCTGAAGCAAAGCAGACTCCACAAATCAGATGTCACAATGGAAGTATAATGAGTGAGACTAAAATCGTCCTTAATCCACAAAATAATATGCTGTTGTTGACAAAAAGGTACCACTCCGAAGATCTAGTAGCCACCAGGATGAAAAGTAGCAGTTATAGCATCACACTAAGATCACCCTAACTGTCAAGCATACGCATAAGTTCTGTTCTTCACTTCTGAGAGAGCTTCTTCTGGTTTTTATTAAATTTTATGGACATTCAGAATGCTTCAGAGAATGTTGCCTTTAGTTGCATTAACAATAAAATGGCAACCATATGAGAAACATTAGAATGCTAAATCTTGTTTATCTATTATATATTGAGCACATGAAAAGAATGTATATGCATAAATCTATGAAGAGAAGCCATGACTTCATACTTATATTACATGTTTAATCAGAGACACAGAGATAAATGCACCAAAGCGAAAAATCATTCAGTTTGATATGATAACAGTATCTAATACAAAAATGTATAGAAGTAATGACAAACAAGATTAAGGATTCAACATGAGCATGTAGGTTGCTGAGATTTCTGGGTTTATTTCCAGATTCTGCTTCTACACAAAGATAACAAATAGGGCACCCAAATCAAAGAAGACAACAAATACCAATATAACTAGAACTCACTCTGTGAAGTAGTCCCTTGAAAATAATGCACTAGGATCCAGTGAGTCATCTTCCCACACCATATCTCTGAAATCAAAGAAAAAAATGTTTTCAACAAAAAGGCATTGAGAATGAGGCAAGCAGAAACAGATAGCATGAACATGAAAAATAAATGTTCAGCGACCACATAGCAGTAAAAAATATTTGGTTAAGGGGTACAATACGATGGTCTATAACAAGATTTAACCATGTGAACTTTTAACTCTAGGAACAAAATGCACTAATGCATTTAGTGAATAAATCCCACCTTGGGTTAACTACCAACACTAAAGACCAAAAGTAACAATTGAAGCCACAGGAACATACAATGGAAGATATTTGGCAAAGTTGGGAATTATCTTCTACAACAAAATATATATATATATATCTTATATGTAAAACTTGTGGTTGAAGTTTCTTGGACATCACCAGGCCCACTATAATCAGCAGCAACTATAATCAGACTAAAGAGAAAAACAACCACAATGGTAGTGTTGGCCTAAAGCATGACCACCTAATAAGCTGATAACAAAAATTAGGTTCAAGAGAAAATGAGCTATCCTGCAACAAAAATGGTGCAATAATGCTCCACAATGCAAAAGGATAATAAAAGAACAGTGAAGAGCTAGGAAGTATAGAAAATCAGTGAGAATAGATAAGCAATTTCTCGAGATCCTGTAACAGGACATGATAATAATCTTGAAAAGGGGTGAGGTCCAAGGGTCAGAAGTTCATGATGATGTAATAAATGACTATTTCATATATGCACATATAAGGGTGAAACTATACCATGACACTCTTGACAATGTAGGATTTGGGGATTATCATTGGTATCTTACATGTGTATATGTAACAAAAAGTATTAGATTCATATATCACCAATCACAAATGGTTATGACAACCATAGATCACAAATCACATGTAAAAAATCATAAATTCACAACATAATTATGTCACTTACTATTACTGCAATTAGCCAAAAAATACCAATGTTAGCCAACGCACAAATTCATAAATCATAACATATTCTCTGAGAACCTTGATAAGTAGTTAAAGGACTAATACATAACCAAAGTGAGAGCTTTTCTCCATTGAGGAAACAAATAGCTTCAGATATTTGAATTGTATGCATGGGAATTTAGAAATGTTAAACTCTAAGCTAAACTAAACCCTACAGAAACCCCAAAACAATGTCAACTAATCCTTTCCTGAAGCATTTATGTTTAGAGAACAAAAGCATTTATGATGTAGCAATGTGCTGAATCTTGATTCTTAAATTAATTATTGACAGAAGTAACATAGAAAATGTTACTTCTACAAAGGCTGAGAAGTTGATCTTTAAGGACAACTTAATTAAAAATTTACAACTAGGCTGACAAAATGACCCTCCGAAAGATCTACATCTAACATCACTACTTGGTCAATTTCTCCATCTAAGAAACTGACAATCACATGTGATGTGGCATCCATAGTGGAGACAATACCTACCCATAATAAAAACTTATTAAACTATGGCAACAACTAAAGCACAAATCAAAGAAGAGTCTAACAAATTGATAGCATATTAACATGTATTCCAAGAATCAAATATTCTTTAGCTCATATACAAGTTTGATAGAAGGGCTGCCAGTAATTGTGTCTCCATAAAATTTCTTGTGAGCATTATAATACACATATCTCCAGTGAGATAACAATGCCACTGAGTAACATTTGTCTACGCTAGTATTGGCTCAGGGTACTATTCCCAACCAGTGAAAAATAAATTAATTAACAATGATATTCTTAAAGCAACTGTGAGATCATACAATAGCTTAGTTGTATAATTGCATAACTTATGAGCTTAAAGAGCATACCCAGAATTTGCATTCCATATATCTCTATAACTTGCTGCCAGATTTCTAATCTTGTGTTCCTTCTCCAACCAACGCATGTCGTTCACAGAAAAAATTACCTTCAAAACATCTAGAAGCAAAATAAATAATTGAAATATCAGCCTGAGCAAATTCATCAAGGGAGAGTGGAGAATATCACACTAGTGTAAGAGTTGCAGAATGTGCTTCTGTGCTCATCACAAAAGAGATCCTACAGTGACAAAAATTTGAAGGAAAGATAACGGAAAATGCAAACTGTATTATCTAAACCAGACGTACAAATTTCAAATTGTCTTAAGCAAGGTTCGTAATTTCGTACAGTACCGAGCTGAGCTATACTGAGCGGTATGCTCTGACGTCTCGATATATATATATAATAATAAGAATAATAATAATAATAATAAAGTTAAAAAATAAAAAAAAGGACGACGTCGCCTCGTTTCTTCTCCCCGTGTGGGGAGAAGAAACCTTGTTTTCTTCTCGCGATGTCGCCTCGTTTCTTCTCCCCACGAAGCCTCGGTGATGTCGCTAAGGCTTCTTCTCCCCGTGCGGAAGAGCGAAGTCGCCGACGATGCCGAGACCTCATCACCTCAAACAAGGAGGAGGCGACATCTCATCTGCGGCGTCCGGCGAAGGAGGGCGACGACGGATCGGGATCGTCGGGGGAGAGCGGTGTTGGATCTCCAGGTTCTCCCTTTTCTTCTCACTCTTCTTCTCCCTCTTCTTCTTTCTCCCTCGGCTAATATCGTCCGGTAACGGGTGATGATGGTCAAATCGACTGTCACCAACCGATTTCGCATGGTAACGGGACGGAAACAACCCCAATCGAGGGGTCCACGTACCAGTTTGCTGGCGGACCGATACATACCGCCCGCATCATTCGAAATTAAAAACCCAAGTCTTAAGTACCATGCATGTTAGAAATTAAGAGTTGTGACCTTTGAAGTGATCACATCCATGAAAAAGAAACTTCCTTCAATTGTTCAATTAGATTTTTGAACTAAATAAAATTATACTAATTTTTTGTTGTTGTAAATTTCATATGTATACCAAGAACATTGTCCTTGATAATAGCCTGACCAATTCCTTTCTGTATATTTTGAACTGAAGCACCATATGTTTGCGTCCCAATAACCTAGAATGGCCCTAAAATTGAAGATCAGGTAATAGTCGTCATCCTTTAAAATCTCCGATTCTCTCAAAATTAAAAATGAAGAGACTCCATATTTGATCATGGTAAGAATCAAAGTATCAACTGCAGTACACACCAGTTCAGCTGGCATGAACACTTTTATGTCATGACACCAGCACAGTCCAACAGCACCAGACATCCCCATAATACCATGTCATGTGCATTGATCTGGCATGCAACACCACAATGTTTACACTTATGCAATGTCTAAGTCATGCACAGATGTATCCCGCAATTCTGATACATCATTTCACAAGTATGGTACATCCATTGTAGTGAACAGATCAACAGAGTACAAATGACTTCAATCCATATGCTAGTCCTATCAACATGGGCATCACTGTCACTGGAATTGCAGGAAGCCGAATGAATTACCATTATCTATGGACGAGTGCATTACTGTCACTTATTTCTTTACTAGGCAGTGCGCATTAGATAAGTTTCATGAACCCTTCCAAGTTACATAGGACATCCCAAGACCTGCGTGTAAGTGTGAATCTTCGAGTCAAATCCATCTTAATCACAAATTCTAGGATCCAAGGATTCAGCAAACAAAGGACCGAATATCCAAATAATGGACTTATAATATTGAGCAGTTATGCTTATAACCAAGGACGATCTTTCACCAGGACCGAAACAAAACGGGTGATACATACTCATCCGTCTGTGAATCATTACATGGACTGTTCCCGTTTCAGGCAGTCCGGTCCGCCCATATAGAAAAGAAAGAATTTGTCTATGCCTTTGCCCTAATCACATCTTGCATGTGCACGCACGACCACACCGAACACTGTTGCTGCACATCACCTTTGCCCTAATTGTGTCTCATGCATGCAGGATATATCACGAATGTCTACCGAATATGCCTCTTCTCCTCTTCCTCCACCGCCTCCTCTCCTTCCTCTTCCTCTTCTTCTGTCTTCCTTCACCACCACCTCCTCTTCTTTTTTCTTTCTCCACTCCCTCCATCATCTCCTCTTCTTCCCTTCTCCTTTTTCTTCCTCCTTCCTCCTCTTCCACCACAGCGCCTTCCTCTTTGCATTCATGTTCGTCTTTGAAACACCAGTACCAACCGATACGTACAGATTCGGCCAAGGACTAGAACAAGTCTGGTACGCAATATGACAATCCTTGCTTATAACTACATAAAAGCTTTTGGCACCTCCATTCCTAACCAAGTTCTATAGAGAAAAGAGCACACACTTGATGTCAATATAGAACCGGGCAGAGACAGCCAAGCTCACAATTGGAAGCTTTATAAATTGTTTATTGAAACAAAAAAAATCAACAAATATATGTAAACAGACCACAGATATATGTCATTTTGGAAACATTTTCCACCTGACATAAATATCAGTACTAAAAAATCATCCTAACAACCCAATCTAATCCAAAAGAGTACACGGCTAACACAAAATCTAGTGGCGACCAGATTATACAAATCACAGAAAAAAAATAATGCATCAAGGAGTTCAACTGCCAATCTCCCATTAACTGAATATAAGAAAGAGACAAAATTGATAGAAGTATGTAAGAGACAAAGTCAAAGTAAATTGTAAAAAAACATTAATGAACGTACCAGAAACATTATGATGTTTCTCACTTTTAGTCACATCATTTGCTCTAAGGCAAAGTTTAACCAATGCAGTAGTTACCTGGAATAAGGAGACACAACTGATGCTATGGACAACAATGTAATACATAACACAACAATAACAACAAATGCATTGGTTACCTGGAATAAGGAGACACAACTGATGCTATGGACAACAATGTAATACATAACACAACAATAACAACAAAGCTGTAACACTACAATGTAATACAAAAAAAAAAGATCTTCCATGGCTAAGAAAACTCACAGTTCCACTCCACCGACAATCAATATGAACTATATCAGAAACAGCCCATTCAGAAGCAAACTTTTCATCACTTCCACTTGCATCTGAACACTCAATCTTAATGCAATCTGAAGAGAAGACAAGCTGAGAATCTCCATACAAAGTGTTCCCATGTATGACATAGTCAGGGTAGATCATGACTGACATCTGATTGTTAAACTGATAATCACAAAATAGAAGATAGCAAATCAGGTAAATTGCTTTTAATATGAGCAAAAATAACACTTGAACTTGCAGGATTAAACTATTGTGTTGAAGTTCCAAGTATTTTGTTCATAAAAATATACTTATGCACTGCTGACAGCTTACAGGATCCAAGAAAAACCAACATCAAAATCTGATTAAAACATTCCAGAGTTGAACCTTAATTGCCGACATATTGTACACAACCATTGAATTCTACAGTGACAGGGAATTATAAGTGGAAGAGTTGCAGAATTTTATTGGGACCTAGATGAGATTACATATTTACTTAAGACAATGAAGTATTAGTTTTGAAGCTTTTGAATTCATATATTGACTCTTTCGAAGCTCACAATTTTTTGTAACAGTTCTGTTTCCTTCTGTCATTATATTGCTTAGCATTGCTTTCAGTACATTCTAAGCTCAAGTTCATCATTGCCAAGTCAATCTAGATTAGCTAGCATGAATTAACTGCATTAGGTTAGGTTGTATCTCATAGATCAATCTACATCACATGTATGACCAATTGTCTATGTTGTCATATTACACTCTATCTGATGCCCCCAAACCATCCACAACCATAGACATGGATGGGTTGGGTCACTACACTTGGGCTAACCAATTTTAAGCCACATGTTTGAGAATGTTGCCAAGTTATTAGATTGGTTGGCTACCAACTCATGAAGATTGTATCAGCTTTCTGCATGGGTTGGCACATGGCAATATGAAGATTTCATGATGCACATGAAGAAAAATGTTGCTTCACTTTCTCCCACATTGCAATCACCAAAAGTGGAATGGTACAATAGCAAATCAGCAAGTACTATCTTTAAGTTAAAGAGGTCCTGACCATGGTTGTCAAAAAGACCTAGTAAACCCTGGTGACAGATCTATCCTACAGACTAGAGGTGCCTCAGGCTTCCTATGTGGAAGCCAAAACAACCAAATTAACAAAAGCCAATTCATTCATGCTAAATTCAACCAATACATAACAATCATGGAATTTCAATAACCTCTAAGAGTACAGTGTTTTTGTGTATTTGAATCCTGCAGCAGTAGTATTGACATTTGAAATGCATCATTATTATTTTACAATAAATAAGGCATGCATTGCAGATACATTCATGCATGAATTTATCTACTAACAGAAAACAGTATGTATAAATTCTTAAATGTTTATATGGTAATCTAGCATAGACAAAGTATCCTAAGACCCGATATTTCAAACTTTAGTGAAAAGGTCTAATACCAAAGTCTCAGTGTGACCTATTAGAGCTTGCATTGGCATTATGAACAGCATATATAACCACGATTTTCAATTTTGGGTACCAGACTCATGTTGTTCCGTGGCCAAGCTGTTTCAGATTTTGTCGGTATGAGGGAGGCAGTAACGTAGAAGATGAAGAGTGGAGGCACCAAAGAAGAAGAGGAGGGGAGGAGGAATCATTACAGGAGGAGAAGGATGCAGCAGAAGCTGAGGAGGAGGTTGAGAAGAAGAGTACTGCTGGCAAATGGGAGTAAGGCAGTACCTCATATGGACCATCCGAAATTAGGCAGTTCACGTGCGGTTTCATGTCCGGATTGGTAAATATCAGCCAATACATACTAGTCCAAACAAAATTATGCTCCTTGTGTATAACATAGCTAGTTGCCCTTGACATTGCAAATAGTCCATATAAAGAAACACAAAATAATAGAAGGCCAAGTGCCAATTTCAAGATGAAGAGATAAGAGAATGATATTCTTTCATTCATAAATTTCCTTGCTTTTCTATCGAGTGATGCAAGCAAGATGAGTTGTGGGCTTCAAGGGATATCTAATAGTTTTTAGACCTTATTTATGCAGGGCATCACTATACAAGATACAGCTAATCGGCCTCCAACATACATACATACATACAGCTAATCGGCCCAGTGATTTAAAAAGCGCTAGGCGCCAAAAGACGCCAAGGTCCAAAAACGCCCGAGGCGCTAGGCGCTCGCCCGAGCGAAGTGAGACACTAAAATATAAAAATATATAATATAATTAATAAATATAATTATTTAAATTTTTAAATAAAAATATGCTATTAAATTAATCTAATAAATACAAATACTATTACTAGTATATTGTATATTGTTAACAGTATACTATCGAAGAGTGTAAGGGAAGAGTCGAAAGACTGAGGATGTTGATTGAGAAGAGCGGGAGCAAAGAAGCGGCAGTTTATGAAGCGACAACGATGTACTTACCGGCGGCAGTGGCACCGATAGCGGCGGCGGCGGGGCCGGAAGCGTGGCGAGCGAGTGGTAACGATGCTTGACGGCAGATAAGCGGGGCGTGGAGCGGCGAAGCGGCAACCGGAGACAGTGGCAACAATGAAGCGGCTGACAGGGGAGAGCGGGGGACGGCAGCGGCGATAGTGGAAGCGGCAACGATAGCAATGAAAATGGCGGCGAGCGGCGACGACAAAAGCGGCGACAACGGCGGTGGCCGATGGCAGTAGCGTGAATAGCAAGCAGGGTAAGGGTTGGGGAAGTCACGCTGATATCGATGCTTTAGTTGGTTCGATTGAACCAACTAAAGCACCAGAGACTGAATCAAACCTCAAACGCTGGTTCAGTCGCCTGGTTTAACCAGTGATTTAAAAAGCATTAGGTGCTAAAATGCGCCAAGGTCCAAAAACGCCTGAGGCGCTAGGCGCTCGCCTGAGCGAAGTGATGCACTAAAATATAAAAATATATAATATAATTAATAAATATAATTATTTAAAATTTTAAATTAAAATATGCTATTAAATTAAGAAAATCTATTAACAGTATTGAAAATTAATAATTTCAAATAAACCTAACAATATTAATAAAGATCTGATATATTGTTATCGATTATCTCGATATCTTTAACGTAAGGAGAAGAAAGAAGTGTAAAAGTGCCGAGCCCACCGACCGAGAAAAGAGGAAGCGACAATGAGTGTAAGGAGGCAAATGGCGGCAATGGAAAGCGCAGTGAAGCAGCTTAGGGCGGCGGAGGCGGCGGCGTTCGCGGCAGCGATAAAGCAAATGAGAATTTAAGAGCGTGGGTAGAGGAGCGGGGAGCGGGGAAGGAGCAAGAGCTGGCGAGCGGGGAGGCCTGGCGGCGATAAGATGGAAATGGGGAGGCATGGCGGCGGCAATGGCGGGTTTGTGAAAAGCGACAAGCAATGAAGCAACGAGTAGCGGGAGGGCTGAAACAACGAAGGCGGCGTTTGAAAAGCGGCGACAACGGCGGCAAATGGGGAGCGGGAGAGCAGGAGGCGGCGAGAAAGGGCGCCGAGAGGCGATAAGAAGCGGCGTTGAGGAGCAAATGACAATGGGCGAGTAGCGGGGCGCCTTGGCGGCGACAGAGGTGAAGCGTTCTGGCGGCCAACGAGGCGGCGTTCTGGCGGCGGAAAAACAATGGCAGCAGCGAGATCCCGGAGCGGCAGCCGACAATGGAGAGGGTTAGGGTTGTGTTCTCACTTATATCGATTTTAGTTGGTTCGATTGAACCAACTAACCATCAGAGACCGAACCAAAACCGAACCAGACCTAAAAATCCTCGGTTCGGTCCCTTTGATTAACCCAGCTTCGCCCGTAGTGCCAGCCCTTTGGGCTCAGGCGAGCGCCAGCGGCCTTTGTTTGAAGCCAGCACACAGGGGAGATTAGCGGCTTTCGGGCCCGCCCCCCTCGCCGCTGAAGCGCCTTTTTAAATCAGGTTTAACCAGGAATTTCGCCAAACGCTGGCGCTGGGCTCGAACAAGCGCCAGGCGGCGCCTCTTTCTAAGCCAGCCGCCAAAGAGGCGTACCGAAATGAAGCGAGGCGCTCGGGCCTCGCCTCACCTCACCCGAGCGCCTAGGCGAGCGCCCGAGCACCTTTTTAAATCACTGAATCGGCCTCCAACATACATATATATATCCATTGTATTTATCTTCTTTTCATCTGCAAGCTGATATATGTAGACTACTACCGAACAACTATTTCCTCTGAAAGTGTAAATAACACACTTAAGTAGAAATAAAATCAACCATAAAAAGCATAGGAGACAACAATCAATCAGACCTTTCCAAAAACAAATTAGTTAAATTAAGGCTCTTTAAAAAAGATTTACCAAGGTTATTAAGCATCTAATATAAAATACATCAAAACATCCAATAGTACACACAAGACTAGCCAGCAGATAACTATCAATATGATATACACAACGTGGACAAAATTACACCAGCAAGTAACGCTTGTGTCAGTATAAAAAGTGACACTTTATTCAAAATTGAACACAAGTTGGTTTCAACTCTACAACTTCTACGAGCATAGAGCTGAGGGATGTTTCCTATCAGATCTCCAATTCTAGTTGGCCTCTTCTACTTGTTCTGGCTCTATCAGTCTTTCCAGTTTCCATTCCTTTTGTTATCATTTGGTTCCTCCTATGGTTTCCTATTTTTTTTCAGTTTCAATTCTTGGAACTTTGGAGAAATAAGTTTATTTTTAATTATAGAGATTATCAACATGATGCATACCAAAGATCTACAAAAAAACCCCAAACTATTTATCACAAGCATCTAGATCATAACCAGAACCAAGGAATTGAATATCATGGGATACCACCTATACAAGGCACGATGTACTAGGCCACGTTTAGACTGGGTTGTGGATGACCTGGTTTGATATTTAATCGCATTAAAGTTACATTCCAATTCTAAATAGATTTTGGTCTACAGATTGTTGGTATGGAACTTTATGATTTGCAGCTTGCAACCCTGTCTCCCAATAGAAACCATAGGGCAATGTGCAATACTCAGTGGCATTGTTGGAGGAGAGGGGCAGAAATTTCTTATTTATTCTTATTCTGTTTTTTTTCTTACCCAATTGGTATAGGTCAAAACTGACCTGCGACTGTCTCCCAATAGAAACCATAGGGCAAAGCCCAATGCTCTTGTGGCACTATTGCAGGAGAAGAGCAGAAGATTTTTATTTACTCTTCTCTTTTTTCATATCTAACCAGTATAGGTCAGAACTAGCATGTATGCCTCTCACGGCATACTAAATCGGCTCAACCAATGTCTGGTCGGAAGTACAAGTTAAACCTTGTTTAGGACCTTGTTCTATTAGCTTTTACCACAAACACAAGGGCATTGATATCTTTCTCATTCCCTTCTCTCTTTATATCCTATTGGTATCTTACACGTTGGTAAATCACATCTATTAAAAATCAAATGCAGGGATTCTGATAACACACTCCATAGAATAGTCTGCACACCCTTAATACATTGTAACAGACATGGCATATCAGGGAAAAAAAACTCTCTTAAGTTTCCTAAACTTCAAAACCATGCCTAAAGTTATATCAGCCATCATATTGCTTTCAATGATTAATAGGTAACAACATTGTCATTCATTTGGTCTGGTAACAATGTGAAAAATTAACTCTGGCCAAAAGGAAATCCATAAATCAGAAAAACAAATGAAATTTGACATTAATGAACATCATCAGATACAACCATACATTAGAAAATGGAACAAACAAATTGACATTTATCGAAGTTAATAAAGTCATATCCACCCTACCCAGTTCCAACCAATTAGGATGTAGTCCTACCAATCAGGAACTAGTATATCGGTATATCCTATATAGAGAAAGCAATCAACAGTAGGATATGTTTCTAAATGAAGAAGGATATTGAATGACTAATGGTTAAAGGAGAGCATGAAACACTAACATCCACACGAAAATATATTTGATTGTTTGAAAAAGAAAGAATAAGTAAAGGATTGATTAGAGAAAGTCATGTCTTGTATAAATAAACAAATTCTCTCTGTGTTCCATAAGGATAGCAATTGGTTATTATTACCACATCTCCCATTGCAGCATAACAATTTTCCAACTCGGGGCACTCCATCTGGCCTGAAATTAAAAAGTACGATGCTGTAAATAAGGTATCATGCAAAAAGAACAAAACTCACTAGCAATAGTTGACCTTCATCCTCTGGAGTATCAGAAGCAGTACTTGATTCAGATCCAGACATCAAGGACCAGCTTTCTTCATCTTCAGAAACCACATCAACTGCCATCCCCTGACAAAATTCCAAATTCTCAGGATAAATAACTAAATGGAATTAATACAGTACAGAAATTTTCTCTGAGAGATGCTACAAGAGAATACATCAGCAGGAAAGTCCAAGAAATGTTTGTTGCCTATAGGGTTCTGAAGAACAGAATCTCCAACAGCCTTAGTATCCTTCCTCGTTAGATTTTCATCTTCAAAATTATCTGGATAAATCTGATCATGCTCATCATATTTTGTAGAGGAAGACATGATTTCATCCAACTCTGCTTTCTCATCACCCAAAGCAAGGCCCTGCTCTGGTCCATCGATAGCATAGGAACCTGTGTCATTGTCTCTTTCCTGCATATCTACACATATGATGTCGGTCACATCACCCTTGAAAGTCAAGCCTGACGTGTCTGCATCAGAAGAGAACACAAATATTTCATTAGAATTGCACAAATTTGTAAAACAGACAATGGCCACAAATTTGTCAAAAAATGGAGTTAACCACATAAATATGAAATAATTATCTGGTGCTTATTTTAAAATATTTACTAATTTCATGCAACGAGAGGCAAGAGCAACTGCAGATGCTACTCTAATGCAGATGAAAAGTTCTGCCAAGGATCTCCTGAAACTTGCCATTCATTTGCATTATAAAATTTTTGGTGACACAAACATGTGACCACCCCTTTTCAAGACAACCGGCCACCCAAGCCGGTTCATACCAATCCGTGGTTCATACCAGCCCATGGTTCTTACCAATCCATGAGCCGAGATATGGTCCCCCCCCTGTTCAAGCAATTTGATCTGGGTGTTTAAAATAGAAATCAATTGAAATCTTTCTCATGCATCGTGACTCCTAGAATCCGCTGATCACACCACCCCTTGTCGCCACCTGCTCGACACCACCCATTGCAGATCATTACCTGGTACAGCTTGTTGTCCTCCTCCTTTTTCTTCCTCCTTCCTCCTCCTCCCACAAACCAGCAAATGGTATCATGGTACATAACAGTGTACCATGGGTCAGTACGTTGGCATGGACCAGACCTGTAATAATTCAGCAATGGACCAGTATGGGTCCGGTAACCGAAATGGAATTCCTAGGATTGAACATCAAAGTTTGTTCATCTTTTGCGATAAATTAGTAAGGTAAGATAGGCAAAAGAAATAGCAATAAAAATTACAGCTGCTTTGCATCACATCTTTGTACTGTACTCAGATCCATCAACACATCCTCAGTGATTTAAAAAGCGCTAGGCGTTAAAAGGCGTCAAGGTCCAAAAACGCTCGAGGCGCTAGGCGCTCGCCCGAGCGAAGCGAGACGCTAAAATATAAAAATATATAATATAATTAATAAATATAATTATTTAAAATTTTAAATTAAAATATGCTATTAAATTAAGAAAATCTATTAACAGTATTGAAAATTAATAATTTTAAATAAACCTAACAATATTAATAGTATATAAGATTATCTTAATTAAAGATAATCAGATCGTTAACAAAAAAGGAGAAGAAGGAAGTGTAAGGGGTGCTAAGCTCACGACCGAGAAAAGAGGAAGTTTACGATTGGCGTGAGTGTAAGGAGGCGGCGGCGACAAAATGGCAACGGACGAAAGCAAAGAGAGTGGGAGCAAGAGCGGCGAAAGCAACGGAGACGCCGAAGGGCGGCAAACGGGCTGTTCTGGCAAAAGCAATGACAAATGCAACAGGCGGGAAGCAGGGGAGGGGAGCAGGGGAGCGGAGCGCAAAGGAGAGGCACGAGGGCGACAATGATTGGCGTTCGCCAGCAACAATGGAAAGCAAACGGAGCTGGAGAGGAGCAGAGCGGGGCGAAAGAAAATGAAGAGGAGGAGGCGTTTGTGAACAACAATGGCATGAAAGTAGCAAAGGGAGCGGAGCGGGCGAAGGCAATGGAGGCGCGAGAGGGCGACAGAGGGCAGAGATGATAAGGAGCAGCCGACAATGAAAGCAAACGGCAGGGAGGAGGAGCGGCGAAAATGCAGAAGGGAGTGAGGAGAGGCGAAAGGCGGGAGGTGCGAAGGGCGACAGAGGCGAAGGCGTTTTTAGCAAAAGCAAACAACGGCGAGCAACGAGATCGGGATCGGGATTGGGATCGGGAGCGGGAGCGGCAGTGGCAACGGCGAGGGTTAGGGTTGGGTTCTCACTTATATCAATTTTAGTTGGTTCGATTGAACCAACTAACCATCAGAGACCGAACCAGGACCGAATCAGACCTAAAATCCTAGTTCGGTCGCCTTGGTTAACCCAGGCGCTCACCCGTAGCGCCCAGCGCCTGGGCTCGGGCGAGCGCCCAGGCGGCGCCTGTTTGAAGCGCGCCGCCTGGGAGATTAGCAAGGTGCTCGGGCCTCGCCTCGCCTCGCCCCGCCCGAGCGCCTAGGCGAGTGCCCGAGTGCCTTTTTAAATCACTGCACATCCTAATTCTAAAAGTTCTATTCAATTAAATGATTATGCACTCATCAATGGACAACTCACAAACGATACAAATGACATCCTTTTCATACGTGTAGGGCATTTAAAAAATGAAGACAAGCTAAAGCAGGTGTCATATGTAAAGCTCATCTCCCCCTTCGGATGGATTCTACTTATGAAGTCTTGGAAACCTATCTATTACCCAAAAACTGCATTAGTAAATGAAACACCAATTCCATAAGTGCAATTTTGGTCAACATCCTTGTTCAAGATATCAGCCATTGCACCATAAGCCCATAAACACACCTCTTCCTCTGACCTCCTTTGCAGGATTACAGGGTGGCAATTAGTCAGGTATTTTGTTCACTGCATTGATGGAGTGGAAATTAGTCAGGTATTTTTTTCACTGCATTGATGGAAAAACCATTGAAACCAAACCATGAAGCCTCACTTTCTCGATGTGTTTTACCCCTACCAAACCAACAACTGAAATATAAAATTCTCAAGGAAGCTCCCAAAAGTACTTATAGCCTTCAAAACATGCTCAAATATTTAAAAACCAAATGTAGAAAGCACAATAGTTCAGAAGCTAATAGATCTATTCCAAAAGTCAATGATATTCAGGAACCAATGCAAATGCTCAAAGACTAAAATTATATATTGCTCCTCTTCAAGCTCAATGGTAAAAATATTACACTTCAATATGGATAAATTTTAGAAGCCACAATATGGATACCTTCAAGATGCTTAATACTTCAATATGTAAAGCTAAGCCGAACCCTTCTATCGAATTCTACTTTTGTAAGTCTTGGAAATGTATCTATCACCCAATAACTACATTACTAACTGCAACACCAATATTAGAAATGCAATTTTGTTCAACTTCCTTGTTCAAGAATTAATATATTGGAAATTTGCACAATAAGTCCACAAATGCACCTCTTGCTCTGACATTCTTTGCAGGATTACAGGGTGGCAATTGGTCAGGTTTTTTGGTCACTGCATTGGTAAAAAAAACCTTTGAAACAAATGAGAAAGTCTGGTTTTTCTCTACTGTCACACCAATACCTAAGATATTTCAAGATGCTTATGTACCCACTACACAGTACGTCATATACTTCCCTAAAGTATCTGATTTATAAATAATAACTAGCAAACAACTACACATCAATATTTGGGGATACTTCATGGATAGTCTGGTCACTGGTGAATGCTTCATGGTGATAATTCTTGGAGGACTTTGTTCTCAGGCAATTTCTTAGATGACTTTGTTATTATGAATGTTAATCTTGAAATAAGAACAAGATGTCAGATATGTTGTTTAATCAGTCTAAGCATCATAAATTATCTAAGTCAGAAATGATTTGTCCATCTTATTTCCTTTCATTATAACTTTACTTTTCTTCTCCACAACCTAGAAGTATAATGTTATGAAAAAAGGAGTTCCTACAAACCAAGGTTTTCAGTTTTGAATTCTGGACCCATGTTGGTTGCTAGAAAACCGGTACAGGTCTGGTATGCACCAGTACACCAACACTCGGTATGTCGATGCATACTATAGGACGAACCCACTAATTGTTCCCAGAATTCTCTGCTTCTTAAAGTGAATTTAAGGGAAAGTTTATCATTTGTTACACATAAGAAAAGGACAGGAAAAAAAAACTAAATAAACACAGTATACTAGTCATCCAAATTGAAACATAACAAGATGCATGTAAGATGACCTGCAGATGGTTCCAATCCACAGCGCATTTGATTCTGAATGACCAAAAAACTAACCGAATTATTGGAATAAACTTTGATCCATATTAATCCTAGGTCATATTAGATTGACAAGCGTAATACAATGTGCACAAATATTGTACAAGAATGTAAATGGTCCTTATTACAAGCATAGCACAGAATTTTCTCAATGATTCTAATAGATATTCATATTAATAAGATATACCCTTATCATCGGAGTCAAATTTCCATTGTAAAATGGTTGAGCCATGATTAAAATTTCTAGTGAAACCAATCATATTAGTTCAGTGTTGGTCAATTTTGGATGGAAGTGTTGAGTTCAAGAAACTTTATTGACTAAATTTAATCTAACCTAGTTTCTCTAAAGGGTTGCCATAGAATTTTCATTGTTTGTAGCTCAAAGACTAAGAAAATTTTGGATTATGGAAGCCAAAAGTTTAAGCAAACTTCATCTTCTCACTGCATGGTGCTGCCATTAAATTATTTCCTCCTATTTAGTCTACACTATGATCTTCCTATGAAATTAACACACTGACTTATTATGTCACGAATGACCCATTATTTGCTCATCAAAGTTTGTATAATCTACCAACATCATTCCGAGGCTAAAACGTCGATCGGCAGCTGACTGGTAAACCAACTTAGGGAACAATTAGGCAGGTTACATAACACTTCCACCAGTTAACGTACCCATCATCAATCACACTGGTAACCCGTAATTCACCACAAATACTTGTACGTTGAATACAGCATGTCGAGAACATTTCGCCGCAAGGCAAACGAAAACCTCAAAAAGAAAAAGAAAGGGTTTTGGTCGGGGAAGAGCTTACAGGCCTCGAGGAACTGGTTCTTGTTGACCGTGTCGTCCATCCTAGGCCTCAATCTGGACTGCAACTTCGCCGTGAATCTCCCAGCCGCCGCCTCCACGGCTGCCTCCTCTTCGCTGAAATCGAAGACCGCGAGATCCTTCTGCGACGAGCCTCTCATCACGGGACCCAGATGTACGTCGACGGATCGCCCGTCAGAAGCCCGAAAACCTCAGAAGCTGTCATCGCTGGTCGATCTCTCGGGGGCTGAATCTGAACAGATATCGTCGGCAGAGGACCAGAGGAACTGCTTGACGAACGGGCCGTCGCGCTTTAATGAGCCCTAAATTCACAGGGCCCAAAATGTGTGTGTCTGAGAGAGAGAGAGACAGAGACCGAAAGCTCGATTTAATATTGCATATAATAAACTTCGTGTCGATTTTGCCGCCGTTTCAATCGACTGACTATGCCGTTACGACCATTATAACGTTCTTAATGGACTAACGGTACCGTTATAAACTATATAGTGTTACTATATGTGACGTGAATAAATATCTATCCAATAAAATAATATATCGGTTCTTGAATCATAATAATAGGAGCTGAAGCTGAGGAATACTACAAACTTAATGCGAGACTCGGATTACCAGCATGTAATCAATTCAGTCATGTAAAGGTGGATATATATATATATACTTTAAATCCTAAACCCCTGTAAATATTAACTTTAAATCATTTAACTATTGTTTAGTAAACTTCACTGATGATTTAATCAGGATATATTTGTTAGTATTTAGATTTTGAATGGATTTGTATGCAATTAAGTAACATTTTTATTTTTTATTTTTATGTAACTTTGCCTGAAGAAATATGGATTAGACTTTTTGAATTTCGCCAGTAATCATTTCAAATATGTTTTTATTAATGTACTGACAAAACTTTTTAATTTTGACCTGTACAAATATCTGACACCCGATCAATCTTATATATCTCTTTATTTAAATAAAATTAATTAATTTAAGAGTTACTTTATCTATGGTAAGTTATCTGAATAATTTTGATTTAATTTTCTAGTTTACTCAAAGAAAAAATATTTTAAAAAATAAATTATAATTATGATTGAAGATTTCAAATCCTTATCGAAGTTTTTGTGAAGATCGATCTTTAGGAGAATGAAAGAATATCAATTAAGGATATTATCTACCCATCGAATCATATATTTGATTTGATGTAATTATAAATTTTGCACTTTTATTTTTTTTCTTTTCCTTAACCTATAAAAAGGGATGAGAAATCAGTCAATAAATCATGTTTTTCTGTGTGAGTAGTGTGAGATCAAAATTATGTTTTTGAGTTTACTCATGGAGCTAGAGTGAGTTTGATAGTTATCATTTTTTTTATTATTATAATTTTTTTTTCTCTCTACCTCTCTATTATAAAAAAAAATCTATTGTTACTCATCCTAAATCAAATTAGTATTAAAGCTTTTGGTTTAGCCAATATATTCTATCATGAATATTGATCTATATATATATATATATCTATTATTTAAATAAATTTGATTAATTTAGATGTTATTTTGCATATCATTAAAGGATTGTTATCTTCTTTTTACTATTATTATTATTATTATTATTATTATTATTATTATTATTATTATTATTTTCTTTTCTCTCTCTACCTCTCTATCATAAAATTTTTTTTTTGCTTTTAGTCGTCCTTATATCATGTCTTTGCTGTTGATGTCCATTAAGTGTAAATAATTCATAACAAGATTCGGTGCCAAGCTATATAAACTAGAGTTTGCATTGAAAACGTAACATTAAGAAAGAGGTGGATATCTAAATCATATACTAGAAGTGTCTGCCATAAGAAACATGCATACAACTCCATAGATACAGATAAAATTAACTGACTTGACAAATTAGCAAAGTTGAAATATCTGAGAGCATAGCTGCAGGATTAAACTGAAGATTTGTGGCAATAAAAACGTAAAAGCTGTAGATTATATGGATATTAAAGTTGCAGATAGATTATAATTTACCCAAAAATCCATAAAATTATGCAATTTATTCCTCAGCCTTTCTTCATTGCAACATAGAGAACTTGCATGTTCTTCAACTTTAGACCTTTTCCCAATCCAGAATTTAAAAAAGTATACATATATATAGATAAAACTTGTACTACATAACTGGGTCATCAATCCTGAGGATTACAAAACAACTCTAAAGTCTTTGAAAACTCACTGGTTTCTACTTAAAAGACGAAGAAAGAAAGAAAGAAAAAAAAAAAATTGAAGACTTCAAAAGAATTCTCAAGACACATCTCTGCAGAGGATTTGACTGTAACTATGGTTTCTCCAACAGATGGGTAAACTATGCATTACAATATGTTCAAAGAGATCATTATACTTGCAGAAGGAAGAGATGAATCAACGGCACATAGAAATTGCGTTAGATTTGCCTTTCCCTAATTTTGTATTCTTGCTGATCTCCTGGACTTGTCCTTTCTTCAACACTTCCAGCAAATGTCACTCTTGGACCCTAAAGGCAGAGTTTAGGAATCAGGTCAATCCATTTGATGAATTTATTTGTGAAAGATATCAGTTTTATCTCTTATGCCAAAGAAAGAGCTCTTACAGGAATCCTGCAGTGAACGTTTAGATCATTAAACATTTGCTTGCTACGGCTGTTTGCTATCTTTTCTGCCCTTGAGGCTCTCTGACATGCTTGTTTCAACAGTTCCTGATTTAAATATCAAGTAGTAATTATACATGAAACAAATAGCAAGCATATGACAAATGGACAGTCCCAGGAAAATGCATTGGAAGAATGCATGGATATAAAAAGATTCAGTACACAATTGTTCCAAAAACAATGCTTAAATAATAGAGCAATGAAGAGTCCATTTGTGAAATGCAAACAAACAAAAGATAATCATTACACAAATAGTAATGAATATTACCTAATTATTATCGATCACAGCACATTTATCAAATGAAAAAAATATGTGACATCCACAAATTGATCAAGAAGCCTAGCGCCATATAAATGCAAGAACTCAACAGGCTCCTTTATATATCAGATATGCCTCATTATTCATCGGACCAGATCAGAGCAAGAGAATTCAGGTATAATTGTAATCTCAGCTGGATCCACATATAAACAAGGTCCCACATTGGGCATCTAATTCCTTCTTAAAGAGAGAAAAAGTCTAATTAATTTTATGGAGTAACCCATACTAACTAATCTACAGTGAGCAGTAAAGTAGCAATCACAACATTCTGTTGTATAACAAGCCCATATCACAGAAATAAATTTCTTATAGAGACGACCCTTGCCTCTTGCACATAAAGTTATCATATCTGTGTATTACTAGTCATGGAATTATCCTAACAAAATATTGCAATGCTAAATCCTTTATGTTTTCTTAATCATCCAAATATCTTCCATCTCACTGATAATTTTATCTTTCTGTGAAGTCACTCCTGGAAACACAATTATCTCAATTTGGCCATGCTACATTAATGGTTGATGAGAATCATTTCCAGAATCTTGTGAAGGTTACATTAGCTAAGACCGCTCACTCTCTCTTTTTTGAACAGAAACAAAAGATTGTGTTGCCCATTCATTTCATGATAATGAAATGCTAGTATTTAGAAATTTTCGATAATATTCTTACTCCTACAACATTTCACACAATCCCAACTTTCAGATGTAACTAAAAGTAAAAGAATATTGCATGATAGTCCTGGGATCAAATTTAATTCATGCTTGACCACATTGGAAGGCTGTGCTGGTATTACAAAACACAGGAGATGATGTTACCTGATTGAGTTGAAGAAGCGCACAGGTCCTGGTGCCTTCATAGGTAGGTATGATAGACTTCTCAACTAGATTTCTAAGCCCTGCCAGCTCCTTCACCAGACCAAAAATTATTTCATCTGCATCTTTCATCTGCTTTCTCGAGAAGTCAAATGCATAATTCGCATGAATTCGAAATGTAACACAATCCAAACACATGCAAATCCCTTTGCAGCTTCTGGTGTGTTTCTTCAGAATCCCCTTTCTAGGAGCAAGGGCATGCCTTTCCAAGGAATGAATAGATCCCAACAGAGATGTCCTTGGAAGAGACTTCCCCCTGACGTCTGACACAGGACCTATCATGTTGCAGCTGAATTCAGTTTTGCTTGGCAGGAATGGTCGAGCTAGCACATTACCAGCCGATTCTTCCTCTGACAAAGATTCACGAACAGCAGGGGAAGAAATAGATGGATTGCACAGAAGCTTAGATTCAAGAATGGGATCATGAAGACAATCTTCAGATTTAATCTCCTCAAATTCCAGTCTGCTTTGATTGCATAAATTGGACGTTGTCACCTCCAAATCATGAAGATCCCCATATGAAGAACTCTTGTTGGGGCTCATGTTAATTGGGCTTTCAACAAAACCCAAAGTTTCACATGATTCGACAGTCACAGAACATCTTGAGCTTTCAACCAAATGCTGGTCTACGGACAATTTCCCCTTAGGAGGTAATGAAGTTGTTTCTTCCACAACCTTTTCCACTTTAACTGGGTAATCCTTGCAAGAAACTACTCGTGTGCCACCTATTCCAATAAACTTCATTAGATTTCAAGGAAACAACCATACACATTACAAAATTACAAACTGATTGGCAAGAAAAACCATACGACATTACCTGAATCAACTTTTGTGATATTCATAAGATATGGCAGCAGCCTTCTGTAGCTAAAAGAACTTGAATTTCGATATAGCTTTGAGCGAGAACATCGAATCAGTGCCTAAAGAACATCACTTTCAGCTAACTTCTTTTTCTCACTAAAAATGTTAGATTACATAGATTGAGCAGTCGAAATGTAGCCAGATAAAATCCTAATTATGCCAAATTAACATATATGTAAGTGAAAATGATAAAACTCGAAATTAAGGCCCAAATTTTACTCAAGAAATAAGAGACAATAAATGTAGACAAATGAATACTAGGAAATTGTATCAATCGTGAATGCTAAATGCGACTCACCGGGCTGCTCTTGCGAGGATCAGCCAACTCCATCTTTACATCAGCAGCGATGACCTCCGGAACACCCAGTACCGTTTGATCCTGGCTCATGTTTTCAACTTCCATGGCATTTTCATCATCAGGTGGTGTGCAGTGGATCAACTCCTCGGATCCATCAGATGGCTTCATGACTTCCTCTAATAATGGTTCCTGAATGGCAGGGGAAGAACAAGATGGACTGGGCATAAGCTTAGATTCAAGAAGGGGCTCATGAAGGCAAGTTTCAAACTTAACCTCATCAAATTCCAGTCCGCTTTGGTTGCATAAGTTGGTTGTTGTCACCTCCAAATCATGAAGATCCCCATTTGAAGGACTCTTGTCGGGGCTTATATCAATTGGGCTTGCAACAAAACCAAAAGTTTCACTAGATTCCATAACTACAGAACATTTTGAGCCTCCAACCAAAAGCTGGTCATTGGAAAATTTCCCCTCTGTAGGTACCGAAGTCATTTCTTCAGCAACTTTTCCCACTTTAACTGGATAATCCTTGCAACAAACTACATGTGCACCACCTATTTGAAGAAGCTTTACTAGACTTCCAAGTAAGATTATTACCTATTATAATACTACAAATTGACATGCAAGAAAAAACCATGTGAGACTACCTGAATTATCATTTGCAAGACCAGTAAGATATGGCGGCAGCCCTCTATAGCCAATAGAATTTGGATTTTCGTATAGCTTTGAGTGAGAACAACAAATCAGTGCCTGAAGTACATCACTGTCAGCTAACTCCTTTTTTTCTCACTGAGAATGTTAGTTACGTAGATTTAGCAGTAGAAATGTATCCGAATAATTTCCTAATCATACCAAGTTAGTATATATATGAATCAAAATGACAAACTCGAAATTAAGCCCCAAATTTTAGTTGAGAAATAAGAGATAATAAATGCGGAGAAATGGATACTAGGAAATTGCATCAATCGTGACTGTTAAATGAGACTCACCAGCCTGCTCTTGGGCGGATAAGTCGAGTCCGCCGTTACGTCAGCGACGGCCTCCGGACCACTCGCTGTTGTTAGATCCTGGCTCACGCTCTCAACTTCCATGGCATTTTGGTAAACAGGTGGTGTACAGTGGATCAACTCCACCTCAGGACCACCAGATGGCTCCACGACCTCATCAGCTCCTCCGCCCGCCAGCTCGATCCTCTCCGCCTCTTCCTCCGCAGGATCGATCGATTTCTTCCCACCCTCAACAAACCTAATCGCGTCCCTCTTCACGGGAGAGGCCTCCGGGGAGATGACTCTCTTAACAGCGGCAGCGGAGAGGCGTTCGGATGAGGGCGGTGGGGAGATCGAGTCGAGGCGGGGGCGAGGGCGACGGCTGGGGTCGGGGCGGACGCGGCCGGACCGGTTGCGGTGGACGAAGAGCTCGGATCGGCTTCGGGTGAAGACGCCGGGCGTCGGGGAAGAGCCTCGGGTTTGCCTCTTCGCCATGGCTTCGGCTTCAAGGACTAGAGAGAGAGGAGTCTGGAGGGAGAGGAGGGAGGAAGCGAGAGGAAAAGGTTGGACGGAGGGAAAAAAAAAGGCTATGGCGGGAAGCGGAGTCGCGATTGGCTCAATATTTAGTTAGTATGTCATTATGTTTGAGCTAAATGGGCTTTACGTAAGTGTTGATTGGCTATATATAATTGTCATCGCGTTTGTCCTTCAGTTGCTCTTCGAGATAAAGGCTAGTTTACATCGAAGTATAACGTGCGTCTCGGAAACTTAATGGTCGTCATATTGTTGAAAATGGCGGAAGGGTGATTCGTCCGAAATGGATGCAGTAGGTATAAGGATTATTTGCACCATTGTGGTGCAATCAATCATCACGGTATATTAGGAGTTTTGATTCATATGTTACGGGTGAATGTACCAAGATGAATTATCCCATTATGATGTGTTTAATACTTTAAATATTTTTATCTAAAATAGACACATTGAACATTAAAAGATGTCTTACTGGATCCGATAATCATCGATTGCTTTAATTGCTTATGTATTGGATGAACGCATCATATATATATATATATATATATATATATATATATATATATATATAAGAAAATCATTCATCCAATTGAAAGCTTTTCTAATGTTATGGCACTTAGGACAGTGACATTTACATAAGAAGATTGCAATCAACAATATATTTTCCACCTTTCAAAATTTGGAAATATCTTAAATAGTGTTTTACCTTATTTAATTTGATTCATTTCATAGTATTGTATTCAAAGTAAGGGAATGGCTTAGATCCGCTTCCATTTTTGTGTGGATGTGCTAGGTAAGAGATTAAGAAAATTCTAGTTATAGCTTTTTGCCTTATTTGGATTAATATATTTCTTTATTTATAATATAAATTAGAAAAATAATTAAAATATATTTTTTTAATTATATAAGCATGTTGAATCTCGGATTTTGATGATAAAATCAATTGATAGTGTTTATCTGATCTGTGTTTTGAGTGATGTAGGAAGCTTCGATCAGGGAGAAACAAATAAGGTAGGAAGAATCATGTTCGGTCGGAATGAAACATATTAGAAGATTAGACGTCGAGTTGAAGGATTGATCGAAGTATCGACAGAAGGCCTCGAGCCATGGGATCGGATTAAGCGGAAATTGTGCCAAGAAAATCAGAATTGTGGAGGTCAATTAACCGATTGGGCAATAGGCCGCAAGAAAGGATAATGCGCTGAAGAATCGGACGTCGATGAACCAATGACATGCCGGACAATATTTGATTTATCTTTGTAATGATTATCTAGATCGAAGTAGGTTTTAAGTGTAATTGGGTTAGAATTGGACCAACTCAATTAGGGGCCAATTTGGCCAAAGTTTGGGCTGTGTTGAGCCAAGTGAAAGGCCCAAACAATGATCCAAAATATAGAACCATCAATGGCACAGTCTCCGAGACTGTGTCAAGCGGTGGTACTGCCCAGACTCAATCTTCGAGACTATCAGGCGATGGTATTGCCCAGACACAGTTTCCTAAGCGGTGGCACTGCCAGACTGCATAATAGTACCGCTCAGTGTTAATGCAGCACTGGCGATGGTATCGCCCAACACTAGCGATGGTACCGTTAGTACCCGGAAGACCTAGGATGAGACTAGTTTTGACTCTAAGTTTGAACCCATTTGGAGTCTATAAATACCCCTCTCATCCCTGGTTAATATAGATAAGCACAAAGAGCTTAAAAGTGGAAAAACGCTGTAACAATCACTTGAGAGATCCCCTCCTCTAGCTTTCAGTTTAGAATTATGTTTAGGGAGGAGTGAGTGTACAAGGTTCTCTCCTAAACTTGTCAAAAGGAGAATCGAGTGTAAAATGATAGTTGATCTTCATCCGTTGAAAGAAGATCGGTAGTGGAAGTCAGTGGCCTCGACGGAAGAGGAATCGAGAGTGGATATATGTCACAATGACCGAACCACTATAAAAATCTAGTTTGCATTTACTTCTTACTATTTACCTTTATTACAAACTGAATTCTTACTTATACTACTCTTTTATACGCTTTCAAAGTTAAGCATTTTTTATATCGATTTTCATCAAACGAAAATAATTTTTGAACTAACGTCCATTTTATCTGTTGCATTAATTCACCCCTCCCTCTTAGTATCATTCTTGATTCTAACAGTTGTATCAGAGCCATATTTTTCTTATTTGGTTTAACACCCAAGAGAAATAGCTTTTTTCAGCTTTCAAGAGGGTCACTCTATTATTCGTCCTCCTATGTTCAATGGGATGGACTACACTTATTGGAAAACTTAGATGAGAGTTTTCTTGCTTTTGTTGAATCTCGATTTATGAAATATTATCGAAAATAGATTTCAAAAGTCTTCTCTTCTAACGAACGATTGAAATAATTTCGAAAAGAAGACTTTCTCTTTAAATAAAACTAAAATAATTTCGAAAAGAAGACTTTCAAAAGTCTTATTTTGTGCTTAGGATAAAACTAAATTTAATCGAGTTTCTATTTATGAAATAGTTTTTAATATTTGACATATACTTAGAAATCACACACGAAAGCACTGGTACAGTTAAATATTCGAAAATCAATTTTTTGATGTATGATTTTGAATTATTTCAGATGGAACCAAGTGAGTATTAGGATCAAGAGCGGCACTAAGAAGGAAGTATTAGGATCAAGAGTGGCACTAAGAGAGGGGGGTGAATTAATACAGTGAAAAATTCTTTGCTTTTCGTATAAAATATTTTGTACATTCGATGAAAACCGAATCAGAAGATGGCAATTTAAAACGTATGAGAGCATAAGCAAGAGGAGGAGAAGCAATTTACTATGAAATGATTTGCAGTTAAAGTAAATTGCACTTATGAAAAACAAACCAGAATTTAGAGTAGTTCGGTCAACGCGACCTACATCCACTTTCGGATTCCTCCTCTGATGAGGTCTCCGGTATCCACTAAAGGCCTTCCTTCAATAGGTGAAGACCGAACACCTCTTTACAACACTTTCTCCTTTTCCCGAATTTAGGAGATGAACCCTTATAAGTCTCACTCCTCTTTTTTGAATGGTTACAAGGCTAAGAGGTGAAGGAGGAGAACTCTAATTTTTACAACATTTTAAGACTCAAGAACTTAAGATTATACCAATAGGCTTTGTGCCCTTTAAAATGGTGGGGTTTTTATAGGCCCCAATGGCTTCAAAAATAGAGCCAAAAAGTGTCTAATCCCTGATTTCTATGGTCCTAGTAGTACCACCACCATTACTGGGTGGTACCACCGCTTGACACTTGACACTAGGCGATACTACCGCTCAGTCTGGGTAGTACCATAACCTGACAGAGCTCAGAGATCGAGCTCTGGCGGTACCACCATTGGCAGCAATAATTGCCAGCGGTACCACCACCCAGATTTCCTGGGGCACTGCTTTCCAGGTGGTGCCACCGCCGGCCAAGAATTTAGGGGCTGAATTGGGCGCTCAATTCGGCCCAATTCAGCCCTATTAAGGGCCCAATTGGCCCATAATTAAGTTAGTGGGATTACCTCCCAATCTTAATTTAATTTACGCTTTAACTACGACAATTAAGATATGTTTACTACACTTCTTGTTCTAGTGCATCAATTGCTCTTCCGGCGAGCTTCCGACGAACTCTCGGCAATCCTTCGGTGGACTCCTAGCAAGCTCCTGGACTTTGCGACAATCTTCTTGGGAGTTCCGACGAGCTTCTATGGCAAGCTCATGGACTTCTCGGCTAATTCCCACAGAACTTCCGACGAACGTCCGGACTTCCGTCGAACTCTCGAACTCCCAATGAGATCTCAATCTTGACTCTAACATAACACTAGTTTTGTGTCTTACTGCCATCGTAATTAATCCTATATACTTTTCTCAACATATAGATTAGATCAAATAAATTACAATTGACTTCATCATCAAAATTTGAGATTCAATAATCTCTCCTTTTTTATGATGATAATCAATTAATGACGGAGTTAACCTTAACTCCCCCTATCTATATATCATACTTGAGAAAAGACATTCTTGAATTCAAGGCCTTTGAAGTTAAGAGATATATTGATAAGTTAAGTTCATTTAAACTTATTAATACACACATATGATTCATATTATGATATAACATTCTTAAAATGATGTCAAGGCATAACATCCATTTTCAAGTATGATATTTCAAATATGAAAGATGACAAAGATAGCAATTCATCATTCTATGATAAGAGATCAATTTGTAAAATTATAAGTTAAGCTCTAGATATCTTATCATAATAAAGAAAATTTATTAAGCAAATATTTCAAGTATATATGATAAAATTCATTGCATACATTTGTCATCAATTTATCACATTTTGGTATTATTTCTCCCCCTTTGTCATCAACAAAAAGGAGAACGATTCAACAATGCAAGTGTGGTAAAAATTCATTTCACATTTCAATTTGTATATCAATCATATTTCAAGCATTCATGACATGGTATCATTTAAAAGTTCTCACATTAAAAGATAAATATTTAAAGAGATGGCTTCCATCAACTTCTCCCTTTTTATTTTTTATCAAAACTTTGCATGAAGAAGGAGAGTAAGGAGGAAAATCCATTAAGAACCAACTTTGTGAAATGATTTGAATGAAATTAAAAATGATAAAAGAGTTTCATTAAATCATACTTCAATTTTCACAAGGATCAAGATATTCATATGAAATCAAATCCTCATTCTTGCAAGTGTTCATCTTATAAAAAATAAAGATTCTTCTTTCATTAAGAAAGAATTCATATGAAAGAATCATCATATGGAGGATAAAAGAAATTCCATGAATAAACCTTCATAAGGAGAGCATAATATCAAATCCATTTCTCAGTAAAAATTCATAAGAGTGAAATCCGAAAGATGCATTTGTCAATAAAATCATTAAGTGATAAAGCAAGGGTATAAAGTGAATTTGATATGGTATAAACTTATGAAAGCTCCATTCAAGGAATACATTAAATGATAGATAGCCTAGAAAAGATATACATTAAATTCATATATTCGAACATATTAATATTCCTAATTCTACAAATCATCATAATACATCAAGTCATAGATATCAATAGTTAAATATATTAAGGAATTTATCCATTCAAAAGATATATTAAGTCATGATATATTCATTAAAGTAAACTTAGAATTTAACTATCAAAGTAGTTAGCACAGAATTTTACTATCAAAGTAAATAACATTTTAGGCATCAAAGCATTGCATTAAGATCATCAAGGTAAGTAGCATTTTAAGCATAACATTGCGATCATCAAAGTAAGTAGCATTTTAAGTTTACAACATTAAGGTAAACAACATAACAAAGAGGAATTGTGTTTACTTC
This sequence comes from Musa schizocarpa, assembly GCA_900464855.2. Classification (NCBI taxonomy): domain Eukaryota; kingdom Viridiplantae; phylum Streptophyta; class Magnoliopsida; order Zingiberales; family Musaceae; genus Musa; species Musa schizocarpa. Next base: position 32,748,151 of record LS990917.1, on the reverse strand, counting down.
TTCTCAAATATATACACAGCTTATTCAGGTGATGGAAAGTTAAAATGTCTAAACAAAGTATTAAACTATTGATGAATTTGCTGCAACTCAATTAAGATTTGCTCTTGGCATTGTTCAAGTAGATCTTATCATTATTCAAAATGATCGATTCGAGTCCCTATGTTGTCGATAGATGAGGGAGGTATTTGTTCTACTAGAGGTAATTCCTCAAAGGGACCAGTTGGATGAGATAAATTACCCCTAAAAATTGGTATTTCAGGTTCTGGTTCAGGTTGGAGGGGACCAGTTCTTCTAGGCAGTCTAGTTCATGTTGAATCTCGTATTTTGATGATAAAACCACTGGATATGTGTTTATAATTTAAACTGCATTTTGAGTGATACAGGTCTACTCGATCAGGATTAGACAATTAACGCAGGAGGAATTGACGTTGTGCCGGAGGAGATCACGTCAGGATATTGGACGACAGAAGGCTTCGGACGTCGGGCATCGGGCCAAGGAGAGCGGAATTACGCCAAGGATATCGGGGTTGCGAAGGTCAATCGCCGATTGGGCAACAAGCCACAAGAGAGGACGATGCACTGAAGAATCGGACAAAGCGCCAACCAATGACGTGCCGGGCAACGGAATGTCAATTCGCGTTGTAATAACTGTCTAGATCGGAGTAGAGTTTTGGCTTTATTGTGCAGGATTAACTATGATAACGATGAAGACATAAAGTGAAACAAAGTGCGGAGTCAAGCACGAAGGATTCGTTGGGAGTTCAAGAGTTCGACGGAAGTCCGAAGGTTCGTCGGGAACGCTGCCGGAACTAGCCGAGAATGAGTAAGGAGCTTGCCGAAGGGTTTTTCGGAAGCTCGCCGGAAGGTTCGTGGGAAGTTCGCAGAGTTTGCCGAGAGAGATCGGAGCTTGCCGAAGAAGCTCGTTGGAACTTGCCAAGATCAAATCGTGAAGTTTAAGAGCTTGCCGGGAGTCCGCAGAATGGTTTCCGAGAGTTTATCGGAAGACTGTCGAATGTTCGCCGGAAGCTCGTCGGAAGAAGTCTTGACTTATGGACTTTGTAATAGCTTATAAAATATCTTTAAATTTGTAGTTAGCATATTAATTAGGGTTAGGATTAGGTATTAATCCTATAACCCAAGTAGGAGCCAATTGGGCCCGAGTTCGAACAAGTTTGGGCCAAGATTGAAGCCCATTTTATATAAATCATCATTTTGATTTCTCGACATTCGATACATGAGATTTTATTATAAATCAAAATTTCTCATTAATCGATCTTCTACGATTTTACTTGATATTCTCTTGAGAGGAGATTTTCAAAATGAATCATGATTTTTTCTTGTGAGTTCTTGGAGTTATTACTTGAATTTTCTTTTAAAACAAGATCTCTTCTTTGTACTCCTATGATTTTTCTTGATATTTTATTTAAAGAAGATATTTACTATATGAATCATGTCTTTTGGTATTCAAATGATTTTATCCTTTATGACATGATTTCTTTGTATTTATGGCTTCTATGGCTTGAAATGTTTTGGTATAATGCATGCAATGATGAAATATTCATAAAGTTAAAATGATGTATGCAATACTTATGATAATGATGTACATGATGTATTTATTGCATATGATGTGTATCATGAATGCTTTAAATGATGAGTGTTTGGTATCATGATCAACATGTTGATAAATGTTTAAAAAGTTTAATGATTGAGTATCATGTATGATATGCTTATTAATGATGATTGATTTATTTTTTGGTATCGTGCATGAAAAATAAGGTTATTGAAATTGTCTATGTTTTAATTTGAATATATAATGATGCACAAATAAGAATGATACTTACCTTTGTCATAATATGAAAATTGATATAAGGGTCTTCCCTTCTTTTTTACAATGACAAAGGGGGAGCAAGAATTTCTAGTGTGGACATCATGAAAAGAGGCAAACTAACTAGCTTGCACAATTCAAGATGAAAGCAAAAAATTGCACTTCTCAAAAGAGAAGATGCAAATGTAACATTTGCCAAATTGTTTGCTTGCCTCATGTAAAATATTATCTCTTGCTAGTTTGGCATTTTTGCTAGCTTGTATGTTGCAAAACTTGATCACACTTTTTCAAACATTTTGCTAGCTTACACTTTGCAAAAAAAAAAATGACACTTCTAGAAGAAAGAGCTTGTTATTTTGAACATCACAAGCTTGCCTATCTTAAGAAATAAAAATTGCAAAAAGTGCTATCTTGCCTATCTCAAGAAGCAAAACTTGCAACTTGCACATTGCAATAGGAAGCAAGAATTATGAGCTTACACAAGAAAGCTACCTTACATTTGCTTTCGAATTTTTTTTTGCTAGCTTGTATATTGTGAAACTTACATATAAAAAAAATTGCTAGCTTGCAGTCTAAAGAGAAGCAAAAAAAGTTGCTATCTCAAAAGAAGCAAATGTGCTATCTTGCCTATCTTAAGAGGCAAAAATGCTAATTTGCACATCTAGCAAAACTTGACAAATTTGCATATTTCAAGAAGCAAGAGTTGCTTTCTTGAACATCTCAATATTGCTAGCTTGCATGATGTAGAACTTACTATCTTGAACATTACCAAAAGTGCTATCTTGTATGCTGTAAAACTTGCATATCTAAAACTTGATAGCTTGAATGTCCTAAGCATGATGCATTAGTTGCTAAATTTTCTAGCTTCAAAACTGCATGATGATAAAACTTAATATTATGTTTTTCATGCAATGAGTTGAACTTATATTACCAACATAAAGAATAGTTGTACTTCTCCTTTTTGTTGATGATAAAGGGGGAGAAGTATGTTGATGACATGATATGCATAAGTTTATGCATATGTTCATGATGATGTGTTGCAAGTATTCATGATGAATATTGCAATGACTTGAATTCTGCTTGAATTCAAGGTTCTATCAATATGGTATATTGATAGGGGGAGTTTGTTTAAACTCCGGGAGTTAAGGTTAACTCCGTCATCAAGTGGTTGTCATCATCAAAAAGGGGGAGATTGTTGAATCTCGTATTTTGATGATGAAACCACTTGATATGTGTTTATAATTTAAACTGCATTTTGAGTGATGCAGGTCTACTCGATCAGGATTAGACAATTAACGCAGGAGGAATTGACGTTGCGCCGGAGGAGATCACGTCAGGATATTGGACGGCAGAAGGCTTCGGACGTCGGGCATCGGGCCAAGGAGAGCGGAATTACGCCAAGGATATCGGGGTTGCGAAGGTCAATCGCCGATTGGGCAACAAGCCGCAAGAGAGGATGATGCGCTGAAGAATCGGACGAAGCGCCAACCAATGACGTGCCGGGCAACGGAATGTCAATTCGCGTTGTAATAACTGTCTAGATCGGAGTAGAGTTTTGGCTTTATTGTGCAGGATTAACTATGATAACGATGAAGACATAAAGTGAAACAAAGTGCGGAGTCAAGCACGAAGGATTCGTTGGGAGTTCAAGAGTTCGACGGAAGTCCGAAGGTTCGTCGGGAACGCTACCGGAACTAGCCGAGAATGAGTAAGGAGCTTGCCGAAGGGTTTTTCGGAAGCTCGCCGGAAGGTTCGTGGGAAGTTTGCAGAGTTTGCCGAGAGAGATCGGAGATTGCCGAAGAAGCTCATTGGAACTCGCCAAGATCAAATCGTGAAGTTTAAGAGCTTGCCGGGAGTCCGCAGAATGGTTTCCGAGAGTTTATCGGAAGACCACCGAATGTTCGCCGGAAGCTCGCCGGAAGAAGTCTTGACTTATGGACTTTGTAATAGCTTATAAAATATCTTTAAATTCGTAGTTAGCATGTTAATTAGGGTTAGGATTAGGTATTAATCCTATAACCCAAGTAGGGGCCAATTGGGCCCGAGTTCAGACAAGTTTGGGCCAAGATTGAAGCCCAACTAGTGGGCTGAAAACACTGTAGGCGGTGGCACCGCCCAGCACTGTCAGGGTCAGAAACTGACAAACGGTGGCACCGCCACTAACAAGCGGTGGCACCGCCAGCATCGGGAACTCCACGAGAATTCAAATTTGGAGCCCAAATTTGAATCCTCTTGAGGCCTATAAATACCCCTCAAATCTCAACTGAGATAACAACTTTTTGAGCAGCAATTGATTAAGAGAAAAGTCTTAGAAAGTCTTAGCAAGTCTAGTTTTCAATTTGCTAGAAAAGTTCTCCTTTCCTGCTGAAAATTTGTAAGAGGTTGAACTGTTTGTAAAAGGTTGTAAGAAGGGTATTTGCCCTTCCATTTCAAGAGATTTGCTAGTGGAAGGTGGGCACCTCATCGAAGAGGGGCCTTGCAAGTGGATGTAGGTCATTTGACCGAACCACTCTAAAATCGGCGTAATCTCCGGTTTGCGTTTATGTTTATGCATTTATCTTTCTGCAAACCTTTACTTTGCTAAGTTCACTGCCCTCATCTTATTACGTACGCTTTCAACGCAATTGAAACGGTTTCAAATGAAACATTATTCTTATCGTACGAAAGATTTATTAAAACCGAAGTTTTAATCCGCTGCACTAATTCACCCCCCCCTCTTAGTGCCGCTCCGATCCTAACAGTCCATATACCATTTCTAAATATACATCTCATCCGTCGAAGTAGATTTCTATTTATGATAATAAATCTATCTAGTTTTATAACTTCTTCTTCGGGTGGAATGACAATATCATAGTCATGGAGTAGTAGTCTTGTGATTAAGCTACCATATGGAAGCATTATATCCTTTTTTGATATTTCAATCATGTTTTGTTAGATTAGGTAACTAAAACAATTGTTATGTCCCTTCATAATCCAATACATGGTACTTAGCTCCATTTGGCTTACTTCATCATGATGATATTACTTTGGGAGAATGATACTTATCAGGATATGATGAAGTATTTTGGTGCTTAAAGGTAGTAAATGTTCATAGTTTTTTGGAAGAATCGTTAAGTTAGGATTGCCAAAAATTATTCCTAAGGCATCAACGTAAGTAGTCCCAACTGTTTCATCATCCTATTATCCTCTAAAATAACACCCTCTTTCTTTTACCGGAATTCCTATGATGTTAAAAATAGTTCTATCCATAATGGGTATATGATGTCATAATAGATAGGTGGATACCCTTTCATCTTCATCTACATGTAAATTATTGTAAAATAACCTAACAAGTCTAGGGTAGATAGGTTCACTCATTTGAAGGATTAGGAGAATGTATAGATTAGCAAGCCATTGAATAGGTTCTAAATCACTTAATTCGTCTAAATCAACATATATACCCTTATGAACATGTCTAACCTCTATTGAAGGAAATTTTAGGGCATGTTAATTAGAATAAAAAAGTAGGGAGTCATAATTTTCATCTAATCTCCTCTTCCCTTTGTCCCTAGAGGATCTTCTAGAAGCCATGAGTCTAAACACATAAATGATAAGAGAGCTGTACATAAGAGGTAAGATATATTAATAAATTGAGAGAAAAGGTTTGAGAATTACCCTTGTAGTAATCTTCTTGAAAGGTTGAGATTGATCCTTGAATTTGAAGGAGAGGAGGGTTTCCTTGAGTTTCTAGAGGAGGATCAAGAAGAATGATGGGTGGAAAGGTGTTTAGAGGTGTGAGGAAGGAGTTTAGGAGGGCTTGGGGTCGGTTCTACCGTCGGCCTTAAGTTGCTTTTTATAGGGCAGAGGTTGCGGGCAATGGCACCGCTAGCTAGGAGGTACTACCTCTTGCCACCCGAGACAACTGACGGTGCTACCGCTAGCTGGGCGGTGCCACCACCTATGGGCAGTGAGCACTGCTCATATTGGTGTGTGGTACTATCACATGTGATTCTAACTTTATAAGATTTTTATTGTTGTGAAGCACACAACCTTATTTACTTCATCATGTAAAAATTCATATCATAAGATAAGAAAATTCATATTGAAGACTCTATGTTCATGATTCATCATATAAAATGCATACTATACTCAAATGTTATATTGAACTCGTATGGAAACATGCCTACCATAAGTTCATGATTCATCATTTGTATGCAAACATCGTAAAATCTCATATGGAAAAATGCATATGGCTCACTATGCATACTATAAGATCATGATTCAGGTGAGTGATCAAGAAAGTCCAAAAATAAAAATTTAACAAATTCATGATCTTATTAGATAGAATTCAATCCGAAAAAAAAATTTGAGAGGGAATGTATCCTAGAAATTTAGAACTTTGGAAGAAGTTAGAAAGGGAACTCATGCATAAGAATTTTCAGGTTTGAGAGATCAAGATCAAGTGTTTATCACTTAAGATTTCAAATAATGATTGCATCATCAAGTTATCAAACATGATCTTATTTTAATTCTAATGATCTTCTCTTTGTGTTTTTTGTTTTTGGTTAGAGAGCTTTATGAGTTATTTTGGATCTCCAGTCTTGAGCATCCACTATTAATGTACCCTCTCTTGCTCCTAGCTTATGATGATACATTTTTCTATAAAAAAAGATGATTTTTAGGTACCCATTTGATCTTGGGTGCCTTAAAAATCGATCTACATAGCTTATCATGTTGCTTTGAGTCATTTGAGGTTCTTTTATAAACCCAAATTAATTTATATAGACTACATTTCTTAAATGGACAATGATAAGCTACATGCCCAAATTTACAACAAAAGTTATATTGCTTTCGGGGTGAAACATGCAAAGTAGGACTTTAATAAGAGTTGTTGGATTTTGGTGAGAGCTACTCACAAATCCGATTCCACCTTTTCTATGAACATGACCCTCGTTGGCAAGGATTATGTTCAAGGATTTACTACCAACCTCAAACTTTTTAAAAGTTTTCTTAAGTAGCAAGTTTCCTTTTTGAAGTAATTCTAGTTTATCACATTTTGTACATGAGGCTAGACTGTCATTGTGCTCAATTTTTAATCTATCAAAATTGCTAATAAGAGAAGCATATTTCTTTTTTAAAGAGTTATATTTTTTACTCACGATTCTACATTCATAAAACAATTCATGAAAAGTACTTGAAAGCTCATTGAATGTTAAATTTGCATCTAATGAACTTGTTACCTCATCTCCAATAGCCATTAGCGCATAGTGAGTAACTTGCTCGGTATTGGTTGGCTCCTCTTCTTCGGAAGTACTTGAGTTGTCCCATGTAGCTTTGAGAGCCTTTTTCTTTAGTTATCTCCTTTTTGCTTGGGGACATTCACTCTTGAAGTGTCCCGGCTTCTTGCATTCATAACATATCACTTGTTTTTTCTTAGATTCAAATTTATTTTTAATATCATTTTTAAATTTATTTCTTTTTATGAATCTTTGAACTTCTTTGTTAAAAATGCTATGTCATCATCAAAGTTCTCATCACTTGAGTTTTCTTTCAAGTGGTCTTCTTATGTTCTCAATGCTATGTCCTTCCTATTCTTTGGAAGGGTGTCCTCAAGTTCTTCATGAGCTTTACATATCATTTTGTAGGTCATTAGTGACTCAATTAGTTCTTCAAGAGGAAAATTATTTAGATCTTTGGCCTCTTGAATGGTCGTTACTTTAGGATCCCAACTTTTTAGAAGGGATCTTAAAATCTTATTAACCAGTTCAAAATATGATAAACCTTTACCAAGTCCTTTTAGACCATTAACGACATCTATAAATCGAGTGTACATGTTTCTAATGGTCTCACTCGGTTTTATTCGAAACAACTCATAAGAATATACTAAAAGATTAATTTTTGACTCCATCACTCTACTAGTGCCTTCATGAGTCACTTCGAGTGTGTGCCAAATGTCACAAGTCGTTTCACAAATTGATACTCGATTAAACTCATTTTTATCTAATGCACAAAACAAGACATTCATAATCTTGGCATTTAAAGTAAAAGTTTTGTTCTCCAACTCATTCCAATCGTTCATCGGAAGAGAAAACTTTTGAAAACCATTTTTGACAACGTTCCAAAGCTCAAAATCTATTGAAATAAGGAAGATCCTCATTCTAGTCTTCCAATATGTGTAATCCGTCCCATTGAATATGGGCAGACGTGTAATTGAATAGCCCTCTAGGTTGCCGGTAAATGTTCTCTCTTGGGTTTTAAAACTAAATAAGAGTGAACCTTACTCTAATACTAATTGTTAGGATTAAGAGCGGCACTAAGAGGAGAGGTGAATTAGTGCAGCGAAAAATTCTTCGATTTTAGTATAAAATATTTCGTATGTTCGATGAAAACTGAATCGGAAGATGACGACTTAAAACATATGAGAGCGTGAGTAAGAGGAGGAGGAGAAGCAGTTTGCTATGAAATGATTTGTAGTTATAGTAAATTGCACTTATGAAAAGCAAACCAGAATTTAAAGTGATTCGGTCAATGTGACATACATCCACTTTTGGATTCCTTATCCAATGAGGTCTCCGGCGTCCACTAAAGGCCTTCCTTCAATAGGTGAAGACCGAACACCTCTTTACAATACTTTATCCTTTTCCTAGGTTTAGGAGATGAACCCTTATAAGTCTCACTCCTCTTTCTTGGATGGTTACAAGACTAAGAGGTGAAGGAAGATAACTCTAACTTTTACAACACTTTAAGACTCTAGAACTCAAGATTATGCTAATAAGTTTCATGCTCTTTTATATATAAAAGGATGGAGTTTTTAAGGCCCCAATGGCTTCAAAAATGGAGCCAAAAACTGTATAATCTCGAATTTCCAAGGTCCTAGTGGTACCACCACTTGACACCTGACACTGGGTGATACTACCGCTTAGTTTTGGACAGTACCACCGCCTGACAAAGCTCAGAGATCGAGCTCTAGCAGTACCACTGCTTGACAGGAGCGGCACCACTGCTGGTAGCAATAATTGCCGACGGTACCACCGCCCAATCTGGGTGGTTCCACCGCCCAGATTTCCTGGGCACTGCTTTCCAAGCGGTGCCACCGCCGGCCAAGAATTCAGGGACCGAATTGGGTACTCAATTCGACCCAATTCAGCCCTATTAATGGTCCAATTGGCCCATAATTAAGTTAGTGGGATTACCTCCTAATCTTAACTTAATTTATGCTATAACTATGATAATTAAGACATGTTTACTACACTTTTTGTTCCGGTGTGTCAATTGCTCTTCCGGCAAGCTTTCGGCATACTTCTGACGAACTCTCGGTAATGCTCCGGCGGACTCCCAGCAAGCTCCTGGACTTTATGATGATCTTCTTGGCGAGTTTCAATGAGCTTCTATGGTAAGCTCCTGGACTTCTCGATTGGTTCCCGTAGAACTTCCGACGAACGTCTGAACTTCCATCGAACTCTCGAACTCCCAATGAGATCTCGATCTTGATTTCGGCACAACACCTATTTTATGTCTTACTGCCATCGTAGTTAATCATGTACACTTTTCTCAACATATAGATTAGATCAAACAAATTACAATTGACTTCATCATCAAAATCCGAGATTCAATAGTGAGACCATTGGAGATATGTATACCCGATTTATAGATGTCGTCAATGGTCTAAAAGCGCTTGGTAAAAGTTTTTCTAACTTTGAACTCATTAGCAAAATATTGAGATCCCTTCCAAAGAATTGGGACCCTAAAGGAATGACCATTCAAAAGGCCAAGGATTTGAAGAACTTATCGGGTCTTTAATGACCTATGAAATGAGTTGTATGGCATAAAACAAATATGAGAACAACCTTCCAAAGAACAAAAATAATTTGATACTTCGAACAATAGAATACCACTTCAATGATAACTCAAGTGATGATGATGATGATTTTGAACTTCTCACTATAAAATTTAAAAAATTCATGAAACAAATATTAAATAATAAAAATAAACTTAAAAAAAAGTTGCTAAAAGAAGAAGAAAGTATTCAAGGCGGCTTGGGACGAATCGAGCTCATCCGATGATGAGAAGCAAACCAACAAAAACAAAGACAATGTGACGAACTACACCTTAATGGTTTTTGATGATGAGGTAACCAAAACCCCTTTACTTTATTTTGAAATTACATAATGCATTTTCATAAGTTATTTTTAAATTAGTTAGTAAAAATAAAAAATAAAAAATATAAAAAAATAAATAAAAGGGGATCATGCTTTTCTTTCTAGTGATTTAAAAAAATTAAAAAAATGATCATGACAATTGCATCTCTTTATAATAAAGGAATAAAATATTAGATTTAAATCTAGTGCTTGTACACCTATCTAATGTATGTTAAAAGAAATAATTATGTGTATCTTGATGATTTTGTATTGCTTTTCGGTTTTAAACATGATAGATGGTTTTCATATGAAAAAGTTGAGCATGTTTATATGAAATCAATCACATAAAATGAAACACATAAAAAGGAAAATATATTATTATTATAATTAAAATGATAAATCAAATCTCTTGTTTAAAGAAGCCTTATGTTTAATGTGTTATATTTTTTTTGTGATAATGATTTTTGTGATGAATCTTATCTTTGTCTTTTGTTTTTAAACTATGATGCATGTTTTGATTTGGCGTAAAAACTTGGGCATACTTGTAAGAAATCAAATCACTTAAATTGAAACAACTAAAAAGAGAAAAAAAATTTCTTAAAAATTTCTTTTTCTCTATCTTATTGATTTTTTAAAAAAAAGAGATTAATAAATCTATTTATGTTATTTTATGAATCTCTTAAACTATTAAAGTGATTTTGATGATTTAGTTTTGAATGAGTTTTATCCAAATCATGATCTTGATGATTGAAGATTTCATATGTATGAATTGAGATCTTTTTCTCCTATATTTCTTTTTATTATTTATTAAAGAGAAAAATTATCCAAATTAATCATAAATTGATATCTTTTTCTCCTATGTTTCTTTTTTATTACAACTTGAAAGTTTTTAATAAATCAAGATTTTTCATACTTTGTTCTCCTACGATTCTATTGCACTAAAAAGGAGACTTATCCTATTAAACCAAGTTATGCTATTAAAATATCTTGATAATTTATGACTTCAGTCTTGTTATGTATTATTCTCTTTTTCTTCTTTCTTATTTACAATGAGAAAGGGGAGAAAGAAAATCACTTGTATTTCAAGAGATCGATAAATCTCTTTATTTCATATTGAATCTTGACTTTGTTGATTTGATAAATTGAATGAGTTGAAGTGATGATGGCTTAAAAATATTTACTCAAATGTATGAATCGATAATCTTTTTGTCAAATGAATCATAATTTTTCTTGTGAATTCTTGGAATTATAACATGAGATTTTTTAGAATTAAGATCATTTACTATGATTCTTCTTTTCGCAATTTGAGTTATCTAAAAAGAATCATAATTTTTTCTCTTGATTTTTCAATACTCACAATTTGAAATTTGGTTCATGACTCTCTTGTATTCATGAAGTGTAGATCACATCATCCAATTATTTTTTCTTAATATTCTTCATGTGATATATGAAATTATGCATAAAATACTTATGATATTTTGTTATGCATATAAATGAGAAGTTATGATCATGCATGGTAGAATGTAATGCAATTTGATATTTTTGATACCATCATGATTTGAAAATTTTATGATTTAAAATAATGCATGTAATACTTATTATTTCTTGATGAAATGATGTGAAAGTCAACAACTATCATTTTATGAAATGATACCTTATTTGAATATACTATATCGAAATAAGATTGATACTTTATCCTTATCATGATTTGAAAATGGATGTAAAGGGAAAAAATTACAATATTGTATTCTTCCCTTCTTTTTGACAATGACAAAGGGGGAGATAAAACTGCTTGATGTTCTAAAATATTATAAAATTTGCTAGCTTTCATATTCGAAAATGATGTAAAACTTACTAAATTTGTTAGCATGCACATTACAAAAGAAAGAAAAACTTGCTAAGAAGCAAAATTGCTAGCTTACAATTCTCAAAAGAGAAGAAAGAACTTGCTATCTTGAATATCACCAAAAATTGCTAGCTTACAATCTTAAGCAAAAATACTATCTTGCCTATCCCAAGAAGCAAAATTTGTAAACTTGCATAATTTAAAATTGTTATTAGCTTATATGTTATAAAACTTGTATATCTCTAAAACTTGATAGTTGTATTTCTCATTTTTGTTGATGATATAGAGGGAGAATATATGATGATATAAGAATCATACATAGTAGGATGTAATATACTTTGATATTTTGATACCATAATGATTTAAAATATTTATGATGATGCATGCAAAACTTATGATAATGATGCATGCAATACAATGATATGCATATAATGTGTTGCTTGGATTCATGATTAAAATTGCTTTGACTTAAATTCAATTTGAATTCAAGGTTCTATCAATATGACATATTGATAGGGGAGTTAAGGTTAACTTCGTCATTAATTGGTTGTCATCATTTAAAAAGGAGAGATTGTTAAATCTCGGATTTTGATGATGAAACTAATTGATAGTGTTTATCTGATCTACTTTTTGAGTGACGTAGGAAGCTTCGATCAGGGAGAGACAATTAAGGAAGAAAGAATCATGTTGGGCTAGAGTGGAACATGTTAGAAGATTGAACGTCGAGCCGGAGGATCAGTCGACATATCCACAGAAGGCCTCGGGCTATGGGATCGACATCGAGTCAAGAAGAGCAAAAAATATTGTAAGGAAATCGAAGTTACAGAGTCAACTGACCGATTAGATAATAGGCCGCAAAAAAGGACAATACGTCGAAGAATGCGTTGATGAACCAATGACATGCCGGATAACATTTGATTTAGCTTTGTAATAATTATCTAGATTGAAGTAGGTTTTGGTGTAATTGGGTTGAAATTGGACCAACTCAATTATGAGCCAATTAAGCCCAAATTTAGGTTGTGTTGGGCCAAGTGAAAGGCCTAAACAGTGACCTAATAGGTGGAATCATCGGTGGCACAATCTCCGAGACTATGTCAAGCAGTGGTACTACTAGTCAGGGTAATGGTACCGCTAGTCTGGGTGGTGGTACCACCCAGACTCGGTTTCCGAAACTGTAAGGTGGTAGTATCGCTAGTCTAAGCTATGGTACCGCTCAGACATAGTCTCCCAAGTGATGATGGTATTACCAGACTGGGTAGTGGTACCGTATAGTGCCAATGCTACAAGTGGTGGTATCGCCCAACACTAGTGATGGTATCGCTAGTACCCGGAAGACCCGGGATAAGACTAGTTTTGGCTCTAAGTTTCAATCTATTTGGAGTCTATAAATACCCCTCTTATTCCTGGTTAACATAGACAAGCACAGAGAGCTTAAAAGTGAAAAAACACTATAGTAATCACTTGAGAGATCCCCTCCTCGAGCTTTAAGTTTAGAATTATATTTAGGGAGGAGTGAGTATTTGTAAAGGTTCTTTCCTGAACCTGTCAAATGAAGAATTAAGTGTAAAAGGATAGTTGATCTTTGCCCGTTGAAAGAAGATCAGTAGTGAAAGAAGATGGTGGTCTCAACAGAAGAGGAATTGAGAGTAGATGTAGGTTATGACGACTGAACTACTATAAAAATCTGGTTTGTATTTACTTCTTGCTATTTATCTTTATTGCAAACTGAATTCTTACTTACACTATGCTTCTATATGCTTTATAAGTTAAGCATTTTGGATATCGGTTTTTATCGAACGAAAATATTTTTCGAACCGACGTCATTTTTATCTGCTCCACTAATGCACCCACCCCTTTTAGTGTCCTTCTTGACCCTAAGAGAGCTAAGTTAGAACCTAATTAATTTATTAATCGATTAATTCAAACCTTCCATGTATAATGAAGTTTTTTAAAATTTCTTTATTATAAACCATACGATCATTCTATCAATTGACCATAAACAAGTCTAATATGATAAAACAAAAGAAAATTTATTAAATATGATAAATATGGCCTGAATTTAAAGTTATCTACAAACTTTAAACTCAGGCCATATGAAAGCAATACTCTAACCCTTGAGTTAAGATCATTTATCACCACAAAAAAAATCCATCACTCCAGGAATTATAGGTGAAATACTATTTATAAGTAATACTAATTTATTTAATTAAGAGTAAATAAAATAAATAGAGTGGAGAGCTAGTCAAACCTCTATTATATTCATCAATGGGCCAAAAGGAGCCTGATAGTTGGGATTAAAGATAGGTTTGTGACCTCCATCATAAAGAACGATAGGACCTCTGCCTTTTCTTCACTGAAAATAATGATTTATATTTTCAACAAGTTTTAGGATTTAAAAGTGATATGTTTTCATGATGCATGATAATATTTTCAACAGCCCACACGAGCTTAGTGCTCGAAGACTGTAGCCCAGCCTGTGACCAAGTTAGTTGCTCTTGAATGAGGCCAAACTGGATCAATTTGACTGGTTCAAAACTAATTTAGAAAAATTCGAACATATCTTGTTCGATTCAACCTACCTTAACCGAAATCGAATGTTATTAAACTTAATTAGACCAGTTTAAGATGGTTTTCGACTAGTTTTAAGTGAACTTAATATTGATTCAGTTGAAATCCAATTGAGAACCTATTTGATTTCAGTTAAATTTTGGTCATTTAGGGGCTATAGAGAAAAGGACACCTTATGATTTTATGATTTAATAAATTTAAAAGTTTTATTTGAAGTTATATCATAAAACTTGAAAATGATTTATGGTTTTTAAGTTTAAATATTATTTGACACTAAGGTTTATAATATTAATATAAATATTGTCATGAGATATATGTGACTACGATGAGTGATCCATGTTGAAAGTTTAAATATTATTTGATAATAAGATTAATAATATTAATATAAGTATTGTCATGTGATATATGTGACTATGATGAGTAATCTATATTAAAAGCATCATATATAAAAGGAGCTACAGTCTTATTATTATAAGAAGCCACCAATAAACTAAGTTTCTCATGTCATATATTAAGAATAATCTGCTATGATATTTTGTCATATGATCTTGTTGGATACAGGCATGAGTTAATCAAATTAACTAAAAATGAACTATTATGATATATAATGATATATGAGGACTTTATTTTCCTACGAAAGGTAGAAAATCCAGTACTCATAGGGTATTTTGTTTAGGGATTAGTAAATTATTAGACATGGTGGTGGCTAAACAATTTTTTCACTCAGATAGATATCCACTATAGGTGAGAGACATCACTCTATCGATTATGTAAAAAATATAAAACCCATCATGTGAAACAATATCTTTTCATCCAATGTTATCAGAGTGCACAATTAGATGACTTGGGTGTGCTTACATTATATGTGGATGTCACTTATCAATTATTAAGATATGTTTTATAAAATTAATTCATGATTTTATTACTATATAAAAATCATTAATGTTCATAAGTTCTTTGATACATGAGGTTTATGAATAATAGATTTATTTTTATTTAAATAAATTTAATATAAAATGCTAATATATAATGCTTGAAAATATTTCATAAGTATTAGAACTATCTTTTATAATTTTTCAAAATTTCTTACTCAATGTGGTTATTGATATGTATTTGTTTTATATTTATTTTCAGTCTCCTCCTGTGTAGCATTGAGACTTTGAGTAGAGGATGTTAGGTTTTTGTGGTCCTTTTATAATTGGATAAGATATATAATATAATTAATTGGGTTCCGTTGAAATATTTTAGCCAATAAAATAGAAGTCCACTTATGGAACGATTCCTTGATGGGAGGATATCTCTTGAGATCTTATCATAGACCCTTGCTCTCGCCTATAAAAGGACAAGACATCTAGTAGGTTGAGTGAACGTTGACGTTAGCACGCATACACGTACAAACACACCTTTCCGTTGAGGGATTTCAGTTTTTCTCCTCAACTCTCTACCCAAAACCCTCTCCCCGAAAATCCATCAATCTTAGTAGGTCCTGTGAAAGGATAGAAAGATAGGAGAAATGATCTACTCCTTGCAGACGGTGCCTACAATAATCTTGGATCGATGCCTGCAGTAATCTTGGATCAAAGACGGTGCTTAGTAGATCAAACGAGATCTCTAAACAGATGGCATCAAAAGATACGCATCGTAAAATCAGATCTATGCACTTGATTTCAATCCTGGCATATAAGTTATTTCCACATTTTAGATATAGCATAATTACAGATTTTTTTATGCTTATAAATGGTATCAGAGCCTAAGTTTTGAGATCAAATGCATTAGATCTGTTAATTTATTTATGATGCATACATTACCTTTATTCTCCAATAATTATTAAGCAACAATGGTCACCGTCGACCTCGCTGCGAATCTGCAGCCACGCTGGGCAGCGTGCGCACCGCAGCGCATGCAGCCACCGTACGCGGGCATCACAGTGCCCATGCGACGGCCGACCGCATGTGGGTGGAACCCGTCCATGCGATGGCCGTCTTGCGCTGGTAAAGCCGTGGCCCATGATGCAAGGCGAAGCGATGGCAACCCCGACTGGCGTTAGCGCCGTAATGAAAAGTGCCATGGCAGCGGCAACCCCATAGGCGATAAGATAGGCGCCGACAAGAAAGTAAATAGAAATACCGTGACACGTGAGGTCGAGGTGCTAACACTAAGGTAGATTAGGGTTTTTTGGCATAATTATGGTTTTACCCTCGAGGCTAGGGTTTTATAAAATTATAGTTTTGTCCTTTGCAAATTTCGTAATTTCAATTTATGTTATGTCAACATATTTATGGTTTTACCCTCGGGTCTAATTTATGCTAAATTACAGTTCTACCATTCATAAATCGCATATTTTCGATTTATATCCTTTCAAATATTTATGATTTTATCAAAAATTAAAAATTTTAGTTTAAATTCTCAATTATAAAATTGATAAATGTGATTTATTATAATTATTATTAATTATAATCATGATTATATTTTTGATTATTTGATTGGATTTAATTTTTATTTAAAAAACTATAAATTATGGTTTACTTTATAGTTTTCTCATATGAATTATTGATTATACATGTGGTAAATAAAATTAAAATCTAATTATTGTTTTTAAAATTTTATTTACTTATTCACATGTATATATATGAAATTGTAAAATAATGTCTACCTTTCACATGAAGGTATGATTTATATGTTATCATGATTATCATATGAGTTTTCTTACTGATTAATATTCAATAATTATTTTTGTTATTTATTATTGAACTACTTATCATTAATATTTAATAATAATAATAATTATTTTATTATTGAACTGCTTAGCATTAATGTTCAATAATAATAATTATTATTTATTATTAAATTACTTAGCATTAATGTTCAATAATTATTATTGTTATTTATTATTGAACTGCTTAGCATTAATGTTCAATAATAATAATTATTTATTATTGAATTACTTAGCATTAATGTTCAATAATTATTATTGTTATTTATTATTAAATTACTTAACATTAATATTCAATAATTATTATGGTTATTTTATTATTGAACTGCTTAGCAAAAAATTAAATAAATTGATGAATATTATTTATAATTCATCTTCTTAAGTTTTATCTGACTAGTAGCTACTAAAATGGCATGGGATGATAGACTTTTGTGATATGAATTATAATAAAAGTTTTATCATTTATAAGATATTTTATATTTTATTTTATATTATTGCATTAGGCTTGTACCACCAAAGTGACCTAGACTAATGACTTATAAAATAATATTAAGGAATTAGTCCTAAATGATATTAATGAAATAATATTCATAATGGCACATATAATTATGTGATTTAGATAACCCCAAAGGAGAATCTAATTCAAAGAATTATGTGATGGGGTAGGATGATACTATTTTTGGATATTCTTGCAGTTTAGGATTGTATACCCAAAGGTAACAATACTATTTCATAAGGATGATATCAGTCCTCCATAAATATTCTTGAGTGAACACTAGATATGTCAATATTTCATCCAAAGGTATAATATAGATAATATCAATAGTTCATCAATTTTTGACAAACTCAAAGCATTAATGTTATTATATATTTTTACAGTGGTACTTCCGCATATACATTCATATGCTTCTAGTGTCTCTATACTCTCTGGATCAAATTATTCAAAATGATTAGAGCATGTGCAATTCATACTGGGTGTATTAGATCTTGATTTAGCATTACTTGTTGAAAAGCTTGTAGACTTGACTGATGAAAGTACTGTAGAATAAATTAATGAAATAAAGGCTTGGGAAAAATCTGATAGACTTAGTTTAATGTTCATAAGAATGACAATTACAAATAACATAAAGACTTCATTACTGATTGCAACTAGCACAAAAAAATATTTAAAGGTTATTAAAGACAGATTTAAATCTACTAATAAGTCATTGGCTGACACATTAATAAAAGAACTGACTATGGCTCAGCATGATGGTACTCGAGAAATTCAGGATCACATCCTCAATATGGCTGACAAAACTGCAAAACTTAAAACATTAGGCATGAATGTTGATGAGTCTTTCCTTATGCAATTTATTCTCAATTCTCTTCCTTCTCAATTTGGCCCATTCAAGATTCACTACAATATAAATAAGGATAAGTGAGACTTGAATGAGTAGACTAGCATGTATGTTCAGGAAGAATTGAGATTAAGGTAGGAAAGTTTATATATAATGTCATGGCTACTACTCAAGGAGCTGGTAATAAGAAAAGAAAGTTGAAGCATTATCAATTAAAGAAATTTGTCGGATCTGGAAATGTTAAACGGACTAATGAAAAGAAAGCCTTTACTGTAAAGTACTTCTTTTGTGGCAAGAAAGGATACGTGAAGAAGGACTACATTAAACGTAAGACTTGGTTCGAAAAGAAAGGTATTAACTCGACCTTTGTATATTTCGAATCAAACATTACAGAAGTTCCTTCTAACACTTGGTGGATTGATTCTGGTATTTCAACTCATGTTACAAATAACATGCAGAGATTTCTTTCAATTCGGAAACCAAAAGAACATGAAAGATTCATCATTATGGGAAATTGTCTTAAAGCGAAAGTGATATCAATGGGAACTTATCGTTTATGCTTAGAGATAGGTCACTTGATGGATCTTGTTGACACATGTTATGCCCCTACAATTTCTAGAAATTTAGTTTCTCTTTCTAGAATTGATGAGTTAGGATATTGTCTTTCTTTTGTAGTGGCAAACTCAGCATGTTTTATAATTCAATAAAAGTTGGTCTTGGAATTCTGTGTGATGGTTTATATAGAATTAATTTGGATCTTGAGTTTACAAAGACATTAATGACCCTACAATCAAGTGTTGGATTGAAACGTAATTTCAATAATGAAAGATCTTCTATATTGTGGTATAGATGATTGGGGCATATCTTCAAGGAAAGAATTAAAAGATTAGTGAAGGATAATATTTTAGAATATTTAGAGTTCACTGATTTTGATGTTTGTATAGATTGCATTAAGGGAAAGTAAACTAAACATATAAAGAAAAATGCCACAAGAAGTAAAGAACTCATTGAGATTATTCATATTGATATCTGCAGACCACTCTATATTCCTTGTTTTAGTGGAGAAAAATATTTCATCACATTTATAGATGATATGTTCAGATATGACTATATTTATCTAATACATGAAAAGTCTCAAGCCATTGATACTCTTGAAGTATACATAAATGAGGTTGAGAGACAATTAGATAGAAAAATTAAAATTGTCAGATCTGATAGAGGTGGTGAATTTTATGGCAGATATGATGGATATGGTCAGAATATTGGCCCTTTTGCTAGATTCCTAGAACAACGGTATATTTGTGCTCAATATGCATTACCAGGTTTGCCACAATAGAACGGTGTTGCTGAAAGGTGAAATCGTACTATGATGGATATGGTTAGGAGCATGACGAGTTATTCCTCTGTACCTGAGTCGATGTGGGGTGAAGCTCTTAGGACAACTATGTACATCTTGAACAAGGTTCCTAGTAAGTAAGTTTCATCGACTCCATTTGAGTTATGAACTGGTAGGAAGCCCAATCTAAGACATTTACATATTTGGGGTGTCCTACAGAGATAAGAGTATTCAATCAACATGAAAAGAAATTGGATCCAAGAACAATTTTAAGATATTTTATTGCTTATCTAGAAAAATCCAAGGGATACAGATTTTATTGCCCTAATCATAGTATGAGAATAGTAGAATCTGGTAATACAAAATTTTTAGAAAATGACAAAATCAGTAGGAGTGAAAAATCTCAAAAGATTAATTTTGATATCGAGGAGATTCAGGTTAATTCTCTCATATCATCCCCTATTCGAGAAATTATTGTTCCTCAAATCAATGAGAGTATTAATGAGGGTGAACAATAAAATAACATCGAAGAACTCTCACATGATGTTGATGTTGCCACTGATGATCTTGTAGAACAATCACAATTGGCAGATTTAAGAAGATCTCAAAGGAAAAGGAAACATACCCTTTCTGATTATTATGTGGTATATCTACAAGAATCAGATTATGATATAGGAATTAAAAGAGACTCCTTATTATTTTCATAAGCAATAGAAAGTAACAATTTTGAAAAATGGTATGATGTAATGAAATAAGAGTTAAAATCAATGGTCCAGAATGGTATCTCATATCTTGTTAAATTGCACAATGATTATAAAAGTGTTGGTTGCAAATTGGTCTTTAAAACAAAACGCGACTCAACGGGCAATATCAAACGATATAAAGCCAGACTTGTGGCCAAGGGTTTTTCTTAGAAGGAAGGCATCGACTATAATGAGATTTTTTCTCCAGATTCTAGAAAGGACTCATTAAGAATCATCATGACATTGATAGCTCATTATGATCTTGAGTTGCATCAGATGGACGTGAAAACAACATTTCTAAATGGGGATCTGGATGAGGAAATCTATATGGAACAACCTGAAGGATTCATTGAAAAGGGAAAAGAAAATTGGGCTTATAAACTTAAGAAATCCATTTATGGCCTTAAACAAGCTTCCAGACAATGATATATAAAATTTCATAATACCATTATTTTCTTTGGATTTAAGGAAAACACTGTTGATCAGTGTATATACCTAAAGGTAAGTGGGAGCAAGTTTATTATATTGGTCTTATATATGGATGATATTTTACTTGCTAGTAGTGATCTTGGTTTATTGCACGAAATCAAGATATTTCTCAACAAGAACTTTAAGATGGTTGATATGAATGAGGCAGCCTATGTTATTGACATTAAGATATTCAGGGATAGATATCAAGGATTATTAGGATTGTCTCAGAAAGGATATATTGATCGTATCTTGGAAAGATTTAATATGCAACTTTGCTCGGCCAATGATGTACCTATTACTAAAGGTGAAAAATTCAGTCACAACTAGTGCCCAAGAAATGACTTAGAAAAGAATCAAATGAATAATATTCCTTATGGATGCACAATTGGAAGTTATTATATGCTCAAACTTGTACAAGACCAGATATCAATTTTGCAATTGCAATGTTGGGAAGATACCAAAGCAACCCAGGAATGGAACATTGAAAAGCTATAAAAAAAGTAATGAGATATCTGCAAGGGATGAAAGATTATATGCTCACATATAGAAGATCAGATCAGCTTGAAGTGATAGGATATTCAGATGCTGATTTTGCAAATTACATCGACAGTAAGAAGTCCACTTCAGGATTTGTATATATATTAGTTAGTGAGGTAATTTCTTGGAAAAATACAAAGCAATCGCTTATTGCATCATCAATAATGGAAGCTGAATTTGTGGCATGCTTTGAGGCCACAAATCATGCTTTATGGCTACAAAATTTCATCTCGAGACTTGGTGTGGTCAACTCATTTGCTTGGTCGTTGAAGATATTTTATGATAATACTGTAGCAGTTTTCTTCTCTAAGAATGGCAAGTACTCTAGTGGTTCCAAGCACATTGAAATAAAATACTTGATGGTTAGAGAAAGAGTCCATAAACAGCAAGTGTCAATTGAGAACTTGAGCACCACTATGATGATTGCTGATCCATTGACAAAAGCCTTACGGTATAAAATATTCAAAGAACATGTTCTTAGAATGGGCTTGTGAGCAAGTCATAAAGGATATGATGATGCATGTTTATGTGGATACTATTATTGACATTCTTATTGCTTAATTAAAGTTATCTGTTTCTACTATCCTATTTAAATTTATGTTTATGCATATTATGGTTGAATGTAATAATAGAATTGTCTTGACAAGACAAATTACAGGAGTCATTATGGACTATATTAGGAAAGACTAACAATGTTGTAGTACATAGAAAGGAGTATGATGTTGATGAAATACAACCGCTATGACTCGCATTGATAGTTAGACTTAATATAGTATTATTATGTTTATTGGACTTATTGGCTTATTTTAAAACATGGTCATGTATAAAATGCTTTTCAAAATTCCTTGGAATCCAATTAAGTAAAATTATTTTCAAACAAATTTTATTTTATTTATTTTGATTTTGAATATCTCTTTTATATCTTATTAATTAATGGGCCAAGTAGGAGAATGTTAGGTTTTTGTGTCTCTTTTATAATTGGATAAGATATATAATATAACTAATTGGGTTCCGTTGAAATATTTTAGCTAATAGAATAGAAGTCCACTTACGGAACGATTCCTCGGGAGATAACCTTGATGGGAAGAAATCTCTTGAGATCTTATCATAGACCCTCTACTCTCGCCTATAAAAGGACAGGACCTCTAGGGGGTTGAGTGAACATTGACGTTAGCACGTTTACACATACAGACGCACCTCTCCGTTGAGGGAATTTAATTTTTTTCCTCAACTCTCTCCCCAAAACTCTCTCCCCCAAAATCCATCAATCTTAGTAGGTCCTATGAAAGGATAGGAAGAGAGGAGAAATGATAAAATATTTTTTTCCACTAAAATGATAGAATATGGAATGGTCCACAAATATCAGTATAAATAATCTCAAGGAGTTCTTGTGGCATTTTTCTTTATATATTTAGTTTGCTTTCCCTTAATGCAATCTATACAAACATCAAAATAAGTGAAGTCTAAATGTTCCAAAATATTATCCTTCACTAATCTTTCAATTCTTTGCTTGGAGATATGCCCCAATCGTCTATGCCACAATATAGAAGATCTTTCATTATCGAAACTATGTTTCAATCCAACACTTGATTCCAGGGTCGTTAATGTCTTTGCAAACTCAAGATCCAAATTAATTCCGTACAAAACATCTCACAGAATTCTAGAACCAACTTTTATTGAATCATAAAACATGTTTAGTTTACCACTACCAAAAGAAAGACAATATCCTAACTCATCAATTCTAAAAAGAGAAACTAAATTTGTAGAAATTATAGGGATATAACATGTGTCAACAAGATCCATCAAGTGACCCGTCTCTAAGCGTAGACGATAAGTTCCCATTGATCACTTTCGCTTTAAGACGATTTCCCATAATGATGAATCTTTCATGTTATTTTGGTTTTCAAATTGAAAGAAATCCCTGCATGTTATTTGTAATGATGAACCAAGTGTTAGAAGGAACTTCTATAATTTTTTATTCGAAACATATAAAGGTCAAGTTAATACCTTTCTTTTCGAACCAAGTCTTGCGTTTAATGCAGTCCTTCTTCACGTGTCCTTTCTTGCCACAAAAGAAACACTTTATAGTAAAGACTTTCTTTTCATTAGTTCGTTTAACATTTCCAGATCCAACAAATTTCTTTGATTGATAATGCTTCAACTTTCTTTTCTTATTACCAGCTCCTTGAGTAGTAGCCATGACATTATATGAACTTTCCTACCTTAATCTTAATTCTTCCTGAACACACATACTAGTCAACTCATTTAAGTCCCACTTATCCTTATTTGTATTGTAGTGAATCTTGAATAGGCCAAACTGAGAAAGAAGAGAATTAAGAATAAATTGCACGAGGAAAGACTCATCAACATCCATGCCATATTAAGGATGTGATCATGAATTCCTCGAGTACCATTATACTGAGTCGTAGTCAGTTCTTTCATTAATGTGTCAGCCAATGACTTATTAGCAGATTTAAATATGTCTTCAATAACATTTAAATATTCTTTTGCGCTAGTTGTAATCGGTACTGAAGTCTTTATGTTATTTGCAATTATCATTCTTATGAATATTAAACTAAGCCTATCATATCTTTCCTAAGTCTTCATTTCATTAACTTGTTCTACAGTACTTTCATCAGTCAAGTCTGTAGGCTTTTCAACAAGTAATGCTAAATCAAGATCTAATACACTCAGTGTGAATTGTACATGCTCTAACCATTCTAAATAATTTGATTCATATAGTACAGGGACACTAGATGAATGAGAATGTATATGTGAAAGTACCACTACAATAAAATATAGAACTACATTAATGCTTTGAGTTTGTCAAAAATTGATAAACTATTGATATCATCTATATTACATATTTGGGTGAAATATTGACATATCTAGTGTTCACTCAAGAATATTTATGGAGGACTAATTCCATTCCATCATTGTGGAATAGTATTGTTACCTTTAGGTATATAACCATAAACTATAATGATATCCAAAAATAGTATCATCCCACCCCATCACATAATTATTTGAATTAGATTCTCGTTTGGGATTATCTAAATCTCCTAATTATATGTGCCATTATGAATATTATTTCTTTAATATCATTTAGGACTAATTCTTTAATATTATTTTATAAGTCATTAGTCTAGGTCACTTTGGTGGCTACAAGACTAATACAATAATATAAAATAAAATATAAAATATCCCATAAATGATAAAACTTTTATTGTAATTCATATCACAAAAGTCTGTCATCCCAAGCCACTTTGACAGCTACTAATCAAATAAAACTTAGGGAGATGAATTACAAATAATATTCATCAATTTCTTTAATTTTTTTGCTAAGCAGTTCAATAATAAAATAACCATAATAATTATTGAACATTAATGCTAAGCAGTTCAATAATAAATAACAATAATTATTATTGAATATTAATCGTAAGTAATTCAATAATAAATAATAATAATTATTATTAAACATTAATGCTAAGCAATTTAATAATAAATAATAACTATAATAATTATTAAATTTTAATGCTAAGCAGTTTAATAATAAAATAATAATAATTATTGAATATTAATGTTAAGTAGTTCAATAATAAATAACAATAATAATTATTGAATATTAATCAGTAAGAAAACTCATATGATAATCATGATAACATATAAATCATACCTTCATGTGAAAGGTAAACATTATTTCATAATTTCATATATATACATGTGAATAAGTAAATAAAATTTTAAAAATAATAATTAAATTTTTTTAATTTTATTTACCACATGTATAATCAGTAATTCATATAAATCATGCATTCATGTGAAAGGTATACATTATTTCACAATTTCATATATATACATATGAATAAGTAAATAGAATTTTAAAAATAATAATTAAATTTAATTTTATTTACCACATGTATAATCAATAATTCATATGAGAAAAATATAAAGTAAACCATAATTTATATTTTTTTAATCAAAATTAAATCCAATCAAATAATAAAAAATATAATCATGATTAAAATTAATCATAATTATAATAAATCATATTTATCAATTTTATAATTGAGAATATAAACTAAATTTCTCAATTTTGATAAAATCATAAATATTTGAAAAGATATAAATCGGAAATATGTGATTTATGAATGGTAAAACTGTAATTTGGTAGAAATTTGACTCGAGGGTAAAATCATAAATATATTGATAGAACATAAATTAAAATTACGAAATTTGCAAAGGGCAAAACTATAATTTTGCAAAACCCTAGACTCGAGGGCAAAACCATAATTATGCTAAAAACCCCTAATCTGCCTTCTCCGCCACGTGCGGCGCTATCGCTGCTGCCTATGTCGCGACTGCCTGTGCACGCGGCTACCGCCTGTGCGCGTGGCTACCGCCTGTGCGTGGGGCTGCCGCATGTGCGCAGCTGCCTGCGGTAGTTCTAGCCTGTGTGCGACCGCTGCCGCCACGGCGTTGCCTCCGCGGAGCTGCCACTGCTCGCGCGCGGCCTACCCGCACGCACGGTCGCCGTCGGGGCTCTCTGCCTACATGCGACCGCCGCATGGACAGGTTCCACCCACGTGCGGTCGGTCGTTGCATGGGCATTGTGATGCCCATGTACGGTGGCTGCATGCGTTGCGATGCGCACGCTGCCCAGCTTGGCCGCATATTCGCAGCGAGGTCAACAGTTATCGCTTAATAATTCTTGAAGAATAAAGGTAATCTATGCATCATAAATAAATTAACAGATCTAATGCATTTGATCTCAAAACCTAGGCTTGATACCAATTGTAAGCATAAAAATATGTAATTATGTTATATTTGAAATATGAAAATAATTTTTTATGTTCAGATTGTAATTAAATGCATAGATCTTATTATTACGATGCGTACCTTTCGATGCCATCTGTTCAGAGATCCTGTTTGATCTGCTAAGCATCGTCTTTGATCCAAATACCGTCTTTAATCCAAGATCACTGCAAGCATCGTCTTTAATCTAAGATCTCCTATCCTTTCATAGAACCCACTAAGATTTAGGGATTTATGGATTTTGAGGGAGAGGGTTTTGGGGAGAGAGTTGAGGAGAAAAATTGTGCTAACGTGCCAACACTCTCTCAATCAGAGGTTCTGTTCTTTTATAGGCTGTCTATGATAAGATCTCAGGAGATTTTCTCCCATTAAAATTATCTCCTGAGAAATCGTTCCGTAAGTGGATTTTTTTCTATTGACTAAAATATTTTGAAACCCAATTAGTTATATTATATATTTTATCCAATTATAAAAGGACCACAAAATCTAACAACGATGACATGTGCAAAAAGATGTTTTTGCCTATTTAGAGTACATTAGGTGTTTTGATTCTTTTATCATGGGTGAACGTATTGCACGTAAGAAGATAGTTTATTTGTTAGGACCTATTTGTGTTATTTATGTTTGCTCGGTTAGAACACATAAGGAGATGGTTTGATTCTTATATTAGTGTAGTGCTATATTGTTCCTGGTCATCGCACGAGGATATACTTTGCTCGATTAGATAATATAAAGCATTTTGGTATTTATGTCTTAGACATACCTATCATATACTTTGCCTAGTTGTGTATCAAACACACTAGTCTTTTAGTATCATTCCTTCTTTCTCCCAACATGCAAAATTTCTATTGTTAGTCGTTCATTCATAAGTTATATAAGGTTGTAGAGTGTTTCTTGATAATTAACTAAATAAACCAAGATGCTCTTAGGCCAGTATGACTAAGTATGAAGGGATGAGGGTCAAATACTCGATGAGTCTTGATGGTATGATGAGATCAGTGATTGATGAATCGGCATGATTGGTCTACTATCGAAGATGTAGGCTCATCTAGGTATCTTTTTGTGGCTGACATGGAAGACTTAGTAAGGTGAGACTACATAGGTTGTTCGGTCGGAATGACCGAGTAGGCAGACTAGGATCTTCCTGGTTGCAATGTTCCTCCTTAGGGGATGGGTTGTCCGGGTGTCTACGAGCAATTGACGATCATACATGATAAGCCAACGTCAGGGGCTACTGTTAGGACCCTTTTTCTGAGCTTTTGAATAATATTTATTGAGTATGTTTGGTCTAGTTGTTTATTGAGTCAGTTTGGTTCAGTTAGAGTCAAGTAGAGGTTTATTTAATATTTATTTATTATTAGAGTTCAAGTCCTGATGGACTCTGGGTGGAACTCTATAAATAGGGATGTAACTGCTTCTTTTCAATAGTCTATGAAAAGATACTATTTTGTCTTTTGACAAACCCTAGGAGGCCGATCCTCTCGAAGTGATCAAGGAGGGTCGATCCCCTCGAAGCGATCAAGGAGGCCGATCCCTCGAAGCGATTATTATCATCCCCATTTCTCCTCTTTCTTCGATGATAAGACTTTAAGGTCTTATCAATTGGTATCAGAGCAGCGATTCTTGGCAAGTTCCGCTGCAACGTAACAACAACAACAACAAAAAAAAAAAAAAAAAAAAAGTAAAGGAAGAGAGAAAGCAGCCGCAGCCACGCATCCCTGCTTCCTCTGCTTGCGGCCAGCCCATCGCCGCCCCTGCTCTCCGGCAGGCCGCGCCCTTCCTTGCTGCCTCCTTTCCACCGCCGGCGCTGCGTCCCAGCCGATCGACCAACGCCGCCGCTGCCCCCCAGCCGGCGACCTCTCATCCTCGCTTTCCCGTCTCGCTCGAGCGAGAAGGATTGCTGGCGTCGTCTCCCTGCCAACGGACCACCCCTTCGTCGTTGAGACTCTCGGCGACGCTGCCCTAACTTCTCTGCCACCGTGCCCCCCCAGGTCGCAGCCGCAGCCGCAGCCGCCGGTTGCCCCCCCTCTTCACGGCGACCGAAACAGGGCAACTCACCGCTGCTATCCCTTTTTTCCAGCCGCGCCCCCTCCAGCACTCCTCTTCCCTCGAGTGCCGTTGCCGCCCAGCCGACCCATCACCGCTGTGGGCCACCGTGCGACGACCGCCGCTCGTCTCCCAGCTGCCGGCGCTTCACCTTGCTGCGCATCTAACCGAAACAGAGCACACATTGCTCTGCCTTTGTTTCAGCCGCGCCACACCTTGCTCTGCATTTAACCGAAACAGAGCACACTTGATCTGGCCTTGTTTCAGCCGCGCCACAATCGTGTGGGTTCCCTTGCTGCTACCGGCTGTCGCCACTGTCGCTACTACTGCTCGGCTACTGTGCAGATGCCCTTGACTAGACATCGGAAACAAGAACTGGGGATTACCGACTTGCAATCGTACGCAATGACTACCGATAATTCAATGAAGGCACAAATGGAAGCGTTGGAAACCAGAATTGAAAATCGGCTACAAGAAACTCTTCATGATTTCAAAAAGAGCTTGTTAGAGCACTTTAGCGGGTTTCAACAAGATGGAAGCTCAAGTTCCACGCTAAACAGATCGAGAGATACAGGAAAAGGTCCCCAGGATGGTGACACACACTACCCATGTATCAGGGTAGAATTTCCACGATGGGAAGATGGGGATCCGACCAGTTGGATCTCTTGGGCGGAAAAATTTTTTCGTTTTCACAGAACTCCAGAAGAATCTAAGGTAGAAGTGGCCTCAATCCAGCTCGACGGAGATGCAATCCAGTGGTATGATTGGTATGAAACTTGCCATGGAATTCCTTCGTGGGAGCAGTTTAAAAGAGGACTTCTTGTTCGCTTTGGCCCGTCCGAATATGAGAATGTTGATGGCCAACTCGCCAAAATTCGTCGGACTTCTACGGTGTTGGAATATCAGAATAGATTTGAAAGATTGTCCAACCAAGCTAGAGATTGGTCGAACGACAACTTCTCGGGTACATTTATTGAAGGGCTTATTCGAGAGATCCGGTGTGAGGTTAAGGCTCGTCAACCTCGCGACTATGATGGCTGCGATTTCATTTGCACGCCTACATGAAGAAAAAAAAATCAGTGTGGAATATCGTCGAAATAGAGGTGCCAATAAAAGGTGATTAGAAGGGCAACCTACCTCATCTACTCCAAGTTAAAACTATAACACTAGCGGACTAAACCCGAGAAGAACTTAAAGAAAGGTTAGCGAAGGGTTTGTACTATGATGAAAAGTGGAGTATGGAGCACCAATGTAAACAAGGGCAACATATGATGATTGAGCCAATTGGAGAGGAACCGAAAGCAGAAGAGTTGAACTCCGATCATGAAGGTATAAATTCTAATGAAGACGTTGAACCTACCGTACATACAATGCATACATTAACCGACTACTCTAACCCGCAAAACTATAGAAGTTCTTTGGAACTCTAGAGCATCGGCCTATTATACTTTTTTGATTGATACTAGTAGCACTAACAATTTTATGGACAGTGAGACTATTGACCGATTGACCCACCACATTGAAGACTATGATGATTCAAGTAAAGATCATTGATGGACGGATTTTCACTTGTGATAGCAAAGGTTCAAAGATTAAATTGATTATACAGGGCGTAAGTTTCATGCAACGATTACTAAACCGAAAGATCGAACCTGTTGCTTACACTATCAAAAAAGTGGAGACCATATTTACTTGATCAACGGGTTGTGATGCGTTCAGATAGTCTATGGCCGAAGTCTTTGAAAAGATAAGCTCCCCGAGATTGATCTTTGCTTTCGACCTTGAGGACAAGGTTGATTTGAAGAGGGAGGAACTGTTAGGACTCTTTTTTCCGAGCTTTTGAATAATGTTTATTGAGTATGTTTGGTCTAGTTGTTTATTGAGTCAGTTTGGTTCAGTTAGAATCAAGTAGAGGTTTATTTAATATTTATTTATTATTAGAGTTCAAGTCCCGATGGACTCGGGTGGAACTCTATAAATAGGGATATAACCGCTTCTTTTCAATAGTCTATGAAAAGATACTATTTTGTCTTTTGACAAACCCTAGGAGGTCGATCCCCTCGAAGTGATCAAGGAGGGTCGATCCCCTCGAAGCGATCAAGGAGGCCGATCCCCTCGAAGCGATCATTATCATCCCCATTTCTCCTCTTTCTTCGATGATAAGACTTTAGGGTCTTATCAGCTACCTAGTGCGGCCCCTCCGATGCTTAAGTTAGCGAAGGAGAGAAGACAGTAGTATAAGTTGTTTGACTAAGTTAGTATATAAAGAGTCCCCCTTCAGCGTAAGTTGATGAGTTCATTTTTATACTTGATCCCTGGGCCTTCTTATTGGCTGGCCTAGGATAAGATTAGGTGAATCACTTGATTATTCTTTGATCTTGATAAGGTAGGGTGATTATTACCAGTGGAGTACATCGGGATATATTGCAATATTATTTTGGGGCTAGTGACTTAGAGCCTTACTTAGGTGTTGGCCTCTATGGCAGATAAGCTAGCATAGGGTAAACTTATCCCTATCATTTATCTCCTCTCAAAAGGGCATCCTTCGGAGCCTTTTTCCGGAGGGTGCACTTGCGTGCTTTTCTATTGGGTATGTATTCTGATAGAAGTCTATTGGCTAAGGTGTTGGGAACGCATCAGTCCAGTTAAGGAACAATCCTAGGGTCTTCATGCCGAGTACAAGCTTGACCTAGGTGCATCCCTTAGGTCTTCTCGTTGAGGTGCACGACTAGGGAGAGCATAGGCTTAGCCTAGGTACAACCCTCGGGGCTTCATGCCGAGGTGCATGGCTCAGGAACGAGTCAATTTTAACTCTTACTCATTTGAGGTGCAGACCTCGAGTCTTCAAACCGAGTACATGACTAGGGATCATGTAAGCTCAACCTAGGTGCGACCCTCGGGGCTTCATACTGACGTCACACGCCACGTCCCAACCAATGTCAGAACCCGATCCTACACACTGTTAGAACCCCATGACGCACGCCAAGCCGGGTTCCATACCAAAACACTATACGACATGACTATCTCGAGAGCTCGGGGCGGTGCTGTCCGACATGGCTCAGACATCCACCCATGACGCCAGCTCATCAGATAGGTCATCCTATCCCACGAGGGTCAACGACCACACCGAACCGAGGCACAATCGATCCTCACACGATAGTATAAAAACCCATGGCCGGCACTCAGCTAAGGGCAGGGGGATAAAAAACCAACACTCCACTGACTTGCTCGTCGGAGGGGCCAAAGTCGGGGATTACCCGACGAAGGCCATTTTTGTAGGAAGGCGGCCGCCCATGATCTGCGAGTGTCTCAACCCAGGTTCACCATCCAATGTATGAGGACGCGGTGTAAACCGCCCTGAAGACGGAGAGACACAACCCATCTTAAACAGTGCCCGGATCGGCAGACCGAGGAACGCTGGTCAGCCCCCCCTCACGAGGACCTAGTCGACCCCGCCGGCCCAGCTCTAGCCCGAGCCGCCCCAGAACGGCCACCCCGAGTGGTGAGCGTCTCGGCCCAGGAGACACCTTCCACCGCACAAGGGAGGGTAGTGAGCCGTCCTGGATCCCGACCAATCCCAACCAGCATTCCTTCCCGAGGGCGCGACTTCCTAATCATCCTACTCACACCGCAAGAAGCTCCCGACATCGGCCCGTGGACCTTGCCGTGTTGACTCACCAGCCATGGTACTTTTGTTCACCAACATTTTGGCGCTAGAAGGAGGGCCTGATTTCACAAGAGCAACTAATAGGGGTCTTCCCCGAGGAACAACCACCGACCGACCTCCCTTCCACCGAACATGAAAGTCAGGCCCTCCTCGCCCTCGGAGATAGGGGAATCCTGGCTTCAACGCCAGATCGCTATTGGCGTCTGTTCAATGACCCGAGGTTGTCACCCCTAGGGCTCACTGTAGGGTCCTCGGTCGTAACGCCCGAAGCGTTCCTTAGCCTGTCCAAGTAAGTGCAGGCCATGGTGGGCATGATGCAGACGCTTACTCCAATCATTTCTCAGATCGTGCGGCTAGCAACACCCCCGACCGACTCGACCTGGCAACAGCCAAGCGGAGAGCAGGTCGGGACCCAAGAGCCTAAGGGCAAGCAATGGACCCGAGAGGTTCGCCCGAGCAGAACATACCCGCACCCTACTAAGTTACGCTACCTCATCTCGAGCCTGACACTGTATCATTCGACTCGGCGGACGACTCGCTTAGGGCCCAGCTATCCCGGGTCAACCAATGCCTGAACGTGTTCCAGTGCGAGTTTCGAAAATCGTGAAGCGAGTCCAACAAAAGTGGCTCGGGCGAGTCCCCTTTCACTCAGGAAGTACAGGACAAGCCAATACCCCTAAACTTCAGGCTGCCGACGTTGGAGACATATGATGGTAGCTTCGACCCCATGGAGCACATCTCCACATTCCAAGCCCATATGGCCCTCTATGGCACCTCCGATGCGTTGATGTGCCAAGCGTTTTCGACCACTTTGAGGGGATCGGCACGAGCATGGTTTAGCCGGCTATGCCAATCCTCGGTCTCATCCTTCAACCAGCTTGGCGAGGAGTTAGAGCAAAAATTCCTCGCCAGTGCACGACCTAGGCCTTCCATGGCCACCCTGCTCATGCTATCCTAGTGCGAAAACGAGTCGCTCTCTTAGTTCGTGGCATGTTTTTCCACCAAGATCCAGGGATTTCTGGACACTCACCCCTCTCAATCTTGCAGGCCTTTCTGATGGGTTTGAAGCCTTCGAGGTTCTTCTGGTCACTGATCGAGAAGCCGCCAGTGACCATCTCCGAAATGCTCCAGCGCGCCAACCAGTACGTCGTCGCGGAGGTGTTGGTGGCGGGGAGGCGCATAAAAGGCAAAAGGCTAAGGGTGGAACTCTCGCAGGGAACGACCTTAGCGGCCCCGGCACCACCCTGCCGCGGGCTCGGCCAACAAGAGCTAACGCTCCCAAGGCCCCTGCCTCTCCCCCTGAATACGTCTCACACCGAGATCTTCCTCCAAATCAGGGAAACATGTCTCTTGCAACAATCCCATCATATGAAGGCCACTCATAGAGATCGGTCCAAATATTATAGGTTCCACCGTGTCACGGACAAACTTCGAAACATGATGGTTGATGTAATGCTTATGTATGTCTGTATCTTTTGGTATGTTCATGCTTTGTACAGCATGTAGAGGGATAGCCGAAGACTTAATAGTCCCATTTTAGTTGGGTTGGTGGCCGCTTTAGGCTTGTAAATAAAGGTTGTGTCATGTGGACACTTTGTTGGGAAATCATGGGGGGCGACATCATATGCGCAGCGGAAGAACAAGAAAACAAAAATCCCCGATTCCCAAAAAGATGTTCGTCGTCGTGCGAAGATTGGTGCGTAAAAATCCGCAAAACACAAAACTGCGTATAGAGATTGTGTTACCTAGGGAGATCGTATATCCCTGTTTCCTTGTAGATCCTTATGAGAGGGTGAAGGAGGTCAAGCGTCCTCCTCTCTAGCGGTAATCCACACAGCAGGGTTGCGATGACCCTCCTCAAAACTCCAGGCCTCTGAGGTGGAGAGGGAGAGGAGAATAGGACTCTAGCCTATGAGGCTGTGAATCCCTCCTATTTATAGAGATCCCGTGTCAAACCCTAATGGGTCCTTCCCTAGTGGGTATTGGATCTGCATCCAATAAGACAAGGGCTCCGTCGGATATCTCATATCCGAACCTCTACTCATCGCAATGCCTACCATATGTGTGTGACCCTCTAGGCCCAATATCGAAGCTGGCCGTGAGTCATACTGTCGAACTCCTTCTAACTCGGTGAATTATTATCTCTGTAATAATTCACTTGACTCATCGACCACTGGGCGTACTAGGCCACTACGCCAGTAGTCCCTAGACGATATCTGAGGGAATCCAATCCATTGGACCTGTCTATCCTCGATTACCATGTACCTATAGTCCCTCATCCATCTAATATCCCAGAGACCATATATCGAAAGCATGGTGTTGTCGGACCCATACGGTTTCTACTCGAAGTCTCGCTTTAATCGGATTCTCCAGGAGAACTCTTTTCTCTCAACCCAATGACCCGGGGGATTTGTCGAGTAAGAACACATGGGATAGTCCTCTCATGACGCCGAGAGTGGATGATCCTCTATCGACACTCAATAGCCCTCGAAGGTCGACTACCACTCCCAATGACCGGTTGTACTAGATCCGGGACAGCCAAACCTATAAGTCGATATCAAAGAGTGGAGCACTCATACAGGGACATCCTTGGTGTCTCAAGTCTAAGGACCGGATACACCACTAGGACTACGGAATCATTTGTATGATAATAGGGCATCATCAACCATCCAAAGATTAAAAAAAGCGGATCAATCAGTGAACTCATTCTCCAATGAGCACTGCATCTTGATCCCTAGTGTCCCTACACGAAAGCAGCTATGAGACCATTTGCATCCATCATATGGATGGGTATACAGCACACTAGTCTATCCGGTTATCACGATGTCCCCTCTCGGTAACCTATGACCGGGATTATTTAGGATATGTGTTTAAAGGTTAATCGATCTCATTATCGTGATCTCATCACGATCCGATTCTCATTGCACAAATCCAAGGACATCACAATATATATATGCATTTATGCAATAGTTATAAAGTGATATCGCAAAAAATATAATAAGCAAAAGATTCTGTATCAAGTCACACATGCCATCACTCACGTGATTGGCTTGCTGGGCACCTATGATTAGCAATCTCCCACTTGACCTAAAGCCAATCACCTATGTGTTCGATCCCCATCGGACCCCTGTGGACGCTCAAAGACAAAATGAGACAACGGCTTTGTCGGTGGATCTGCAATGTTATCTTCGGATGGAACTCTTTCCACTGCTACATCTCCTCGGGTCACGATCTCTCTGATAAGGTGGAACCTCCTCAGAACATGCTTAGATTTCTGATGAGACCTAGGTTCCTTCGCTTGAGCAATTGCCCGTTGTTGTCATAATATAGGGAGGTCGGCTCTTCGCTACCCAAGACGACTCCCAAATCTGTGATGAACTTTTTCAACCGGACTCTCTCCTTTACCGCATCGATGCAGCAATGTACTCCCTCTCGTGGTCGAGTCACAAGTGGTATCTTGCTTGGAACTCTTCAAAGACATTGCTCCCTCCATTCAAGGTGTACACATACCTGAATTGACTTGCTATCATCGACATCGACTGAAAACTTGAGAGGTGTAGCCTTCAACCTTAAGGCTATTACCTCCATATACTAGTAAAAGATCCTTAGTCCTTCTCAAGTACTTAAGGATACACTTTCTTGCTTTCCAGTGCTCCAAGCACGGATCCGCTTGATACCGCTCGTGACACTTTCGAGCATGCGCTATATCGGGCCTAGTACATAGCATGACATACATGATAGACCCTATTCTTTGAGGCATAAGGTATCATATCCATGTTCGCCCTTTCTTCGGAGTCTTTGGGGACATATTCATAGAAAGCGATATCCCATGTCTCATCGGTATGAGACCTCTCTTGGAATTTTCCATGCCAAACCTTTTGACAATAGTTTTTCTATGTACGGACTGGGACAAGCCAAAGCATCCTCTTGGATTTATCTCTATAGATTCTAATCCCCAAGATATAAGATGCTTCCCCCTAAGTCCTTCATGGAGAAGTGTCTAGATAACCAAGCCTTTACTATGGATAGCATTCTATGTCATTCCCAATGATGAGGATGTCATCCACATATAACACCAAAAAGGTGATAGCGCCCCCACTTACCTTTTCAGTATACATAAGGCTCATCTTCGTTCTTAGCGAAGTCATAAGATCTGATTGCCTCATCAAATCTTATGTTCCAACTTGAAAAGCTTGCTTTTAGTCCATAAATGGATCTACGCGAACCTACACACCTTATCCGGGCGGTTCTTGGACACGAAATCCAAAGTTGCATCATATACACCTCCTCCTCGAGGTTCCCGTTGAGGAATGCGGTTTTCACATCCATCGCCGGATCTCATAATCATAGTGTGTGCTGCAATAGCCAATAGAATTTGATGGATTTTAGCATTGCTACTGGTGAGAAAGTTTCGTCAGTAGTCAACACCTTACCTTTGACGATACCCCTTAGCCACTAGCCTTGCTTTATAGGTCTCTACCTTTCCATCTACTCCGATCTTTTCTTAAAGATCCACTTGCAACCGATGGGTACAATACCTTCTAAGCATCAACTAGGTTCTAAACCTTATTGGAGTACATAGAATCCATCTCGAATTCATAGCTTCTTTCCACTTCCGGAGTCTATACTCATAATAGTCTCCTCAGAGGTCTGAGGATCAATATCCTCTACATCCTCTGCTCTAATATGTCCCACATATCTCTCAGGAGGATGGGATACTCTATCGGACACCTGCGTAAAGTTGATACTTGTGTATTAGGTACCAAGAGACTTCGGGTTGTAGAGTGGTGCTTGAGCTTGGTTCTCCAACCTCGCTCAATTCTATCATTCTCCCCTTTGTCTCCAGTAAAAATGTGTTCCTTCTCAAGGAACACTGCTCTCTTAGCTACAAAGACCTTTTGGTCCTCGAGATGATAGAAATAATACCCACAAGTTTCCTTGGGGTATCCCACAAATTTACATCGCTCGTCCTTGATTCTAACTTATGGGGTTGTGTCTTCTAACATGGGCAGGGCAGCCCCAGATCTTAACAACCTTAAGATCAGGCTTCTTCCCTTTCCATATCTCATATGGTGTAGACACTACCGACTTAGTTGGAACTCTGTTCGGAAGGTAAGGCTGCGGTTTCTAGGGCATATCCCGAGAATGAGATGGGTAGGTCGGTGAAACTCATCATGGACAGTATTTATATCTAATAATGTACGATTTCTCCGATTCAGAGACACCATTGAGCTGAGGTGTATAAGGAGGTGTCCATTGGGATAATATCCCATGGTCCTTGAGGAACCGAGTAAACTCGTACTTAAGTATTCACCTCCTCGATCCGATCGAAGAGTTTTGGTACTCTTTCTAGTCCGGTTCTCCACCTCATTCTTATACTCTCTCAATTTCTCAAAGGCCTCGGACTTGTACTTCATTAAGTACACATATCCATACCTTGAGAAATCATCAAAAATGTAATGAAGTAGGAGTAACCTCCAATGGCATGAGTTGACATGGGTCCACATACATCACTATGTATGAGTTCCAACAACTCATTGGCTCTCTCCAGTTCTACTAAATGGAGATTTGGTCGAGTTTTCCACGAATGCAAGGCTCACAAGTCGCATATGACACATAGTCGAATGGATCTAGATATCCATCATTTAGCAACTTTTGAATCCTTCTTTCATGGATGTGACCTAGCCTACAATGCCACGGTGTGTATGCTTTGTTCAACTCATCTCGTTTCCTTTTGGACACATTTACATTCATGATATGTGGAGTGGTGTCTAACATAAATAAACCATTATGCAATGTTCCTTTCGTGATGATCTTATCATCTAATAATATCGAACAACCATTGTTCTCAAAAACAAATTTATATCCACTAACTGTTAAACATGAAATGAAGATAATGTTTTTGATATTAGAAGGAACAAAATAACATGCATCTAATGCAATAAAAGCTCCACTAGGCAGATGTAGGGCGACCTCGCCAACAGCTAATACAGCAACTTTTGCTCTATTACCCATCTTGAGGTCCATCTCGCCTCTCAGTAGTCTCCTAGGCCTTGCTTTAACACGCAACGAATTGCATATATGATAAGCACTCTGGGTATCCAATACCCATGTGTTATCATAAGAGTCCGACAAATGGAGATCGATCATGAATGTACCGAAGCTTCATCAAGCTTTTGTTTAGCCCTTTCTGCAAGGTACTCTTTGCAGTTTCT
Source organism: Musa schizocarpa (assembly GCA_900464855.2). Lineage (NCBI taxonomy): Eukaryota > Viridiplantae > Streptophyta > Magnoliopsida > Zingiberales > Musaceae > Musa > Musa schizocarpa. Next base: position 32,709,912 of record LS990917.1, on the reverse strand, counting down.
CTTCAATGCCCATCTTTACCACAGTGGAAGCACTGGCCTTTGTCCTTTCTTTGGGTCTTTCTTAGCAACCTTTGCTTTTACCTTGTTTGCCCTTGCCCTTTAAGCTTCTTAAGGGACCTTTCGCTTTCCTTTTCTTTTGGTCTCACCAATTGTAGAGAACTAGCTTCTCTTTCTTAATAGTACTCTCTGCCTCCCTCAACATATTGAGGAGCTCTGGGAGAGTCACCTCAAGCTTGTTCATATTAAAGTTCATTATGAACTGTGAAAAGGAATCTGGTAGGGACTGAAGCACAATGTCCACACACAAGTTATCCTCTAGGACCATTCCTAGACCTGTGAGTTTCTCTATCTACTCAATCATCTTTAGGATATGGTTCTGAACCGGTGTCTCCTCAGTCATCCTAGCGCGGAAAAGGCTCTTGGATATCTCATATCGTTGAGTCCTTCCCTGTTCCACAAACAATTTTCAGACATGTAGGAGAATGGATCTGGCATCCATCTTTTCATGTTGTCTCTGTAACTCTGGAGTCATAGAGCCCAACATATAGCACTGAGCAAGAGTGGAGTCATCAATGTACTTCATGTAGAGAGCGATCTCATCCTCGCTTGCCCCTTCTTGGGCGTAGGCATCATCAGATCAAGGACGTACACAATTTTTTCTCCATTTGTGAGAACAATTCTCAAGTTACGGAGCCAATCCGTATAATTTGGACCAGTAAGGCGGTTGACATCAAGTATGCCACGTAAGGGATTTGAAAGCGACATTTTCTGAAAATAAAGATGTAGCAGAAATGAATAACATGCAGATTTTGCAAGAAATAAACTATCAAGATATGGACTTCTATCTTAATATGCTCCCACTATTTTACTAACGAGTCACACGACACCCTCAGCACGTGAAACGGAAGTCTCCAGCAGACTTCTAGTGGGGATCAGGATCCAATCAGCGTCTTAGTGTAACCTCGAGGGACTCGACCAATCACACTAAGCCTAAAAGGTAGGCAACTCTTGCCGATCACAACTCCTTGTGATTCCCGTCCTGTTCGGCCTCCGAATTGCTAGTCATAGGTGCCCAGCAAGCCAATCACGTGAGTGATGGCACGTGTGACTTGATACAGAATCTTTTTGCTTATTATATTTTGGCGTATATCATTTTATAACTATTGCATAAATGCATATATATATTGTGATGTCCTTGGATTTGTGCAATGGGAATCGAATCGTGATGAGATCACGATAATGAGATCGATTCACCTTTAAACACATATCCTAAATAATCCGGTCATAGGTTTTCGAGAGGGACATCGTGATAACCGGATAGGACCGGTGTCTTTGTATACCCGTCCATATGATGGATGCAGCTGGTGGTCTCATAGCTGCTTTCGTGTAGGGACACTAGGTTTCTGATCTGAGTGCTCATTGGAGAATGAGTTCATTGATTGATCCGCCACGGAATCTTTGGATGGTTGATGATGCCTTATTGTCGACACGGTGATTCCGTAGTCCCCCTAGTGGTGTATCACGGTCCTTAGACTTGAGACACCAAGGATGTCCTCGGATGAGTGCTCCTCCTCTTTGATACCGGACTTATAGGTTTGGTTGTCCCGGATCTAGTCTGTTGGTCATTGGGAGTGGTAGTCGACTCCACGAGGGCTATTGAGTGTCGATAGAGGATCATCCACTCGGCGTCATGAGAGGAATATCCCATGTGTTCTTGCTCGGACAAATCCACGGCCAGGGTCATTCGGGTTGAGAGAGAAATAGTTCTCCGGGAGAATCCGATTAGAGCGAGACTTCAGTAGAAAACCGTATGGGTCCGACAACACCATGCTTTCGATATACGGTCTCGGGATATTAGATGGATGAGGGACTATAGGTACATGGTGGCGAGGACGACAGGTCCAATGGATTGGATTCCCCTGTATCGTTTGGGGACTTCTGGCGTAGTAGTAGCCTGAAATGCGTCGTAGTCGATGAGTCGAATGAATTATTACGAGAGATAATAATTCACCGAGTTAGAAGGAGTTCGACGGGTATGACTCACGGCCATTTCGATATTGGGCCTAGAGGGTCACACACATATGGTAGGCATTGCGATGAGTAGAGGTTGGGATATGAGATATCCGGCGGAGCCCTTGTCTTATTGGATGCAGATCCAATACCCACTTGAAAGGACCCATTAGGGTTTGACACGGGATCTCTATAAATAGGAGGGATTCACAGCCTCATAGGCTAGAGTCTTTGCTTGCTTTCCTATTCTCCTCTCCCTCTCCACCTCGAGGAGGCACGAGTTTTGAGGAGGGTCGTCGCCAACCCTCTTTGTGTGGATCATCGCTAGAGAGGAGGACGCTTGACCTCCTTCACCCTCTCCTAAGGATCTGCAAGGAAACAGAGATATACGATCTCCCTATGTAACACAATCTCTATACGCGGTTTTGTGTTTTGCGGATTTTTGCGCACCAATCTTCGCACGACGACGAACATCTTTTTGGGAATCGGGGATTTTTGTTTTCTTATTTTCCGCTGTGCATATGATGTCGCCCCCTTGATTTCCCAACAGTGGTATTAGAGCCAGGTTGTTCGTGCGAATGATTGGTTTTGAACTGCGTGTGTTGTGTTTAGGAAGAATATTGACGTCAAAATCGTTGACGCAAAAGCGAGGAAGGGCAGCAACAGTTGCTGCCCTCGATCTGCATGCCTGCAGCCACATGCAGCAGCAGCCGCAGCCGCATGACCGGGCACCACCGGCAAGCCGCATCAATGCGGCGTAGCTGCGCCGGCCCGGCCCGTGACCGCTGCGGACCGGACTTGCGGCCGGCGGCACCGGCACCCCAGGAGGCGGCTGCAGGGCAGCGGGCGCGCCGCCGCAGGGCAGCGACGCCATCGCCGCCGCTGCTCCCATGGCGAAACCCCCCCATGGTGGCTGGCTGGCCGGGACAAGACCGCCCATGAGGCGGCGGCGCCTGCTGGGCGCCAACCCGAGGGCAGCACCGCTGCTTGGCGTTGCCCGCCGGGCAGAACTGCCGCCGAGGCGGCGACGCAGCCAGCCCACTGCGGCCGGCGGCCGCCAATGGCGGTCCGCCAAGATGAGGCGGGCCAGCCCTCGCCGCCGCCGGCCGCCCCGGCAGGGGTGGCGGCAGCAGCTGCGAAGGGGGAAAAGGCATTAGGGTTTTCTGGGAAAAAGACAATTTTGCCCCTCGGAATTTGAAAAATTCCAGATTCTATCTTTTGTCAAAATTACGAAAATACCCTTAGGAATTGAGAAATTCCTTACATGTCCCTGATTTCAGAAAAATATTAATTAATTAAAAGGTTTAGTTGATTATTATTTTTTATTATTATCTAGTAGTCCTACATGATGATGATTATTTATACATGTGATGTATGATGTGTGGACGGATGATCATGGACCGTGTGATGTGTGTACTTGTGATTATTATTATTGAGGTCTGCGAACCTCCATTATATTTCTCGTTTATTGTCGGGCCTGCGTGCCTATGATTAAGTTGTAATCACATAAGGAGGCGCAGTGGGAGCGTGGATGATGTCGCCCCCTTGATTTCCCAACACGAATCACCATGGCCTCGAGGGACTCGACCAACCATGATGCTCGGTTAAGTCAACACCTTCGTTACAAGATGAGTCTGATTTGATGATATACCCTCAAGGGACTCGACCAAGCATACCATGTCCTCAGGTCACCGGTGACATCTCTATGTCGTAAGCAAGATAGCGAATCGTGATATAGGTGAGTCTCGAGGGACTTGACCAACTCAACCTACACCGGGAATCGGTTCCTACTCATAACGATGGAAGGCCACGTGGGTCAATCTAATTGCCTCACGTTTACCGACTTAATATTATCGAGAGATGTTTCTATAATTTGGTCTCCTAATATGACATGTCACACATATACATATTTAATATATATCTACATCGCATGCAAATATATATACATATCTAGTATGTGTATAAGCAATCACATCAGATGATCATGGACCACAACCTAATATGATTAGGCCCGAGCCAAGAGGGCCTAATCACTCACATCAAGATCTATGTGTGTAACGGTGCATCTCCATGCCCCTCGTGATCGTTCATCTCGTCCCCGTCGGTTAAAATTCGACATCTTGATGCATCTCCATACATCCACGATCGTCAGTCCGCCGTGGGTCCCGCTTATCGCATCCACGCTCATTGCGCCTCCTCATGTGATTACAACTTAATCATAGGCACGCAGCCCCGACAATAAACGAGAAATATAATGGAGGTTCGCAGACCTCAATAATAATAATCACAAGTACACACATCACGGTCCATGATCATCCGTCCACACATCATACATCACATGTATAAATAATCATCATCATGTAGGACTACTAGATAATAATAAAAAATAATAATCAACTAAACCTTTTAATTAATTAATATTTTTCTATAATCAAGGACATGTAGGGAATTTCTCAATTCCTAAGGGTATTTTCATAATTTGGACAAAAGACAGAAACTGGAATTTCTCAAATTCAAAGGGGCAAAACTATCCTTTTGCCCAAAACCCTAATTCCCTCTCTTCGCTTGCCGCCGGCCGCCACCCTGGCGTGACAATGTCTGACGAGGGCGAGGGTGTCTGCACCCTCGCAGGCTGCGCGCATCACTGGCTTGCCGCTGCGCAGTGGGCGCCCGGCGCCCCGCCGCCTCCATGGCGGTTCTGCCCATGCGGCGCCAGCAGGCGGTGTTGCCTCGTTGGCGGCCGCCTCTGCTGGGGTTTTTGCCGATGGGGCGGCTGACCCGCGGGCGCTCGCGCCTGGCGATTGCCCTCGACCGTATTTGTTGTTGCCGCTGGCGCCTCGCCCACGGGGTCATACGTCATGAGCGCCTCTACCCGTAACCTGCCAGCCCGCCGGCCGCGAAGCTTCTTTGCAAGCAGACCGCCGGTCGGATCTTTGCAGGCTGCCGGCTTTCGCATGCGCGCCGGCCGGTGGTGCTGGCTGCGGCCGCTGCAGTGTGGTGCATGCATGCAGATCGAGGGCAGCAATGTTGCTGCCCTTCCTCGCTTTTCGTCAACGATTTTGGCGTCAATATTCTTCCTAAACACAACACACGAAGTTCAAAACCAATCATTCGCGACGAACAACCCGACTCTCGATACCACTTTGTTGGGAAATCATGGGGGCGACATCATATCGCGCAGCGGAAGAACAAGAAAACAAAATCCCCGATTCAAAAAAAGATGTTCGTCATCGTATGCGAAGATTGGTCGTAAAAAATCCGCAAAAACACAAAACTACGATAGAGATTGTGTTACCTAAGGAGATCGTATATCCCTGTTTCCTTGCAGATCCTTAGGAGAGGGTGAAGGAGGTCAAGCGTCCCTCTAGCGGTGATCCCCGGCAGGGTGGCGACGACCCTCCTCAAAAACTCCGAGCCTCACGAGGTGGAGAGGGAGAGGAGAATAGGAAAGGCAAGCAAAGACTCTAGCCTATGAGGTCATGTGAATCCCTCCTATTTATAGAGATCCCGTGTCAAACCCTAATGGGTCCTTCCCTAGTGGGTATTGGATGCATCCAATAAGACAAGGGCTCCGTCGGATATCTCATATCCGAACCTCTACTCATCGCAATGCCTACAATATGTGTGTGACCCTCTAGGCCCAATATCGAGCTGGCCGTGAGTCATACCGTCGAGAACTCCTTCTAACTTTCGGTGAATTATTATCTCTGTAATAATTCACTCGACTCATCGATCACTGGACGTACTAGGCCACTACGTCAGTAGTCCCTAGACGATCTGGGGAATCCAATCCATTGGACTGTGTCATCCCACGATTACCATGTACCTATAGTCCCTCATTCATCTAATATCCCGGAGATCGATATCGAGCATGGTGTTGTCGGACCCATACGGTTTCTACTCGAAGTCTCGCTCTAATCGGATTCTCGGGAGAACTCTTTTCTCTCAACCCGAATGACCCGGCCAGGGATTTGTCCGAGCAAGAACACATGGGATATTCCTCTCATGACGCCAAGAGTGGATGATCCTCTATCGACACTCAATAGCCCTCGTAAGGTCGACTACCACTCCCAATGACCGGTTATACTAGATCCGGGACGCCAAACCTATAAGTGCGGTATCAAAGAGTGGAGCACTCATCATACAGGACATCCTTGGTGTCTCAAGTCTAAGGACCAGATACACCACTAGGACTCTGTAATCGTCGACAATAAGGCATCATTAACCATCAAAGCATTCCATAAGCGGATCAATCGGTGAACTCATTCTCCAATGAGCACTGTATTGTATCCCTAGTGTCCTACACGAGCAGACTATGAGACCAGCTGCATCCATCATATGGACGGGTATACAACACACCAGTCTATCCGGTTATCACGATGTCTCTCTCGTGTAACCTATGACCGGGATTATTTAGGATATGTGTTTAAAGGTGAATCGATCTCATTATCGTGATCTCATCACGATCCGATTCCCATTGCACAAATCCAAGGACATCACAATATATATATGTATTTATGTAATAGTTATAAAGTGATATACGCCAAAATATAATAAGCAAAAAGATTCTGTATCAAGTCACACGTGCCATCACTCACGTGATTGGCTTGCTGGGCACCTATGACTAGCACACTTGTGTGAGATTTTCAGTCTATAATGGATCATTTTACCCTTTGTTGTGCAATTGTTCAGAGCTTGTAAAGTCTGTTTGTAATTTGCATTGTTTATGAAGTGTTTTCAGAAATGTTTGCTTGTGGATCCTGAGTGAGGTATTTTCTCTAACCCGTTTTCTCTTTTGTGGGTCCTAATGGACCGTGGGAGGCTTTAGGGAGGTTGACCTTTGCAGACGGACATGCAAGGGTGCCGCACGACTTAGGCAAAACCAGCTAAGTCCATGATAGATGGTATCAAAGCGGGACAAGCACTCATAGAAACACTTAGTATGCAAATGTGGGGGACTTAGCGGGGCTACATTGAGGGCAGTCAGCACACACGTGACCGTTTGGGGGAAAATGGGCATGGAGATGTAGGGAAAAGAGTCGCTCGGAGGAGCGGGCATCTGAGATTGTCATTCAGAGGAATGGCCAACCCTTTGCGCAAGAGGCACCACGAGAACAGACAAGCTTGGAAGAATGTGGAGTGCACAAAGGTTGGGATGGCTGAGTTTGAGCTACGGCTCAACGTTGACAACTATACTTGATGTTGCTCAAGGCAAGCGAGGCGCTTGGTAAAGGATAAGACCATCAAAGGTGGAATGAGTTGCTCAGCGACTGAAAGAGTTGTGCAAAGCTCATAGAGGTGAGGGGAATTGCTAACTCAAAGAATTCAGTACTCATGCATGGGCTTGTATACGGATGATGGAATGTTCGCGGTCATCCCAAGGCGACCGAAACTCGGTGCCATGGAGCATTGAAACTTTCTCTTCGGCATGTGAAGGATACGTTTGTAGGAGGCTAAAGTGTGTAACGAGTTCAGCATGTTGCTAGGCCTTGAGTGGTGCAGCGGGGGCTGTATTGACGTGGAGTCGCAATATAGCAAGTGTGTTTGCAGGAGGCAGAACAATGCATAGTTTGTTTATTTGATCGGAGTAGTCCAAGGGGATGGTGGTCTCCGAAACGAAGAGATATATTGCTCCAACGGGACAGTTATCTAGGAGGGATAAGTCCCGGCTCTCTAGAGGGAGAATCATGTGGGACGGACCTCACAAGTTGAGGAGAAGTACCTCAACAAACAACAACTCCATGAAGCTCAATGGACTGAGCAAGCGGCGAGGAGTCGTCGCATGATCTCGTTTGAGAGAATGCATTGGTGGATGCATTGCAAGATCAAGTGGGGGAGTGACCCAAAACAACACAAATGAAGGCACACTTGGAGTCGATATGGAGATCGATCTCAAGGGAGGGCTGACCCATGGAATGGTGGGCGCGAGGGCCACCATCAACTCAATGCAAAACGAGGAGCGAAGCAACTTGGGTGTAACTTAGTGAAGTACCCAAGTCGCATGAAGGGAGCCAGCATAGAAGATGGAACATGGAGCGAAGGTATAGTGCTTTCCTTGGATAGAGGTCAAGGATATGAACTTTTGCAGAGGCAAGAGTAGGATTATATTATTCCATGGATCCTTCATTATGATGGAGCGGACTCATCTTGCATGGTGCCAAAGACGATGGGAGCTTTTGGGCACATGCACCTTATCTCGGAGAAGCATTTGATGGAGGAACTAAGGTGACTCAACTTGCGGAGGCGAAGTTGGGTTCAGAAGGCCTTGGCACGGGGCAAGAGGATGCAGATGCGGGTACTCTTGAAGAATATGCCACAGTGTTGCCATTCAAGTTGCCAAAAAGGAAGCGGTGCATAGCGGAGATTGTGTTGGTAGGGGCAGAAGCCCAGGATGCAGAAAATGGTGCACTAATTGTAGTGAAGTCAGGGGACTTTAGGAGCTACTAGGCGACAAATTGTCCTAGAGCGGTGCTTCATCTAGGTGTGACCCAAGAGTGGGTGGATAAAGGTCGATTGCCAAAGGAGCGAACAAAATCAAAAGTGGAAGAGACCCTATGATATATTGGCAGAGGCCACACATGGAGGGATCACAATTCGAGTTCATCCCACAAGGATCAGAATGCAATAGAGATGTCACCAGGAGGCGACATGGTGCAGCAGATCGTGGTGGAACAGTTCGTGGCAATGTGATACACACGATAGCTAGTCCCGTGAGGGACTAGATCATACGGAGGTATGATCGGGAGCTACTGGAAGCTCCACTTCGGTGAACAACATGACGGTAAGAAGGGCTATGGATTCAAGGAGTGAAGGCCAATGTACAGCAGAGGTGAGTCTTCCGTGCGTGCATCGAATTTTGTATTGGATGAAAGCTTTGGTCATCAGCATATGGGGGTTGTGTTCCACCAAGGAAAAAGTTTGAATGCAAGTACCAGTGAGTCCTATGGGAGGGACTTGATCATGCAGAGGTATGATCGAAGTAGTTGGAGAGTTGGACTACTCCAGAGCCCATATTCGCTTAAGGGAGCTCAACAAGTCAAATGACAAGGTTGAGTAAGCGAACGTTGCTACCAAGGAAGCTAAGGAGAACATAATCAGTGCAAACCCTATAATGCGATGGCAGAGGCTATGCATGGGAGTTGCAGTCTGTCTTTCCATCGACCAAAGGGATCTGCTTAGAGAACATCGATGTGTTGAAGCAGGGGGGCGAAAGGGGCGAGGAAGCAACGACGAGTCCATAGGGACTTAGTTACCCAAAATCAAGCATAAGTTAGAATGGAGGTAGACTCAGAGGAGTGCCACAGAGGCATATCTACTGATTGTGAAGAAAAGGGATGCAGATGCGAGGTAACAGATAGTAGTGCCATGGGCATGGCAACGCCATGGTACCGCAGAGGCGGGACTTCCGTGAAAGTCATTGATCCCTTGCTCTTATGGAGGGAGAGCGCTTGGTCATGAAAGGGGCCAAGGAGGTGGAGTATGCAAAGGAAAACTCCAAGGACTGAGATAAGACTGAAAGGCAAAGGCCAAGGAATTTCGTAAGACCGGTGTTAATGAGCTTCTCATCAAGATAGTTGAAAGTGAAGGACTTCGGGTCATGCAAGAGTGCACGACCAAGGAACGAAGCAGGCAGTACATGGTGTTATACCTTTGCTACTCAGTGGAGTAGGCGGCAGAGTTGATGGAGAAGATGGTACAATCCCAGAGGCGACCAAATCTATTAGAGAATTACTCCAAGTTGGGGTGAAAACTTCTTGCATTCCAGAAGTTCGATGGCATTGAGAAGGTGAATCATAGTAGTTAAATCAATACAAGGAGTGTAAACACTTCAAGTGCTTCAGAAGTGTGAGCAAAGAGTAGGTGAAGGCCAGTAACTAGCTCGATGCATGGAGTACAATCTCGAGGAGGCGGGCGAAGTCAAGTAACCTTTGCCTTCTCAACCCTTAAGAGTATGGGCGAAACCGAGTACCCGAATTCTCTTATCTATCCAGTAGAGGAGCTCTGCACATGTTCAAAGACCCTTCGAAGATAATAGAAAATAATAGTTGTCAAATTCTCACCAACGGTGATCAGTGCTACTAAGAGTAGATTGTCTGCTTCATTTCCCAATGAACTGCCAATCGAAAGCGAAAGTGATGCAAACCTACTTGGAAGTGACAACAAGTGAAAGAAGAGTCAATGAGCAAATTTTGTGGATGAAGGACCCAAACACTACAGAAGTTTGTGAGACGATGCTCGTTAAAGCTCCAATAAGCATCCACCTAGTTCAAGCAGCATGAGCATTTGAGAGACTGGCGCATAGTAAGGATGGTCTTTTCCCTCATTTGGAGGATCCGTAGGAACCAACAGAGATCAACACAACTCAGCCAACCCCACACTAGATTCAGAGTCATTGGCGAGTTGAAGCAGCATGGCAGATCAAAGATTCAACTACATAAAACAGCAGCGGAGAGCAACTGGGAGCCAAGAGGTGCATTGCAGCTAGAGCAGAAGATTAAAGACTCAACAAAGGCTAGAAGTTGTAGTGTTCATAAAGGCTTCGACGAGGACGTTGAAGGAATAAGTGGAGGAGAATGTCATAGACAAACTTTGAAACAGGATGGTTGATGTAATGCTTATGTATGTCCGTGTCTTTTGGTATGTTCATGCTTTGTACAGCATGTAGAGGGACAACCGAAGGCTTAATAGTCCCATTTTAGTTGGGTTGGTGGCCGCTTTAGGCTTGTAAATAAAGGTTGTGTCATGTGGACACTTGTGAGAGATTTTTGATCTTTAATGGATCATTTTACCCTTTGTTGTGCAATTGTTCAGAGCTTGTAAAGTCTGTTTATAATTTGCATTGTCTATGAAGTGTTTTTGGAAATGTTTACTTGTGGATCCCAAGTGAGGCATTTTCTCTAACCCATTTTCTCTTTTGTGGGTCCTAAGGGACCATGGGAGGCTTCGGGGAGGCTGACCTTTGCGGACAGACACGCAAGGGTACCGCACGACTTAGGCAAAACCAGCTAAATCCGTGACAACCGGGACTACGGTCATGACATGGAGGACTGCCATGACCTCCAAAATCAAATAAAGGTATTGATCCGGAGAGGTCACCTCGGACGCTACCTCAAATCTCGGGAAGTGACTCCACGCCCCGATGGACCCGTTGAGAGACAAATCGATGTCATCTCCGGGGAACCAGCGATCGGTGGCAGCAGCTCTATGGCGAGAAAGGCCTACGCCCGCAGCACGGTCGAGAAACACCCTCGGTCCGAGCTTGAGCCTGAAATCACCTTCGGGGCCGAGGAAGCTGAGTGCTCTAATCATGACAATGCTCTAATTATCTCCATCTAGATAGCCAATGCCCAAGTCAAGAGGGTGATGGTCGACACCGGGAGTTCCACCAACGTTCTTTACTTTGATGCCTTCAAGAGGCTCGGCTTGACCGGGGGAGACCTTACCCTTATGGCGTCAGCACTCACAAGATTCACAAGGGACTCCATCTCCCCGCTCGGGACCACAGTCCTCCCTATCACCATTGGGGAGGAGCCGAGAGCAAAGACAATAATGACCACCTTCATGGTAGTCGATCTGCCCTCGGCCTACAATGTCATTCTCGACCGCCCAACACTCAACAAGATAAAGGTGGTGGTTTCCACCTACCATAGGGCTATCAAATTTTCGACCTCGGTAGGGATCAAGGAGGCTCGAAGTGACCCAAGGGAGTCAAGGCGATGCTACTTTACCGCGGTTACTCTCCCAGGAAAGCTGTGCCCAACTCAGGTTCTCGATCCCCGTGAAGAACCCGTAATGCAAATGCCACTAGAGCCTCCCGAGCCACTCATCGAGGTACCCCTGAAGAGGAGCCGACCCGACCTAACTGTCAAGGTCGGAGCCATGCTCCCTGAAGCAGACCGGCTCCACCTCATTGATTTCCTAAGGAAGAACGCCGATGTGTTCGCGTGGTCCCCTAAGGAGATGGTTAGGATTAACCCAGAAGTGGTCCAACACCGGCTCAACATCGATCCCGAAGCACAACCGGTGAGACAAAGACCGAGAAAGTTTGCCCCCGACTGACAGAAGGCGATTGGAGATGAGGTTGATCACCTTATAAAGGCCAGATTCATTACTGAGGTTCAATACCCCCGGTGGCTGTCGAATGTAGTCCTCGTTAAAAAACCTAATGGAAGTTGGAGGATGTGTGTTGATTACACCGATCTCAATCAGGCATGCCCCAAGGACTGCTATCCACTCCCCAGGATAGACCAATTAGTCGATGCCACCGCGGGCCATGAGCTCCTTTTGTTCATGGATGCATTCTCAGGCTACAACCAAATCCTGATGGCAACCCAGGATCAAGAAGACACTGCCTTCGTCACCGACTAAGGGGCATATTATTACAAGGTAATGCCCTTCGGCCTAAAGAACGCCGAGGCGACTTACCAAAGGATGGCCAACAAACTTTTCAAGCACCATCTCGGGAGGAATATGGAGGTGTACGTAGATGACATGATTGTAAAGAGCAAGGTCACAGGAACACACCTGGCCGACCTAGCAAAAACATTCCACATGCTCAGGCAGTTCAACATGCATCTGAACCTTGCGAAGTGCATCTTCGGGGTCAACTCAGGGAGATTCCTCAGTTTTATCATCCACCAGCAGGGAATTGACACCAACCCGAAAAAGGTGCGAGCCGTAATCGAGATGCACTCCCCCCGCTCGGTCAAAGAGGTGCAACGACTTGCCGGGAGATTGGTAGTGCTCAAAAGGTTCATGTCATGTTTAGGTGACAAGTGCCTCCCCTTCTTCTGAGCTCTACGACGGCCCGACAGCTTTACATGGATCCTGGAGTGCGAGGAAGCCTTCGAAAAGTTGAAGGCATACCTCACCCGCTTGCCTCAACTTGCCTCACCCGAGTCGGGCGAAACCCTTGGTCTCTACTTGGTGGCCTCGACACAAGCCATCAGCTCAGTGTTAGTTCGGGAGGTGCCACTAGCACAACAACCCGTACATTATGTCAGCCATACCCTTGGAGGGCCCGAGGCATGGTACCCCCTGATCGAGAAGCTAGCTCTCGCTCTTATCAAGATGGCCCGAAAGTTGCGGCCCTACTTCCAAGCCCATACAATCAGAGTAATCACTGACCAGCCCCTACGACAGGTCCTTTCCAACTTTGACGCATCAGGTCGTCTGCTACGATGGTCGGTCGAGCTTAGCGAATTCAATATTCAATACACCCCCAGGATCACCATCAAAGCTCAAGCGCTGGCTGATTTCATTTATGAGCTAACTCCAGAGGACCGTGCTGTGGGGCGGGAGAACAATCAGAACATGTGGACCCTGCACATAGATGGCTTATCCACTTTCGGAGCAGTCGGGGTCAGGCTTATCCTCAAAGGCCCGTCGGAAGAAACCTACGAGAGGTCGCTCCAATTGCAATTCTGAGCCACTAACAACGAGGCCGAGTACGAGGCGCTACTCCACGACCTACGCCTCGCTCTGGAGATGCATGTAGATGACCTTGAAGTCTTCAGCGACTCCTAGCTGGTGACGGGACACGTCAATGGGAGTTACGAAGCCCGAGACCCAACAATGGTGTCATACCTGACGGAGGCAAAGCGACTCGCCCACTGCTTCAACCGCCTTTCAATCGCCAGAATACCTCAGGCGTAGAACGTGCAGGCTGACACGCTGGCCAGATCAGCCTCCACCTGCAGCCTGGGGTCAGCCCCAACGACTGAATCCATAGCGACACCGATGGTGATGACTCACGAGGTCGTGAAAACGAATTCACCACCGAGCTGGATGGAGGAGATCCTCCGATACAAAGTTGGCGGAGAGGAGCCTAACAACCCAGTGGCTGCGAGATGGTTAAGGCAAACTCAAGCCTGGTATTGCATCATTGCAGGAAAGTTATACCGAAGGGCCTTCTCTCAGCCCTTCCTACGCTGCCTCGTGCCATTAGAAGCCGAGATGGTCCTTGCCAAGCTTCATGAGGGGATTTGTGGGGAGCACATCGGGGGACGAACCTTGGCCTTCAAAACCCTCCGGCAAGTGTACTACTAGCCAACCATGTGGTAGGAGGCCATGTCATATGTGCAGCAGTGCCCACAATACCAGTGGCACACCCGACTGTCGCACAAGCCAACGGTCCCCCTTACTCCGATAGACGTAGCCTGGCCCTTTGCCCAATAGGAGCTCGATCTCCTTGGACCTTTCCCTTCAACATCGGGTCAGTGACACTTTCTCGTAGTCGGGGTTGACTACTTCATGAAGTGAGTCGAAGCCGAACCCTTGGCCTCCGTTACCGAGAAGCAAGTCCAGAACTTCACATGGAAGAATATCATCACTCAGTTTGAAATCCCAAAGGCTATCATCGCCAACAACGATACTCAACTCAACAACACTAAATTCAAGGCTTATTGCTAGTCGTACGGGATTCAGTTGAAGTTCAGCTCGGTCGCGCACCCTCAAACTAATGGCCAAACTGAAGTGATGAACCGGGCGATTCTAGAAGGCCACAAGAGGAGAATCTTGGGCGCACATGGTGCTTGGGTGGACAAGCTTCCCGACGTCCTATGGGCAATGCAAACGACTCCCAAAATCGCCTTGGGGGAGTCTCTATTCAGCCTGGCGTTCGGGACTGAGGTGGTCCTTCCACCCGAGTTGTTGTTCCCGACCTTGTGCACCTCCAATTATGAGCAAGGAGACTCTGAGAAGGGACTCCAAGCTAATCTGGATCTTCTTGAGGAAAGGAGAGCCAAGGCACATCTGTGTGCCTTAGCTTATAAGAAGGCAACAGCTCGGATATACAACCGAAAGGTTCGTCCGCGGTCGATCAAGGTCAGGGATCTCGTCCTCCGAAGAGCAAAAGTGAGCGACCTAACTCGAGCAAGGGGAAAGCTTGCACCCAACTGGGAAGGCCCCTACCGAGTCTATGACGTGGTTCGAGAGGGGACCTATCGAATTTCAAAATAAAAGTGCTTCTTGATGATAGAAGAGATACACATGGCGGTCGGGCGGCACGGCCCCAGACCTGACCAAAATAGAAAGATAAAAGGAAAGAGGGGCGACCCTAGCTTTCGGGGGGGGGGGGAGAGTCTCAAGCCCATTGTCGAAGGGGACGTTCGCTAGCATGTTGATGTCCTGATCCGTCGGGTTGTTGACAAACAGGTCCGACTCAAGCTCTAGGTTCAGGTACTCCGGAAGCGAGCGCAGGCCACCTGATACCCGTACTCGTACGTGACCCGGCCCCACCTCACCAAGCCACGCTCGAACCCGATGGACGCTTTGTACCCGATGATCGCCGCCTCGACCCTCTTGAGCAGCCCCAGCTGCTCCTCCTTCAAGGCCTCCTCAATGGCCCAGGCCTTAGACCTAGCGGTCTCGACGTCCTGGGAAAGGGTCAACAGCTCGTCATCCAGCGATCGAATGTTTGATTGGCTTTCTTCCAGCTCGGTCTTCAAATGAGCCACCTCCTCATCCAGTGTCGTGATGCCCTCTTCGGTCGCAGCAACGGCCTCTGGTACCCCCCTTGGCTCGCAACTCCAGGTTCTCCTGCCGGAGGGCGGCGTCGATCTCCAACTGGCGCCCGATCGCCCACCCGGCATCGAGGACCCGGTCGATCAGCGTCATACCATAGTGCTAGCTCTGCATGGGGGTCGGTGTCAGCACCCCAGCAAGAGGGGATCGGGTAGGAAAAAGAAGCCGCCACTTACCCAAATGAGCGACTTGGCCGCCTGCTCTACCAGCACTTTGGAGGTGGAGTTGTAGAGGTCCTTGGCTGGGGCTGGGTGCAGTGCCCCTTGGATGAACTCCTGGGCAGTTTGCCCATCGCCCTAGAGGTGACTGTCGGCCTTGAGGGATGGCCAGCGAGCGATGTAGGGGACCTCCGGCTCCCTGGCTGGAAGATCGACCATATTCTAGGCCTGGTACTATCCACCGTCGGCCCAAGAATAGATGTAGCATAGCTCCCATACCGGCAATGGGCTTGTTGGCGCCCTCTTGGAAGGGTCGCTATCGGACGACCCGACCGACCCTTCCCCTTCACACTTCCCGAGCCCTCCCCCTGGGCAGTGGCCCCGGGCAATTCCAGGGGGTGCTTGAGTGGGTGGCCCGGCCTGCTAGCATCTTCCGAGCCACCATCTTCGTCTTCTTAAGGGGGCGCTTCGATGTCGGTGATGCCAGCGCCCTCTTTGGTGTGCCCTCTAATGGGACAACCCCACCTCCCAAGCCCTCCCCGTCTTGAGACGGGGGCTCGACAGCCTTAGCGTTGGTCGTCTTCTTCATCAATCGCAAGCCCACCATTTCTGCAAAAATAGTCAACGGTCAGACGGTGTGAGACGAGCGAACGAGCTATCATATGCAAATGGCCATACCCCCGGTGGTAGGGCTCAGCTCCGCTTCAACCATCCACTCCTTGGTCATCTCTTTAATTGCCCAAGAAGAGGACACGATACCCCTTAAATGATCCATGACCATGGTGTCTCCATTAGAGAGCGATGGGGGGACGTTATCGATGGTCTGAAAGGCCCACTTGGTGCTGCTGAAGCCCCACTCTTGATCACAACTAATATAGAAGAAACGCCTCTTCTAACCTTTGTTGTTGGAGGGCGCACCGCTGATCTTAAAACCGCTACAGGCGGTCAAGTAATACCTGCCTGGCCCCCTGCCCAAGCAGAAGCAAGCTAGAAAGAGAGCCTGGGACGGCTCAATCCCAGCTCCCCGACACTCCCAGATGAAGGCCACCAGGTAGCGCCATGAGTTCGGTGACACCTGGGATGGCGAGATCCCCCAAAATCAAAGACAATCCCTTGATGACAAGGTGGACAGGGAACCGCAGCCCCTCCTTGAGCGCCCCCACGGTCAACCCGAACCCGTCAGGAAATCGGTCATACGACCGCTACCCGGGCCGGGGGGCGTGCAGGCCGTAACATTCTGGGATGCAGTAGCGATCCCGAAGCACTCTCAAAAGGTCCTCGGTTACCACCGAGTCCACATCATGCCACGACTTGAAAAGCCTCAAGGGCGGCCAAACCCTTTGAGGCCTCCGAGGAGGCGTTGCCCGAAGACACACACACCACCTCGTCCAGGGAACTCCCCGAAGGAGAAGAAGAAGGAGGGGATGGGGAAGGAGACGAAAACAAAGACGAAGAAGAGGATGAAAGCGAAGACAGAGACATCCCGACCTCAAGGTTGCGAAAAGAAGCCGGGGCACGGGACAGGGGATTGAAGCAAAGAGGACGACAGAGTTGCAGGAAAGGAGCTGAGGCGCGGGACAGAGGACTGATGGCAAAGGTGAGGGCAACCGCCCTGAGTAGGGTTTATAAAAGACGGGTAGCCCATGACGAGGTGACGATTGGGGCTTTCCGAGGAGAGGAACTGTCCCAGCATTTACGACCCGTCAGAACCCCTCAGATTCGCCATATTCGCCCACCTCGGAGCTCCCGCTAGAGGCGTCCCGTCACCCAAGACCCCCGCCAAAGGCCATTCAAAACAAAATCACCCGCTAGGCCCTGTGACGATCCACCCAGCCCGCCACATGGCATGACGGTGGCCTGGCATGACGCCATCCTGGTATGAACCGATGTTTAGGTATGCTCTAGATCGCTCTCGACTTGTGACTCGTCGGCACCGAAACCAGAACCGGGCTTAATCACTCGGCCCTCAGGTTCGATTCCTACCTGACTCGCTCTAGCTCACTCCCGACTTATGACCCATCGGCACCAAAACCAGAACCGAGCTTAATCACTCAACCCCCAAGTTTGATTCCTACTCAAGTTGCTCTAGATCGCTCCTGACTGGCGACCCGTCATCACTAAGACCGGAGTCGGATTCGGTCACTCAGCCCACAGGCCCTATCCAACGCTCAAGCCACACCTCGCGGCCAATCTTATACCCGAGTCACATATCGATCTATCCAGCGCTCGAATCACCGGCCTAGTCCGTTAATCAAAGTTGCTGCCTGTCAAGTCTCTAAACCGAGTTGCTCCGACTCGCTTGCCGACTTGCCAACTCGGCAACCGGAACCCAGAGCCGGCGAAACCTGTCATCTGAACTGAGACACATTGGGCTCACCGCACAGGTCTTGCCTCGTTGGTTTCGACACTTCGGTTTTGCCTCGTCAAGCCCCTACCATACAAACAGTAGGGCCAGTCCTACTTGAATCACTGGGCACCGCCCCTCTAAATCGCCCCCCGACGAGTCAATCTAGCTTTCTCGTATGGGCAACCAACACAATCGCGTCATTCGGACCCAAGCATGCCTCCTAGTCCATTAGGTACTCCGCGGCACGCCTTAGAAGAGGGAGGGGAGAGGTGATTAGGCATATTTTGGTCCCTAGACAAATCACCACCGACGTCACACGTCACACACCACGTCTCAACCTGTGTCAGAATCCGATGCTATACACTGTCAGAACCCCATGATGCACGCAAAGTCGGGTTCTGTACCAAAACACTATACAACACGACTATCCCGAGAGCTCGGGGCGATGCCGTCTGACACCGCTCAAACATCCCCCCAAGACGCTAGCTCGTCAGAGAGGCCGTCCCATCTCACGAGGGTCAGCGACCACATCGAACCGAGGCGCAATCGATCCTCGCACGATAGTATAAAATCTCTTGGCCAGCACTCGGCCAAGGGCAGGGGGATAAAAAACCAATACTCTACTGACTTGCTTGTTGGAGGGGCCAAAGTCGGGGATTACCCAATGATATGACGTATTTTAACTCTATGTGAACCACCGACAGACGCTGCAGACCGATGTGACACCGTACGCCTCTAGAATCACGGGGTGCATGCCACGTCAAGCTCTAATGGTACGATTGTGCCGTAATATCCATCACTTTTGTAATTTATTAATAAGAATTTATTTGTAAATCGAAGGATCTATATGTAAATATAGAAATTTCAAGGACTAAACTGTTAAGTGATAATAAAAAACCGAAAATTTCGGTTTTATCCCACCGCCCCCGACGCTCTTTGTTTCAAAGAGGAGCTGTGGGGCGTGGGGAGAAGAAGAAGAGAAGTAGAGGGAGAAGAGAAGAAAAGAAGAATAAGAAGAAAAGGAAAAGGGAGAGGACAGAGAGGTAGCTGCAGCAGCTAGGGCTGCAACACCCTCTGTTTCCTGTAGGAAACAGAGGAGTGCTTGTGTGGGGGCGTCGGGGAGGTGAAGGGAAGAAGAGGAGAAGAAGAGAAGAGGAAGAAGAAGAAGAAAAGAGGAGGGTGGCTGAGGTAAGAGATGCAGCGAGGAGCTGTGGGGCGTTGGGGAGGAGAAAGGAAGAAGAGGAGAAGAAGAGAAGAAGAAGAAGAGAGAGGAGGGTGGCTGCGGCAAGGGCTACAGCGAGGATGTGTGAGGCGTAAGGGAGGAGAAGGGAAGAAGAGTAGAAGAAGAGAAGGAGAAGAAGAAGAAGAGGAAGAGAAGAAGGAGAAGCGGGAGAAGAGGTTGTGACACCTCTGTTTCCTGCAGGAGGAAACAGAGGAGAGGGTGTGTGTGGCGCCGGGAAGGAGAGGAGAAGAAGAGAAGAAGAAGAGCAGGGGAGGAAGAAGAGGCTGCGGCTGCGGCGGTGGCAGCTGCAGCTGGAAGAGAAGAACGAGAGGGAAGAAGAGGAAGAGGGGAAGGTGGCCGTGGCTGCAGCTGCGGTAGGAATAAAAGGGGCTGCGGCCATGATTGCGGCTGCGGCGGCGGTTGCTGCGTTTGCAGCAGATGTATCTGCGAAAGAAGAGGAGGAAGAAGGCAGTGCGGTGGAAGGGGCTGCGACTGTGGCAGCGGCAGCGGCGGTAGTTGTGGAGAGCAGGTGAATGTGCCCCCCTATGTTATGCACAAGCTGTAATTGTGAAGGAAGAAAGAAATTGATGCAGAAAATGAAAACGGGGAGTGGAGACAGAGAAAAATAGAAGAAGGATTCCGGCGTACACCTTCTTCGGATCTTTGGATCAAAATCTTTCAAACGCAAGTGTCCCGATCTTTTCTCCTGCAAGTGTTTCGATACTTCGTATTGTAAGCTTTCTAAATCTTTCTTATCGCAAATGTATATTAGGATTTTTTTTGAGCTTTTGAATAATATTTATTAAGTCTGTTTAGTTCAATTGTTTATTGAGCCAATTTGGTTCAATTAGAATCAAATAAAGATTTATTTAATATTTATTTATTATTAGAGTTTAAGTCCTGATGGACTCTGGGTGAAACTCTATAAATAGGGATATAACTACTTCTTTTCAATAATCTATGAAAAATACTATTATGTCTTTTGACAAACCTTATGAGGTTGATCCCCTCGAAGTGATCAAGGAGGGTCGATCCTCTCGCAACGATCAAGGAGGCCGATCCTCTCGAAGTGATCATTATCATCCTCATTTCTCCCCTTTCTTCGATGATAAGACTTTAGGGTCTTATCATTTGGTATCAGAGATACGATAAGATTTTAGGGTCATATCATTTGGTATCAGAGCAATGATCCTTGGCGCAACCCGCCGCAACCTTGCTTCCCTTCTTCCCCACCACCACTACAAGGTAACTCTTTCTTCACCGTTGTCGTTGTTTCCCTGGCCAGCGACCTTCGACCACCGCTCGACCTCCTCACTGCCTCATCTCGTTCAAAAAAAAAAGAAAAAAGAAAAGAAGAAACACGAGAGGAAGAAGAAGCCGCAGCCACCCCTGCGTCCCTTGCTTCCGGCCAGCCCACCCGCCGTTGTTTTCTCTCCGCCGCCGCCCTCCATCGCCTTCGCTTCGTTCGGCGACCACCGGTAGCCATTGTTCCCGGCCGGAGATGACGCCTGCCAAAGATCCATCCCAACCCTCCCGTTGCGTGCCGCCGCCTCCCCTTGCGTCGCAACGCAGCCAGATTTCGACTCTCCTCCTCGGCGATCGTTGGTGCTTTGCTCCCCAAGCGCCACCACCGTTGCCTCGCCACCGCGAACCCTAATACCCCCCCTTTTTGTCGCAGCCGAGCCGCTTTGTTGCCGCAGACCCCTCATTGTAAGCGGTTGCGTAAACGAGAGTTCGTTGCCGCGAGCCCTCGTCGATCGCAGTCGCGCCCAAAGACTCCTCTTCCCCTCGCCATTGCCATTGCGCCCACCGACCCATCACTGCTGGGCCACCGTGCGATAATCGCCACACGCCTCCAAGCGGCCGATCCTCCTTCTTTCTGCATCAGTAGTGCCGAAGCAGGGCAACTCACCGGTTGCCCTTTGTTCCCAACCGTGATAACCGCCGACTCCTCCTTCTCCACCATTTGTTGCCGCTTCTCGGCCAAGACGATCCACGCCATCACCGCCGTTACCCAAGATCGCCAACGGCTCTGGCTGTGGTGCGATAGAAACAGAGCACCCTGTTTCCCATCTCCAGCATCGCAACTTCCCGGCCAGCAACGACGCTCGCTGCCTTTTTCTCTACTGCCAACACTGCGCTCCGGCCAGCGACCACCGCAGCCTTCTCCTCAACCGATCGTGATCCTTCCCGCCAACTCCTTCGGTGGTGCGACAAAAACAGAGTACGCAGCAACCACCACGCAGCAACAAAAGCAGTGGCACCCTCTGCTGCCGTAGCCGCCGATTGTAACCACCGTCGTCGCTCCCGGCCAACGACCAACCCCTCGTTCTGCAGCAGCCACCCTCCAACAGCGAACACAGCAACCGCAGCAAGTACGCTGCCTTGCCTCAACCCCAGCAGCGCACACAACATCGATTCCTCTTCTCAACCTCGGTCGCATCAACGCCGCCTCCCCCTTGCTTAGCATATTCTGCCACAACCACAGGTTGCCATCACCACAGGTTGCCATCACTGCAGCCTCAACCCTGTTGCTCGGCGATCGCCCCTTGGGTCGCAGTAACTACAGCCACATCAACGCAGTCGCCTTCCAACCCCTGCGCTCTCACCCCACGCAGCGATAGAAATAAGGCAGCTACTCTTCTTTCAACGCAGCGACCGCAGCACTGTCCTTGGCATCCACCTCCTCGGCAACTTCGCATCGACAGTGTTGATGCCCTTGACCGACACCAAAAACAGGAGTTGAGATTACAGATTTGCAGTCTTACGCAATGGCCACTGATAACTCGGTGAAAGCACAAATGGAAGCATTGGAAATCAGAATTGAGAACCGGTTACAAGAAGTACTTAATGATTTCAAAAAGGACTTACTGGGGAGCCTTAGTAAATTTCAACAAGGTGGGAGCTCAAGTTTTACGTTGCACGGATTTGAAAATATAGGAAAAGGGCCCTAAGATCGTGACACAAATTACTCACACATGAAGATGGAATTTCCGAGATGGAAAGATGGAGATCCGACCAATTGGATCTCTGAGGCAGAAAAGTTTTTCCGTTTTCACAGAACCCCAGAAGAATCCAAGGTAGAAGTGGCCTCAATCCAGCTCGAGGGAGATGCACTCCAGTGGTACAATTGGTATGAAACTTTCCACGGAGTTCCTTTGTGGGAGCAGTTCAAAAGAGGACTTCTTGTTCGCTTTGGCCCATCCGAATATGAGAATGTTGATTGCCAGCTTGCCAAAATTCGTCAGACTTCTATAGTGTTAGAATATCAAAGTAGGTTTGAAAATTTATCAAATCAAGCTAGAGATTGGTCAAACTGACAACTTCTGGATACATTTATTGAAGGGCTTATTCTAGAGATCCGGTGTAAAGTTAAGGCTCGTCAACCCCGCACTATGATAGCTGCGATCTCATTTGCAAATCTACATGAGAAAAAAATTGGCAAGGAAAGATCAGCAAGGGATTTGTACTATGATGAAAATTGGAGTATGGAGCACCGATGTAAACAAGGGCAACTTCTGATGATTGGGCCAATTATAGAGGAACCGGAAGTAAAAGAGTTGGACTCTGATCATAATGGTATGAAAACCGATGAAGATATTGAAGTCATCACACATATAGTACAAGCATTGGCTGGCTACACTAACCCACAAACTATGAAAATCGGAGGAACTTTGAAGCATCAACCTGTTACTATTTTGATTGATACAAATAGCACTAATAATTTTATGGATAGGAAAGTTGCAGCCCAATTAACCCACCACATTGAAGGCTGTGATATATTTGATGCTAATTGATGGATTTTAACTTATGATAGCAAAGGCTAGGAATTTCTTGCAACGATTACTACACTGAAAGATCGACCTATTGCTTACACTGTCAAAAAGTGGAGACCATACTTACTTGATCAACGGGTTGTGATATGTTGCAGATAGCCTATGACTGAAGTGCTAAAAGACAAGTTCCCCGAGATTGATGCTGCTCAGCCTTGAGGACAAGGCTGATTTGAAGAGGGAGGAACTGTTAGGACCCTTTTTCTGAGCTTTTGAATAATGTTTATTGAGTCTGTTTAGTCCAATTGTTTATTGAGTCGGTTTGGTTCAATTAGAGTCAAGTAGAGATTTATTTAATATTTATTTATTATTAGAGTTTAAGTCCTGATGGACTCTTGGTGAAACTCTATAAATAGGGATGTAATTGCTTCTTTTCAATAATCTATGAAAAATACTATTCTATCTTTTGACAAACCCTAGGAGGCCGATCCCCTCGAAGTGATCAAGGAGGGCCGATCCCCTCGAAGTGATCATTATCATCCTCATTTCTCCCATTTCTTCGATGATAAGACTTTAGGGTCTTATCATTTGGTATCAGAGCGACGATAAGACTTTAGGGTCTTATCAGTGCCCTGATCTTTCCTTATTGCAATTTTATCTCTACATTTGTTTTGAATGAGGAACTTTGAATTGTTCTAGCCTTGCATTTGATATATCTCTTGTATAGACGTAACGATTTGAATCTGTGAAACTTTTGAGATTATGACCTTTCTACCTTGTTATGATTATAACTTAATGCACTGACCTCTGATTTGGACAAAACTTATTTGATATGAATATAGACTCATAAACCTTTCTTTCGATAGCTTATTTTAAGAATTCAGAGTAAGTTTGCCAATCCAAACTTCTATTTCAAATGAGCCTACAAATTCTGCAAAATAGGGATTGTAATTTCTGACCATTTGTTACTGAACTGTCTATAAGTCCTTGTTGAAAACTTTGATTTATTCCAAAGCTTATTTCATTGGAAACTAGACTCGTAGATCTTTCTTTTGATACATAGATTGAAAGGTTTAGAGTCCAAATGTCTGCTCAGTTATCTATTGAAACCGACCCTACGAATTCTGCAAAACAGTGATTTTGTTTTTGACCTTTGGTTACTAAATCAATGGTAACTTCTTGTTGGAAACCTTGATTCGTACGAAACTTGTTTCATCAGAAAATAGATTGATATATCTTTCGACAATAGCTTTCTTGAGGATATTGGAGCATAATTGACAATCTAAAGTATTTGTTCAATGTGCCTCTCGAACTCTGTCAGAAATCGAGTTTTGGTCGATTTCGCATATTCTGTTTTCATTCGTTTGGAAATAGATTTCATTCAGTTTCCTTCACTCAATTGAGGTTTATATTAATGTTTGAATTCTGGTTTGCTCTTGTCTGTAAGTTATTTACATTCTTGAAACATATTGTGTAACGTTTATGCTATATCATATTGACTCATATAGGCACATGCATATCCCATTGTTCTGCATTTGCTTTTGATATGTGCCTATTCCAGTTTCATTCCTTTGGATATTGAATTCATCTAACCTTCTTATTTGAATTGAGCTATATATAATTGCTTGGAATCCGTGTGTACTCTTGCTTTCATTTCCTGTCAAATCCGAATACATTTGTGAAAGGTTATTGCTTGCATTGTATTGACTCGTAAAGGCACATGTACGTTTTGTTGTTCCGCGTGTGCTTCCGATATGTGCTATTTATTGTTCATACTGCCCTTTTGTACTCTGGTGTTGTGGGATAATGTGAACCTTTGCCAGAAATAGTAAAGGGAGTTATGCATAGAGCCTGCGATGCTCTGTCGGTCCCCTCTGACTTCACCTAGACGTGGGTGGATGGAGCTCCTAGACGTGGGAGACTTCTGTCTGGTGGTCATTTAGAAATGGATGAATCACATTCTGTCTGTGGTCCCACTACACCTTCTGTATGTTTGATATTATATCCAGAGCTTTGGTTATGTATTTATGTATGCGCTTTGGATAAGAAAGATATGAATGCAACGTCAAATACGACGTTTCAGCTTCTGTTTCGTATTCGTTCTTTGATATGCTCTGAAATGGTTCATATGCCATTGATATGCTCTGAAATATTTCCTACGCTATTGATATGTTCCGAAATGCTCCCTACGCCTCTGAAATATTCCTATGCCATTGATATGCTTTGAAATATTCCATATGCCATTGATATGTTCCGAAATGTTCCATTTGTCATTGATATGCTCTAAAACATTTCATACGCTGTTGATAAGCTCCGAAATATTCCATATGTTGTTGATATGCTCCGGAACATTTCCTACGCTATTGATATGCTCCAATTACTCTATGCTCCATTTGTTTTGGAACCAAATATGTTTCGATTGAAATGACACATATGATTTTGTATATCATGAGATGGTATCCTTGAGAATTCTTGTATTCTGTCTTGCATTATGATACCTTACTTATTTGAAATCGTTCCTTTTGTTCTGAATATGCTTTGTCACTTGCTGAGCTGTTTTTAGTGCACTCCGTTGTTATATAAAATCTTTCAGGTCAGCTTGTCACTCTTTGAGATGTTTGAATTGGGTTGAGACAGTGGAGAGCTATTCAGAATTATGGGCAAGTCTTGTTGGTTATTATGTTATTATTGTATAAGCATATTTTGTATGTAATGAAATGTTGTCGATGAACCGAAATGGATATACCTTATAAAAGTGTTAGACGATCTCTCTTATTTGGAATTTTGGAATGTTAAATCTAGTTTACGATGATATGAACTTGTGGTAAATGGTTGGAGTTCTGATTATATAAATTACTTAGCTTGTGGATTTATAAATGTTGTTCATGTTTGTTAAGTTAGCTTGGGTTACTATGAATGTGAATTATCGAGTGATGTGATATATGATTATAAACTGCACAGGTTTTATATATGTGAATTTGATAGAATATTTTTCAATATCCTCAAATGTTAGTTTGGATCTTGGATTGGTTTGTGATGAAAATTTTAATATTATTGATCTTTTTTTAGGGGCGTGACATGTGCGGCCTAACCACCCCAAGAGCTGGGGGCAGTGCCATCTACTATTAGGGCAGTGTCGTCTGACGCTGCTCGAGCACCCCCGAAGATGCCATCTCGTCAGAGAGGTTGTTCCGCCCCTAGAGTTAATGCCCATGCCGGACCAGGGCCCGACCAATTCCCGCACGCAGGTATAAATACCCCCAACCTGATCCAAGAAGGGGGGAGGCAAAAATCAATTGATCACTCCATTGACTTGCTCGTCGGAGGGGATCACCCGACGAGGGCCATTTTTGTAGGAAAACATGGCCACCTCACGAAGGCGAGCTGCCAACCACTCGGGAATCGCCATCCAGTGCATGAAGGAGAGCAGCCAGCCAGCCCATATCCCGACCAACGCCAATCAGCACCCCATCTCGAGGCCGCGGCCACCTCACGAAGATGAGCTGCCAACCACCCCGGAGAAGGAGAGATGCAGCTTAGCATACACGATGCCCGGATCGACACACAAAGGAACGCTGATCAACACCTCGTCGCAAGAGCCCGGTCGACCTTGGCATCCAGCTCAACCGACAAAAGACTCCCGACATTGACCCGTGGACCAGGCTGTGTTGACTCATTAGCCATGACACATTTGTTCGCCAATATTTTGGCGCTAGAAGGAGGGCCATGTCATAGGAGCATCCCACGGGAGCTCTCCCCGAGGAAGAACCACCGGTCGATCACCTTTTTGTCAGGCCCGGAGATCAGCCCCTCCCCCTCTTTCGAGATGGGGGGACCTCGGCCTCGACGCCAGATCGTTGCTGGCGCCCGTTCAATGACCTGGGGTTACCACCTCCCGGACTTTCCGCGGGATCCTCGGTCATGTCGCCCAAGGCGTTCCTCAACCTGGCCAAGCAAGCACAAGCAATGGTAGGGACGATGCAGATGCTCATCCTACTCATTCCCCAAATCGTGCAGCTAGCAGCTCCCTCGATTGACCCGACCCGGCAAAGGCCAAGCAGGGAGCAGGTCTGGACGGCAAAAGCCCGAGACCAAATGACGGACCCGAGAGGTCCACCCGAGTAGAGCATACCTGTGCCCTGCCAAGTCACACTACCCCACTTTGAGCCTAATACCGTATCATCAGACTCGGTGGACGACTCGCTTAGGGCCCAATTGTCCCGGGTCAACCAACATCTAGATGCGTTCCAACATGAGTTTCAAAAATCATGGGGCGAGTCCAGTGAAGGCGGCTCGAGCAGGTCCCCCTTTACTCAGGAAGTATAGGACAAGCCAGTACCTCTCAACTTCAGGCTGTCGACATTGGAGACATACGACAGCGGCTCCGATCCCACGGAGCACGTCTCCACATTCTGGGCTCAGATGGCCCTCTATGGCACCTTTGATGCATTGATGTGATGGGCATTTCCGACCACTCTAAGGGGACCGGCACGAGCATGGTTCAGTCGGCTACGCCAATCCTCGGTCTCGTCCTTCGACCAACTCGCCGGGGAGTTTGAGCAGAACTTCTTCACCAGCGCATGACCTAGGCCTTCCATGGCCACCCTGCTCGCGCTATCCCAGCACGAAGACAAGTCGCTTTCTCAGTTTGTGGCATGCTTTGCCACTGAGATCCGGGGATTCCCGGTCGCTCACCCTTCTCTTATCATGCAGGTGTTTCTAATGGGTTTAAAGCCTTCAAGGTTCTTATGGTCACTGATCGAGAGGCCACCAGTAGCCATCCCCAAGATGCTCTAGCGTGCCAACCAGTACATTGCCGCCGAAGCTCTGGTGGCGGGAAAGTGCATAAACAGCAAGAGACCAAGGGCAGAGCAATCCCCGGGAATAACTTCAGCAGCCCCGGTGCAACCCCGCCAGAGGCCCGACTGAAAAGAGCTACTACTCCCAAGACCTCCACCTTTCCCTCTGAGCACATTCCATGGGACTACGACCACAGCACAGAAGATTGTCGTGACCTCCAGAATCGAAGTGAGGATTTCATCCGGAAAGGTCACCTCAGGCGATATCTCGAGAAACCCCAAGAAGCAACTCCATGTCCCAGGGGACCCATCGAAAGATGTTGGCCTAGCTCTTGCCCGAGCCTCTCCAAATCGGTTCCTGACTTGCGGCTCGTCGACCCAGCTCTTGCTCGAGCATTTCTAGATTGGTTCCCGACCTACAGCTTGCAGGCCCAGCTCTTGCCCAAGCCTCTCCGAATCGGTTCCCAACCTGCGGTTCGCCGGCCCAGCTCTTGCTCGAGCCTCTCCAGATTGGTTTCCGACATGCAGCTTGCTGGCCTAGCTCTTGCCCGAGCCTCTCCAGATCGGTTCCTAACCTGTAGCTCGCTAACCCAGCTCTAGCCCGAGCCTCTCCAGATCGGTTCCCGACCTACGGCTTGCCGGCCCAACTCTTGCTTGAGCCTCTCCAGATCAGTTCCCAACCTATAGCTCGTTGGCCCAGCTCTTGCCCGAGCCTCTCTAGATTGGTTCCCGACCAGCAGCCCGTAGGCCCAACTCTTGCCCAAGCCTCTCCAGATTGGTTCCCGACCTCCGGCTCGCCGGCCCAGCTCTTACCTGAGCCTCTCCAGATCGGTTCCCAACCTGCAGTGCGCTGGCCCAACTCTTGCCCGAGCCTCTTCAGATCGGTTCCCGACCTGCGGCTCGCTGGCCCAGCTCTTGCCCGAGCCTCTCCAGATCGGTTCCCGACCTGCAGCCCGTAGGCCCAACTCCTGCTCGGATCGCTCCGGATCACTCCCGACTAGCGACCCGTCAGCGACCCAATCTCGATTACTGCTCGGGTCACCCCAGATCGCTCCGGACTAGCGACCTATTAGCAACCCAAGTTTGATTATTGCCCTGATCTCTCCAGATCACTCTCGACTGGTGACTTGTTAGCAACCCAAGCTTGATTCCTACCCGGGTCGCTCCAAATCACTCCTGACTAGCGACCTGTCAGTAACCCAAGCCCGATTCTTGCCCGGGTCACTCCAGATCGCTCCCGACTGGTGACCTGTCAGTAACCCAAGCTCGATTCCTGCCCGTGTCGCTCCATATCACTCCCAACTGGCGACCCGTCAGCAACCCAAGTTCGATTCTTGCCCGGGTCATTCCAGATCGCTCCCGACTGGCGACTCGTCGGTGACTCAATTCGGTGCCGAGCTCACAACTCGGTCGCCACACTCAATTCGGAGCCGAGCTCACAACTCGATCCCCAGACTCAATTCAGAGTCGAGCTCACAACTTGGTCCCCAGATTCAATTCGGAGTCAAGCTCACAACTTGGTCTCCAAACTCAATACGGAGCCGAGCTTACAACTCGGTCCCTAGACTCAATTCGATGCCGAGCTCACAACTCGGTCCCCAAACTCAATTCGGAGTCGAGCTCACAACTCGGTCCTCAGACTTAATTCGGAGTCGAGCTCACAACTCGGTCCCCAGATTCAATTCAGAGCCGAGCTCACAAGTTGATCCCCAAATTAAATTCGGAGCTGAGCTCACAACTCGGTCCCTAGACTCAATTCGGAGCCGAGCTCACAACTCAGTCCTAAGACTCAATTCGGAGCCGAGCTCACAACTCAGTCCTCAGACTCAATTCGGAGCCGAGCTCACAATTCGGTCCCCAGATTCAATTCAGAGCCGAGCTCACAACTCGGTCCTTAGTCTCAATTCAGAGCCGAGCTCACAACTCGATCCCTAGATTCAATTCGGAGCCGAGCTCACAACTCGGTCCCCAGACTCAATTCGGAGCCGAGCTCACAACTCGGTCCCCAGACTCGATACAGAGCCAAAGCTACCCACTCGGCCAATCCAACGCCTGAGTCGCATCTCGGCCAAATCTAGCGTCCAAGCCACGCACCTCGGCCATCCAACACCCGAGTAGCATCTCGGTCAAATCCAGTGCTCGAGCCATGCACCTCGGCCATCCAAGGCCCGAGTCGCATCTCAGCCAAATCCAGCGTCCGAGCCACACACCTCAGCCATCCAACGCCCAAGTCATATCTCAGCCAAATCTAGCGTCCGAGCCACGCACCTCGGCCATCCAACGCCCGAGTCGCATCTTGGCCAAATCCAGCGTCTGAGCCACGCACCTCGGCCATCCAACGCCTGAGTCGCATCTCGGCCAAATCCAGCGTCCGAGACACGCACATCGGCCATCCAACGCTCGAGTCGCATCTCGGCCAAATCCAGTGCTTGAGCCACGCACCTCGGCCATCCAACACCCAAGTAGCATCTCAGCCAAATGCAGCGTCCGAGCCATGCACCTCGGCCATCCAACGCACGAGTCGCATCTCGGCCAAATGCAGCGTCCGAGCCACACACCTTGTCCATCCAACGCCCGAGTCGCATCTCGGCTAAATCCAACGTCCGAGCCACGCACCTCGGCCATCCAAAGCCCGAGTCACATCTCGGCCAAATCCATCGTCCTAGCCACGCACCTCGGCCATCCAACGCCCAAGTCGCATCTCGACCAAATCCAGCATCCGAGCCACGCACCTCGGCCATCCAACGCCCGAGTCGCATCTTAGCCAAATCCAGCATCCGAGTCACGCACATCGGCCATCCAACGCTCGAATCATGGGGCACCGCCCCCTGATGAGTCAATCCAACCTCGCCGCACAGGTCTGGCCATGCCGATTTCGATGCTTCAATTTCGCCTCACCAGGCCCCTACCGTTTAATCAGTAGGGTCAGTCCTGCCCGAATCATGGGGCACCACCCCTCTAAAATGCCCCCCGATGAGTCAATCCAACCTTGTCGCGTAGGTCTCGCCTCGTCGATTTTGGCGCTTCGATTTCACCTCACCAAGCTCCTATCGTTCAATCAGTAGGGTCAGTCCTGCCTGAATCACGGGGCACCACCCCCCTAAATTACCTACGACAAATCAATTCGTTCCTCCCACAAAAAGCCCAACACTGTCATATCCCTCAAACCTAGGCATGCCTCCTAGACCACCAACGATCCGTCGGCATGCCTCGGTGGAAGGCGGCCGCCCACGACTTGCGAGCGTCTCAACCCAAGTTCACCATCCAGTGTACGAGGATGTGCTGTAAACCGCCCCGGAGACGGAGAGATGTGACCCATCTTAAACAGCGCCCGGATTGGTAGACCGAGGAACGTTGGTCAACCCCCCCCTCGCGAGGACCCGGTCAACCCCGCCAGCCTAGCTCTAGCCCGAGCTGCCCCAGAACGACCACCCTGAGCGGCGAGCGTCTCGGCCTAGGAAACACCTTCCACCGCACAAGGGAGGGTAGTGAGCCAGCCCGGATCCCGACCAATCCTAACCAGCACCCCTTCCCGAGGGCGCTGCTTCCTCATCATCCTACTCACTCCGCAAGAAGCTCCCGACATCGGCCTGTGGACCTAGCCGTGCTGACTCACCAGCCGCGGTACTTTTGTTCACCAATAGTATTTATGTCTTAGACATACCTATCATATACTTTGCCTAGTTATGGTGTATCGAACACACTAGTCTTTTAGTATCATTCCTTCTTTCTCCCAACATGCAAAATTTCTATTGTTAGTCATTCATTCATAAGTTATATAAGGTTGTTGAGTGTTTCTTGATAATTAACTAAATAAACCAAGATACTCTTAGGCCAGTATGAATAAGTATGAAGGGATGAGGGTCTAATACTCGATGAGTCTTGATGGTATCATGAGTATCATCGATTGATGAGTCGGCATGGTTGGTCTACTATCGAAGATGCAGGCTCATTCAAGTATCTTTTTCTAGCTGACATGGAAGATTTAGCAAGGTGAGACCGCATAGGTTGTTCGGTTAGGATGACCGGGTAGGTGGACTAGGATCTTCCTAGTTGCAATATTCCTCCTTGGGGGATGGGTCGTCGAGTGTCTGCGAGCAATCGATGATCATACATGATAAGCCAACATCAAGGGTTACCCAGTGTGGCCCCTCTGATGCTTAAGTTAGCGAAGGAGAGAAAATAGTAGTGTAAGTTGTATGACTAAGTTAGTGTATAAAGAGTCCCCCATCAGCGTAAGTTGATGGGTTCATTTTTATACTTGATCCCTGGGCCTTCTTATTAGTTGGCCTAAGATAAGATTAGGTGAATCACTTGATTATTCTCTGATCTTGATAAGGTAGGACGATTATTGCCAGTGGAGTACATTGGGATATATTGCAGTATTATTTTGGGGCTAGTGACTTCGAGCCTTACTTAGGTGTTGGCCTCTATGGCAGATAAGCTAGCATGGGGTAAACTTATCCCTATCATTTATCTCCCCTCAAAAGGGCATCCTTCGAAGCCTTTCTCCAGAGGGTGTACTTGCATTCTTTTCTATTGGGTATGTACTATGATAGAAGTCTATTGGCTGAGGTGTTGGGAACGCATCGGTCCGGTTGAGGAACAATCCTAGGGTCTTCATGCCGAGTACAAGTTTGACCTAGGTGCATCCCTTAGGTCTTCTCGCTGAGGTGCACAGCTAGGGAGAGCATAGGCTTAGCCTAGGTACAACCCTCGGGGCTTCATGCTGAGGTGTATGGCTCAGGAGTGAGTCATTTTTAACTCTTACTCATTTGAGGTGCAGGCCTCGAGTCTTCAAACCGAGTGCATGACTAGGGATCATGTAAGCTCAACCTAGGTGCGACCCTCGGGGCTTTATACCAAGGTGCATAACTCAGAAATGAGTCATTTTTAACTTTTACTCATCTGAGGTGTCACCCTCGGGTCTTCATGCCGAGGTGCACGGCTAGGGAGCATGTGGGCTCGCCCTAGGTGTAGGCCTCAGGTCTTCATGCCGAGGTGCACGACTAGGGATCACATAAGCTCGACCTAGGTCCAGCTCTCAGGGCTTCTCGCCAAGGTGCATAGTTAGGGAGTGTATAGGCTTAGCCTAGGTGCAGCCCTCGGGGCTTCTCATCGACGTGCATGGCTTGAGAGTGTGTAGGCTCGGCCTAGGTACAACCCTTAGGGCTTTATATTGAGGTGCATGTCTTGAGAGCGAGTCCTTTTTAACTCTTACTCATCTGAGATGCCACTCTTAGGTCTTCAAACTGAGTACACGGCTTGGGAGCATGTAAGCTCGACTTAGGTGCAGCCCTCGGGGCTTCACGCTGAGGTGCATGGCTTGGGAGCAAGTCCTTTTAACTCTTACTCATCCGAGGTGTCATCATTGGGTCTTCATGTCGAGGTGCATGGCTAGAGAGTGCGTAGGCTCGTCCTAGGTATAGCCCTCGAGGCTTCTCACTTAGGTGCACAACTAGGGAACGCATAGGCTCGACTTAGATGTAGCCCTCGGGTCTTCTCACCGAGGTGCACAACTAGGGAGCATGTAGGCTCCGCCTAGGTGCAGCTCTTGGGACTTTACGCTAAGGTGCATGGCTTAAGAGCAAGTTCTTTTTAACTCTTACTCATCCAAGGTGTAGGTCTCAGGTCTTCAAACCGAGTGTATGACTAGGGAGCATGTAAGTGCTACCTAGGTGCAGCCCTCGGGGCTTCACACTAAGGTGTATGGCTCGAGAGCGAGTTATTTTTAATTTTTACTCATCCGAGGTACCACTCTTAGGTCTTCATGCTAAGATGCATGGCTAAGGAATACGTGGGCTTAGCCTAGGTGTAGCCCTTGAGGCTTCTTATTGAGGTGCATGACTAGGGAGCTCATAGGCTCAACCTAGGTGTAGCCCTTGGGGCTTTACACTGAGGTGCATGGCTTCGGAGCAAATCCTTTTTAACTCTTACTCATCCGAGGTGCTACCCTCGAGTCTTTAAATCAAGTGCACTGCTAGGGAGTGTGTATGCTCGACCTAGGTGCAACCCTCGGGGCTTCACGTCAAGGTGCAGGAGCGAGTCCTTTTTAACTCATACTTATCCAAAATGCCACCCTCGAGTCTTCATGCCGAGATGCACGGCTAGAGAGCATGTGGGCTTGGCCTAGGTGTAGGTTTTGTGTTGTTATGCCAAGGTGCATAGCTAGGGAGCATGTAGGCTCGGCCTAGGTGCAACCGTTGGGGCTTCTCGCCAAGGTACATGGCTCTATGCTAGTTATATGTGCCTTACAAGCCAATCACATTAGTGATGACACGTGTGACACACTACACAGTATTTTTAGTTATTATCATTATTATTATTATGATATTTTCTCATTTTATATTTTTTAATTAATATATTATGATGTCTTTAGATCTGTATAATGAGAATTGGATCATGATGAGATCATGATAATGAGACCAATTAACTTGTAAACATAAACCCTAAATATTCTCAATTATAGATTACTGGAGAGAGACATTAAGATAACCAAAGAGACCAGTATCATATATACCCATCCATATGATGGCAATTGGTTTCATAGTTGTTTGTGTGGGGATATTAGAGATATAGTGCAAGTGCTTATTGGAGAATAAGTTCACTAAATGATCAGCTCATAGAATATTGGATGGTTAATGAAACATCTTCGTTAGACAACGGTTCTGTAGTCCCAATTGTGTATCCGGTTCTAATCATTAAGAGTGGTAGCTAACCTTACGAGGCCAATTGAGTGTCAATAGAGAATTATCTACTCTTGGTATCATAAGAGGAATGTCTCGTGTGTTTTCGCTTAAGCAAATCCCTGACCAAAGTCATTTGGATAGAGAAAGAATGAGTTCTTTAGGAGAATTCGATTAGAGCAAGGCTTGAGTAGATTCCATATGGGCTTGACACCATAATGCCAATTGAACCTCGGATTTTGATGATGAAATCAATGGATGAGTTTATGATCTAATCCGCATTTTTGAGAAAAGTGATGTAGGACTAACTTTGATAAGAAAAGATAAAACAATTAAAGCAAGAAGAATCAAACGTTGGGCCGGAGTCAGAAATCAGGCATTGGGCCGGAAGAATCAGACATTGCACTAAGATCATATATTACAAGAGTTAGCATGCTAATGGATCGAGTGATATGTCGAAGGTTCTGACGATGCATTAAAAGTTCACCGGGAGTTCAGATGAACCAATGACACTCTTGACAACTTAGATCTCTTGTCTTTAATCGTTGATGTCTTAATTATCGTAGTTAGGTAGGGAAGTTAGTTTTGGGTGTAACTTTACTAACTCAATTAGGGGCCCATTGAGCCAAAAATAGGGCTGAGTTGGGCCCATTATGAGGCTCATTTAGTGACCCAGGGTTAGGTCAGGCGGTGGAACCACCTATGAGCTGGAATGTACTAAGTGTATATTTTTTGGAAGACCCGATGGTGGTACCACCAGTGTCAGGCAGTGGTACTGCCTAGATTGGCGGTAGTACAACTAGTACACATGGTCTTCCATATGTCAGATGATAGTACCACCCAGAATAGGTAATAGTACCGCCAGTTGTCAGGGGTGAAGGCGGTGGTATCACCCAATACTAGTAGTAGTACCGCTAGTACTCTTGAAACCGGGGATGAGATAATTTTTGACTCCATTTTTGAAGAGAAGACTTTTGAAACCCATTTTCTATAATATTTCATAATTCAAAATCCATTGAAATTAGGAAGATCCTCATTATAGTCTTCCAATATATGTAATCCGTCCCATTGAACATGGGCGGACGTGTAATTGAATGACCCTCTTGGTTGTCGACAAATACCATCTCTCTTGGGTTTAAAACCAAATGAGAGTGAACCATGCTTTGATACCAACTGTTAGGATCAAAAGCGACACTAAGAGGGGGGGTGAATTAGTGCAGTGGAAAACTTTCCTGATTTCAAAAGTCTTCGTTTCGATTAAAACTAGTTCTGACGAAAATCATTTCGATTCAATCCATTTCGGAGAGAAATTGAATTTGAAAACTTTCGTAAAAGTGCAAAGAGAAGATTAAGTATGTTTGCAGTAATGTAAATTACACAAATGAAAAAGCAAACCAGAATTTAGAGTGGTTCGGTCGATGTGACCTATATCCACTTTTGGATTCCTCTTCCGTCGAGGTCACCGACATCCACTAAAGGCCTTTTTTTAATAGGTGAAGACCAAACACCTCTTTACAATGCTTTCTTCTTTTCTTGGGTTTAGGAGATAACCTTTACAAGCCTCACTCCTCTTTCTTGGGTGTTTACGAAGCTAAGAGAGGGAGGGGAGGTCTCTTTCTAACTTTTACAACACTTAACACCATAGAGATTCAAGATTATGTTAAACACTTTCGTGCCCTTTCATGCAGAAAAGGATAAAGTTTTTATAGGCCCTAATGACTTCAAAATTAGAGTAAAAAAGTGTCACATCCCCAGATTTTGGGGTACTAGCGGTACCACCATTGTTACTGAGCGGTACTATCGTCGTTGGTCTGACACCGGGTGGTACCACCGCCTGACAGGGGAGGTACCATCGCATGACAAGGGAGGTACCACTACCCAAACAAGCCGGGACACTATCTTCCAGGCGATGCCACCGCCGGTCAAGATTTCAAGTGCTGAATGGGCTGCTCAATTCTGCCCAATTCAGCCTTGTTAAGGGCCCAGTTGGCCCCTAATTAAGTTAGTGGGATTACCTCCCAATCCTAACTTAATTTATGATCTAACTATGATAATTAAGACATAATCATAGCACTTCTTGTTCTGGTTTGTCAATTGCTCTTCCAGCGAGCTTTCGGTGAATATTCGATGAACTCTTGGTAATGCTTCGGAGGACTCTCGGCAAGCTCCTGGACTTTACGACGATCTTCTTGGCGAGTTCTAACGAGCTTCTTTGGCAAGCTTCTAGACTTCTCAGTTGATTCCGGTATAACTTCCGACGAACGTCTAGACTTCCAACGAACTCTTGAACTCCCAACGAAATCTTGATATTGACTTCGTCACAATGCCCGCTTTATGTCTTACTACTATCGTAGTTAATCCTGCACACTTTTCTCAACATATAGATTAGATCAAATAATTTACAATTGACTTCATCATCAAAATCCGAGATTCAACATATAGTAGATATACTTGGACATAATTCTTGTCATATAAAAGTGATTGTTTTAAATATTTTATGAAGTTTTGCAAGCAAGTTTGAAATGAAAAAAATTTATGACTTCTTCTATTTGTAGTGATCATGGTGGTGAATTTAAAAACCATGATTTTAAAAAAAATTATGATTCAATATGACTATAATTTTTTTACTTTAAGAAATCCATAACAAAATAGAGTTGTTAAGAGAAAGAAAATAGGAGTTTACAAGAGATGGTAAGAATTATGTTTAATTCTTATCAAGAGATGGTAAGAATTATGTTTAATGGTCGAAGTTGTTAATACGATATGTTATGTCCTGAACAATGTTCTTATAAGACCATTATTATCTAAAATTCCTTATGAATTGTAGAATAATAAAAGACTCAACATTTCATATTTAAATTTTTTTTGTTGTAAATATTTTATTTTAAATAAAAATAATATCTTAGGAAAATTTGATGTAAAATCGAATGTAGGTATTTTTCTTGGATATTCCTTTATTTATAAAGCTTATCGAGTTTTCAATAAAAGAACTCTAGTTATTGAGGAATATATCCATGTTATTTTTAATGAGTTTTCTAAATTTAAGAAAAATAATTTTGATGATGATTTTGAATTTGATACATTGAATTTAAATGAGAATTCTCCTCTTCCAAGCAACTAGGATGTATCTACTTTCAAAAAATCCTTACTCAAGGAATGGAAGTATGTAGATGCATATCCTAAGAAGGTAATAATTGGAGATACATCAAAAGATGTTTAAACTCGTTATTCATTTAAAATTTTTTGTACAAATGCTATCTTTTTATTTTAAATTTTTATTCAAACTCGTTCGTGAGAGTTGGTTGTCCCCCTCCATCGTGCATGGGTTCGCCCTCCCTGTTGCAGCCTTCATATGAGAGGTAGCCACCTCCCTCCATCGCATGTGGGGTCACCCTTTATCGACTCTGGACGAGCACTATCACTGCAGGCTACTAAGTTCCAACAAAAATGATAACGAAGACGATGATCGACGAGCTACGTCGGACACAAGCAAGGTAGAGAGGGGGCAACCAACTAAAAATAGACTGATCATTTAAAAAAAATTATTATTTTAAAAATTTTCAAAGCAAAATTATTTTGTGAAAAAAAATTGAAAAAAGAACTTTTTCCAAGAATTCATTCTAATTCTTTTGCTTTAATAAAACCTGTTCTTGATATCAATAAAAAGAATGAAGCGCCAATATTATCTTTTTGAAGGCACCCTTGTGTTTTCTGCTTTTTCGAAACATAAGATTTAATACTGCAAAGGATCTATTTTCACTTTCTTAAGCTGATCTGAATAAATAGCGTTGAAGTACCATAATTACCTTGTTGAAAGCATCCTTATATCATCCAAACTGTCGCCGTCGTTTCGTCGAAGCGTAACATTTAATGCTGCAAAGGATCTATTATCATTTTCCTAAATCTGTCGTGATCTTGAAACTTTTTGCTGAAGTATCATCAAATTAGTAAGTGAATTAGATAATCCACGTATAAAATGATAATCTTATAATCTACCATGAGTTATACTAATAATAAAGTCCATATTCCACTATCCATTTGTCCGCGCACCCATAAAAGCAATGTGAAGTCAATGACTTGGTTGCTGCTGCTCCTCCCGGACCACGAAGCCAAAGTTGGTGGAAGAGCTGACATCTCATTAAAGCCTCTCACCCACAGAAACAAAGAGAAGGCAGGTCACAAACGAGCAAGAAGAAGTCATGGCAAAGCTCAGCTCAGGCTTCACTCCGAGGAAGACTCCGCCCATGTTGGCGTCACTTCTCCTTGTTCTCCTCCTCCTGGAGAAGACCACTGCTGTGGAGGTGGTGGTGAAGCTGCCTTGCAGTAGAAAAGTTGGAAGATGCTTGCTGGAGGATGGGGTGGAGTTGGAGATGAACTCAGAGGAGAACAGGAGGCTGCTGTGGGCTGTCACCGAGAAGAAGTACATAAGCTATGAGGCTCTCAAGGGGGATGTGGTGCCTTGCTCCAAACCTGGAGTCCCTTACTACAATTGCCATAGCTTCCCAAAGGCCAACCCCTACAGTAGGGGGTGTCAAATCATCAGTGGCTGTAGGGGTGACAGTCCTTAGCGAGGGAGGCCTGCCCTGCTGCTGCATCCATGAAATCAAGCATCAGGTGAGAGATGTCTGCATTGTAGTATAAGCATGAAACTTAATATAAATGTTTCTGCATGACGTTGCAAATTGAATCCAAACTACTTGTAGTGTGTGACAGGTCTGTGTGTGGGGTGGATAAAGTTGCTCTTCTGTTGGATGAATCAAATTTACTTCTCCAGAAACACAAATAGAAAGAACCATCAAACACAGACAGGCATGCAAGCAAACTGGAGGTGCACAGATTCAGGCCAGACACAGCTGTTCTA
The DNA here is from genome assembly GCA_900464855.2 of Musa schizocarpa. Classification (NCBI taxonomy): domain Eukaryota; kingdom Viridiplantae; phylum Streptophyta; class Magnoliopsida; order Zingiberales; family Musaceae; genus Musa; species Musa schizocarpa. The sequence continues at coordinate 32,670,532 of LS990917.1, read as the reverse complement.
GTGGAGATGCTATGTGAACATTAAAGAAGGAATGTGTTTTGCAGATTTCATTACCATTCATCCAACGTTTGCAAACTCCAACCTTCGGTGGTTGCATACTATAATTTCCAAAAGGACATTTTAAGAAGAAAAAGAAGCTATATGTTTGCACATGGAAAAGCTAGGGTAAGTAGGAAAATAACAAATATAAGCTTTTAATTAACTAGCCTCAAGTGTCTATTACACATGAAATAAATTCTTTCAGTCTTGCACCAAAGACAAAGGTCATCAGATGGGATTTGGCAATGCTTACCTGCAAGAGTTGTAGTCAAGACCTTTTTCTGGATAACAGATTGTGAGAAAGGGAGAATAAAGCGCCTAGTAAAAGCATTGCCAATGTTTCGATTTTTCAAAAGGAAATATATCAAGTTGCTTACTATTTGGTATATAAGAGCTCAAATAATATGTTATAAGAGAAATCCAACTGAGGAAGTCAGTCTCTGGAACATCATCCATTCCACATCTTCTGTCTGCAAAATGATGATATGATTTAGTTAGCAGTTGGTGATCCGGACTTATCACTCTGGCTGGAAATAGCTGACGCAAATAAAGAGGAAGATCAGGGATGGAAATGAATGCGGCAGAGGAAATGGTTGGATGAGAATAAATCAGGATCGGGACATTTTTCTTTACAGTATGAATTTATATTTCTCCTAAACTTTTTGACATTGACAGACTTCAAGCACAAAAATGAAAGAGATTTTCTATTGAATATTGAATAAGTTGGACCTTAAAGAATGCTTAAGAACAAAATGTGGTAAAATCTATTTACAATATAACATGCTTGCATTCCAGTACTGTGTCCATCAAGCAAAGCAGCTGGCACAAGCACTGTACCAGCAAAATGCTGTTGGAATCATCACCTTGTGGGCGCCAATACCATGTTTGGCATATTATGCATTATCTAGTACAGATCAGCATGAGTTAACTCCCAGATTAAATAGATCTGTTTGAGATACAGTACATAAGTATTGACATAGTCCTAGCACCTAAGTTGAAGGTGCTTGAGAAAATAGCTTATGAGAAATTGGAGAATAAGAAGATGAACTATGGAGTAAAATGATTCCCAGTTAAAAGAGCATGATACAATGATCAGAAAAATAAATAAATAAATAAAAGAGCAGGTGTATATTGTAAGTGAATTATTGTCCACTTGTAGAAGACATCTCTGTGCAATCTGAATGTGACACTTGATATTGCAAGATATATAGTTCTGAAAAAAAAAACTCCTAATTTTGAACATATCATAGTAAATATTTATCTCATTGTGGCTTCCGGTGCTTAAAAAAAAAAGGTGAATAATCAGAAGCTAATAGAAACGTAATTTGGTGGGTCAAGTAAGGTTTCTGATAAGAAATAGGAAGGATTTGGATAATGAGGTGATAAAGTAGGTAAAATGAACAGAATATGCTCCAAAAACAAATCACATGTTAATAAATGCTGACCTATCTGGATCAGGTTTAGTTCCACTAGAAGTAATTTTAATGTTCAAAGTTATAATATGAACAGAATGGAGCCAAAGCTTATCACTTCCATGCATCCTAGGAATGGATCCTTTGGCAATCAGATATATTCAGATAAATATGTCAAGGTATGCACTATACTATGCAGAATCAATGGCCATTATTGCCTCCTCTTCTAATATGAATCTTATGGATATGGATTGAGCACCATGCACTACCAGAAATCATCTTCTCCAGATCAAAGATTTTCAGAAATGGCTTAAAATAAGGAAAATAAATCAAATCAAAGCATTGCAGGATGTTGCATTGTGTAACACTAGGGATTTGGGGTATGTGGGATAGAAATTCGCCTGGTCAAATGGCCAACTTAAGCAAGCAATATGCAGGAATGCTTGGATCTGTAAGTGGTCTCAGGCTTTCCCATCTACCAAGAAAACCTCAAGAAGAAAAGCTATTCCATTCGAGGATATATAAAACAGAGATGAATCATGTTTGCAAATGTCCAAAGATTGTTGGCAGAAACTATACGAACACATACCTGAGACTCCTTTAATGCAGAAGTTTCAGATATCAGGAATGCATTTGAAAGAATGAGAAGCAAACATTTATGCTAATCTTCTTACTGCCCTGAAGTACTTTGTTTCTGCAATGAGCGAGGTCCTGCAAAGAAAGTTATCATGAGGTGGCAGTGAGGAGAAATATTTCAGCTGATTTTAAAGCTTTACTATGTCAAACGTTTGTGAAGTTGCCATGGACTTCCCCAAAAGTTGGAGCAGTTTCATTCCAACACCACCAAAAGAGAGTCCAAAGGAAGAAGCATTCCCACTTTAGTTAATCAGCTAACTATCTCTCTGGTTATGCCCAACAAAAATTAAATTAAAAATAGTCCAATTAATGAGGTACCTGCCAATATGGGACCTTTTGAGGGTCAATGTAAACAATCTCATTCCTGTTAGCAGAGTGACTGTTTCTTTGACTCAAACCCAGCAAACAGTTAAATTAGTACAACATAAATATACTCCTTAAAAGTGAATGCATTACCAACAAAAATTATATTCTTAGCTAACCTGTTATAACTTCTCTCCAGCTTCAAGAATTAGGCTTGCGGTAAATTACCAGGCAAAGCAGATGTCTTGGTCCGGAAGAAATATGTATAGAAAGGAAAATGGTATTTACATTCAAAGATAAAACTAATAGCAAAGTTTTGTTGTCAGCATTATATTACACCATTCATTCTGCACATTTTTTTATTAAGTGACAGTTTCTCTCCATCTATCAACTTTACTTTCCTCCCTCATCATCATGACTTTAGCAAGTAGCACCAGCGACTTCAGAGGCAACAGTCACAAGACCGATATTATATGATTGCATAATTTACACTGTAGATAAGATGTGCTTCGCCGCTGAAGTTCAGACTCCAGAGGAAGATAATATGCAACACGATATCTGCAATATATGGTCCCTATTCAGTTGATAATTCAGTCCTTTGTTTCCGCACTCGATCCCCCCAAGACAGATTGCCTTCTGATTTCTTATTCATGCTCCTCTTTTTCAACCCTGCAAGTTGATCTTGCCAACGGCTTCTCCAACCAGATCTTTCTTCCAGTTCCTGATAAAATGACTATGATTTAACATATAGCACATATATGAAAAGAACTAACAAAGAACTAAAGGAGAGGAACAAAAGGAATGTTGTAGAAAAAATTAAAAAAATAAAAGAGACAAGATAAGATGTACCAGTCAGGTTTAACATCAGTGAAAATGGTATCAAGAACATTAAAGTAAATTCTGAAGAACCTTGTTACAAACAGATCTTCCAAAGTAAAGAAAAACAAATACAACAAGCATAATAGAAAACCAGTTTTTCTATATATATATATATATATATATATATATATATATATATATATATATATATATATATAAAAGAGTCAGATACTATTAAGAAAGTAAACTATTGAATATAGGGGAAGCATGCAAAATTTGAAAGAAAAATAGCTTTAATGAGTCTTTTTTGTTAACTAGGGCAAATTGTGTTTGTAGTGGTAAGTCAGAAACAATCGCATGTTAATAATAGCTGAACTATAAACAGAAGACAGATTTGAGGAGCAGAAACATGATTCAAGTCAAATAAATACTTAAAATTAAAATATTACTTGAAACAGAACAAAAAGAGAAGCCTGACTCCAACTCCTTGCATCTATGCATATGGCAAAATACAAATATTAACTCATGGATGCATATACAATATGGAGAATTACAGGCATCCCTACATGATTGGCATAGATCCAGCATGCCAACCACATAATCAACATTTAGAAGATTACCGAAAGAGTTCATAATGTTCATTATGACGAAATTATCAGAGAGAGTTGAATTCCTATCAGGAAGGATCAACATGTTAAAAACCAACTTCACAATGCTCAGACTCTGAATAAGTAAATAGAAGCAGTACCAATTTTATTCTGGAGAGAGGATTAGAAGAACCTAATATCTGTGTCAACAGCTACAAAATTTGAAAAAATAGTAACCAAAAATATATTATATGGTTTCATGTTCCTGTGTGTGATTTGAAATAAAATTTTCATTTTCTGTTACAGGAATCAACATAACTGACTCATCTAGGAAATAAATAGTTAAGAGTAACCTGAAGTCCGGACATTCATAATCTAGTCTCGATAATGAAAGAGGAACACATTTTCTTTGAAAAATGTGATTGAGAAATCCCCTTTCCACCCATCGGCATACCGAACTTAGCAGCAGCTTATCAAGCAATAAATGTTACAGCCTTCCAGAAAACAGGAACATATATATGATTTCCAACTTATTATTTTCTCAGGGCAAACTAGTACGAAAACAAGAAAAATGTGCTTTAATTGTGAATGATCGAGAAAAGCATGAAACAAAATAGCTGTGAACAACCCAAATCCTATCTCAAGATTACCGACCTCATCGACCCGCCGCCTGGCGGAGAAAGCGAGATGCAATCCCCGCGTCAAATCCCGATCATAAAGCGCCCGCAGTCGGGGATCCGACAGCGTCTCGTAGGCCTCCTGCACCTCGATGAACCGCCGGGTGTACTCCTCCGCCAGATCGGGAGGCGACACGTCCGGGTGGTACTTGAGGGCCATCTGTTTGTACGCCCTCTTGATGTCGTCGAAGCTGCCGCTCTCAGGAATACCGAGCAACTCGTAGAAGCTGCCCCTGGCCTTGGCCCCTTCCCCGACGGCCGCGCGTGCACGGAAGGCCGACGACGAGAGCCGCGTCCACCCTCCGCCGCCTCCCGGCCACTGGGCCAACCGGAAAACCCTCCCGCCGCTCGCATCGGTCAAGGAGGGCCGGGGCCGTGGTTGGGTGGGGCTCGGCCGGAGCGCGGCGGTGCTATTCCCAGGGACGACTCCAAGAATCATCTCTCCCTCTCCCCTCTCCCCTCTCTCCCTAATGTATTGATGTTACTATTGAGGGGTGCATTTGCAAATACGAGGTCTTTGTTGTTTGCACGACTTCTTGATATAAGTCGTCCCAATCTCCCAAGAGTGATACATCAACAATTGTTTTAAGGATGAAATAGACCTTAACATACTTTTACTACTAACTAAATATTATTAGTAAAATATACGTACAATGTATTACAAAATTTAGTTTAATTTGAGAGAGAGAGAGAGAGAGAGAGAGAGACTTTTATATAATTCACAAAATTAAGAAATTTACATTAAAATAAAAATGTTTAAGGCTTAATACATAAAAATCTATTTTTTTTCATTATCAATATTGTACTTACTTTATTGAGGATAACATTTTGCGTGAGCATGTGGTAAGAAAAGGACAAGGAATTGGTCTCTTTCGAGGTTTTAGGGCTTCTCTTGGCTGATGTTTTATATCAGCACTTGGTGGAGGTGTCTGATGTGCCTCGTGACAATGACGAAAGGCCGCAAATGTGCACCAATTTCTCTGTACTTTTAGTTTTGATGGAGAGTTGTTTGGTTGTCTATTTCAAGAATAAATTGGACGGAGAAATAGGCTAAAACATTTCATAAAAGTCTTCCCAGAACCATTCATTATTTGTTTCAGAAAGTCTGTAGATCATGTCACTTTTTTTCGTTCTATTTCGATGAAATTTTGATCTCTCAATTTTTGATGAGTGAATCTAATAGGAACCATCAAATCTTCATTCATTCGCTATATTGTTTATAAAATCTATAAATTTTTGGATTATAATTGATGATCGTTTCTTTATTCCACATCTACTTACGTGATTATTTTTTTATTATATAAATTAATTTGACTCACCTTAATGAAATAATCTCTCTTTTTTCTATAGAAATAAGAATGCAAAGGAATGTTATATGCTGAGATCGATTTTAAAAATAATTTGACTTAAGTTGAGATATCACATCTTTTTGTTATGATTATCAAGAATAGATTGACTCGACTATAAACAAATCATATTAGATAATTTAATTTACGCCAATCAAGCAAAATTCAATGCCCATCATGTTAGATGAGCCTCGGAGAATGATATTCTATAAAATATTTTTTATTTTATTTATACTCTTTCGATCAATTATTAAAAAAAGTATTCGATATAAGGCACGATATTTAAAAATTATCATTGCATCAAATTAATAATTCCTCTTTGAGTTGTCAATTGCATATAGTATAGTTGCATAGAGTTGTGCCCGCACATGAAATGAAAGATTGATGTAGTTTTTCCATGAATTAAATAGGGTTCTCGCACTTCTCGACTATCCTAATCCAACAACTAGTGTTTGGCAATAAAGAAGAGCAGAAATTAGGGGACATAAAAACTTAGCTAATTAGCATATGTGTATAATAAGGAAATTGAGCGCAACTCTAATTACTCTTAGTTTATATTAAAATGTTTACATCGGTGAGGACAACTCTAATTACCCTTGGCTTATATAAAAATGTTTACAAGAGTGAGGTATTTTATAATAGCTCAAGACTTAAAACAACTTCCAATATAAATTGTTAAGGATTAGACATGGTAGTTCATATACAATATTCACAATGTGGGAAAATGTTTATCCCAAATATATGACAATTCGACTAATTTGACTGGACCCATTATAAAAGATTCATTAAATCATAATAATTGAGGTATTGAGGGTACTGTTTATCTACATCTTTAATTTGTGTTTTGTTACTGACTTCGAACAGATACCAAAAACAGATGCAGGCAAGCAGTATCAAGCTAGAGCTAAAACAATTAAATGGAAGATTAAAATCAACTGAACTAATAACACCAAGATATAATATGATAATACCCTCGATTGAGGAACACATGCATGGGTAAGTAAGGTAGAAAGTATTCACTATAAAAAGATGAGAATATAGACTTCTCTTTAATATAAAGAAAAATATGATATTCTCTTTTGTATAGATAAAATAGAAAAGAGAAACTCAAAAAAAAAAAAAGAGATTGCTGTTGGAATTAAACTTATTAATGTATCATAAATAGTTTGATTGCATCGATCATTATATCAAAAATAGATTAAATGTAAGTATAAACTAAATTAACTATTGATTGTTGAAAGAGTTTCTCAAAAAAAAAAATTATTCATTTTAAATACAATCGTAAGTTTAGAAACTATATAAATCCGGGTCATAAAACATAGAGTTTTTAAAATTATAAAAAATTTTGAGTAAAAGATAGAAGATTTAGATAGATCTATGTTTCCTTTTATCTATTTTTTAATATTTGATATTTTAGCTCAAATTAAGTTATGTTCTTTTCTCTAAGCACCATCCAACTCCATATCGCTAGATTGATAAAAAAAAATTATAATATATGGTGCATCTAAATGAAGATTTTTCTAAACTCTTAAGATATATGAGAGTTTCTAAAAGATGGATTTGTTGAACCAAGAGTACTGAATGCAGAAACAATAAAATAACTTAAAGATTAAAAAAATGAGAAAAAAAATTTATTCACAATCTACTAAAGTTTATGATAGATTATCGCTCTAGTAAATACTTCAAAAAATATTTGGTGGTATGGATAAGATAAAAAATCTTCATCTATAAGTTTTAGGAGTTAGGTTTAAAAAATTATAGCGAGGTACTTCTAAATCTAATTTTGAATTATTTCAAAAAATTAATTTTATTATTCATCAAAAGAGATAAAACAATAGAAAAAATACTATAAAGTAACCACTACAAACCAAGCTTACTCATTAAAAACAAAGGTGAATCAAAATCTAAAAAAAGAAGAAATTATAGAAAAAGAGAAAGATGTGGTAGAAATCAAACCAATCAAGAATCTCAAAACAATGAAGGTGATAGAAAAAAATTCTAGCCAAAGAGAATATCAAAATAACGAAGATGATAGAAAAAATTCTAGCCAAAGAGATCGAGGTTATGGTCAAGGACTTGGTTGAGGCAGTAGACGTGGCAGAAATTTTAAAAGGTTCAAAATATAATGCTATGTTTGAAAAGGTATGGATACTACTCATTTAAATATTATTATAATACTAACAATCAAGGTAATAAACTAAATTTTATCAAGAAAAAAAGAATGGAAATTAAGTTTTGCTAATTATTAGGAAACCCGGGGTGACATCACATCCGTAGTGGAAAAACAGAAAATAAACATCTTAGATTTCTCATAATAAAAATTTCTCAGCAAAAATTGGTGAGCAAGAACTTGCAAAATCGAAAACTATGCATATATAAAATATGTGGTACTTAGGGAGATCGTATATCCCTAAAAACTTACAGATCTATATGAGAGGATAAAGAAGGTTATTTGTCCTCTTCTTTAGTAGTGATATATATGGTAGATGTGGTGAAGATACTCCTCAAATCACTATACGATTTTTCTCTCCATGTGCACCACATGATTAATAAGGGTTTATCTTTTCTTACTATCAACATGTCTAAATTAGGATTGTCGGTTAAGGAGGAGAGGGAGGGAGAAGTATAGAAGGTGGTAGACAAAAGGAGTTTAGCATATGCCTCTTTTGATTTTCTCCTATTTATAGAGGTTCATATCAACTTAACCCTATGGATCATATCATATTAGGTATTATATCTCAATTCAAGTACTAAAATCTCTTGGATTAGTGGATTTCTATCCAATAATCTCTCATTAGCTCTTGGATATTTATCCATAAGATCCAATAATTCAAGGGCTTATTAGATATCTAATAAGATAAGGGCTTTAGTGGATATCTCATATTCGAACTTCTATTCGTCGTAACACCTATCATATTTGTATAACCCTTTAGGCCCAATATTGAGCTAACTATGAGTCATACTTGTTAGAACTCTTTCTAACTCAATAAATTATTATCTCCATAATAATTCATTTGATTCATCGACTATGAATATACTATGACACTACACCATAATCCTTAAACGATATAGAAAAATCCAATATATTGTACATATCTATCCTTAATATATGTGTATTTATAATTTTTTATCTGTCTAATATCCTAGAGACCATATAGTACAGTTAGACCTATTCAGAATCTACTTTCTCGTTCTAATTAGATTCTCTTATTTACTTGTGTATCAATTCAATTGAATCTAGAAAGAAATCTACATATCTTTTTAGGTGCAAAGAAATCATTCTCTTTCGTAAATGTAGAAATATATTATCCTTTTTTTTTCTATCTAAATCAAATGGAAAATTTGATTTAGATACAAACGGATAAATCTAAATTTTTGCGTGTACTAGATTAAAAAAAATTGACATAATATAATAATTATTATTTTATTTTTCCTGATCGGTAAAATCCATGGCATGGAAAAGAAAGAAAAGAAAAAGATAAAAAAGTTGAAGAATTCTTTCTCTCTCAATCTGATAACTATTAGAAATTTGCATGCATAAACTACATGATGTTCATTATAAAAAAATGTAAGGATAAGAATAATTTTCTTTCTTTCACTTATCTCTCTTTTTTTGTTTTTTCTTTCTCACGATTCCGCTTTGCACCCAGGATGATGAATCCTTCTGCATCTTGATGCCTTATATAAGCACCAGCGGAGGTTGCAACCATGCACCTCATTTGCGTGGTTGCAACCGCTTGCAATCTATTTTTTTTATTTTATCTTATTACTTCACATGTAGCACATTGGAAACTTTATATGATCTTAATTTATATATATATATATAAATCCTCTCGATTATACTTTGAGGATATTATATATATATATATATATATATATATATATCCAAATCAAATTGTATTGATACAATCACCAACTTCCTTTCTTAGCACAATCCTTTCATGTCGTTGTTTAAAAAGTAGCTTCATCACAAGGAACACGAGAATATAAGCTAAATGGAGAAGTAAAAGTTTGACCAGTAAGATTTAAGCATGGGTTTAGTTTAACCATTCATTGTAATTATATTAATTTCTACGTATTGATTTTAAATAAATAAATAAATATATACATGAAATGTACATCATTATTATCAGTATATATACTTATTACTATTATGCTTATGAAACATAAAATGATGTATCCAAATAATCCCACATCGGTTAGTTACGGGACTCCGTTAAGATGGGAGCGGTATAAAAGAAGGGGGCGCTGTTCGTATCAGTTTAATATCTGATATGTGGGTCATCAACCCAGTATGATATTAAATTAATTTTTTATGGGGGAGGGTTCACCGTAGTGGCTTGCCACTGGGACCCTCACGTGTCGCCCATGCGTTACACTGCTTGCACGGGCTTGGCGCACCTTGACCAAGTCAAATGTTCAGCCACAGTTGTGGTTGGCTTGACATGCCCAACAAATTACTTAATCTGGATTATAGAACTCTGATAGGAGAATTGGGTTGAGTGGATAACAGGTTTGGGTTGTGATCCAAAAGACGCTACATAAAGGGAACACGATGTTGAATGCTTGTCATGAATCCTCTGCAAGTATTTACCAATAAATTGTACGGTGTTCATCGTTTCCTCATCTCATTGTAAATGGGCATTTGTATCAACCTATCAGGCTGTCAATTAACTCTCATTCCTCTACCAATTAATCCTCCTCGATTGTATCAAATCATCTTTGTATGACTTCTCATACCAAGAGAAGAAAAGTCATTCACAAATGAAAAGTATCACCAATTAATCCTCCTCGATTGTATCAAATCATCTTTGTATGACTTCTCATACCAAGAGAAGAAAAGTCATTCACAAATGAAAAGTATCTCCAAATTTTTGTTTTAGGAGAGTCAAAGACATGCGTAAGCCTAAGACTTCAAACATTAAGCTCAATAATTATGTACAAATTCAAGCCGCTTTGTCAATTAATGGGGTTAATGGTTTCAAGTGATGAGGACTTTTTTTTATTTTTCTTGTTGGGACCTGTCACCAACATATCATTATTGTACGTTAGCAAGATAATAAAATTATCATCATCAAACATCTTATAATAAGCAAGTTTGTACTGAATATATTGTATCCAAAACTAAAATCAATTTTTTTTAGCTATTACCTTGACGCTTGCTTTAAGCCATGTAGAGATTTGTTCAATATCTAAACTAAGTACTATTTTTTTTTGTCCAGCAAAACTCTCTTGTTAGAGTTTATAGATCTTTTTTTTTCAAATTCATTACAAAGAAATGTAGTTTTTATATCTAACCGCTCTAGATGTAAATCAAATGTAGTATACAAAGTCAAAACTATTTGAACTATCAAAAGTCAAAAGTAAAAAAAAAGAATATTTCATTAAAGTCAGAAGTTTCTGACTCCAAAGAGCTTCCGGGAATCATGCATTTATATTAGTTGAAAAGATAGATATGTTAATTCATATCCTTTCATCATTAATTGTGCTTGATATCGCTCCTTTTAATTATTGTTATCTCTCTCGATCTTATAAACCCATCTATTTATAACATTAGTGGTATAAATTCTTATATTATATTATATTTTTGTGTAAAGCTTTAATTTTTTTCGGTATTACTGTCATTCCTTGAGACGCATATGGACTATATGGTCTCTTGGAAAGTTAAGACTTTTCATCCTTTATTAGAAAATAATATGCTGTATTATTTTCTCAAATATATTTCTTATGTTAAGTCAATGGTACCCTTTTACAAGTTGATTGTCAGATTTCTTGGACCTTAATTTGGACGTGTACTTATTCGTTCTTATGTTATCTTAGAAGAATCATCTTTCACCTCAACTATAATTGTTTCTGAACTTTTTATCCATGTGCTATCACTTGCATCATTTTATAGATGTTCTACAAAGATAACACCTCTGGTGATTACCTAATGGTTAGTGGGGTCCCACAAATAATATCCTTTCACTCTATCCGTATAGCCTAAGAATATATATATTTTTAGACTTGGGATGCTTTTTTCTTTTCTTAGCATTATACATTACATGTACCAACTCGATAGGTGTTTCAACTCAATTATTGTTGAGTTGGCCACACCTGTAGTACCCAATAATGGTTTAGTTTTATGCAAAAGAGTTCTATTCATCCTTTGCCACACATTCCATTGAGGACTTCATGGCACTATATGCTGCTTCTCAATTTTCCTGAGAAAGCATCAAATAAACCCCTTGCTCATATATTATGCTCCATTATCTATCCATAAACACTTGATCCCTGCCCCTTATTTAAGTTATATTCTTGCTTTAAACAACTAAAAATCTGAAAATACATCAGCCTTCTTCTTGATTGAATACACTCAATATCTCCTATAATAATCATCAATAAATGGAACAAAATGATTTGCTCCTAATGACTCTCAAATCAAGCCAAGTATGTATAGTAAATCAGACACATTTTAATTTATGCTGCTTACTTGTAATACAAAAAGGTAAAATTACTGATTTGAGTTCGAGAATAACGATTCCATTAGAGAGTATCTAGCATGTCTCCCGATCCTCGATGTCTCCTATATATGTTTCTCCCAAAAGCAGATTTGTTGGAATCTTCTCTACCTTCGTAATGATGAATGTTTTTTTTATAATAATTCAAGTTTCATTTTTAATATCGATCATATAACTAAGTTTATCCAAATATCTAATTGATAGTAGATTTTTTTAGGTCTTTAACATGTCGTACCTCCTTCCTGAATGGTGTGAACCATATCAATATAAATCTTTATCCTAATAGTACCAATGTCGGCAATCTCTAAGACATGATTATTATCTAGAGAAATAGATCCTTGGTTGGTATTGATAGAATCATTCTCATAATTGAGGTCATATGCTAAGATTTTGAATCTACTAGCCAAACATCCATAAACTCCTTTTTTTTTCTTTTTTTTTTCCTTTGGAAATTATTATTGTCTTACTTTAGAATAATTCTCTTAGTTTTTTTTGAAAGTGTAACTCTAAGAATCTTCTAGCTTAGTTTCTATCTTTTTATCTATATTTTTCTTATTCTTCTATCTTGATGCGCCTCCTCTTGTTATAATTTGAACACTTAGATATTTTCCTTTCTTCAAAACTTTGATATACTATGTCCATTGCTCCTACTCGGGCCATGCTCTATTGATATTTTTTTTTTGTTATTGTAGATAATGTCTCAGCCTATTGCAATGTTACCGATCTATCTTTCTTATTTTTATGTCTATTGTCCTCTTTTAGAACTACAGTTACAATTATATTAAAGACTAAATTGGTTTTGTTATTAGTTAGGTTAATAATGAGTTGATCATATGAATCAAGTAGACTTCGAAGAGTGTTGATTGTCTTTTCAATATCATGCTCTAGTAGAAAGTTTAGAGAATAAATTATTAAGAGTGTTGATTGTTAGGACCGTTACGATACTAACAGAGGGGGTTAATTAGTGTTTTCCTAAAAATATCAATAAAAAGCAGAATGTAAATGCAAACTGAGTTTATAGTGGTTTCGTAGTCGTGAGCTACGTCCACTCCCGATTCCTTTTCTGTCGGGGCCACCAACATCCACTAACAATTTTCTTTCAATGGGTGAAGATCAACTATCCTATTACAACTCTTTCTCATTTTTACAGGTTTAGGAGATAACCTTTATAAGTCTCACACCTCTCTTAGAATGATCACAAAACTTAAGGAAGAGGAGGCGGACACTTAGCAACTTTCAAGACTTTTACGACTCAGAATCTCAAGACTTTTGTTCTTAATATCATGCTTTGTAAGCAGGAAAGATTGAGGCATTTATAGGCCTCAAATGACATTAAAAATGGAGTAAAAAAGTGTCTCATCCCGAATTTTCAAGATACTGACGGTTGTTAAATCTCAGATTTTAATGATGAAATCAATTGATGAGTTTGTAATCTAATCTATGTTTTTAGTGACACAGGACTACCTTCAATCAAAGAGAGATAGTTTGATTAAAGTAGGAAGAATCAATGTTAGACTAAAGTAGAGCATGTCAAAAGATTAGATGTCGAGACAAAGGATCAGTCGATGTGTCGGTAGAAGGTCATGAGTTCAGACATCTAGCCAAGAAGATCGAACATTGTGCTAAGGAGATTGGATATTGTGGGAAGATAACATGCCGATTGAGTAATATACTGAAGGAGAGGATGACGTGCCAAATGGTCGGATAAAGCGCTGGATGAACCAATGACATATCGGACAACATGTGATTAATGCTTCATAATAATTATCTAGATTGAAGTAGTTTTAGTTGTAATTGGGTTGATTTAGAATATAATTAGGCCAACTTAATTAAGGGCCAACTAGGCCCGAATTAGAGTTATTTTGGGCTAAGTGGAAGGCCCATTCAATGATCCAAAAGTTGGGTCAAGCGATGGAACCACCAACGACTCAGTTTCCAAGACATAGTCTCTGAGACTGTATCAGGCAGTGGTATCGCCTAGTGTTAGGCGGTGGTACTATCATATTGGGCGGTGGTACTATTCAGTGTCAAAGAGTACTGGTAGTGGTATCGTTAGTATCCTAAAAACCCGGGATGAGATCGTTTTGGCTCTAAATTTGAATCTATTTGGAGTCTATAAAAACCCCACTCATCCCTACTCAGTAAATACATCAACTAAGAACAAAAATTAAGGAAAACACTATTATAATCTTGTGAGAATTTTTCTCCTCTAGCTCTAAGTGTTGATTTCAATTTAAGAGAGGAGTGAGTGGGTTGTAAAGGTTATTGTTAGGATTAAGAGGTCGGCACTAAGAGGGGGGGTGAATTAGTGTAGTGGTAAAATAACGTTTGTTTAAAAACTTTCGTACGATAAAATTATTTCCGACGAAAATCAATTTTGAAAGCTTAATAACTTGGAAGTGTATTGACTAAGTAAAGTAGTTTGCAGTATGTAAATGACAAGAATAAAATGCAAACCAGAGAACACCGCAGTTTTAGAGTGGTTCGGTCAACATGACCTACATCTACTTTCGGCTTCCTCCTCCGACGAGGTCACCGGCGTCCACTAGAAGCCTTCCTTCAATAGGCAAAGGCCAATCACCTTTTACACCCCTCTTCTCCTTTTCATGGGTTTAAGAGATAACCCTTACAAGCACTCACTCTCCTCTCTAAACAGAATTCTAACAATTAGAGGAGGATTCTTACAAGAGATTTCTACAGTGATTCTTTTCTTTTAAACTCTCTGTGCTTATATACTTTAACTAGGGATAAGAGGGGTATTTATAGGCTTCAAGTAGATTCAAACTTGGAACCTAAAACTTTCCCATCCTGGGTTCTCCGGGCACGGGCGGTACTACCGCCTGCGCTGGGCAGTACCACCGCCCAATGTCAATCGACATTGACACAGTCCTGAGTGATACCATTGCCCAGGTCTAACGGTACTACCGCCTGGGGGGCAGTGTTGGACGGTATAACTGTTGGGAACACAACCACCCAGACTAGTGGTACCATTGCTTGGCACCCTGCCATGGGTGGTACAACCACCCAAACTAGTGGTACCATTGCTTGACACAATCTCGAAGACTGTGCTTGTTGGGAAATCCTTGGGGGCAACATCATATGCGCAGCAGAAGAACAAGAAAAACAAAATCCCCGATTCCCAAAGAGATGTTCGTCGTCGTGCGAAGATTGGTACGAAAAATCCGCGAAACATGAAACTGCGTATAGAGTAGATTGTGTTACCTAGGGAGATCATATATCACTATTTCCTTACAGATCCTTAGGAGAGGGTGAAGGAGGTCAAGCGTCCTCCTCTCTAGCGGTGATCCACACAATAGGGTTACGACGACGCTCCTCAAAACTCCAGACCTACTTTGAGGTGGAGATGGAGAGGAGAATAGGAAAAGGCAAACAAAAGCTCTCTAGCCCATGGGGCTCTGAATCCCTCCTATTTATAGAGGTCCCTTGTCAAACCCTAATGGGTCCTCCCTAGTGGGTATTGGATCTGCATCCAATAAGACAAAGGGCTCCGTGGGATATCTCATATATCCAATCCCTATTCATCGCAATGCCTACCATATGTGTGTGACCCTTTAGGCTCAATATCGAATGGGTCGTGAGTCATACCACGCCGAACTCCTTCTAACTCGGTGAATTATTATCTCTGTAATAATTCACTCGACTCATCGATTCTGGACGTATTTAGGCCACTCACGCCGTAGTCCCCTGCATTCGATCTGAGGGGAATCCAATCCATTGGACCCGTGCGTCCTCGCCACCGTGTACCTATAGTCCCTCATCCATCTAATATACCGTAGACCGTATATCGAAAGCATGGTGTTGTCGGACCCACATGGTTTCTTCTCGAAGTCTCGCTCTAATCGGATTCTCTGGGGGAGAACTCTTTTCTCTCAACTCGAATGACCCTAGCCAGGGGATTTGTTCGAGCAAGAACACATGGGATATTCCTCTCATGACGCCAGAGAGTGGATGATCCTCTATCGACACTCAATAGCCCTCGTAAGGTCGACTACCACTCACAATGACCGGTGAACTAGATCCGGGACAGACCAAACCTATAAGTCATGGTATCAAAGAGTGGAGCACTCATACAAGACATCCTTGGTGTCTTAAGTCTAAGGACCAGATACACCACTAGGACTACGGAATCACCGTCCGACAATAAGGCATCATCAACCATCCAAAGCATTCCGTAGTAAGCGGATCAATCAAGTGAACTCATTCTCCAATGAGCACCTATACTATATCCCTAGTGTCCCTATACAAGCAGCTATGAGACCATTTTGCATCCATCATATGGACGGGTATACAAAGACACTAGTCATCCGGTTATCACGATATCCTCTCGAGTATCCTATGGTAGGGACTATTTAGGATATGTGTTTAAAGGTGAATCGATCTCACTATCGTGATCTCATCACGATCCGATTCCCATTGCATAAATCCAAGGACATCACAATATATGTATGCATTTATGCAATAGTTATAAAGTGATATATGCCAAAATATAATAATAAAAAAAAAGATTTTATATTAAGTCACACGTGCCATCACTCACGTGATTGGCTTCTTGGGCACCTATGACTAGTAATCTCCCACTTGACCTAAAGCCAATCACCTATGTGTTCGATCCCCATCGGACCTCGTGACGCTTTCAAAACAAATTTGAGACAACGGCTTTGTTAGTGGATCTGCAATGTTATCTACGGATGGAACTCTTTCCACTACTACATCTCCTCGGGTCACGGTCTCCGATAAGGTGGAACTTCCTAGAACATGCTTAGATTTTTCGATGAGACCTAGGTTCCCTTTAGCGAGCAACGCTTAAGTTGTTGTCGAATATAGGGAGATCGGCTCTTAAGCTGCAAGACACGACTCCCAAATCTGTGATGAACTTCTTTACCCAAACTCCCTCCTTTTTGCTGCATCTCGATGCAGCAATGTACTCCGCCTCGTGGTCGAGGTCAACAGTGGTATCTTGCTTGGAACTCTTCCAAAGACACTGCTGCTCCTCCATTCAAGGTGTACACATACCCCGAATTCGACTTGCTATCATCGACATCGACTGAAATCTTGAGTCGGTGTAGCCTTTAACCTTAAGGCTATTACCTCCATATACTAGTAAAAGATCCTTAGTCCTTCTCAAGTACTTAAGGATACACTTTTCTTGCTTTCAAAGTCTCCAAGCACGGATCGCACGATACCTGCTCATGACACTTTCGGAGCATGCGCTATATCGGGGCCTAGTACATAGCATGACATACATGATAGACGCTATTGTTGAGGCATAAGGTATCATATCCATGTTCGCTCTTTCTTCTAGAGTCTTTGGGGACATACTCGTAGAAAGCGATATCCCATGTCTCATCGGTATGAGACCTCTCTTGGAATTTTTCATGCCAAACCTTTTGACAATGGTTTCTATGTACCTGGACTGGGACAAGCCAAGCATCCTCTTGGATCTATCTCTATAGATTCTAATCCCCAAAATATAGGATGCTTCCCCTAAGTCCTTCATGGAGAAGTGTCTAGATAACCAAGCCTTTACTGTGGATAGCATTCCTACATTATTCCCAATGATCAGGATGTCATCCACATACAACACCAAAAAGGTGATAGCCTCATCTTCGTTCTTAACGAAGTCATAAGATCTGATTGCCTCATCAAATCTTATGTTCCAACTTCGGGAAGCTTGCTTTAATCCATAAATGGATCTAAGCAACCTATACACCTTATCTGGACAGTTCTTGGACACGTATCCCTCAGGTTGCATCATATACCCCTCCTCCTCGAGGTTCCCATTGAGGAATGCAGTTTTCACATTCATCTGCCAGATCTCATAATCATAGTATTCTGCAATAGCCAATAGAATTCTGATGGATTTTAGCATTATTACGGGTGAGAAGGTTTCGTCATAGTTAACACCTTGCCTTTGACGATACCCCTTAGCCACTAGCCTTGCTTTATAGGTCTTTACCTTTCCATCTACTCCGATCTTTTTCTTAAAGATCCACTTGCAACCGATGGGTACAATACCTTCGGGCGCATCAACTAGGTTCCAAACCTTATTGGAGTACATAGAATCCATCTCAGAATTCATGGCTTCTTGCCACTTCCCGGAGTCTATACTCATAATAGCCTCCTCGTAGGTCTGAGGATCAATATCCTCTGCATCCTCTCCTCTAATATGTCCCATATATCTCTCAGGAGGATGGGATACTCTATCAGACCTGCGTAAAGTTGAAACTTGTGTATTAGGTATCTGAACAGACTCGGGCTGTAGAGTGGTGCTTGAGCTTGGTTCTCCAACCTCGCTCAATCCTATCATTCTCCCACTATCTCCGCCAAGAATGTATTCCTTCTCAAGGAACACTGCTCTCTTAGCTACAAAGACCTTTTGGTCCTCGAGATGATAGAAATAATACCCACAAGTTTCCTTGGGGTATCCCACAAATTTGCATCGCTCTATCCTTGATTCTAAC
Organism: Musa schizocarpa; assembly: GCA_900464855.2. NCBI lineage: Eukaryota > Viridiplantae > Streptophyta > Magnoliopsida > Zingiberales > Musaceae > Musa > Musa schizocarpa. Next base: position 32,651,731 of record LS990917.1, on the reverse strand, counting down.
TTATCGGGGTTGTGTCTTTTAACATGTGTAGGGTAGCCCCAAATCTTAACAACCTTAAGATCAGGCTTCTTCCCTTTCCATATCTCATATGGTGTAGAAACTACCGACTTAGTTGGAACTTTGTTCAGAAGGTAACTGCGGTTTCTAGGGCATATCCCGGAGAATGAGATGGGTAGGTCAAATAAACTCATCATGGACCATACTATATCTAATAATGTACGATTTCTCCTTTTAGAGACACTATTGAGTGAGGTGTATAAGGAGGTGTCCATTGGGATAATATCCCATGGTCCTTGAGGAACTGGAAGTGAACTCAGACTTAAGTACTCACCTCCTCGATCTGATCGAAGAGTTTTGATACTCTTTTCAGTCCCGGTTTTCCACCTCATTCTTATACTCTCTGAATTTCTCAAAGGCCCGGACTTGTACTTCATTAAGTACACATATCCATACCTTGAGAAATCATCAATAAATGTAATGAAGTAGGAGTAACCTCCAATGGCATGAGTTGACATGGGTCCACATACATCACTATGTATGAGTTCCAACAACTCGTGGCTCTCTCTCCAGTTCCACTAAATGGAGAGTTGGTGGGCTTTTCCACGAATGCAAGGCTTACAAGTTGCATATGACACATAGTCGAATGGATCTAGATATCCATCATTTAGCAACTTTTGAATCCTTCTTTCATGGATGTGACCCAGCCTACAATGCCATAGGTATGCCTTTAATTCAACTCATTTCGTTTCCTTTTGGACACATTTACATTCATGATATGTGGAGTGGTGTCTAATATAAATAAACCATTATGCAATGTTCCTTTCATGATGATCTTATCATCTAATAATATCGAACAGCCATTGTTCTCAAAAACAAATTTATATCCACTAACTGTTAAACATGAAATGGAGATAATGTTTTTGATAATAGAAGGAACAAAATAACATGCATCTAATGTAATAAAAGTTCCACTAGGCAGATGTAGGGCGACCTCGCCAACAGCTACTACAATAACTTTTGCTTCATTACCCATCTTGAGGTCCATCTCGCCTCTCTCTAGTCTCCTAGGCCTTGCCAGAACCTGCAACGAATTGCATATATGATAAGCACTACCGGTATCCAATACCCATATGTTATCATAAGAGTCTGACAAATGGAGACTGATCATGAATGTACCTAAAGCTTCATCAAGCTTTTGTTTTAGCCTTTTCTGCAAGGTACTCTTTGCGGTTTCTCTTCTAGTGCCCATCTTTACCACAGTGGAAGCACTGGCCTTTGTCCTTTCTTTGGGTCTTTCTTAGCAACCTTTGCTTTACCCGGTTTGACCTTGCCCTTTCCCTTCTTAAGGGACCTTTACTTTTCTTTTTTCCTTTTGGTCTCACCAATGTAGAGAACTGGCTTCTCTTTTCTTGATAGTACTCTCTGCCTCCTCAACATATTGAGAAGCTCCGGGAGAGTCATTTCAAGCTTGTTCATATTAAAATTCATTATGAACTGTGAAAAGGAATCTGGTAGGGACTGAAAGCACAATATCCACACACAAGTTATCCTCTAGGACCATTCCTAGACACGTGAGTTTCTCTATCCACTCAATCATCTTTAGGACATGGTTCGAACCGATGTCCCCTCGGTCATCCTAGTGCGGAAGAGGCTCTTAGATATCTCATATCGCTGAAGTCCTTCCCTGTTCCTCAAATAATTTACGGACATGTAGGTGAATAGATCCGGCATCCATCTTTTTCATGTTGTCTCAGTAACTCAGAGTCATAGAGCCCAACATATATATCGAAGCAAGAGTGGAGTCATCAATGTACTTCACATAGTGAGCGATCTCATCCTCGTTTGCCCCTTCTTGGAAGCATGCATCATCAGATCAAGGGCACACGATTTTTTCTTCATTTTGTGAGAACAATTCTCAAGATTACGAAGTCAATCTGGTATAATTTGGACCCGCCATGTGGAGGTTGACATCAAGTATGCCACGTAAAGGGATTTGAAAGCGACATTTTCTGAAAATAAAGATGCAGCAGAAATGAATAATATGCAGATTTTACAAGAAATAAACTATCAAGATATGGACTTCTATCTTAATATGCTCCCACTATTTTACTAACGAGTCACGCGACACCCTCAGCACATGAAACGGAAGTCTCCGGCAGACTTCTAGTGGGAATCAGGATCCAATCAGCGTCTTAGTGTAACCTCGAAGGACTCGACCAATCACACTAAGCCTAAAAGGTAGGCAACTCTTGTCGATCACAACTCCTTGTGATTCCTGTCCTGTTCGGCCTCCGAATCACCATGGCCTCGAGGGACTCGACCAACCATGATGCTCGGTTAAGTCAACACCTTCGTTACAAGATGAGTCTGATTTGATGATATACCATCGAGGGACTCGACCAAGTATACCATGCCCTTAGGTCACCGGTGACATCTCTATGTCATAAGCAAGATAGCGAATCGCGATATAGGTGAGTCTCGAGGGACTCGACCAACTCAACCTATATTGGGAATCGGTTCCTACTTATAACGATGGAAGGCCACGTGAGTCAATCTAATTGCCTCACGTTTACCGACTTAATATTATCGAGAGATGTTTCTATGATTTGGTCTCATAATATGACATGTCACATATATACATATTTATTATATATCTACATCGCATGCAAATATATATACATATCTAGTATGTGTATAAGCAATTACACCATATGATCATGGACCACAACTTAATATGATTAGGCCTGAGCCAGTAGGCCTAATAACTCACATCAAGATCTATGTGTGCAACGGTGCATCTCCATGCCCTGTGATCGTCCATTTCGTCCTTGTCGGTTCCGTCGACATCTTAATGCATCTTCATGCATCACGATCGTCCGTCTCGTGGGTCCCGCTATCGCATCCACGCTCCTGCTGTGCCTCCTCATGTGATTACAACTTAATCATAGGCACGCAGGCCCGACAATAAACGAGAAATATAATGGAGGTTCGCAGACCTCAATAATAATAATCACAGGTACACACATCACACGGTCCATGATCATCCGTCCACACATCATACATCACATGTATAAATAATCATCATCATGTCGGACTAATAGATAATAATAATAAAAAAAATAATAATCAACTAAACCTTTTAATTAATTAATATTTTCTGAAATCAGGGACATTATAGGGAATTTCTGAATTTATAGGGGTATTTTCATAATTTGGACAAAAGACGTAAAATTAGAATTTCTCAAATTCGAGGGGCAAAACTGTCTTTTGCCCATAAAACCCTAATGCCCTTCCCCTTTTTATTTGCTGCCGCCAACCCCGACGGCATGGCGGCGACTATCAGGCGGGCGAGGGAGGGGCCCTCGCCAGGAGAGCACGCCCTCTGGCGGCCCATTGCCATTTGCGGGTGGGTGCCCCTTTGGGCCCGTCGCTCTCATGGCGGTGCTGTCCCCACCGGTAGCCTTGTGGGGGTTTCGCTATGGGGAAGCGTGGCGGCGCAGCGCATCTTCTTGGCGGCCTCGCCGTGGGTTGCTCGGCCTATGGCTGCGTTACGCATGCGATCGAGGGCAGCAACTGTTGTTGCCCTTCCTTGTTTCGTCGTCAACAATTTTGGCGTCAAAATTCTTCCTAAACACAACACACGCAGTTCAAAACCAATCATTCGCACGAGCAAACCCGGCTCGATAATTGTTGGGAAATCCTTGGGGGCGACATCATATCGCAATGGAAGAATAAGAAAAACAAAATCCCCGATTCCCAAAGAGATGTTCGTAAAATAGATGCGAAGATTGGTACGAAAAAATCCATGAAACATGAAACCGCATATAGAGTAGGGTGTGTCACCTAGGGAGATCGTATATCCCTGTTTCCTAGCAGATCCTTAGGAGAGGGTGAAGGAGGTCAAGCGTCCCTCCTCTCTAGCGGTGATCCACCGGCGGGGTTGCCTTGACGGCTCCTTAAAACTCTAGACCTACTCGGGAGGTGGAGATGGGGAGGAGAATAGGAAAGGGCAAACAAAAGCTCTCTAGCCCATGGGGCTCTGATCCCTCCTATTTATAGAGGTCCCCGTCAAACCCTAATGGGTCCTCCCCTAGTGGGTATTGGATCTGCATCCAATAAGACAAGGGGCTCCGGCCGGATATCTCATATCGAACCTCTATTCATCCAATGCCTACCATATGTGTGACCCTCTAGGCCCAATATCGAGTCTGGCCGTGAGTCATACCGTCGAACTCCTTCTAACTCGGTGAATTATTATCTACGTAATAATTCACTCGACTCATCGACTTTTTAACGTCTAGGCCACTACGCCGTAGTCCCTAGACGATACAGGGGAATCCAATCCATTGGACCTGTCTATCCTCAATTACCGTGTACCTATAGTCCCTCATCCATCTAATATACCAGAGACCGTATATCGAGCATGGTGTTGTCAGACCCACATGGTTTCTTCTCGAGTCTCGCTCTAATCGGATTCTCCGGGAGAACTCTTTCTCTCTCAACCCGAATGACCCTGGCCAGGGATTTGTCTGAGCAAGAACACATGGGATATTCCTCTCATGACGCCGAGAGTGGATGATCCTCTATCGACACTCAATAGCCCTCGTAAGGTCGACTACCACTCCCAATGACCAACTGTACTAGATCTGGGATAGCCAAACCTATAAGTCTGGTATCAAAGAGTGGAGCACTCATATAGGACATCCTTGGTGTCTCAAGTCTAAGGACCAGATACACCACTAGGACTACGGAATCGCCATTTGTCGACAATACGGCATCATCAACCATCCAAACATTCGTTGGCGGATCAATCATGAACTCATTCTCCAATGAGCACATCTTGTATCCCTAGTGTCCCCTATACAAGCAGCTATGAGACCGACTGCATCTATCATATGGATGGGTATATAGCACACCGGTATGTCCGGTTATCACGATATCCCTCTCGGTAACCTATGACCGGGATTATTTGGGATATGTGTTTAAAAGGTGAATCGATCTCACTATCATTGATCTCATCACGATCCGATTCCCATTGCACAAATCAAGGACATCACAATATATGTATGCATTTATGCAATAGTTATAAAGTGATATATGCCAAAATATAATAAGCAAAAATATTCTATATTAAGTCACACGTGCCATCACTCACGTGATTGGCTTGCTGGGCACCTATGATTAGTAGTGCTACGTCGGTGAGACTTCTTGGGGAACTGTTTGGGCCTCTTATTGGGCCCAACACAATTCTTACATAGGCCTAGCTGGCCCCTAATTGGGTTGACCCAAATCCAAGCCCAATTACGTGCTAACTATGAAATCTAAGATATTTGCTAAGCTAAACAAGTCCCTATGTCTATTCTTCGTGAAGCTTTAGGCGATCATCCGCGAACTTCCGACAATCTCTCAAAGAATGTTTCATGGACTCGACAAGCTCCTGGACTTCACAACGATCTTTTAAAGAGTTTTAATGAGCTTCTTCAGGGGAAAGCTCCGGAGGCTTCTTTTGGTTCCGTCGGAACTTCCGATTTAACGTCGAACTTCCAACAAACTCTCGAACTCCCAACGGTCGCCCTTGACCGGGACTTCATTTTTTGCTTCATGCCTTGCTATCATAGTTAATCCTGCACATGTAAAATATACTTGATTTAGACAATTAATACTAAGCATTAATCAAGTTGTCCCGGTATGTCATTGGTCCCTCGACGCCCGTCCGATTCTTTGCATCATCATCTCTACGGCTTATTGCCTAATTGGCTAGTTGACTCCGCAACTCCGATATCGTTGAAAAATATCCGCTCTTCTTGGCCCGATGTCTCGAATCCACAAATAAGCCTTCTATCGATCGTCTACCCTTCCTCCTACCGACGTCCAATCTTCGACATGTTTCCTCCAAAGACAACATGATTTTTTTCGCTTTTAATTATCTTATCACATTCAAGCATCCTATGTCACTCAAAATGTAGATTAAAACATAAACATATATCGATTGTTTTATTATCAAATCCGAGATTCAAAAAGTTATTCTATAAACCCGTGAAAAAAGGAGAAAAGAGTTGTAAGAGGGTAGTTGGTCTTCACCCATTAAAAAAAAGACCGATAGTGAATGCCGGCGGGCCTCAACAAAGGAGGAATCGAGGGACGTGAGGGGTCGATGACCGAACCACTATAAAATTGGTGTGCACTTTCTTGTTTTTTTTTCATTATTATTGTTTTCTACTTTATTTGCTTATTACTCTTATTCTACGTCAAAGCACACTTTCAATACCTTTTCCGATACATTTTTATCAAGCCAAAAATTTCGAATCGACTTAATTTCTACGATAGCACTAATTCACCCCACTCCCCCCCCCTCTCTTAGTGCTATTCACGATTCTAACTATTGGTATCAGAGCCAAGGTTTTTCTCATTTGGTTTAACACCTAAGAGAAATGACTTTTACTAGTAGTCAAAAGGGTCTTTCTATCATTCATTCTCCTATGTTTAATGGGACGGGCTACACGCATTGAAAAACTCGAATGAGAGTTTTTCTGCTTTTATTAGATTTTAATTTATGGAATATCATTGAAAATAATTTTTAAAAATTTTTTAATCCAATGAACGAATGGAATGATCTGGAGAAGAGAACTTTTTCTTTGAATGCTAGAGCTTTGAACGCTCTATTTTGTGTTTTGAACAAAAATGAGTTTAACATATTTCTTTATGTGAAACTGTACATGAGATTTGGCACACACTAGAAGTAACTCATGAAGGTATGAATAGAGTTAAAGAGTTTAAAATAAATCTTTTAATATATTATTTTGAACTATTTCGAATGAAGCCAAGTGAAACTGTTGTTGACATGTATATCCATTTTATGAATGTTGTCAATAGTTTAAAAGCTCTTGGCAAATATTTTTGAATCTTGAACTTGTTAATAAAAGTTTTACGTTACTTTCAAAAAAAGTTAGATTCGAAAGTAACTGTAATACAAGAGACAAATAACCTAAATAATTTTCTGCTTGAAGAACTTACTAGTTCATTGATGACATATAAAATGATGTGTAAGACACATGATGAACATAATAAACATGAGAACAACCTTCAAAGAATAGGAAGGATTTAACACTTTTGTACAAATGAAGACCACTTTGAGCGAAAGTTCAAGTGATAATGACTTTGAACTTCTCACAATAAAATTAAAGAAGCTCATAAAACAAGAATCTAAGAATAAAATGAACTTAAAAGGACAAAAACAACTTGCTATGAGAATATAATCAGCTGAGAATCTTCAAAAGTGAATGTCCATAAGTAAAGAAGAAGCTACAAAAGAAGAAAAAAGTACTCAAGGCTACTTGGGACGATTCGAGTACATCCAAATAAAAGAAGCAAACCGATAAAGAAGAGGTGGCAAACTACGCCTTGGTGGCTTTTGACAACAAGATAAGTAACTCAACCAAAACCCCTTTACTTTACTATAAAATTACTAGATGCATTTTATGAGTTATTTTTAAATTAGTGTATAAAATTCAAAAAAAGGGGAGGGGGGGATTATGCTTCCCTTTCTAGTGATTTTAAAAAATTCAAAATTTAAGCATGACAATTGAATGAAGAGTTAGATTCACTTAAAAAAGAAAAATGTATTACTATAATAAACAATAATAAAGGAAAGATCATGATTGAAACTTGATGATTTTTGTTATAATGAATCTTTTGATTGAAAATGGTTTATGGTTACACAAACAATAATCTATTGATCTTGATGATTTTTGTATTACTTTTCGGTTTTAAATGATGATCCAATGCTTTTGTATGGAAGATTAGGGCATGCTAGTATAAAGTCAATCACACAAATTGAAACTAAAGAATTTTAGCTATTTTTAATCTCATAGGAATCAATGTACATTATTTTAATGAATTTTTCAAATATAAGAAAAGTGATTTTGATGATGAGTTTTGGAGTTGACAAATTGAATTTGAATGAAAATTTTCCAACAGAATCATGAACCTTCTTTTGATTTCTCTACTTGAGGTATCTTTTATCAGAATCAAAATTATCCAAATGAATTATGATCATTCTTTTCATTACAACTTGAAAGTTTTCCATGAATCAAGATTTATTCCTTTCTCTAAAGAAGAGATTCATCCAAACGAATCTTAATTCTTTCGCTTGATATTTATAAATTAAGATTTATTATGAATCAAGATTTTTCATTAATTATCCTTATTGAATCTTATATTTTGATGATGAAACTAATTGATAAGTATTTTATGATTTAATCTACATTTTGAGTGACGCAGGATGCTTCGATCAAGGAGAGACAGTTAAAGCAGGAAAAATTATGTTGGGCCGGAGGAAAATATGTCAGAAGATTAGATGTCGAGCTGGAGGATCGTCGATATATCAACAGAAGGCTTGGCAATAGATTCGCATCGGGCCAAGAAAAAGCTGATATTGCGCCAAGGATATCCAGGAGTTGAGGAGTCAATCGACTGATTGGGTAATAGGCATAAAGAAGGACAAAAGCATCGATGGACCAATGATATCTTTGAACAACATGATTCAAGCTTTAGTAATAATTGTCTAGATCGAGTGTGTTTTACATGCGGGATTAACTATGATAGCAAGGCATAAAGCAAAATGAAGTCTTGAGTCAAGAACGTGATTTCGTTGGGAGTTCGAGAGTTTGTCGAAGTCCGGACGTTCATCTAAAGTCTCTCTGGAACCGGGCGAAAAGTCTCAAAGATTGCTAGAAGCTCATTGGAACTCACTGAAGAAGATCGCGGAAGTCCAAGAGCTTACCGGAGTCCGTTGGAACATTGCAGAGATCGTGGAAGTTTGCGGAAGCTCGGGGAAGAAACTAGACTTCACGAACTTGTTTAGCTTAGGAAATGTCTTAGAATTTGTAGTTAGCATGTAATTGGGATTGATTTAATAACCCAACCACGGGCCATTTAGGCCCCTATGTAAGAACGTGTTGGGCCCAAATAGTGACCCAAGAAGTGGCCGTCGTGTTGTATCATCTTGAGACTATGTCAAGCAATGGTAGTGCTTAACTGTGTGGTGGTACCACCATGAGGGAGTGCCAAGCAATGCCAGCCCAGTGGCCCCAATGCCAAGTGGTGGTATAGCTAGATTGGGCGGTGGTACCACCTAGGTGCGGTGTCGCATCGGTGACATTTTAGCGGTGTGTGCCAACCAAGAAGCGAGATGAGATATTTTTGGGCTCTAAGTTTGAATTAACTGAGGGCCTATAAATACCCCTTTCAGCCACGATTAACACACAAGCACAAAGAGTTTAAAGTGAAGAAAGCATTGCAATCACTTGAAAAATCCCTCCTCTATCTAAGTCTAGAATTCTGTTTGGGAGGAGTGTACGTTAGCTGGCTGTTATCTCCTAAACCTGTGAAAAGGAGAAGAAGGGTGTAAAAGGTGATTGATCTTCACCCATTGAAGGAAATCGATAGTGAGTTCGTTTGCCTCGTGAGGAAGAGGAATCGACAAAGTGGATGTAGTCCGGCACTTAATGTAACCACTCTAAAATCCAGTTTGTATTTTGTCTTGAGCAATTTACTTTACTACAAACCATTTTGCTTAAGCCATTGCCTTGATTACATTGATGAAACATGCTTTCAAGTTAAGCATTTTTGAGTTCGGCTTTTATCATACGAAAAAATTTTCGAACCGGATTTTTTACACTACCCGCTGCACCAATTCACCCCTCTCTTAGTGTTGACTCATTTCCTAATAGTCCTCCCATGATTCTTCTTGGTATTTTTTAAAAAGAAAGATGTATTCAAATTAACCATGATATTCCACTTTATCTTCTTGATGTTATAACTTCAATTTTTATGATGTACAATTGCCTTTGTATTTATTATTTATATATCTCATATTATGATTGAATGTTGATGTAAAAAAGTAAAAAATTATACTATTATATTCTTCCTTTCTTGACAATAACAAGGAGGAAATAGTCTTGCTAGCTTTCAAAAGGAAACAAAAATTGCTAGCTTGCACATTCAAAAGAAAACAAAATTTGGTTGCACATCTTTGCGTAAAGAAGTAGAAACTTGCTATCTTGCATATCTCAAGAGAAAAGTATTAGCTTGCTCATCTCATAAGAAGTAAAGTTTGCTAGCTTTCACATTTAAGAAAATACAAAAATATAGTATCTTGCATATCTCAAAAAGATGCAAAAATTTTGCTATCTTTCATATCCGAAAAACTTTGCTAGCTTGCGTGATATATATACAATGATATTTTAAAATCTTAAAATTATATTTATAATGCAGTAATTTGAAAATTATATTTCAAAAAACTTTCTAGTTACACTTCTCCTTTTTTTTTATGACAAAGGGAGAAGTTATGATGATGATTATGCATAGTGTACTTTGAATATATCATGAAAATACTCATGATTTTAAGATACATACAATAATGTGATTAATTAGTTCTTTCAATACATATGCATGCAATGATGAAATAGTCATGATTTTTTTGAATTCAAAGTTTCTATCAATGTGACATATTGATAGGGGAGTTAGTTTAAACTCCATCATCAATTGATTGTCATCATAAAAAAAAGATTATTGAATCTCAGATTTTGATGATGAAATCAATTGATGAGTTATGATCTAATCGTTTTGAGTGATGCAAGACTAGCTTCGATCAAGGAGAGGCAATTTGATTAAAGTAGGAAGAATAAATGTTGGATCAAAGTGGAACATGTTAGAAGATTGGACATTGAGCCAAAGGATTAGTCATAATAGGAAAAAGGCTTTATGCCATGAGTTCAAGCATCGAGGCAAGAAGATTGAATATTGTGTTATGGAGATCAAATATTTTGCGGGAAGACAATATGCCAATTGGGTAATATGTCCAAAGGAGGGACGATGCACTGAAAGGTCGGACTGGCGTTGGATGAACCAATGATATGTCGAGACAACATGTGATTAATGCTTTATAATAATTATAAGATCAAAATAATCTTGGTTGTAATTAGGTTGATTTAGAATATAATTAGGCTAACTCAATTAGGGGTCAAGTGGGCCCGAATTGAGGCTGTTTTGGGCTAAAAAGACACTTTCAATGACCCAAAAGTTGGGTCAGCGATGGAATCCCTAACAGCTCAATCTCCAAGACATAGTTTAGATGTGGCGATGGTACCACTAGACTTGGTGATGGTACCACCCAATGTCAAAGAGTACTAGCGGTGGTACCACTAGTATATCTGGAAGCCGGGATGAGATCATTTTAGCTCCAAATTTGAATCCATTTAGGGCCTATAAAACCCCACTCATCTCTCTTTCATAAAACACATTAATTGAGAATAAAAATAGGAAAAATACTATTACAATCTTGTGAGATTTCCCTCCTCTAGCTCTAAGTATTGATTTCAGTTTAAGAGAGGTGAGTGGGTTGTAAATGTTATCTTCTAAACCTATGATAAGAGAAAAAAGTTGTAAGAAGGTAGTTGGTCTTCGTCCATTGAAAAGAAAAATAGATAATAGGGTGGCCTCAACAAAGGAGGAATGGGGTGGACGTAAGTCACGATGGCCAAACCACTATATAAAATTGATATGCACTTTCTTGTTGCTCTTCATTACTATTATTTTTTTTTTTACCTTAATTGCTTATCACTCTTATTTTAAGTCAAGCACACTTTTAATATCTTTTTTACGATACATTTTATCAAGCCAAAAGTTTGAATCGACTTTAATTTTTTTTGATAGCATAATTCACCTCCCTCTTGGTGGAATTCATTATCCTACAACGATACCACCACCATTATTAGAATTTGGAAATAACCCATTTGTCAAATTGATAACTAAAGTACCACTACCTATCGGTTTGACACTGGGCCATGACACCACCAGGTTGATGATACCATCGTTTGACAAGGTCTCGAAGATTGGGCTCAGTGGTACCATCACTAGTTTGGCGGTACCACCCCCAAACAGGGAGGAGGTCGAGCCTCCCGGAGCCATCAAGTAGCCCTAAGCGGTGCCACGACTAGGCTAGCTCGCGGTTACTGAATGAGCCTTCCACTTGGCCCAAAAATACTTCTCGGGCCCAGTGACTCCTAAGTGAGTTAATGAGTTAAATCTAAACCTGGTCCCAAATTAAGATCTAACAGGATGATAAAAGACTTAAAGCAATTACAAGATATTAAATCTAAGTTATTCGGCGTCATTTTGTTCAAATAGAACTCCTGCAAACTTCAGGCGAACTTCGACAGCGTCCAATTCAGAACCTTCGTGTCGTCAAGGATCCATCCATAAAGATTGACTCCATAACCGATCTTGGGGCAATGGCGATTCTTCCAACTTTCGATGCTTTCATTTTCTAACTCGCCCAATCTTATGATTCTTTCTTACTTCCAATCATTTTGTCTTTCCCTAATCGAAGTTAGTCATACATCACTTTTAAAATAGCACATTAAACTAAAAACTTATCAATTGCTTTTATTTATCAAAATTAAAGATTCAATAATCTACCCTTTTGACAATGATAACTATTGATGATGGAGTTTAAACTAAACTCCTCCTATCTCATATGTTATATGGAAAAAAAACTTTGAATTTAAAAAATAATAACTTTAAATTCAAAATTGAAATAATTTTTAATCATTATCTTTGTAAAGTTGATCATTTCACTCACTTTCTTATGCATAACATTGCATACATCATATGCATTATCATAATATCATTACCCATTATATGTGTATCATTTCATGGATCATTCCAAATCATAAATATTTCAAATCATCATAAATATAACATGGATTCTCAAAACATTACAAATCATCATAACATGCATGACCCAAACATTAGATTTTTTAAATCATCATCATACATAATTTCAAATATAAAGTTATTAAGCATGATTTCAAAACATTTATATTTTCAAAACATTCATCATTTACTCATTATTATTTTCAACTCATTCATCATTACTTTTACTTCTCCCCCCTTTGTCATCGGCAAAAGGAGAAAAATACAATAACAATTTTAAAACATACAAGCTATCAATTTAGCAATTTTTTACACCACTTTAGAATATGCAAGCTAGGTATTGGCGATCAGAAAGTTATAATATTTGCTTCTACCGAAAAATGTGCAAGTTAGTAATTCTTCTTCTTTTTTGAGATGTGTAAGTTTACAAATTTTTCTTCTTGAGACGAGTAAGATTCTCTTTGAGATGTGTAAGATAGAACTTCTCTTTCTCCCATTTGTCATTATATAAAAGAAAAAAAAGGAGAAAGAATTCAATGGTGCAAAAAAATCACATGAACATATAGAAGATCAAGTCATAAATTCGAAAGATCATGAATCAATTTGACAAACCTTCTTTTGTAAGTAGAGAATCATAAGAAATGATGTTGATTTAAAGCAAGAATACCAAAAAACCATGAGTCATTTTTTTTATTTAAAAATAAAACTCAAGTTATAAAAATCAAGAAATCAAGATAATGATCGAAAAAGGATATAAGAACAATTCATGCATTCAGAAGATTTAACATGCCTAATTCTCTTCTAATAAAATCAAATTATTCCTTATTTAATGATTTTATAAAAATATCTACTAATTTATGATTTGTATTAATAAATTATGAAGATATATCATAATTATTAACATGATCTCTAATAAAATGATATCTAATATCAATATAATTATTTCTAGAGTATTGAATGAGATTCTTGGTTAAACATATTGCACTAGTATTATCACTTATTTTATAGGGATGTTCTTCATAAGGTTAGGGAAATCGAAACTAAGAGGGGCGGAATTAGTGCTTATGTAAAACGTGATTTAAAAACATCGTTCGATAAAAGAAAACGTTGGTGATTGGAAATATGTTTAAACTTAGAAAAGTGTGAAATGGATGAGTTGTCAAATCGAGGCAATATAAAGAAAAGGTAAAGAAAGAAGGCACATCGGTTTTATAGTGATTCAAGGTCATTGACCTACTATCAAGGGACAAAGTTCTAAAATCGATGTTTGATGTAGTACTTATATATGTCCGTGTCTTTCTGTTTAATTCATGCTTTTACAACATGTAGAGGAATGGTGGAAAGGCTTAACAACCCATTTTTAGTTAGGTTTGGTGGCCTTCTTAAGCTATAAAATAAAAGGCCCATCATGTAGACACTTGTGAGAGATATTCAATCAGAGTGGACCATTTTTTGACCCTTTGTTGTGCAAACCGTTCTCGAGTTTGTAAAGTCTCTTTATAATTTGCATTATCTATGAAGTGTTTCCTAGAATGTTTGCTTGTGGATCCGAAAGTGAGGTACTTACGTAACCTTTTTCTCTTTGTAGGTCCCTAGGACCATGGAGGAGTTCGGAGGTGACCTTCTTGACGGACATACAAGGTGTACCACGACTTAGGCAAAACCCGGCTAAGTAAGTGACATATGGTATCAAGAAGGACACTTTATTGAATCACTTGGCATGCAAACGTGGGGACCTAGGGGGCGCGTTGAGGGCGATGGGCAATGGCGCGTGACCATTTGGGGAAAATGAGCATGGAGATATAAGGAAAAGGACGCAGAGGAGGGCATCCAGATTGGCATTCAGGGATAGCCAACCATTAGCTAAGAGGTACCATTGAGAACAAGCAAGCGGAAGAAATCTGTAAGCGTGCAAAGGTTAGGATGGCTGAGTTTGAGCTACGACTCAATGTTGATAACTATACTTGATGGTGTTCAAGGCAAGCGGTTGGTAAAGGATGAGACCATCACAGGTGGAAGTTGATTGTGACCAAAGTTGTGCAAAGCTCAGAGATGTGAGGGGAAATTACTAATCAGGAAGAATTTGGTACTCATACTTGGGCTTATATGCGGATGATGGAATGTTCAAGCCATCTAAGGCTTAATCAAACTCGGCGCCATGGAGCATTGAAACTTTCTCTTCGCATGTGAAGGATACATCCAGGAGGCTGAAAGTGTATGAAGTTTACATGTTGCTAGGCCTTGAGTGGTGTAGTGGGGGTTGTATTGGCGTGGAGTCCTGTCCCTAGCAAGTGTGTTTGCTGGGAGAGCGAGCAATCGTGAGTTTGTTTAAAATCAGAGTAGTCAAGGGGATTTCCAGAAATGAAGAGAGGATGTTGCTCCAATGAGATAGATATCCGGGAGGATAAGTCCCGCTTCTCTCTAGAGGGAGAATCATGTGCAATAGACCACATATATTGAGGAGATACATCTCTAAAACAACAACTCCATGAAGCTCAATGGACCGCTTAGAGGCAAGCGAGTAGGTCACATGATCTTACTTGAGAGAATACATTGGTGGATGCATTGTGAGATTAAGTGGGGGAGCCAACCTAATGCAACACAAATGAAGGTACACTTGAAATCCGATATGGGATCGATTCAAGGGTCGAGGAGGTGGAATGGTGGGCGAGAGTGCCACCATCAACTCCAATGCAAAACAAAGGCCGACCCAACTTGGGAGCCGCTAACGTAACCTGGGGTGCAAAGCATGATGAAGTGAGCCAACAGCAGATGAGAAACATGGAGCGAGGCACGAGCTTTCCTTGGGGCCAGAGGTCAGGACATGAACTTCTTGGGGAGGCAAAACAGGATAATGTTGTTCCATGGTTCCTTCATTATGATGGAGCAGACCTCATCTTACATGGTGACAAAGATGAAGGACGTTTGGGCACATGCACTTATCTCGAAGCATTTGATGGAGGAACTGGGTGACTCAACTTGCGAAACAAGTTGGGTTGGCTTCGCAAGGCCTGGCAAGAGGACGCTTTGCCAAAGGCTCTTGAAGAATTGCCAATGTTGCCATGATTGAAGCCGTGCCGGAGAATTATCTTGGTAGAAAGGCGAGGCCCGTGATTCGGCATAATGGTGCACTAATTATGAGTGAAGTCGGGACTTCAGGAGCTACTAAACAGCAAACTATCCCAAAGCAGTGCTTCATCTAGGTGTGACCCAAGAGTGGGTGGATGAAGGCCGAGTGCCAAAAGAGCTAACAAAATCGAAGGTGGAAAGAGACCCTGCGATGTATTAGCAAAAGGCGTTAGCATTGAGGGGGATTATAATTCATCCAGGATTAAAATACAATAGAGATGTCACCAAGAGGCGACATGGTGGCGGACAATGATGGAACAATTGCATAATCTGATACACACGACATAGTCCCGTGAGGGATTATATCATCGGATTATATGATCAGAGAGCTCGAAGCCCCGCATTGAACAACACCGGCGACAAGAAGGGCCATGGATTCAGGGAAGCCATGAATGCCGCATGGTCTTAGTGCTTGGATGAATCTTGCATCGATGAAAGAAAGGTTGTATCGCATATAAGTGCTATGGCTGCAGGAAAAAAATTTTGAATACAAAACGGTGAGTCCTATGGGAGAGGACTTGGGATTAGGAGGTATGATCAAAGCAGATTGGAGAGTTGAACTACTCCGAGCCCATATTTAAGGGAGCCCGACAAGTAGAGGACAAGGTCAGAAATGGCGAATGTTGCTACCAAGGAAGCTAAAGAGAACAGAATGGGGTGTAAACCCTACAACATGATGAGAGGCCATGCATGGGAGTTGCATTCATCTTTTATCCACCAAAAGGAGCCGCTTGGAGAACATAAAAGTGTTGGAAGTAGGGTCGAAGGGGGCGAGGCGGCGAACCAAGTCCAAAGGAACTTAGCTACCAAAATCACAATCGGTTAGAATGGAGGTGGACTTGGAGGAGTGCCACGAGACATACCCACCGATCGTGAAGAAAAAGGATGCAGGTGTGAGATCGATAGAAAGGGCCATGGGCATGGTAGCGCCATGGTACCGCAGAAAGGGGGACTTCCAAAATCATTGATCCCTTGCTTCCTCATGGAGGGAGAGCGGCGGGTAAATAAAAGGGGCTAAGGAGGTGGAGCATGGTAGGCAAACTCCGGTACCGAGACAAGGCTAAAGGGCGGGCGAACTTTGTAAGGCCGTGTTAACAAGTTTCTCATCAAGATAGTCGAAAGTGAAAAACTTGGTCTCATGCAAGAGGCACGACCAAGGAAACGGGACGGTAAAGATACTATAATTTTTGCTGCTTGCTATTGAGTAGGGGTGGTTGATGGAAGAAGATTTACAATCCTAGAGGCAGACCAAATCTATTAGAGAATTACTCTAAATTTGGGTGGAAAACTTCTTGCATTCCAAAAGTTCATTGACATTGAGAAGGTGAATCACAAGTAGCTAACTCCAATGCAAAGGAGTGCAAATACTTTGAGTGCTTCCGAAGTGCGGAGAAAGAGAAAACGAAGGTAACCAAGAACTCGATGCATGGAGTCCTAATCCTTGAGGAGGCGAAGTCAAGCCGGTGAACTATTTTTCTCAACTCTTAAGAGAATGGGCTTAAACCGAAAACCCAATACTTTTATTCATCCAACAAGAGGAGCTCGCAGTGTTTAAAGCACCATTCAAGATATTAGAAGATAATAGTTGTCAAATCCTTACCAATGGTGATCGGTGCTATTGAGAGTAGATTATCCACTTCATTTCAACAGAATGCCAATCGAAAAGCTTAAAGTGATGTGAATCTACTCGAGTGACAACTAAATTGAAAGAAGAGTCAATGGGCAAATTTCTTGGAGGGAAAGACCCAAACTTCGGTTTACGCAGGCTGACGCTCATTAAAGCTCCAACAAGCATCGCCCAATTTCGGCATCATGAGGCATTTGAGAGATTGGCGATAGTAAGGATGGTCTTTTTCCTTCATCCGGAGGATCCATAGAACAAAAGGGATCAACATTAACTTTCGATCAACCCCACACTACAGTCAGAGTCATTCATGAGAGGAAGCAGTATAGGCGGATCAAGGTTCGATATACTCAAAACAAAGAATGGGAACTATGGAGCGCCTTCTGAAGCTTGGGAGAAGATTGAAGACTGCTACAAGGTGAGGAGCTCAGAATATCGACAAAAGCTACAGCAGGGACATCAAGGAATAATTGTGGGGGAATGTCACGGACACAGTTCAAACAGGATGTTTGATGTAGTACTTATATGTATATCTGTGTCTTTTGTTTGTTCATACCAACAGCATGTAGAGGAACGGTTAAAGGCTTAATAGCACTATTTTATTGGGTTTGGTGGCCTTCTTAGGCTTATAAATAAAAGGTCATGTCATGTAGACATTTGTGAGAGATATCTAATCCTGAATGGACCATTTTGACTTTTGTTGTGTAACTGATTCCGAACTTTAAAAAGTCCATTTTAATTTGCATTTTCTACGAAGTGTTTTTGAAATGTTTACTTGTGGATCCTGAAAGGTACTTTCTCTAACTATTTTTCTCTTTTGTAGGTCTTAAGGGACCATAGGAGGTTTCAGGGAGGCTGACCATCTTAATATCGATTATCTAGAGGTGCCGCATGACTTAAATAAAACCCAAGTCCATGACACTACATCCACTCTCGATTCCTCCCGTTTTGAGGTCATCGCCTCACCATTGATCTTCTTTCAATGGGCGAAGATTAACTATCCTCTTACAGTTTCTATTCTCCCTTTATAGGTTTAGGAGAACCAACCTTTATCTGTTCTCTTAGCCCGATTCCATCTTTGACTCCAACTCAATGTTTGATTCTTTAATTATTTTATCTTTTTCATGATTGTGAGTTAGTCCTGCATCACTTTTTCAACATATGGATTAGATTATAAATCAATTGATTTCATCATCAAAATATGAGATTTTAATAATCTCCACTTTTGATGATGACAACAATTAATATGCCTATCAAATAGTAAAACATGAATTCAAAAGAAAAAATAACTTTAAATTCAAGTGAAACAATTTTGATCATATGCATCATATCAAAATTTCATACATTGCGCATCATAGTTTCAAATTATCAAATGTAAGATGCATAAAAATCAAACATTATAACTCATCATCACTTTATGCATGATACCAAAATAAGTCAACATCACTTTAGGGCATAACATACATGATATCGAAACATTAAAATTTTCAATCATTTATCATTACTTATTACTTCTCCTCCTTTGTCATTAATAAAAAAGGAAAAAAAAGTACAACAAGTATTTGATCCATGCAAGCTAGTATTTCAACAAGTTTTATACCACGTTTAGAATATACAAGCTAGCATGTTTTGAGAATGTGAAATTAAGCAAAAATTTTATTCTTGAGATATGCAAGATAGTAAAACCTTTTTAGTTTGTGATATGGGCAGTTAACACTTTCTTTAGATGTTCAAGCACTTCTAATTTTGCTAGCATTTTTGCTTTCCCTTTTGTCAAAAAAAAAATAAGAAGAAGAAGAAGAAGAAGAAGAAGGGAAGAATTTATTCATCTAAAGAAAGAAAAAGAATTTAAGTTCGAAAGTCCATGAATCAAAGTTCTACTTTCGTAAATAGAAAGAGGAAGGATTTTATTGGAAATAATCATCACATAAAAGATCAAGTATACCAAAAGTCCATGTATAAAACTTTTACTTTCAGAATAGAAAGAGGAAGGATTCATAGGAAAATAATCATTACAAAAAAGATCAAAGCATACCAAATGTCTATGAATCAAATCTCTTCTTTTATACATTGCAAGAAGAAGGAATAATAGAAACAATCAAATTTTTTTTATGAATCATGATTTTTCTTGTGAATGTTAGGAACAGTCGATACTAAGGGGGGGTGAATTGGTATGGTGGAAGATCACGCCGGTTCTGAATATCCTCTTCATTTCATGAATCGATTTCGGAAACTTTGAAAGTGTATGCGAGTGTAGGGAATAGTAAAAGCATAGTAAAAGAGGAGAGATTAATTTGCTATAAAAATAAAGTGCTCAAAGGCATTAAAACCAGATTTTTATAGTGTTGAATTGATTTGATGATGAAGTCAATTGTAATTTATTTGATATAATCTATATGTGAGAAAAGTGTACAGGATTAACTATGATAGTAGTAAGACATGAAGCGTGAGTGTTGTGCTAGAGTCCAGATCGAGATCTCATTGGGAGTTCGAGGAGTTCACCTCAAGTCTGGACGCTGGTCAAAGTTCGGTGGGAACAATCGAGAAGTCCGGGAGCTTGCCATAGAAGCTCAATGAACTCGCCAAAAGATGCCGCAAAGTCTAGAGCTTTGGAGAGTCCGCCAAGGAGCATTACCGGAGTTCGTTTGATGCACAGGAAGCACTCAGTTTGCCGAAGAGCAATTGGATGCACCTAACAAGAAGAGTTGTGATCATGGTTAATTATCATAGTTAGAGCATAAATTGTTATTATTGGGAGGTAATCCTACTAACTTAATTAGGGGGCCAACCAGGCTTAATAGGGTTGGTTTTGGGCTGGATTGAATAGCCCAATCATCCCCGAATTCGGGTTAACGGTGGCACCGCTTGGAAAGCAATGCCCCCTCAGGTTTTGGTGGCACCACCCAAATCGGTGGTGGTACCACCGCGTTATTTGCCACGGGTGGTAGTCACTGCTAGGTGGGGAAATTCGCCAGAGCTCCTGGTCTTCGAGCTCTCATGGGGTTGTAAATAGCCAATGTTAGGTGTCAGGCGATAGTACCACCTAGTAATGGTGGTGGTGCCGTCGGGACCATGGAAACCATGATTAAACACTTTTTGGCTACATTTTTGAAGTCATTAGCCTATAAAAACCCTAATACTTGGCAGAAAGGGCACAAAACCATTGGTATAATCTTGAGCTCTTGAGCCTTAAAGTGTTGTAAAAGTTAGAGTTCTCTCCTTCATCTCTTAGCCTTGTAACCATCTAAGAAAGAGGGAGTGAAACTTATAAGGTTTATCTCTAAACCCGCAAACGGAGAAAAACAGAAAAGGTGGTTGGCCCTAAGCCTATTGAAGGAAGGCATCTAGTGGACACCGGTGACTTGGTTTGAGATGGAGGAAGTCGAAAGTGGATGTAGGTCATTATGTTCAATACAGTTGTGGTTGGCAACATGCCCAACAAATTACTAATCTGGATTATAGAACTCTGATAGGAGAATTGGGTTGAGTGGATAACAGGTTTGGGTTGTGATCAAAAGACGCTACATAAAGGGAACACGATGTTGAGATGCTTTGCAAGATCCTCTGAAGTATTTACCAATAAATTGCAATGGTGTTCATCGTTTCCTCCATCTCATTGTAAATGGGCATTTAGTATCAACCCTATCAGGTTGTCAATTAACTCTCATTCCTCCACCAATTAATCCCTCCTCGATTGTATCAAATCATCTTTGTGGCTGACTTCTCATACCAAGAGAAAAAAGTCATTCACAAATGAAAAGTATCACCAATTAATCCTCCTCGATTGTATCAAATCATCTTTGTATGACTTCTCATACCAAGAGAAGAAAAGCCATTCACAAAATGAAAAGCATTATCTCAAATTTTTTGTTTTAGGAGAGTCAAAAGAGATTTGGCTGTAAGCTCTTAAGACTTCAAACATTAAGCTCAATAATTATGTTACAAATTCAAGCCGCTTTGTCAATTAATGGGGTTAATGGTTTCCAAGTGATGAGGACTTTTTTTTATTTTTTCTTAAGTTGGGACCCTGTCACCAACATATCATTGTAATGTTAGCAAGATAATAAAATTATCATCATCAAACATCTATAATAATATAATAAAAGTTGTACTGAATATATTGTATCCAAAACTAAAAATCAATTTTTTTTGTGCTTATTACCTTGACGCTTGCTTTAAATATGTAGAGATTTGTTCAATATATCTAAACTAAATTTATTATTTTTTTTTGTCCAGCAAAACTCTTATTAGAGTTTATGATCTTTTTTTCAAATTTGTTCCTGGCGTAGTTTTATATCTAACTGCTCTAGATGTAAATCAAATGTAGTGGATCAAAAGTCAAAACTATTTGAACTATCAAAAGTCAAAAGTAAAAAAAAAGAACATTTCATTAAAGTCAGAGTTTCTGACTCAAAGAGCTTCAGGGAATCGTATTACATTTATATTAGTTGAAGAATGATATGTTGAATTCCTTATCCTTTTCATCATTTAATTGTGTTTTGATATCGCTCCTTTTAATTATTGTTATCTCTCTCGATCTTTATAAACCCATCGGTATTTATAACATTAGTGGTATAAATTCTTATATTATATTATATTTTTTGTGTAAAGTTTAATTTTTTTTTCAGGTATTATCAATCATTCCTTGAGACGCATATGGATATATGGTCTCTTGGAAAGGATTAAGACTTTCATCCTTTATTAGAAAATAATATGCTGTATTATTTTCTCAAATATATTCTTATGTTAAGTCAATGGTACCCTTTTACAAGTTGATTGTCAGATTTCTTGGACCTTGCTAATTTTGGACGTGTACTTATTCTGTTCTTATGTTATCTTAGAAGAATCACATCTTTTCACCTCAACTATAATTGTTTCTGAACTTTATCCATAAAAAGCACTTGCATCATTTTATAGATGTTCTACAAAGATAACACCTCTGGTGATTACCTAATGGTTAGTAGGTCCCCAAAAAATATCCCTTCACTCTATCCATTATAGCCCCAAGAATATATATATTTTTTAGACTTGGGATGCTTTTTTCTTTTTTCTTAGCATTATACATTATATGTACCAACTGATAGGTGTTTCAACTCAATTATTGTTGGAGTTGGCCACACCTGTAGTATAATAATGGTTTAGTTTTTATACAAAAAAGAGTTCTATTCATCCTTTGCCAGCCACATTCCATTGAGGGACTTCCTTGTACCATATGCTGCTTCCTCAATTTTCCTGAGAAAGCATCAAATCAAACCCCTGCTCATATATTATGCTCCCATTATCTATCCATAAACACTCATCCTGCCCCTTATTTAAGTTATATTCTTGCTTTTCAACTAAAAATCTGAAAATACATCAGCCTTCTTCTTCGATTAGAACCCACCTCAATATCTCCTATAATAATCATCAATAAATGGAACAAAATGATTGCTCCTAATGACTCTCAAATCCAAACCAAATATGTATAGTAAATCAGACACATTTTAATTTTATGCTGCTTACTTGTAATACAAAAAGGTAAAATTACTGATTTGAGTTCGAGAATAACGATTCCATTAGAGATAATTATCTAGCATGTCTCCCGATCCTCGATGTCTCTATATATGTTTCTCCCAAAAGCAGATTTGTTGGAATCTTCTCACCTTCGTAATAATGAATGTTTTTTTTATAATAATTCAAGTTTTCATTTTTAATATCGATCATATAACTAAGTTTATCCAAATATCTAATTGATAGTAGATTTTTTTAGGTCTTTTAACATATCGTACCTCCTTCCTGAATGGTGTGAACCATATCAATATAAATCTTTATCCTAATAGTACCAATGTCAAGCAATCTCTAAGACATGATTATTATCTAGAGAAATATAGATCCTTGATTTGGTATTGATAGAATCATTCTCATAATTGAGGTCATATGCTAAGATTTTGAATCTACTAAAAAACATCCATAAACTCCTTTTTTTTTTTTTTTTTTTTCCTTTGGAAATTATTATTGTCTTACTTTAGAACAATTCTCTTAGTTTTTTTTTTGAAAGTGTAACTCTAAGAATCTTCTAGCTAGTTTCTATCTTTTTATCTATATTTTTCTTATTCTTCTATCTTGATGCGCCCTCTTGTTATAATTTGAACACTTAGATATTTTCCTTTCTTCAAAACTTTGATATACTATGTCCATTGCTCCTACTCGGGCCATGCTCTATTGATATTTTTTTTTTTATTTACAGATAATGTCTCAGCCTATTGCAATGTTACCGATCTATCTTTTCTTATTTTATGTCTATTGTCCTTTTTTAGAACCTACAGTTACAATTATATTAAAGACTAAATTGGTTTGTTTATTAGTTAGGTTAATAATGAGTTGATCATATGAATCAAGTAGACTTGAAAAGTGTTGATTGTCTTTTCAATATCATGCTCTAGTAGAAAGTTTAGAGAATAAATTATTAAGAGTGTTGATTAATTAGGACCCGTTACATATTATACTAACGTAGGGGGTTAATTAGTGTTTTTCAAAAAAATATCAATAAAAAGCAGAATGTAAATGCAAACCTGAGTTTATAGTGGTTTACTAAATCGTGAGCTATCCACTCCCCTGATTCCTTTCTGTGGGGGCCACCAACATCCACTAACAATTTTTCTTTCAATGGGTGAAGATCAACTATCCTATTACAACTCTTTCTCATTTTTCAGGGTTTGGAGATAACCTTTATAAGTCTCACACCTCTCTTAGAATGATCACAAAAACTTAAGGAAGAGGGAGGCTTTTATCACATAGCAACTTTCAAGACTTTTTTACGACTCAAGAATCTCAAGACTTTTATTCTTAATATCATGCTTTGTAAGCAGGAAAGATTGAGGCATTTATAGGCCTCAAATGACATTAAAAATGGAGTAAAAAAGTGTCTCATCCAATTTTCAAGATCTTGTGGTTTGTTAAATCTGATTTTTAATGATGAAATCAATTGATGTGAGTTTGTAATCTAATCTATGTTTTTTTGACACGACTACCTTCAATCAAAAGATAGTTTGATTAAAGTAGGAAGAATCAATGTTAGACTAAAAGTAGAGCATGTCAAAAAGATTAGATGTCGAGACAAAGGATCGGTCATGTGTTTAGAAGGTCATGAGTTCGGACATCTAGCCAAGAAGATCGAACATTGTGCTAAGGAGATTGGATATTGTGGGAAGATAACATTACCCGATTGAGTAATTAACTGGAAGTAGGGATGACGTGCCAAATGGTTGGATAAAGCTATTTGGATGAACCAATGACATATCTGACAACATGTGATTAATGCTTCATAATAATTATCTAGATTGAAGTAGTTTTAGTTGTAATTAGGTTGATTTAGAATATAATTAAAGGCAACCAATTAAAGCCAACTAGGCCCGAATTAGAGTTATTTTGGCTAAGTGGAAGGCCCATTCAATGATCCAAAAGTTAGGTCAAGCATGGAACCACCAACGACTCAGTTTCCAAGACATAGTCTCGCGATTATGTGACGGTAGTATGCCTAGTGTTAAATAGGTGGGTACTATCATATTAGTGATGGTACTATTCAGTGTCAAAGAAATCTTGGTAGTGGTATGTCGATTACAGAGTATCCTAAAACCTTAGGGATGAGATGGTTTTGGCTCCAAATTTGAATCTATTTTGGAGTCTAAAACCCCACTCATCCCTATGGAATAAATACATCAACTAAGAACAAAAATTAAGGAAAACACTATTATAATCTTTGTGGAGAATTTTTCTCCTCCTAGCTCTAAGTGTTGATTTCAATTTAAGAGAGGAGTGAGTGGGTTGTAAAGGTTGTTATTAAAGGATTAAGAGGTCGGCACTAAGGGGGGTGAATTAGTGTGAGTGGTAAAATAACGTTTGTTTAAAACTTTTCGTCTGATAAAATTATTTCCATGAAAATCAATTTTGAAAGCTTAATAACTTGGGAAGTGTATTGACTAAGTAAAGTAGTTTGCAGTATGTAAATGACAAGAATAAAATGCAAACCAGTAGAACACCGCATAGTTTTAGAGTGGTTTAGGTCAACTTGTATTCTACATCTACTTTTCTTCCCTCCTCCTGGTGAGGTCACCCATAGGCCAGCCCACTGAAACCTTCCTTCAATAGGCAAGGTAATCACCTTTACACCCCTCTTCTCCTTTCATGGGTTTAAGAGATAACCCTTACAAGCACTCACTCTCCTCTCTACAGAATTCTAACAATTAGGAGGATTCTTACAAGAGATTTCTCTGATTCTTTTTCTTTTAAACTCTTGGTAACTTATATACTTTAACTAGGGATAAGGGGGTATTTATAGGCTTCAAGTAGATTCAAACTTGGAACCCAAAACTTTCCCATCCACAGGTTCTCAGAACCCAAGCAGTATTATACTTCTTGTGGCAAGACCAGCCCAATGTCAATCGACATTGACACAGTCTGAGTGATACCATTGCCCAGGTCTAAGCAATTTACTACCGCTGAGGGCAGTGTTGAATGACGGTATAACTGTTGGGAACACAACCACCCGGACTAGTGGTACCATTGGCAGCACCTGCCATGGGGTGGTACAACCACCAAACTAGTGGTACCATTGTGACACAATCTCAAGACCGTGCTTGTTGGGAAATCCTTGGGGGCAACATCATATCTTGCGGAAGAACAAGAAAAACAAAAAAATCCGATTCCCAAAGAGATGTTAGAAGTAGTCGTGCGAAGATGTGTACGAAAAATCCATGAAAAACATGAAAATGCGTATAGATGAATTGTGTTACCTAGGAGATCATATATCACTATTTCCTTCTGATCCTTAGGAGAGGGGTGAAGGAGGTCAAAAAATCCTCCTCTCTAGGCATTGATCCACACAATAGGGTTCTGACGGCTCCTCAAAACTCGGACCTACTTTGAGGTGGAGATGGAGAGGAGAATAGGAAAAGGCAAACAAAGCTCTCTAGCCCATGGGGCTCAAATCCCCCCCTATTTATAGGGTCCTTGTCAAACCCCTAATGGGTCCTCCCTAGTGGGTATTGGATCTGCATCCAATGAGACAAGGCTCCGTCGGATATCTCATATCCCACCTCTATTCATCCTTAATGCCTACCATATGTGTGTGACCCTTTGAAGGCTCAATATCCGGTGGCTGTGAGTCATACAATGAGAACCTTCTAACTTCAAAGAATTATTATCTCTGTAATAATTCACTCACTCATCGACTCCTTCTGGGCGTACTAAGGCCACTCTGTAGTCCCCCAGACGATCTGAGGGAATCCAATCCATTGGACACATCATCCTCGATTACCGTGTACCTATAGTCCCTCATCCATCTAATATACCGAGGCCGTATATCGAGCATGGTGTTGTCGGAACCACATGGTTTCTTCTCTAGGTCTCGCTCTAATCGGATTCTCAGGAGAACTCTTTCTCTCTCAACTCGAATGACCCTAGCCGAGGATTTGTCGAGCAAGAACACATGGGATATTCCTCTCATGGCCCGTAGAGTGGATGATCCTCTGCCGACACTCAATAGCCCTCGTGGGTAGACTACCACTCCTGATGACCAAAACTAGATGCAGGACAGCCAAAACCTATAAGTGCGGTATCAAAAGAGTGGAGCACTCATACAAGACATCCTTGGTGTCTTAAGTCTAAGGACCCGGATACACCACTAGGACTACGAATCACTTTGTCGACAATAAGGCATCATCAACCATCCAGCATTCCGTGGCGGATCAATCGATGAACTCATTCTCCAATGAGCACCTATACTATATCCCTAGTGTCCCTATACAAGCACTATGAGACCAGCTGCATCCATCATATGGACGGGTATCTGACACACCGTCTATCCGGTTATCGATATCCCTCTCGGTATCCTATGGACCGGGACTATTTAGGATATGTGTTTAAGGTGAATCGATCTCACTATCGTGATCTCATCACGATCCGATTCCCCATTGCATAAATCCAAGGACATCACAATATATGTATGCATTTATGCAATAGTTATAAAGTGATATATGCCAAAATATAATAAGCAAAAGATTTTATATTAAATCACACGTGCCATCACTCACGTGATTGGCTTCTTTGGGCACCTATGACTAGTAATCTCCCACTTGACCTAAAAGCCAATCACCTATGTCCCAGATCCCCATCGGACCCACAGACCTTCAAAACAAATTTGAGACAACGGCTTTGTTGGTGGATCTGCAATGTTATCTCTGGGATGGAACTCTTTCCACTACTACATCTCCTCGGTCACGGTCTCTCGATAAGGTGGAACTTCCTCAGAACATGCTTAGATTTCTGATGAGACCTAGGTTCCTTTGCTTGAGCAATGTGCCTGTTGTTGTGTTGATATAGGGAGATCGGCTCTTAGCTGCAAGACGCGACTCCCAAATCTGTGATGAACTTTTACCCAAACTCCCTCCTTTGCTGCATCTGGATGCGACAATGTACCTCCGCCTGTGGTCGAATCAACAGTGGTATCTTGCTTGGAACTCTTCAATTACTGCTGCTCCTCCATTCAAGGTGTACACATACCCAAATTGACTTGCTATCATCGACATCGGACTGAAATCTTGAGTCGGTGTAGCCTTTAACCTTAAGGCTATTACCTCCATATACTAGTAAAAGATCCTTAGTCCTTCTCAAGTACTTAAGGATACACTTTCTTGCTTTCCATGCTCAAGCACGGATCTGCGATACTACTCATGACACTTTCGAGCATGCGCTATATCAGGGCCTAGTACATAGCATGACATACATGATAGACGCTATTGTTGAGGCATAAGGTATCATATCCATGTTAGCTCTTTCTTCTAGAGTCTTTGGGGACATACTGGTAAGAAAAAGCGATATCCCATGTCTCATCGGTATGAGACCTCTCTTGGAATTTTTCATGCCAAACCTTTTGACAATGGTTTCTATGTACCTGGTTTTTGGACAAACCAAGCATCCTCTTGGATCTATCTCTATAGATTCTAATCCCCAAAATATAGGATGCTTCCCCTAAGTCCTTCATGGAGAAGTGTCTAGATAACCAAACCTTTCTTGTGGATAGCATTCCTACATTATTCCCAATGATCGATGTCATCCACATACAACACCAAAAGGTGATAGCCTCATCTTAGTTCTTAACAAGTCATAAGATCTGATTGCCTCATCAAATCTTATGTTCCAACTTGAGGAAGCTTGCTTTAATCCATAAATGGATCTAAGCAACCTATACACCTTATCTGGACAGGTTCTTGGACACGTATCCCTCAGGTTGCATCATATACCCCTCCTCCTCGAGGTTCCCATTGAGGAATGCAGTTTTCACATTCATCGCGGATCTCCGTAATCATAGTATTCTGCAATAGCCAATAGAATTCTCATGGATTTTAGCATTATTACGTGAGAAGGTTTTGCGTCATAGTTAACACCTTGCCTTTGACGATACCCCTTAGCCACTAGCCTTGCTTTATAGGTCTTTACCTTTCCATCTACTCCGATCTTTTTCTTAAAAGATCCACTTGCAACCGATGGGTACAATACCTTGGCCATCAACTAGGTTCCAAACCTTATTGGGTACATAGAATCCATCTCGCATTCATGGCTTCTTGCCACTTCCGGAGTCTATACTCATAAATAGCCTCCTCGTGGTCTCGAGGATCAATATCCTCTGCATCCTCTCCTCTAATATGTCCCATATATCTCTCGGGAGGATGGGATACTCTATCGAACTGCGTAAAGTTGAAACTTGTGTATTAGGTATCCAAACGGACTGGGTCAGAGTGGTGCTTGAGCTTGGTTCTCCAACCTCCTCTCCAATCCTATCATTCTCCCACTATCTCCGCCAAAGAATGTATTCCTTCTCAAGGAACACTGCTCTCTTAGCTACAAAGACCTTTTGGTCCTCGAGATGATAGAAATAATACCCACAAGTTTCCTTGGGGTATCCCACAAATTTGCATCGCTCTATCCTTGATTCTAACTTATCGGGGTTGTGTCTTTTAACATGTGTAGGGTAGCCCCAAATCTTAACAACCTTAAGATCAGGCTTCTTCCCTTTCCATATCTCATATGGTGTAGAAACTACCGACTTAGTTGGAACTTTGTTCAGAAGGTAACTGCGGTTTCTAGGGCATATCCCCAGAATGAGATGGGTAGGTCAGCGAAACTCATCATGGACCATACTATATCTAATAATGTACGATTTCTCCTTTTAGAGACACTATTGAGCTGAGGTGTATAAGGAGGTGTCCATTGGGATAATATCCCATGGTCCTTGAGGAACTGAGTGAACTCTGTACTTAAGTACTCACCTCCTCGATCTGATCGAAGAGTTTTGATACTCTTTCCAGTCTGGTTTTCCACCTCATTCTTATACTCTCTGAATTTCTCAAAGGCCTCGGACTTGTACTTCATTAAGTACACATATCCATACCTTGAGAAATCATCAGTAAATGTAATGAAGTAGGAGTAACCTCCAATGGCATGAGTTGACATGGGTCCACATACATCACTATGTATGAGTTCCAACAACTCAGTGGCTCTCTCTCCAGTTCCACTAAATGGAGAGTTGGTCAGTTTTCCCACTTAATGCAAAGGCTTACAAGTTGCATATGACACATAGTCGAATGGATCTAGATATCCATCATTTAGCAACTTTTGAATCCTTCTTTCATGGATGTGACCTAGCCTACAATGCCATAGGTATGCACTTGCTCAACTCATTTTCTTCATTTCCTTTTGGACACATTTACATTCATGATATGTGGAGGGTGTCTAATATAAATAAACCATTATGCAATGTTCCTTTCATGATGATCTTATCATCTAATAATATCGAAATGAACCATTGTTCTCAAAAACAAATTTATATCCACTAACCATTAAACATGAAATGGAGATAATGTTTTTGATAATAGAAGGAACAAAATAACATGCATCTAATGTAATAAAAGTTCCACTAGGCAGATGTAGGGCTTACCTGCCAACAGCTACTACTACAATAACTTTTGCTTCATTACCCATCTTGAGGTCCATCTCGCCTCTCTCTAGTCTCCTAGGCCTTGCCCGAACACAATATTAATTGCATATATGATAAGCACTACCGGTATCCAATACCCATATGTTATCATAAGAGTCCGACAAATGGAGATCATCATGAATGTACCTAAAGCTTCATCAAGCTTTTTTGTTTCACCCCCTTTCTGCAAGGTACTCTTTGCAGTTTCTCTTCTAGTGCCCATCTTTACCACCGATGGAAGCACTGGCCTTTGTCCTTTGCTGGGTCTTTCTTAGCAACCTTTGCTTTACCTGGTTTGACCTTGCCCTTTCCCTTCTTAAGGGACCTTTCTGCTTTTCTTTTCCTTTTGGTCTCACCAATGTAGAGAACTGGCTTCTCTTTCTTGATAGTACTCTCTGCCTCCCTCAACATATTGAGAAGCTCTGGGAGAGTCATTTCAAGCTTGTTCATATTAAAATTCATTATGAACTGTGAAAAGGAATCTGGTAGGGACTGAAGCACAATATCCACACACAAGTTATCCTCTAGGACCATTCCTAGACCTGTGAGTTTCTCTATCCACTCAATCATCTTTAGGACATGGTTCTGAACCGATGTCCCCTCAGTCATCCTAGTGCGGAAGAGGCTCTTAGATATCTCATATCGCTGAGTCCTTCCCTGTTCCTCAAATAATTTACGGACATGTAGGTGAATAGATCTGGCATCCATCTTTTCATGTTGTCTCTGTAACTCAGGAGTCATAGAGCCCAACATATAGCACTGAGCAAGAGTGGAGTCATCAATGTACTTCACATAGTGAGCGATCTCATCCTCGTTTGCCCCTTCTTCGGGCGCATGCATCATCAGACAAGGGCGCATAATGATTTTCTTCGCCGTGAGAACAATTCTCAAGAGTTACTGAAGTCAATCCGTATAATTTGGACCCGATGGTGATGCTGACATCAAGTATGCCACGTAAGGGATTTGAAAGCGACATTTTCTGAAAAATAAAGATGCAAAGAAATGAATAATATGCAGATTTTACAAGAAATAAACTATCAAGATATGGACTTCTATCTTAATATGCTCCCACTATTTTACTAACGAGTCACGCGACACCCTCGAAAGACATGAAACGGAAGTCTCCTGCAGACTTCTAGTGGGAATCGAGATCCAATCGGCTCTTAGTGTAACCTCTCGAAGGACTCGACCAATCACACTAAAGCCTAAAAGGTAGGCAACTCTTGTCGATCACAACTCCTTGTGATTCCCTGTCCTGTTCGCCTCCAAATCACCATGGCCTCGAGGGACTCGACCAACCATGATGCTCTCGGTAAAGTCAACACCTTCGTTACAAGATGAGTCTCGATTTGATGATATACCATCGAGGGACTCGACCAAGTATACCATGCCCTTAGGTCACCGGTGACATCTCTATGTCATAAGCAAGATAGCGAATCGCGATATAGGTGAGTCTCGAGGGACTCGACCAACTCAACCTATATTGGGAATCGGTTCCTACTTATAACGATGGAAGGCCACGTGAGTCAATCTAATTGCCTCACGTTTACCGACTTAATATTATCGAGAGATGTTTCTATGATTTGGTCTCATAATATGACATGTCACATATATACATATTTATTATATATCTACATCGCATGCAAATATATATACATATCTAGTATGTGTATAAGCAATTACACCATATGATCATGGACCACAACTTAATATGATTAGGCCTGAGCCAGTAGGCCTAATAACTCACATCAAGATCTATGTGTGCAACGGTGCATCTCCATGCCCTGTGATCGTCCATTTCGTCCTTGTCGGTTCCGTCGACATCTTAATGCATCTTCATGCATCCGCGATCGTCCGTCTCGTGGGTCCTTCTTATCGCATCCACGCTCCTGGCTGTGCCTCTCCTCATGATTACAACTTAATCATAGGCACGCAGTCTCGGCGATAAATAAAACGAAATATAATGGAGGTTCGCAGACCTCAATAATAATAATCACAGGTACACACATCACACGGTCCATGATCATCCGTCCACACATCATACATCACATGTATAAATAATCATCATCATGTCGGACTAATAGATAATAATAATAAAAAAAATAATAATCAACTAAACCTTTTAATTAATTAATATTTTCTGAAATCAGGGACATTATAGGGAATTTCTGAATTTATAGGGGTATTTTCATAATTTGGACAAAAGACAGAAATTAGAATTTCTCAAATTCCGAGGGGCAAAACTGTCTTTTGCCCATAAAACCCTAATGCCCTTTCCCCTTTTTGCTCTTTGCCGCCAGCCGACAGGGTGGGGCGGCGGCAGGTCGGCTTGGGCGAGGGAGACCGCCCTGCTTTCGCCCTGAGGCACGCCCTCTGGCAGCTAGCCGCTGCGGTGGGTGGTGCCCCTTTGGGCGCCGTCGCCTCAGGGCAGGGGCGGTCTTGTCCCACCGTGGCGACCGCCTGTGGGGGTTTACCATGGAGCAAAAGCGTGGCGCTATCCATCTTCATGGCGCCTCCCCGTGGGTTGCTGCCTATGGCTGCGTTGCACGCCGATAGATCGAGGGGCAGCAACTGTTGCTGCCCTTCCTTGTTTTTTTTTGTCAACAATTTTGACGTCAAAATTCTTCCTAAACACAACACACGATTCAAAACCAATCATTCGCACGAACAACCCGGCTCGATACCACCACCGGAAAATCCTTGGGGCATCATCATATCTTGGCGGAAGAATAAGAAAAACAAAATCCCGATTCCCAAAGAGATGTTCGTCGTCGTCGGCGAAGATTGGTACGAAAAAAATCATGAAACATGAAACTGCATATAGAGTAGATTGTGTCACCTAGGGAGATCGTATATCCCTCAAGTTTCCCTAGCAGATCCTTAGGAGAGGGTGAAGGAGGTCAAGCGTCCTCCTCTCTAGCGGTGATCCACACAGCCGAGGGGTTCGCGGACGGCGCTCCTTAAAACTCTAGACCTACTCGAGGTGGAGATGGAGAGGAGAATAGGAAAGGGCAAACAAAAGCTCTCTAGCCCATGGGGCTCAATCCCTCCTATTTATAGGGTCCCCACAAAACCCTAATGGGTCCTCCCTAGTGGGTATTGGATCTGCATCCAATAAGACAAGGGCTCCGTCCGGATATCTCATATCCAGAACCTCTATTCATCGCAATGCCTACCATATGTGTGTGTGACCCTCTAGGCCCAATATCGAAAGCTGGGCGTGAGTCATACCGTCGAACTCCTTCTAACTTCGAATTAATTATTATCTCTAATAATAATTCACTTCGACTCATCGACTTTTTAACGTTGCTAGGCCACTACGCCGTAGTCCCTAGACGATACTGGGGGAATCCAATCCATTGGACCTGTCATCCTCAATTACCGTGTACCTATAGTCCCTCATCCATCTAATATACCGCTAGACCGATATCGAGCATGGTGTTGTCGAACCCACATGGTTTCTTCTCGAGTCTCGCTCTAATCGGATTCTCCCGAGAACTCTTTCTCTCTCAACCCGAATGACCCCGGCCGGGATTTGTCTGAAGCAAGAACACATGGGATATTCCTCTCATGACGCCAGTGGATGATCCTCTATCGACACTTTCAATAGCCCTCGTGAAGGTCGACTACCACTCCCCAATGACCAACTGTACTAGATCTGGGATAGCCAAACCTATAAGTTCGGTATCAAAGAGTGGAGCACTCATATAGGACATCCTTGGTGTCTCAAGTCTAAGGACCAGATACACCACTAGGACTACGGAATCATTTGTCGACAATGCGGCATCATCAACCATCCAAAGATTCCGTTAAGCGGATCAATCATGAACTCATTCTCCAATGAGCACATTATCTTTGTATCCCTAGTGTCCCTATACAAGCTGCTATGAGACCAGTTTGCATCTATCATATGGATGGGTATATAGCACACCAAAGATGTCCGTTATCACGATATCCCTCTCGAAAAACCTATGACCGGGATTATTTAGGATATGTGTTTAAAGGTGAATCGATCTCACTATCGTGATCTCATCACGATCCGATTCCCATTGCACAAATCCAAGGACATCACAATATATGTATGCATTTATGCAATAGTTATAAAGTGATATATGCCAAAATATAATAAGCAAAAATATTCTATATTAAGTCACACGTGCCATCACTCACGTGATTGGCTTGCTGGGCACCTATGATTAGTAGTGCTACGTCGGTGAGACTTCTTGGGGAACTGTTTGGGCCTCTTATTGGGCCCAACACAATTCTTACATAGGCCTAGCTGGCCCCTAATTGGGTTGACCCAAATCCAAGCCCAATTACGTGCTAACTATGAAATCCTAAGATATTTGCTAAGCTAAACAAGTCCCTATGTCTATTCTTCCGGCGAGCTTCCGGCGATCATCCGGCGAACTTCCGACAATCTCTCAGCAATGTTCCCGCGGACTCCCGACAAGCTCCTGGACTTCACAACGATCTTTTTAAAGAGTTTTAATGAGCTTCTCTGGAAAGCTCCGAGGCTTCTCGGCTGGTTCCGTCAGAACTTCCGACGAACGTCCGAACTTCCAACAAACTCTCGAACTCCCAACGAAGTCGCGTCCTTGACTTCGGGACTTCATTTTGCTTCATGCCTTGCTATCATAGTTAATCCTGCACATGTAAAATATACTTCGATTTAGACAATTAATACTAAGCATTAATCAAGTTGTCCGGTATGTCATTGGTCCCTCGACGCTTCGTCCGATTCTTCGGTGCATCATCCTCTCTTACGGCCTATTGCCTAATTGGCTAGTTGACTCCGCAACTCCGATATCGTTGGCGCAATATCCGCTCTTCTTGGCCCGATGCCCGAATCCACAGCCTGAAGCCTTCTATCGATACGTCTACCCTTCCTCCGGCCCGACGTCCAATCTTCTGACATGTTTTCCTCCAGCACAACATGATTTTTTCTGCTTTAATTATCTTATCCTGATCGAAGCATCCTATGTCACTCAAAATGTAGATTAAAACATAAACATATATCGATTGTTTTTATTATCAAAATCCGAGATTCAACAGTTATCTCATAAACCTGTGAAAAGGAGAAAAGAGTTGTAAGAGGGTAGTTGGTCTTCACCCATTAAAAAAAGACCGATAGTGAATGTCGGTGGCCTCAACAAAGGAGGAATCGGGAGTGGACGTAGGTCACGATGACCGAACCACTATAAAATTGGTGTGCACTTTCTTGTTGCTTTTCATTATTATTGTTTTCTACTTTATTTGCTTATTACTCTTATTCTACGTCAAGCACACTTTCAATACCTTTTCCGATACATTTTTATCAAGCCAAAAATTTCGAATCGACTTAATTTCTACGATAGCACTAATTCACCCCACTCCCCCCCCCTCTCTTAGTGCTATTCACGATTCTAACTATTGGTATCAGAGCCAAGGTTTTTCTCATTTGGTTTAACACCTAAGAGAAATGACTTTTACTAGTAGTCAAAAGGGTCTTTCTATCATTCATTCTCCTATGTTTAATGGGACGGGCTACACGCATTGAAAAACTCGAATGAGAGTTTTTCTGCTTTTATTAGATTTTAATTTATGGAATATCATTGAAAATAATTTTTAAAAATTTTTTAATCCAATGAACGAATGGAATGATCTGGAGAAGAGAACTTTTTCTTTGAATGCTAGAGCTTTGAACGCTCTATTTTGTGTTTTGAACAAAAATGAGTTTAACATATTTCTTTATGTGAAACTGTACATGAGATTTGGCACACACTAGAAGTAACTCATGAAGGTATGAATAGAGTTAAAGAGTTTAAAATAAATCTTTTAATATATTATTTTGAACTATTTCGAATGAAGCCAAGTGAAACTGTTGTTGACATGTATATCCATTTTATGAATGTTGTCAATAGTTTAAAAGCTCTTGGCAAATATTTTTTGAATCTTGAACTTGTTAATAAAGTTTTACGATTACTTTCTAAAAGTTAGGATTCGAAAGTAACTGTAATACAAGAGACAAATAACCTAAATAATTTTCTGCTTGAAGAACTTACTAGTTCATTGATGACATATAAAATGATGTGTAAGACACATGATGAACATAATAAACATGAGAACAACCTTTCAAAGAATAGGAAGGATTTAACACTTTGTACAAATGAAGACCACTTGAGCGAAAGTTCAAGTGATAATGACTTTGAACTTCTCACAATAAAATTAAAGAAGCTCATAAAACAAGAATCTAAGAATAAAAATGAACTTAAAAAGGACAAAACAACTTGCTATGAATATAATCAGCTGAGAATCTTCAAAAGTGAATGTCCATAAGTAAAGAAGAAGCTACAAAAGAAGAAAAAAGTACTCAAGGCTACTTGGGACGATTCGAGTACATCCAAATAAAAGAAGCAAACCGATAAAGAAGAGGTGGCAAACTACGCCTTGGTGGCTTTTGACAACAAGATAAGTAACTCAACCAAAACCCCTTTACTTTACTATAAAATTACTAGATGCATTTTATGAGTTATTTTTAAATTAGTGTATAAAATTCAAAAAAAGGGGAGGGGGGGATTATGCTTCCCTTTCTAGTGATTTTAAAAAATTCAAAATTTAAGCATGACAATTGAATGAAGAGTTAGATTCACTTAAAAAAGAAAAATGTATTACTATAATAAACAATAATAAAGGAAAGATCATGATTGAAACTTGATGATTTTTGTTATAATGAATCTTTTGATTGAAAATGGTTTATGGTTACACAAACAATAATCTATTGATCTTGATGATTTTTGTATTACTTTTCGGTTTTAAATGATGATCCAATGCTTTTGTATGGAAGATTAGGGCATGCTAGTATAAAGTCAATCACACAAATTGAAACTAAAGAATTTTAGCTATTTTTAATCTCATAGGAATCAATGTACATTATTTTTAATGAATTTTTCAAATATAAGAAAAGTGATTTTGATGATGAGTTTGGAGTTGACAAATTGAATTTGAATGAAAATTTTCCAACAGAATCATGAACCTTCTTTTGATTTCTCTACTTGAGGTATCTTTTATCAGAATCAAAATTATCCAAATGAATTATGATCATTCTTTTCATTACAACTTGAAAGTTTTCCATGAATCAAGATTTATTCCTTTCTCTAAAGAAGAGATTCATCCAAACGAATCTTAATTCTTTCGCTTGATATTTATAAATTAAGATTTATTATGAATCAAGATTTTTCATTAATTATCCTTATTGAATCTTATATTTTGATGATGAAACTAATTGATAAGTATTTTATGATTTAATCTACATTTTGAGTGACGCAGGATGCTTCGATCAAGGAGAGACAGTTAAAGCAGGAAAAATTATGTTGGGCCGGAGGAAAATATGTCAGAAGATTAGATGTCGAGCTGGAGGATCGATCGATATATCAACAGAAGGCTTCGGGCAATAGATTCGGGCATCGGGCCAAGAAAAGCGGATATTGCGCCAAGGATATCGGAGTTGCGGAGTCAACTGACTGATTGGGTAATAGGCCGCAAGAGAGGACAAAGCATCGATGGACCAATGATATGCTGGACAACATGATTCAAGCTTAGTAATAATTGTCTAGATCGAAGTGTGTTTTTACATGTGCAGGATTAACTATGATAGCAAGGCATAAAGCAAAATGAAGTCTTGGAGTCAAGAACGTGATTTCGTTGGGAGTTCGAGAGTTTGTCGGAAGTCCGGACGTTCATCGAAAGTTCTACAGGAACCAGGCGAAAAGTCTCAAAGATTGCTAGAGAAGCTCATTGGAACTCACTAAGAAGATCGTCGTGAAGTCCAAGAGCTTACCGGGAGTCCGTTGGAACATTGCCGAGAGATCGTCGGAAGTTTGCCGGAAGCTCGCCGGAAGAAACTAGACTTACGAACTTGTTTAGCTTAGGAAATGTCTTAGAATTTGTAGTTAGCATGTAATTGGGATTGGATTTGGGCCAACCCAACTACGGGCCAGTTAGGCCTATGTAAGAACTGTGTTGGGCCCAAATAGTGACCCAAGAAGTGGCACCGTCGTGGCACAGTCTTCGAGACTATGTCAAGCAATGGTACTGCCAATCTGTGTGGTGGTACCACCCTTGGCAGGGTGCCAAGCAATGGTACCGCCCAGTGGCCCAATGCCAAGTGGTGGTACCGCTAGATTGGGCGGTGGTACCACCTAGTGCAGTGTCAGTATCAGACTGACACTAGCGGTGGTATTGCCCGAACCCAAGAAACCCGAGATGAGATATTTTTAGGCTCTAAGTTTGAATTAACTTGAGGCCTATAAATACCCCTTTCAGCCCTGATTAACACACACAAGCACAAAGAGTTTAAAAGTGAAGAAACGCTGTTGCAATCACTTGAAAAATCCCCTCCTCTATCTAAGTCTAGAATTCTGTTTAGGAGGAGTGTACGTGCTTGTAAAGGTTATCTCCTAAACCTGTGAAAAGGAGAAGAAGGGTGTAAAAGGTGATTGGTCTTCACCTATTGAAGGAAGATCGATAGTGGATTCCGGTTGCCTCGACGGAAGAGGAATCAGCAAAGTGGATGTAGGTCACGACGACAGAACCACTCTAAAATCTAGTTTGTATTTTGTCTTGAGCAATTTACTTTACTACAAACCATTTTACTTGCTTATTGCCTTCAGTACATTGATGAACATGCTTTCAAGTTAAGCATTTTTGAGTTCGGCTTTTATCATACGAAAAATTTTCGGAACCGACGTATTTTACCGCTGCACTAATTCACCCTCTCTCTTAGTGTTGACTCTGTTCCTAATAGTCCTCCTATGATTCTTCTTGGTATTTTTTAAAGAAAAGATGTATTCAAATTAACCATGATATTCCACTTATCTTCTTGATGTTATAACTTCAATTTTATGATGTACAATTGCCTTGTATTTATTATTTATATATCTCATATTATGATTGAATCATTGATGTAAAAAAGTAAAAAATTATACTATTATATTCTTCCTTTCTCTTTGACAATAACAAAGGAGGAAATAGTCTTGCTAGCTTTCAAAAGGAAACAAAAATTGCTAGCTTGCACATTGCAAAAGAAAACAAAATTTGGTTGCACATCTTGCATAAGAAGTAGAAACTTGCTATCTTGCATATCTCAAGAGAAAAGTATTAGCTTGCTCATCTCATAAGAGAAGTAAAGTTTGCTAGCTTTCACATTTCAAGAAAATACAAAAATATAGTATCTTGCATATCTCAAAAGATGCAAAAATTTTGCTATCTTTCATATCTGAAAAACTTGCTAGCTTGCATGATGATATATACAATGATATTTTAAAATCTTAAAATTATATTTATAATGCAGTAATTTGAAATTATATTTCAAAAACTTTCTAGTTGCACTTCTCCTTATTTTTTATGACAAAGGGAGAGAAGTTATGATGATGATTATGCATAGTGTACTTTGAATATATCATGAAATACTCATGATTTTAAGATACATACAATAATGTGATTAATTAGTTCTTTCAATACATATGCATGCAATGATGAAATAGTCATGATTTTTTGAATTCAAAGTTTCTATCAATGTGACATATTGATAGGGGGAGTTTAGTTTAAACTCCATCATCAATTGATTGTCATCATAAAAAGAGAGAGATTATTGAATCTCAGATTTTGATGATGAAATCAATTGATGAGTTTATGATCTAATCTACGTTTTGAGTGATGCAAGACTAGCTTCGATCAAGGAGAGGCAATTTGATTAAAGTAGGAAGAATAAATGTTGGATCAAAGTGGAACATGTTAGAAGATTGGACATTGAGCCGAAGGATCGGTCGTCATGTCAGAAGAAGGCTTTATGCCATGAGTTCAAGCATCGAGCCAAGAAGATTGAATATTGTGTTATGGAGATCAAATGTTGCGGGAAGACAATATGCCAATTGGGTAATATGTCAAAGGAGAGGACGATGCACTGAAAGGTCGGACGAAGCGTTGGATGAACCAATGATATGTCAGACAACATGTGATTAATGCTTTATAATAATTATCTAGATCAAAATAATCTTAGTTGTAATTAGGTTGATTTAGAATATAATTAGGCTAACTCAATTAGGGGTCAATTGGGCCCGAATTGAGGCTGTTTTGGGCTAAGTAAAAGACACTTTCAATGACCCAAAAGTTGGGTCAAGCGATGGAACCGCTAGCAGCTCAATCTCCAAGACATAGTTTCGTCAAGCGATGGTACCACTAGACTTGGTGATGGTACCACCCAATGTCAAAGAGTACTAGCGGTGGTACCACTAGTATACCGGAAACCCGGGATGAGATCATTTTAGCTCCAAATTTGAATCCATTTAGGGCCTATAAAAACCCCACTCATCTCTGCTCAGTAAACACATTAATTGAGAATAAAAATAGGGAAAAATACTATTACAATCTTGTGAGAATTTCCCTCCTCTAGCTCTAAGTATTGATTTCAGTTTAAGAGAGGGGTGAGTGGGTTGTAAATGTTATCTTCTAAACCTATGATAAGGAGAAAAAAGTTGTAAGAAGGTAGTTGGTCTTCGTCCATTGAAAGAAAACTGATAATAGATGTCGGTGGCCTCAACAAAGGAGGAATCGGGAGTGGACGTAAGTCACGATGGCCAAACCACTATAAAATTGATATGCACTTTCTTGTTGCTCTTCATTACTATTATTTTTTTTACCTTAATTGCTTATCACTCTTATTTTAAGTCAAGCACACTTTTAATATCTTTTCTGATACATTTTTATCAAGCCAAAAGTTTCGAATCGACTTAATTTTTGCGATAGCACTAATTCACCTCCCTCTTAGTGGAATTCATTATCCTACAACGATACCACCACCATTATTAGGCGGTACCACCATTTGTCAAATTGATAACTAGAAAGTACCACTACCTATCAGTTTGACACTGGGCAACAGCACCACCCAGTTTGATGATACCATCGTTTGACAAGGTCTCGAAGATTGGGCTCAGTGGTACCATCACTAGTTTGAGCGGTACCACCACCCAAACAGCCTGGGAGGTCGAGCCTCAAGCGGAGCCATCGCTAGCCCTAGCGGTGCCACAGCCTAGGCTAGCTAACGGTTACTGAATGAGCCTTCCACTTGGCCCAAAATAGCCCCAACTCAGGCCCAATTGACTCCTAATTGAGTTAATAGAGTTAAATCTAAACCTAACTCAAATTAAGATCTAACTTGGATGATAAAGACTTAAACAATTACAAGATATTAAATCTAAGTTATCTGGCTTGTCATTTGTTCATCCGAACTCCTGCAAACTTCCGACGAACTTTCGACACATCGTCCGAACCTTCAGCGTATCGTCGGATCCATCAACAAGTTGACTCCCGCAACTTCTGATCTTGGGGCAATGGCCGATTCTTCCAACTCGATGCTCATTTTCTAACTCTGGCCCAATGTATGATTCTTCTTACTTCAATCATTTTGTCTTTCCTAATCGAAGTTAGTCATACATCACTTTTCTTAAATAGCACATTAAACTGTAAACTTATCAATTGCTTTTATTATCAAAATTAAAGATTCAATAATCTTACCCTTTTTGACAATGATAACTAATTGATGATGGAGTTTAAACTAAACTCCTCCTATCTATATGTTATATGGAAAAAAACTTTGAATTTAAAAAATAATAACTTTAGAATTCAAATTGAAATAATTTTAATCATTATCTTTGTAAAGTTGATCATTTCACACTTCATATGCATAACATTGCATACATCATATGCATTATCATAATATCATTACTTACATTATATGTGTATCATTTCATGGATCATTCCAAATCATAAATATTTCAAATCATCATAATATAACATGCATAATTCTCAAAACATTACAAATCATCATAACATGCATGATACCCAAACATTAGATTTTAAATCATCATCATACATAATTTCAAAATATAAAGTTATTAAGCATGATTTCAAAACATTTATATTTTCAAAACATTCATCATTTACTCATTATTATTTTCAACTCATTCATCATTACTTTTTACTTCTCCCCCTTTGTCATCGACAAAAAGGAGAAAAATACAACTAACAATTTTTAAAACATACAAGCTATCAATTTAGCAATTTTTACACCACTTTAGAATATGCAAGCTAGGAAGTATTAGCGATACGAAAGTTAGCAATATTTGCTTCTACTTGAAATGTGCAAGTTAGTAATTCTTCTTCTTTTTTGAGATGTGTAAGTTTACAAATTTTTCTTCTTGAGACGAGTAAGATTCTCTTGAGATGTGTAAGATAGAACTTCTCTTTCTCCCATTTGTCATTATATAAAGAAAAAAAAGAGGAGAAGAATTCAATGGTGCAAAAATCACATGAACATATAGAAGATCAAGTCATAAATTCGAAAGATCATGAATCAATTTGACAAACCTTCTTTTGTAAGTAGAGAATCATAAGAAATGATGTTGATTTAAAGCAAGAATACCAAAAAACCATGAGTCATTTTTTTTATTTAAAAATAAAACTCAAGTTATAAAAATCAAGAAATCAAGATAATGATCGAAAAAGGATATAAGAACAATTCATGCATTCAGAAGATTTAACATGCCTAATTCTCTTCTAATAAAATCAAATTATTCCTTATTTAATGATTTTATAAAAATATCTACTAATTTATGATTTGTATTAATAAATTATGAAGATATATCATAATTATTAACATGATCTCTAATAAAATGATATCTAATATCAATATAATTATTTCTAGAGTATTGAATGAGATTCTTGGTTAAACATATTGCACTAGTATTATCATATTTTATAGGGATGTTCTTCATGTTAGGACTGAAATCAGCACTAAGAGGGAGCGTGAATTAGTGCTTATGTAAAAACGTTGGTGATTTAAAAACATCGTTCGATAAAGAAAAACGTTGGTGATTGGAAATATGTTTAAACTTAGAAAAAGTGTGAAGTGGAGTGAGTTGTCAAATCAGTAGGCAATATAAAGAAAAAGGTAAAGAAAAGAAGGCACATCAGTTTTATAGTGATTCGGTCATCGTGACCTACTATCACGGACAAAGTTCTAAACACGATGTTTGATGTAGTACTTATATATGTCCGTGTCTTTCTGTTTGTTCATGCTTTGCACAACATGTAGAGGAATGGTCGAAGGCTTAACAACCCCATTTTAGTTAGGTTTGGTGGCCTTCTTAAGCTTGTAAATAAAGGTCGTATCATGTAGACACTTGTGAGAGATATTCAATCTGTAGTGGACCATTTTGACCCTTTGTTGTGCAACCGTTCAGAGCTTGTAAAGTCTCTTTATAATTTGCATTATCTATGAAGTGTTTCCTAGAATGTTTGCTTGTGGATCCCGAGTGAGGTACTTTCTGTAACCCGTTTTCTCTTTTGTAGGTCCTAAGGGACCATGGGAGGTTTCGGAGAGGCTGACCTTTGCGGACGGACATGCAAGGGTGCCACCTGACTTAGGCAAAACCAGCTAAGTCAGTGACATATGGTATCAGAGTAGGACAAGCACTTATTGAATCACTTGGCATGCAAACGTGGGGGACCTAGCAGGGCTACGTTGAGGGCAGTCAGAACACGTGTGACCATTTGGGGGAAAATGAGCATGGAGATATAAGGAAAAGGAGTCGCTTAGAGGAGCGGGCATCTGAGATTGGCATTCAAAGGAATAGCCAACCATTCGCGCAAGAGGTACC
Organism: Musa schizocarpa; assembly: GCA_900464855.2. NCBI lineage: Eukaryota > Viridiplantae > Streptophyta > Magnoliopsida > Zingiberales > Musaceae > Musa > Musa schizocarpa. Next base: position 32,607,552 of record LS990917.1, on the reverse strand, counting down.
ATGAGAACAAGCAAGCTTGGAAGAATACGAAGCGTGCAAAGGTTGGGATGGCTGAGTTTGAGCTACGACTCAATGTTGATAACTATACTTGATGGTGTTCAAGGCAAGCGAGGCGCTTGGTAAAGGATGAGACCATGCAAGGTGGAATAAGTTGCTGAGCGACCAAAAAGTTGTGCAAAGCTCACAGATGTGAGGGGAATTACTAACTAGAAGAATTTGGTACTCATACATGGGCTTATATGCGGATGATGGAATGTTCACGGCCATCCTAAGGCGACTGAAACTCGGTGCCATGGAGCATTGAAACTTTCTCTTCGGCATGTGAAGGATACATCCATAGGAGGCTGAAGTGTGTAGCGAGTTTAGCATGTTGCTAGGCCTTGAGTGGTGTAGTGGGGGCTGTATTGACGTGGAGTCGTAATCTAGCAAGTGTGTTTGCAGGAGACAGAACAATACGTAGTTTGTTTAGCAAATCAGAGTAGTCCAAGGGGATGCTCCGAAATGAAGAGAGATGTTGCTCCAATGAGATAGATATCCAGGAGGGATAAGTCCCGGCTCTCTAGAGGGAGAATCATGTGCAATAGACCACATATATTGAGGAGGAGTATCTCTAAAACAACAACTCCATGAAGCTCAATGGACCAAGCGAGAGGCAAGGAGTCGTCACATGATCTTACTTGAGAGAATACATTGGTGGATGCATTGTGAGATTAAGTGGGGGAGCGACCTAATGCAACACAAATGAAGGTACACTTGAAGTCGATATGGAGATCAGATTCAAGGGAGGGCTGACCCGTGGAATGGTGGGCGAGAGTGCCACCATCAACTCAATGCAAAACAAGGAGCGAAGCAACTTGGGTGTAACTTGGCGAAGTACCCAAGCCGCATGAAGTGAGCCAACATAGAAGATGAAACATGGAGCAGAGGCACAGAGCTTTCCTTGGACAGAGGTCAAGGACATGAACTCTTGCAGAGGCAAGAGCAGGATAATGTTGTTCCATGGTTCCTTCATTATGATGGAGCAGACTCATCTTACATGGTGACAAAGATGAAGGGAGCGTTTGGGCACATGCACCTTATCTCGGAGAAGCATTTGATGGAGGAACTAAGGTGACTCAACTTGCGAAGGCAAAGTTGGGTTCAGAAGGCCTTGGTACAGGGCAAGAGGACGCGGAGGCGAGTACTCTTGAAGAATATGCCACAATGTTGCCATGAAGGAAGCGGTGCGCAGCGGAGATTATGCTGGTAGGGGCAGAGGCCCAGGATTCAGACAATGGTGCACTAATTATAGTGAAGTCGGGGGACTTCAGGAGCTACTAAACGGCAAACTATCCTAAAGCAGTGCTTCATCTAGGTGTGACCCAAGAGTGGGTGGATGAAGGCCGATTGCCAAAAGAGCGAACAAAATCGAAGGTGAAAGAGACCCTGCGATGTATTAGCAAAGGCCACACATTGAGGGATCATAATTCGAGTTCATCCCACAAGGATTAGAATACAATAGAGATGTCACCAAGAGGCGACATGGTGTAGCGGATTGTGATGGAACAATTCGTGGCAATCTGATACACATGACATAGTCCCGTGAGGGATTATATCATACGGAGGTATGATCAGGAGCTCTGAAAGCTCTACTTCGGTGAACAACACGACGACAAGAAGGGCTATGGATTCAAGGAAGCCATGGTACCGCCGAGGCGGGTCTTCCGTGCTTGGATCGAATCTTGCATCAGATGAAAGCCTTGGTTATCAGCATATAAGTGCTATGTTACACCGAGGAAAAATTTTGAATGCAAGTACCAGTGAGTCCTATGGGAGGGACTTGATCGTATAGAGGTATGATCGAAACAGTTGGAGAGTTGAACTACTCCAGAGCCCATATTCGCTTAAGGGAGCCCGACAAGTCAGAGGACAAGGTCAAGTAAGCGAATGTTGCTACCAAGGAAGCTAAAGAGAACAGAATCGGTGTAAACCCTACAACATGATGGCAGAGGCCATGCATGGGAGTTGCATTCTATCTTTTTATCGACCAAAGGGAGCTGCTTGGAGAACATAAAAGTGTTGAAGTAGGGGGTCGAAAGGGGCGAGAGCGACGACAAGTCCAAAGGAACTTAGCTACCCAAAATCAAGCATCAGTTAGAATGGAGGTGGACTTGGAGGAGTGCCACAGAGACATATCTACTGATCGTGAAGAAAAAGGATGCATATGTGAGATGACGGATAGTAGGGCCATGGGCATGGTAGCGCCATGGTACCGTAAAGGTGGGACTTCCATGAAAATCATTGATCCCTTGCTCTCATGGAGGGAGAGCGCTTGGTCGTAAAAGGGGCTAAGGAGGTGGAGCATGCAGAGGCAAACTCTAAGTACCGAGACAAGGCTAAAGGGCAGAAGCCAAGGAACTTTGTAAGACTGGTGTTAACAAGCTTCTCATCAAGATAGTCGAAAGTGAAAAACTTCGGGTCATGCAAGAGTGCACGACCAAGGAATGAAGCAGGCAGTATACAGTACTATACCTTTGCTACTCAGTGGAGTAGGCGGCAGGGTTGATGGAGAAGACGGTACAATCCTAGAGGTGACCAAATCTATTAGAGAATTACTCTAAGTTGGGGTGAAAACTTCTTGCATTCCAAAAGTTCGATGACATTGAGAAGGTGAATCACAGTAGCTAACTCAATGCAAGGAGTGCAAATACTTTGAGTGCTTCAGAAGTGTGAGCAAAGAGAAAACGAAGGTCAGTAACCAGCTCGATGCATGGAGTACAATCCTTGAGGAGGCGAGCGAAGTCAAGTAACTATTGTTTTCTCAACTCTTAAGAGAATGGGCGAAACCGAGTACCCCAATACTCTTATCTATCCAACAGAGGAGCTCTGCACAGGTTTAAAGACCATTCGAAGATATTAGAAGATAATAGTTGTCAAATCCTTACCAATGGTGATCAGTGCTATTGAGAGTAGATTATCCACTTCATTTCACAACAGAATGCCAATCGAAAGCGAAAGTGATGTGAATCTACTTGGAAGTGACAACTAAGTGAAAGAAGAGTCAATGGGCAAATTTTGTGGAGGAAAGACCCAAAACTTCAGAAGTTTACGAGGCGATGCTCATTAAAGCTCCAACAAGCATCGCCCAATTCAAGCATCATGAGGCATTTGAGAGACTGGCGTATAGTAAGGATGGTCTTTTCCTTCATCTGGAGGATCCATAGGAACCAAAAGGGATCAACACAACTCAGTCAACCCCACACTACAGTTAGAGTCATTCGCGAGTTGAAGCAGTATGGCGGATCAAAGGTTCGACTACTCAAAAACAGCAGCGGAGAGTAGCTGGGAGCTAAGAAGTGCATTGCAGTTGGAGTAGAAGATTGAAGACTCAGCAAAGGTGAGGAGTTGTAATATCGGCAAAAGCTTCGACGAGGACATCGAAGGAATAAGTGGGGGAGAATGTCACGGACACAGTTCTAAACAGGATGTTTGATGTAGTACTTATGTATATCTGTGTCTTTCTGTTTGTTCATGCTTTGCACAGCATGTAGAGGAACGGTTAAAGGCTTAATAGCACTATTTTAGTTGGGTTTGGTGGCCTTCTTAGGCTTATAAATAAAGGTCATGTCATGTAGACATTTGTGAGAGATATTCGATCTGTAATGGACCATTTTGACCCTTTGTTGTGTAACCGTTCAGAGCTTGTAAAGTCTGTTTATAATTTGCATTGTCTATGAAGTGTTTTTGAAATGTTTACTTGTGGATCCTGAGTGAGGTACTTTCTCTAACCTATTTTCTCTTTTGTAGGTCTTAAGGGACCATAGGAGGTTTCAGGGAGGCTGACCTTTGCGGACTAACATGCAAGGGTGCCGCATGACTTAGGTAAAACCAGCTAAGTCCGTGACACTACATCCACTCTCGATTCCTCCTTCGTTGAGGTCATCGACCTCCACTATTGATCTTCTTTCAATGGGTGAAGATTAACTATCCTCTTACAGTTCTATTCTCCTTTTATAGGTTTAGGAGATAACCTTTACTGTTCTCTTAGCCCGATTCCCGATCTTTGACTCCAACTCAATGTTTGATTCTTTAATTATTTTATCTTTTCATGATTGTAGTTAGTCCTGCATCACTTTTCTCAACATATGGATTAGATTATAAATCAATTGATTTCATCATCAAAATATGAGATTTAATAATCTCCCACTTTTTGATGATGACAATCAATTAATATGCCTTATCGAAATAAAGTAAACATGAATTCAAAAGAAAAAATAACTTTTAAATTCAAGTGAAACAATTTTGATCATATGCATCATATCAAAATTTCATACATTATGCATCATAGTTTCAAATTATCAAAATGTAAGATGCATAAAATCAAAACATTATAACTCATCATCACTTTATGCATGATACCAAAAATAAGTCAACATCACTTTAGGCATAACATACATGATATCGAAACATTAAAATTTTCAATCATTTATCATTACTTATTACTTCTCCTCCTTTGTCATTAATAAAAAGGAAAAAAGTACAACAAGTATTTGATCCATGCAAGCTAGTATTTCAACAAGTTTTATACCACTTTAGAATATACAAGCTAGCATGTTTTTGAGATGTGAAATTAAGCAAAAAATTTTATTCTTGAGATATGCAAGATAGCAACTTTTGCTTCTTGATATGGGCAAGTTAACACTTCTCTTTAGATGTTCAAGCACTTCTAATTCTGCTAGCATTTTTTGCTTTCTCCCTTTTGTCAAAAAAAAATAAGAAGAAGAAGAAGAAGAAGAAGAAGGGAAGAATTTATTCATCACGTAAAGAAAAGAATCTAAGTTTTAAGTTTCGAAAGTCCATGAATCAAAGTTCTACTTTCGTAAATAGAAAGAGGAAGGATTTATTGGAAATAATCATCACATAAAAGATCAAGTATACCAAAAGTCCATGTATAAACTTTTTACTTTCGTAAATAGAAAGAGGAAGGATTCATAGGAAATAATCATTACATAAAAGATCAAGTATACCAAATGTCTATGAATCAAATCTCTTCTTTTATACATTGCAAGAAGAAGGAATAATAGGAAACAATCAAATTTTTTTTATGAATCATGATTTTTCTTGTGAATGTTAGGAACGAGTCGATACTAAGAGGGGGGGGTGAATTAGTATAGTGGTAAAGATCACGTCGGTTCTGAATATCTCTTCATTTCATTGAATCGATTTCGGAAACTTGAAAGTGTATGCGAGTGTAGGAATAGTAAAAGCATAGTAAAGAGGAGAGGCAATTTGCTATAAAAATAAAGTGCTCAAAGGAAGCGCAAACCAGATTTTTATAGTGTTGAATCTCGGATTTTGATGATGAAGTCAATTGTAATTTATTTGATATAATCTATATGTTGAGAAAAGTGTACAGGATTAACTATGATAGTAGTAAGACATGAAGCAGGTGTTGTGCTAGAGTCAAGATCGAGATCTCATTGGGAGTTCGAGAGTTCGACGGAAGTCTGGACGTTGGTCGAAAGTTCTGTGGGAACCAATCGAGAAGTCCAGGAGCTTGCCATAGAAGCTCATCGGAACTCGCCAAGAAGATCGTCGCAAAGTCTAGGAGCTTGTGGAGAGTCCGCCGGAGCATTACCGAGAGTTCGTCGGATGTTCACCGGAAGTACGCCGGAAGCTCGCTGGAAGAGCAATTGATGCACCGGAACAAGAAGAGTTGTGATCATGTCTTAATTATCATAGTTAGAGCATAAATTAAGTTATTATTGGGAGGTAATCCTACTAACTTAATTAGGGGCCAACTAGGCCCTTAATAGGGTTGATTTGGGCTGGATTGAATAGCCCAATCATCCCCTGAATTCCTGGCCAACGGTGGCACCGCTTGGAAAGCAATGCCCCCCTAGGATTTCTGGGCGGTGGCACCACCCAAACTGGGTGGTGGTACCACCGGCAGTTATTGCTGCCAGCGGTGGTATCGCCCCTGTTAGGTGGTGGTACCGCTAGAGCTCGGTCTTCGAGCTCTGTCAGGCGGTTGTACCGCCCAATGTTAGGTGTCAGGCGATAGTACCACCTAGTAATGGTGGTGGTACCGTCAGGACCATGGAAATCCATGATTAAACACTTTTTGGCTACATTTTTGAAGTCATTGGGGCCTATAAAAACCCTACCCTTTTCTGCATGAAAGGGCACAAAACCTATTGGTATAATCTTGAGCTCTTGAGCCTTAAAGTGTTGTAAAAGTTAGAGTTCTCCTCCTTCATCTCTTAGCCTTGTAACCATCTAAGAAAGAGGAGTGAAACTTATAAGGATTGTCTCCTAAACCCGGCAAAAGGAGAAAAACTGTAAAAGGTGGTTGGCCTTCGCCTATTGAAGGAAGGCATCTAGTGGACACTGGTGACTTCGTCGGAGGAGGAAGTCGAAAGTGGATGTAGGTCACATTAACCGAACGACTCTAAAACTCGATTTGCATTTACTTTGAGCAACTTTCTTTTATAGTAAACTGCCTCTCCTCCTTACTATGCTTTAACTATGTCTACATACGCTTTCACGTAAATATCTTCCGAGATCAGCTTTAATTGTACAAAGACTTTACGAAACCAATGCTTTTCATTTGTGTAATTTACATTGCTGCAAATCACTTTAGTTTTCTCTTGCACTTTCAAGAAATGTTTTAAGTTCAAATTCCTTCAGAAATGGATGAATTAAAACCATTCTCGTTGGAATTAGTTTAAATCGAAATAAGATTTTTGAATAGTGAAAGTTTTTCACTACACTAATTCACCCCCCCTCTTAGTGCCGCTCTTGATCCTAACAATTGATATCATAGCAAGGTTCACTCTCGTTTGGTTTAAAACCCAAGAGATATGGCATTTGCCAGCAACCAAGAGGGTCATTCAATTACACGTCCGTCTACGTTCAATAGAATGGATTACACATATTGAAAGACTAGAATGAGGATCTTCCTAATTTCAATAGATTTTGAGCTTTGGAACGTTGTCAAAAATGATTTTCAAAAGTCTTCTCTTCCAATGAATGATTGGAATGAGTTGGAGAAGAAGACTTTCACTTTAAATGCCAAGACTATGAATGCCTTATTTTGTACATTAGATAAAAATGAGTTTAATCGAGTGTCGATTTGTGAAACAAATTTTAATATTTGGTACACTCTCGAAGTGACTCATGAAGGCACTAGTAGAGTGGAGTAAAAAATTAACCTTTTAGTGTATTCTTATGAGTTGTTTTGAACAAAACTGAGTGAGACCATTGAAGACATGTACACCCGATTTACGGATGTCGTCAATAGTCTAAAAGGACTTGGTAAAGGTTTCTCATATTTTGAACTCGTTAATAAAGTTTTAAGATATATTCCAAAGAGTTGGAACCTTAAAGTAACGGCTATTCAAGAGGCCAAAGATCTAAATAATTTTTCTATTGAAAAACTAATTGGGTCACTAATGACCTATGAAATGATATATAAAGCCCATGAAGAGCTTGATGACACCCTTCCAAAGAACAGGAAGGATATGACATTGAGAACATAAGAAGACCACTTGAAGGAAAACTCAAGTGATGAGGACCTTGATGAAGACTTGGCACTTTTAACAAAGAAATTTAAAAATGACACTAAAAATAAATTTGAACCTAATAAAAATCAAGTAATATGCTACGAATGCAAGAAGCCGAGACAATATAAGAGTGAATGTCCCCAAGCCAAGAAGAGGAAACCAAAGAAGAAGGCTCTCAAAGCAACATGGGATGACTCAAGTGCATCCAAAGAAGAGGAGCCAACCAGCATTGAGCAAGTTGCTCACTATGCGCTAATGGCCATTGGAGATGAGGTAACAAGTTCAATTAATGTAAATTTATCATTTGATAAACTATTAAATGCTTTTCTTGATTTATTTGATGAATACAAATTGATTAGTAAAAAATATACATTATTGAAAAAAAATATGCTTCTCTTGTTAGTGATTTTGATAAATTAAAAGTTGAGTATAATGATAGTTTAGCTCCATGTACGAAATGTCATGAAGTAGAAACACTTAAAAAAGGAAAATTTGCTACTCAAAGATACCTTAGAAAAATTTAAGGTTGGTAGCAAGTCTTTGAACATGATCCTTGCCAATAAGGGTCATGTTCATAAAATAAGTGAAATCGGATTTGTGAGTAACTCTCACCAAAATCCATCCACCTTTGTTAAAGGCCCTATCTTGCATATTTCACCTAAAAACAAATACAACTTTTATTGAAAACTTGGACATGTAGCTTATCATTGTCCATTTAAAAAGTATAGTCTATACAAATTGATTTGGGTTCCTAAAGGAACCATAAAGAACTCCATGCAAAATGATAAGTTAAGCCGATCGGTTTTTGAGGCACCCAAAGTCAAATGGGTACCTAAAAATCATCCTATTTTGTAGAAACATATACCATCACAAGCTAGGAGCAAGAGATGGTATCTTGATAGTGGATGCTCAAGGCATATGACCGGATATCCATCTTAATTCTCTAAACTCACTAGCCTAGACGAAGGATATGTCACCTTCGGAGACAACAATAAGGGTAAAATCATTGGCAAAGGAACTTTAGGTAATACATCCAACTTTTTTATTGAAGATGTGTTGTTAGTTGATAGCTTAAAGCATAACCTTTTGAGTATTAGTCAATTATGTGATAAAGAATATATTGTTAGATTTGAATCTAATGCTTGCATTATTGAAAAACCATACAAAAACACATCTATAATTGTACTAAAATAAAATAATATATACACTATTGACATCAATGATCTTTGTAATGAAATGTGTTTTTCGGGTTTAAATGACGATGCTTTGCTTTGGCATAGAAGATTAGGTCATGCTAGCATGAAACTAATCTCTCAAATTTCATCTAAAGAACGTGTAAGAAGAATTCATCATATCAAGTTCGTCAAAGATAATGTGTGTGATGCATGTCAACTAGGAAAACAAATAAAAGGTAGCTTTAAACTTAAGAACCAAATAAGCACCTTTAGACCTTTGCAATTAATCCATATGGACTTGTTCGGACCAATTGCTACATCAAGCCTAGGAGGTCGCAAATATGCATTTGTCATTATGGATTATTTTAGTATATACACATGGACTTACTTCTTAGCACACAAAAGTGAATGCTTTAGATATTTCTCTAAGTTTTATAAACTTATTCAAAATGAAAAGGGTTCTATGATTTCATCAATTTGAAGTGATCATGGTGGTGAATTTTAAAACTATGATTTCCAAGAATTTTGTGAATCCAATGGATATAACCACTAATTCTCTACTCCAAGAAATCCTTAACAAAATGGAGTAGTAGAAAGAAAGAATAGAAACTTATAAGAAATGGCAAGAACCATGTTAAATAAACATAGCCTACCCAAATATTTTTGGGCCGAAGCCGTAAACACGGCAATGTCATGAATAGAGTTCTTGTAAGACCCTTACTCACCAAAACTCCTTATGAGTTGTGGAACAACAAAAAACCCAATGCTTCATATTTTAAAGTTTTTGGGTGTAAGTGTTTTATCTTGAATGAAAAAGATGCTTTTGGAAAATTTGATGCTAAATCCAATGAAGGAATTTTTCTTAGCTATTCTTTTATTTCTAAAGCATTTTGTATCTTTAATAAAAGAACTTTGATTATAGTAGGATCCATTCATGTTGTTTTTAATGAGGTTTCCAAAATTAAGAAAAATGATTTTGATGATGATGTTAATTTTGATGTTTTAAATTTAAATGAAACCCTTTCTCCATCTAGCAACTTGGTTGCATCTACTTCCGAATCATCCTTACCCAAGGATTGGAAGTATGTGGATGCTTATCCTAAGGAGCTAAGTTTGATGGGGGAATTAACTTTCTTTTTGGTTTTACGAATGAATCTCTTTGTAAATCATTTGCTAAAAGTATGAGTCTTGAATTTGAAATAAGTTTGATGGGGGAATTAACTTTCTTTTTGGGCTTACAAATCAAACAACTAAGTAATGGTATATTTCTTAGTCAAACAAAATATACTTTAGATTTGCTAAAAAGGTTTAATATGGATAGCTCAAAAGCTATTAACACTCCTATGAGCACCTCCACTAAGTTAGAAATTGATGAAAGTGGAGAAAGCTTTGATCAAAAAGCTTATAGGGGTATGATAGAAAGTTTACTTTACCTCACCACAACTAGACCGGGTATCATGTTTAGTATAGGACTTTGTACTAGATATCAATCTAATCCTAACATATCTCATCTTAAAGCAGTTAAGAGAATACTTAGATATCTTAAAGGAACATAAATCTAGGATTATGGTATCCAAAATCTGAGAACTTTGAGCTAATTGCTTATGCGGATTTTGTTGGATGTATATTAGATAGAAAAAGTACATCAGGAACATGTCAAATTTTAGGACATACAATTGTTTCTTGGACTTCCAAGAAATAAAATTCGGTTACACTATCTACAACCGAAGCCAAGTACATTGCAGCTAGTATATGTTGTGCACAAGTTGTATGGATGAAAAATACTTTAGAAGATTATAAGATTCATCTTAAAAACATTCCCATAAAATGTGATTACACAAGTGCAATATATTTAACAAAAAATCTCATTCAACACTCTAGAACTAAACATTGATATTAGGCATCACTTTATACGAGATCATGTTAATAATCATGATATAATCTTAGAGTTTATTGATACGAAACATCAATTAGCCTATATTTTTACAAAGCCCTTAAGTGAAGAACAATTTTATTTTATTAAAAGAGAATTAGGAATGTTAATTTGTCTGAATGTATGAATTTGTTAAATTTTATTATCGAACTTTCTTGATTATTTGATCACTCACTTAAATTATGTGCTAATAATTTTATGATGCGAATCTTACATGATAAGGTTGTGTGCTTCAATAACATGTTTACTTTGATGTTGGAAATTTTGTGCTTTGATGCTAAAAGTTTCTATGATGATGAGCATGTTATTATACAATGATGCAATATCATGTTTACTTAATGATTATGATTTTTATTGAATATTGAGAAGATTTAATCATACATTGGATTCTTAATCTTTGAGTACTACAAAGCACTAATAATATTATCTCATGCAAGTAGTGATGAAAAGCTATGACAAAACATTCTATAAATGCATGAAGTATTTTTACATATCTTGATGTTTGATTCATAGAAGTCATTGACAAAAGCATCTCTCATGGGTTTATCTCTTGTGAATTTTTAATGAGAAATGAATTTGATATGATGCTCCTCTCATTATGAAGATGTATTCATGAAATTTCTTTTATCCTTAATATAATGATTCTTTCACATGAATTCTTTCTTAATAAAGGAAGAATTTTTATGATTTTTTTTTTTGAGATGAATACTTGCAAGAATGAGGATTTGATTTCACATGAATATTTTGATCCTTGTGAAACTTGAAGCATTATTAAATAAAACTCTTTTATCATTTTTGATTTAATTCAAATCATCAAAAAGTAGGTTCTTAATGGATTTTCTCCTTTCTTTCTTTCTTCATGTAAAGTTTTGATGAAAAATTAAAAAGGAGAAGTTGATGGAAGCCATCTCTTTAAATATTTATAACTTTTAATATGAGAACTTTTGAATAATACCATGTTATGAATGCTTGAAATATGATTGGTATGAATTTTTTTTTGTGACATGAATTTTTACCACACTTGCATTGTTGAAATTGTTCTCTTTTTTGTTGATGACAAAGGGGGAGAAATAATACCAAAATATGATAAATTGATGACAAGTGTATGCAATGTATTTCATCATAAATACTTTAAATGTTTGCTTGATAAATTTTCTTTATTATGATAAGATATCTAGAGCTTAACTTGTAATTTTACAAATTGATATCTTGCCATAGAATGATGAATTGCTATCATTGTCATCTTTCATACTTAAAATATCATACTTGAAAATGGATGTCATGCCTTGACATCATTTTGAGAATGTTAGATCATGATAGAAATCATGATATATGTATTGATAAGTTTAAATGAACTTAACTTATCAATTTATTTCTTGAATTCAAAGGTCTTGAATTCAAGAATGTCTTTTCTTATACATATAGATAGGGGGATTTAAGGTTAACTCCGTCATCAATTGATTGTCATCATAAAAAAGGGAGAGATTATTGAATCTCAGATTTTGATGATGAAGTCAATTGTAATTTATTTGATCTAATCTATATGTTGCGAAAAGTGTGTAGGATTAACTACGATAGTAGTAAGACATGAAGCAGGTGTTGTGCCGGAGAAAAGATCGAGATCTCATTGGGAGTTCGAGAGTTCGATGGAAGTCTAGACGTTCGTTGGAAGTTCTATAGGAACCAACCGAAAAGTCCAGGAGCTTGCCATAGAAGCTCATCAGAACTCACCAAGAAGATCATCGCAAAGTCCAGGAGCTTGCTGGGAGTCTGCCAAAGCATTATCGAGAGTTCATCGAATGTTCGTCGGAAATATGCCGGAAGCTCGCCGGAAAAGCAATTGACGCACCGGAACAAGAAGAGCTGTGATCATATCTTAATTATCATAGTTAGAGCATAAATTAAGTTAGGATTGAGAGGTAATCTCATTAACTTAATTAGGGGCCAATTGGGCCCTTAACAGGGTTGATTTGGGCTAGATTAAACAGCCCAATCATCCCTTGAATTCTTGGTCGGCGGTGGCACTGCTTGGAAAGCAGTGCCCCCCTAATATTTCTGGGTGGTGGCACCGCCTAGACTCGGTGGTGGTACCGCTGGTAGTTATTGCTGCCAGCGATGGTACCACCCTTGTCAGGCGATGGTATCGTCAGAGCTCGGTCTCCGAGCTCTGTCGGGCGACAGTATCACCCAGACTAAGTGGTAGTACCGTCTAGTGTCAGGTGTCAAGTGGTAGTACCACCAGGACCCCGAAAATCTGGAATTAGACACTTTTTAGCTCCATTTTTGAAGCCACTAGAGCCTATAAAAACCCCACCCTTTTCTGCATGAAAAGGGCACGAAACTTATTGGCATAATCTTGAGCTCTTGGGCCTTAAAGTGTTGTAAAAGTTAGAGTTCTCCTCCTTCATCTCTTAGCTTTATAACAATCCAAGAAAGAGGAGTGTAACTTGTAAGGATTGTCTCCTCAATCCGACAAAAGGAGAAAAGCTGTAAAAGGTGGTTAGCCTTAGCCTATTGAAGGAAGGCCTCTAGTGGACGCCAGTGACCTTGTCGGAGGAGGAAGCCGAAAGTGGATGTAGGCCACGTTGACCGAACCACTCTAAAACTCGATTTGCATTTACTTTGAGCAACTTTCTTTTATAGCAAATTGTCTCTCCTACTTACTGTGCTTTAACTACGTCTACATATGCTTTCATGTAAACAACTTTTGAGATCGGCTTTAATCGTACGAAGACTTTATGAAACCGATGCTTTTCATTTGTGCAATTTACATTGCTACAAATCACCTTAGTTTTCTCTTGCACTTTCAAGAAAGCTTTCAAGTTCAAACTCCTTCCAAAACGGATTGAATTGAAACCATTCTCTTTGGAATTGGTTTTAATCGAAATAAGATTTTTGAAATAGTGAAAGTTTTCCGCTGCACTAATTCACCCCCCCTCTTAGTGCTGCGCTTGATCCTAAGATATAGTGGTTCAGTCATCGTGACCTACATCCACTCTGTCGATTCCTCTTCCATCGAGGCCACCAACATCCACTATCGGTCTTCCTTCAATAGGCAAAGATCAATCACCTTTTATAACTCGAATCTCCTTTTACTGGGTTTAGGAGATAACCCTTACACCCCCACTTACTCCTCTCTCAAGCTATTCTAACACTTAGAACTTTTGAGAGGAGTTCACACAAGATTGCAGTAGGATTTCTTTCTATTTTTACTCTCAAGTCTTATGTATGTTAACTAGGGATGAGAGGGCTATTTATAGGCTTCAAGTTGATTCAAACTTGGAGCCTAAAAATATCTCATCCTGGATTTCCTAGGTACGGGCAGTACCACCGCTTGTGCTAGGCGGTACCACCGTCAGTGTCAGTCTGACACTCGATGGTACCACCGCTTGATAGGGGCAGTACCACCGTTGGCAGTATTTGCTGCCAGCGGTACCACCTCTCAGTTTGGGCGGTGCCACCGTCGGCCAAGCTTTCAGCATCCTGGTTGGGCCTTGAATCCGGTCTAAACCAGCTCAGCTTCAGGCCTAGTTGGTCCCTAACCTAGTTGATGGGATTACCTCCCAATCCTAACTCTAATTATATGCTAACTACTATTCCTAAGACATATTCTAAGCATTCTAGTTCCGGTACGTCAATTTCTCTTCCGGGGAGCTTCTGACGATCTTCCGGTGAACTTCCGACGAACTCCCTACAATGTTCCGGTGGACTCTTGGCAAGCTCCTAGACTTCATGATGATCTTTTTGGTGAGTTCTAACGAGCTTCTTTGGCAAGCTCCTAGACTTCTTGGTTGGTTCCGACATAACTTCCAATGAACGTCTGGACTTCCGACGAACTCTCGAACTCCCAACGAAATTACGTTCTTGATTTCAGGACTTCATTTTGCTTTATTCCTTGCTATCATAGTTAATCCTGCACATATAAAAATACACTTTGATCTAGACAATTATTACTAAGCATGAATCATGTCGTTTGGCATGTCATTGGTTCATCGATGCTTCGTCCGATTCTTCAGCGCATCGTCCTCTTTTGCGGCCTATTGCCCAATTGGCCAGTTGACTGACCTCCGCAACTCCAATATCCTTAGCGCAATATCCACTCTTCTTGGCCCGATGCCCGAATCCATGGCCTGAAGCCTTCTGTCGATACATCGACTGATCCTCCGGCCTTACGTCCAATCTTCTGACATGTTTTCCTCTAGCCCAATATGATTCTTCCTGCTTTAAATGTCTCTCCTTAATCGAAGCATCTTGCGTCACTCAAAACACATATCAAATCATAAACACTTATTAATTGGTTTCATCATCAAAATATGAGATTCAACAATCTTCCCCTTTTTTATGATGACAACTAATTGATGACGGAGTTAACCTTAACTCCCCCTATAAATATGCAATATTGATAGAACCTTGAATTCAAGTCATTGCAAATTTCATCATAAATATTTGCAACACATCATCATGCATAACATGATCATACTTCTCCCCCTTTTTCATCAACAAAAAGGAGAAGTGTAACTTTCAAGTGTTTGGATATAATGTTAAATCATCACATACTAAACATAATCTTTAGTTTTATCATCATGCAAGCTAGCAAATAATTTTATAATATTTTAAAACATATAAGCTAGCAATTTTGAGATGTTCAAGAAAGCAACTCTTGCTTCTTGAAATATACAAGTTTGTAAATTTTGCTAGATGTGCAAGTTAGCATGTTTTGCTTCTCTTTTGAGATGAGCAAGCTAGCATGTCTTTGCATCTTCTCGACTTGTGCAATTTAGCTAGCAAGTTAGCTATCGTCCCCTTTGTCATTGTCAAAAAGAAGGGATAAGTACAGTTTTGTATCTTTTTTTCCCTTTACATCAATTTCTAAACCATGACAAAGGTAAATAACATAGATGAAAAATCAATTCATAAATGTCAAAACAATTTTTCATCATGAATATTTCGAATGCATCATTATCATAAGTTGAAGTATTGTATGCATAACACTAAATCATCATGTATATTTTCAAAATATAAAATCATCATTACATGCATGTTTCCAAATCATCATTCGTAATTGCATCAATATTCCAATCATTATTTCAATCGTAAAAAATGAAAGATCAAGTCTAAAATTTAAGAAATCAAGATCATAATCTGAAAAATATATAAGAAGAATTTATGCATTTGGGAGATCTAACATGTCTAGTTTCTTTCCCCCCTAGTGTCATTGTAAACAAGAAAGAATAAGGGAAGAACATAATGGTGTAAAGTATTTCAATCATTTCAAGGCATACAAGCCATAAATATAAAGAGATCATGTCATGAAAGATAAGACCACTTAAATACCAAAAGACATGATTCAAATAGTAAATCTCTTCTTTAAATAAAATACCAAGAATAAAAAATTATAGGTGTACAAAGAAGAGATCTTGATTCAAAGAAAATCTCAAGTAATTCCAAGAAACCAAGATCATAATTTTGATAAAACTCATTCAAATTCAAATCATCAAAATCTCAACATTTCTTTCAAGAGATTCAAAATGACATAAATAATTTTATTAGTTTCTTAGTGAAAAATCGATAAGATAGAGAAAAAAAAATTTTCAAGAAAAATGCTTTCCTCCTTTTGTTTATTGATTGATTTCATACATGCATGTTCTTTTCTTTCAAATCCATGCATCATTCATTAACACCAAAAAAGAACTTTCTCTTTAGCAAGTCTTTTTTTCAATAGCTTGAGTGTTCACCTCCCTCTTTCTCTTTGAAAATGTGTAAGAGTGTGAACCACTTGTAAAAGGTTATAAGATGGGTATTTATCCTTCTCCTTTAAAGTGATTTGCTAGTGGAAGTTGGGAGCCTCATTCAAGAAAGATTTGCAAGTGGATGTAGGTCATTTTGACCGAACCACTTTAAATTGGTGTGTTCCTTGAATGTGTGAGTATTTACTTTTCTGAAACCGTTATTTACATAGCAGCAAGCTTTCAGTTTTCATCTTCTTACTTTACTCGAGCTACTTTCTCCAAGTCATTAACGAATTGAAATCTCTACGCATTTACAAAATCATTTTCAAATTTACAAGTTTTAATCTGCTGCACTAATTCACCCCCCCCCTCTTAGTGCCACTCCGATCCTAACACTAGAGAGTTACACACATATGGTAGGCATTGCGATGAGTAGAGGTTCGGATATGAGATATCTGCTGGAGCCCCTATCATATTGGATATCCAATAAGCCCCTAAATTATTGTATCCCATGGATAAGATCCAATAAGAGCCCATAAGAGATTATTGGATAGAGATCCACTAATCTAAAAGGCTTAGGCAATTGGATGCAGATCTAATACCCACTATGGGAGGATCCATTAGGGTTTGATAGGGGACCTTTATAAATAGGAGGGATTCAGTAGTTCATAGGCTAGAGGCTTCGCTTACCTCTCCTATTCTCCTCCCTCGCTCCACCTCAGAGCAAGCCTAGGTTTTTGAGGAGTGTTGTCGTAGCCCTGTTGTGTGGATCACCGCTAGAGAGGAGGATGCTTGACCTCCTTCACCCTCTCCTAGAGATCTGCAAGGAAATAGGGATATACGATCTCCCTAGGTAACATAATCTATTCTATATGCAGTTTGTTTCACGGACTTTTTGCGCACTAATCTTCGCATGACGACGAACATCTTTTTGGGAAATTGGGGATTTTGTTTTCTTGTTCTTCCACTGCGCATGTGATGTTGCCCCCAAGATTTCCCAACACATGCATGATAATAAAGAAAACATCAATATATGGTAGCATTAAAAAGTACTTGTACATGGAAGAATTACATTAAAGAGTACATAGAATAATTACATTAAAGAGTACATGGAAGAATCCATCGACTTCTCCTCCTTTATCATCAACAAAAAAGATATACACAAGATATTTAGGTGGTGGTAAATCAAAATGTTAGAATAGAGTATTAAGCTATTGATAAATTTGCTACAACTCAGTTAAGATTTGATTTTGACATAGTTCTATTCAATCCAATCGATTTACTATGGTGTCGGTAGATGAGGAGGGTGCTGGCTTAGTTGGAGGTGTTGCCTCAAAAGGACTAGTAGGATGAGATCTTTCCCTATATATAGGTATTTCTGGTTCTGGTTCAGGTGGGGGGAGGATCAATCCTCCTAGGTAATCTAGTTTAAACCTCATTTCTTACTATATATCTTAATCTTCTTAACATGTTTCTATTTATGACATTAAATCTATCTATTTTCAATGTTTCTTCATCTGGTGGAATGACTATGTCATACACATGGATTAATCTAGTAATTAAGCCATCATATAGAAGCATTATATGTTAGGATCGGGGTCAGCACTAAGAGGGGGGGGTGAATTAGTGCAGCGGTAAAATAACGTCGGCTTAAAAACTTTCGTACGATAAAACTGTTTCCGACGAAAATCGATTTCGGAAGCTTAATAACTTGGAAGAATATGGACTAAGTAAAGTAATTTGCAGTATGTAAATGACAAGAATAAAATGCAAACCAGAGAACATAGCAGTTTTAGAGTAGTTCGGTCAATCTTGACCTACATCCACTTTTGGCTTCCTCCTCCGATGAGGTCACCGACGTCCACTAGAGGCCTTCCTTCAAAAAGCGAAGGTCAATCACCTTTTACACCCCTCTTCTCCTTTTACCGGGTTTAGGAGACAACCCTTACAAGCACTCACTATCCTCTTTAAACAAAAATCTAAGTTTAAGCTAGAGGAGGGAATACACTTATGATCGCAGTAGCATTTTCTCTCTTTTAATCTCTCTGTGCTTGTGTGCTTTAACAAGGGATGAGAGGGATATTTATAGGCTTCAAGTTAATTTAAACTTGGAGCCTAAAAATTTCTCATCTCGGGTTCCCCGGGCACGGGCGGTACCACAGCCCGCGTTGGGCGGTACCACCGCCCAGTGTCAATCTGGCTGACACTACCTTGGGTAGTACCACAGCCTAGGTCTGACGGTACCATCACCTAAGGGGCAGTGTTGGGTGGTACCACTACCCAGATTGGTGGTACCACCGCTTGGCAACCTGCCAGGGGTGGTACAATCGCCCAGAGTGGTGATACCACCACCTGATATAGTCTCGAAGACTATGCCATGACGGTGAGACTTTTGGGGCACTGTTTGGGCCTCTTATTGGGCCCAACACAGTTCTTACATGGGCTTAGCTGGCCCAAATCTAAGCACAATTACATGCTAACTATGAAATCTTAAGACATTTGCTAAACTAAACAAGTCCCTATGTCTATTCTTCCGATGAGCTTCCGGCAATCTTCCGGCAAACCTCCGACGATCTCTCAGCAATATTCCGATGGACTCCTGGTAAGCTCCTAGACTTCACGACTAGCTTCCGGTGATCTTCCGGCAAGCTTTGAGACTTCTCAATTGGTTCCGACAGAACTTCCGATGAACATCCGGACTTCCGACGAACTCTTGAACTCCCAATGAAGTCGCATTCTTGACTCTGAGACTTCATTTTGCTTCATGCCTTGCTATCATAGTTAATCTTACACATGTAAAAGCACACTTCGATCTAGACAATTAATACTAAGTATTAATCAAGTTGTTCGGTATGTCATTGGTCCCTCGACGCTTCATCTGATTCTTCGGCGTATCATCCTCTCTTGAGGCCTATTGCCCAATCGGCCAGTTGACTCTGCAACTCTGATATCCTTAGCATAATATCTGCTCTTTTTTGCCCGATGCTCGAATCCACGGCCTGAAGCCTTCTATCGATACATCGACCGTTCCTCCGGCTCGACGTCCAATCTTCTGACATGTTTTCCTCCAACACAACATGATTTTTCCTACTTTAATTGTCTCATCCTGATCAAAGCATCCTGTATCACTTAAAATGTATATTAAAATATAAACATATATCGATTGGTTTTATCATCAAAATACGAGATTTAATAATCTCCCCTTTTTTTATGATGACAACGAATCGACGACGGAGTTAACCTTAACTCCCGAAGTTTAAACAAACTCCCTCTATCAATATGTCATATTGATATAAACTCTTGGATTCAAAAATCCAAGTAACATGTCATGATCAAATCATGTATAACCTCAACATACTTCTCCCCCTTTGTCATCAACAAAAAGAAGAAGTTCCAACTATTCATGTGTTTGGAATAAGTTCAATATATTGCATCATAAATCTCCAATTTTATAATGATGCAAGCTAGCAAAAATTTTGAGGTTTACAAGTTTATAAATTTTGCTAGATATGCAAGTTCAGCATGTTTATTCTGCAATGTTTAAGCTAGAAAGTGTTTGAAAAAGAAAGCAAGTTTTGCAACATACAAGTTAGTAATAATTTAGAATTATGTAAGTTTACAAATTTGCTTTTCTTTGCGATATGCAATATGGCAATTTTGCTTCTTTTGAGATAACAACTCTTCTCAAGATAGGCAAGCTAATGACGTTCAAGATAGCAAGCTCTTTCTTCTCTTTTGAGAAGTGCCATTATTTTTGCTTCCTTTGCAAAAACGCAAGCTAACAAAATGTTATATTGTTTTACAACATGGAAGCTAACAATTTGAGACGTTCAAGAAGCAAGTTCTTTCTTCTCTTTTGAGAAATGTAATTTTTTGCTTTCTTCTTGAATTGTGCGAGCTAGCATCTTTTATCTCCCCCCTTTATTATTGTCAAAAAGAAGGGAAGACTCTTTATATCAATTATCATATTATGACAAAGGTAAGTATCAATCTTATTTGTGCATCATTAACCTGCACATTTTCAAAATTCCTTACATTTCATTTTTCATGCATGATACCAAAAAATAAATCAATCATCATTATGAGCATATCATACATGATACTAAAATGTTAAAATTTTTAAACATTTATCAATATTTTGATCATGATACCAAACACTCATCATTTAAATCATTCATGATATATCATTTTGGTAACAAATCATAGTATTTTAAATCATGATGGTATTAATTTTGTCAAATTTTATCCTACCATGATCAAAACTTCTCCCCATTTTATCATTGTATACATCAAAATAAATTCATGAATATTTCATGCATTCGTATCATCACATAAGGAATATCAAGAAGAAAATAATTGGGTGATGAGATAAACATTTCATGAATACAAGGAATTGCATAAAAGTCATATCATGAAAGATTAGAGCATGTGAATACCAAGGCATGATTTCTTTTAGAAAAACCTCCTCATAAATAATCAAAAGAAAATCTTAGGAGATCGATTAATGAAAAAACTTGATTCATAATAAATCTTAATTTGTAAATATCACAGAATCAAGATCATGATTTGGATAAAAATTTATTCAAATTTAAATCATCAAAATAATTTTCAAAGTCTAACAGATTCATAAAGATGATACAAATGGATTTATCAAAATTAATAGAGAAAAAAAATTTTCAAGAAAAAATATTTTCCTTTTTTTAGTTGTTTCAATTCATATGATTTTATTTCATTTATACCAAATAAAAACATATATCATGTTTAAAACTGAAAGTACAAGATTTATTATGACAAAGATCAATAAGGCACGTTCATTATGGTAAAAATCGATAATCCTTAAACCACAAGATTCATCATACATAATTTCGAAAATCTCATGCATAGAATAAAATCATCAATCATGATATCAAAACATCATTATGCATCATTAAATCATCAAGCTAATTTCAATCAAAATCATTTTGTTTGTTTATCATAAAACATACATTTTCATGATTATTTATAAAATCACTAGCATGATAATATTTTTGCATTTTCTTTTTTAAACATGTAATTTTCAAGAAAAATTAATTATAAACTAAATTAAAAAAATACATCAAGAAAAGCATCATGTAATTCGAAATAAATTAGAGGGATTTCAATTACCTCATCATTGAAAACGGTTAAGGCGTAGTTTGCCACCTCGCCTTTGTTGATTTTCTTCTCGTCTTCGGAGGAGCTCGATTCATCCCAATTTATGTTCTTCTTCTTGCGTTCAAAGCAAGAAGTTGCATTCTTTTTGTTCCTTAATATTTGTTTCAGTAATTTCTTTGTGAGTTCAAGTTCACCATCACTTGAGCTTATGCTCGAGTGGTCTTCGATTATTCTTAGTCTGAAATCCTTCCTGTCCTTTGGAAGGTGGTTCTCAAGTTCTTTACGTGCATTGTACGTCATTTCATAGGTCATCAAAGACCCTATTAGTTCTTCAATTTGAAAGGTACTCAAATTTTTTGATTCTTGAATTGTCGTTACTTTTGAATCCCAACTCTTATTAAGAGAACGCAAAATCTTGTTTACAAGTTCAAAATCTGAAAAACATTTTCCAAGAGCTTTTAAACCATTGACAACATCCGTAAAACGGGTGTATATGTCAACAATGGTTTCGTTCAGCTTCATTCGAAAAAGCTCGAAATTATGCGTTAAAAAATTAATTTTTGAATCTTTAACTTTGCTAGTTCCTTTATGTGTAATTTCAAGAGTGCGCTAAATATCGAAAACCGTTTCGCAAGTAGAAACACGATTAAACTTCGTTTTATCTAAGGCGTAAAACAAGACATTCATAGTCTTTGCATTTAGAGAAAACATCTTCTTCTTTAAATCATTTCAATGGTTCATTAGAAGAGAAGACATTTGAAAATTATTTTTGACCATATTCCATAAATTTAAATCAATTGAAAGCAAGAAAACTCTCATTCAAGTTTTCCAATAAGTGTAGTCCATCCCATTGAAAAAGGGAGGACGAATGAGAGAGTGACCCTCTTGAAAGTCGAAAAGAGCCATTTCTCTTGGGTGTTAAACCAAGGGAGAAATAATGTGGCTCTGATACCAATTGTTAGGATCGAGCTTAGTACTAAGAGTGGGGGTGAATTAGTGCAGTGGTAAAATAACTTCGGTTTAAAGACTTTCGTACGATAAATCATTTCTGACGAAAATCGATTTCGGAAGCTTAATAACTTGGAAGCGTATGGACTAAGTAAAGTAGTTTGCAGTATTCAAATGGCAAGAATAAAATGTAAACCAGAGAATATAACAGTTTTAGAGTGGTTCAGTCAATCTTGTCCTACATCCACTTTTAGCTTCCTCCGACGACGAGGTCACCGACATCCACTAGAGGCCTTTCTTCAATAGGCGAAGGCCAATCACCTTTTACACCCCTCTTCTCCTTTTACCAGGTTTAGGAGATAACCCTTACAAACACTCACTCTCCTCTCTAAACAAAAATCTAAGTTTAAGCTAAAGGAGGGAATACACTTATGATCGCAGTAATGTTTTCTCTCTTTTAATCTCTTTGTGCTTGTGTGCTTTAACTAGGGATGAAAGGGGTATTTATGAGCTTCAAGTTGATTCAAACTTAGAGCCTAAAACTTTTCTATCCCGGGTTCCCCGGGCACGAGTGGTACCACCGCCTACGCTGGGCGGTACTACCGCTTAGTGTTAGTCTAGCTAACACTACCCTGGGTGGTACCACCGCCTAGGTTTGGCGATACCACCGCCTGGGGGGTAGTGCTGGGTGGTACCATTGCCTAGACTGGTGGTATCACCACTTAGCACCCTGCCAGGGGCGGTACAATTGCCTAGATTGACGGTACCACCGCCTGACACAGTCTTGAAGACTATGCCATAACGGTGAGACTTCTTGGGGCACTGTTTGGGCCTCTTATTGGACCCAACATAGTTCTTACATGGGCCTAGCTGGCCCCTAATTGGTTTGGCCCAAATCCAAGCCCAATTACACGCTAACTACGAAATCCTAAAACATTTGCTAAGCTAAACAAGTCCCTATGTCTATTCTTCCAGTGAGCTTTC
This sequence comes from Musa schizocarpa, assembly GCA_900464855.2. Classification (NCBI taxonomy): domain Eukaryota; kingdom Viridiplantae; phylum Streptophyta; class Magnoliopsida; order Zingiberales; family Musaceae; genus Musa; species Musa schizocarpa. The sequence continues at coordinate 32,584,106 of LS990917.1, read as the reverse complement.
GGCGATCTTCCGGTGAACCTCCGATGATCGCTCGGCAATGTTCCAGCAGACTCTCGACAAGCTCGTAGACTTCACAATGATCGGCTTGGCGAGTTCTGATGAGCTTCTCTAACAAGCTTCAAGACTTCTTGGCTGGTCCCGACAGAACTTCCGACGAATATCTAGACTTCCGATGAACTCTCGAACTCCTAACGAAGTCACATCCTTGACTCTGGGACTTCATTTTGCTTTATGCCTTACTATCATAGTTAATCCTGCACATGTAAAAATATACTTCAATCTAGACAATTAATAAAAAGCATTAATCAAGTTGTCCAGCATGTCATTGGTCCCTCGACGCTTCGTCCGATTCTTTGGCGCATCGTCCTCTCTTGCGGCCTATTGTCCAATTGGCCAATTGACTCTGTAACTCTGATATCCTTGGCGTAATATCCTCTCTTCTTGGCTTGATGCCCGAATCCACGACCCGAAGTGTTCTGTCGATACGTCGACCGATCCACCGGTCTGACATCCAATCTTCTAACATGTTTTCCTCCGACACAACTTAATTCTTCCCACTTTAATTGTCTCATCTTGATCGAAGCATCCTGCATCACTCAAAATGTAGATTAAAACATAAACATTTATCGATTAGTTTTATTATCAAAATTTGAGATTCAACAATTTCTCCCTTTTTGATGATGACAACCAATCGATGACGGAGTTAACCTTAACTCCCGGAGTTTAAACAAACTCCCCTTATCAATATATCATATTGATAGAATCTCTTGGATTCAAAAATCCAAGCAACATGTCATGATCAAATCATGCATGACATTAACATACTTCTCCCCCTTTGTCATCAACAAAAATGAGAAGTCCAACTATTCATGTGTTTAAAATGTAAGTTCAATACATTGCATAATTAACATAATCTCCAGTTTTATCATCATGCAATTGTTGAATCTCGTATTTTGATGATGAAACCACTTGATATGTGTTTATAATTTAAACTACATTTTGAGTGATGCAGGTCTACTCGATCAGGATTAGACAGTTAACGCAGGAGGAATTGACGTTGCGCCGGAGGAGATCACGTCAGGATATTGGACGGCAGAAGGCTTCGGATGTCGGGCATCGGGCCAAGGAGAGCGGAATTACTCCAACGATATCGGGATTGTGGAGGTCAACCGTCGATTGGGCAACAAGCCGCAAGAGAGGACGATGCGCTGAAGAATCGGACGAAGCGCCAACCAATGACGTGCCGAGTAACGGAATGTCGATTCGCGTTGTAATAATTGTTTAGATCGGAGTAGAGTTTTAGTTTGTGTGTGCAGGAATAACTATGATAATGAGAAAGACATAAAGCGAAACAAAGTACGGAGTCAAGCACAAAGGATTCATTGGGAGTTCGAGAGTTCGACGGAAGTCCGAAGGTTCGTCGGGAATGCTGCCGGAACTAGCCGAGAATGAGTAGGGAGCTTGCCGAAGGGTTTTTTGGAAGCTCACTGAAAGGTTCGTGGGAAGTTCACAGAGCTTGCTGAGAGAGATCGGCGCTTGCCGAAGAAGCTCGTTGGAACTCGCCAAGATCAAATCGTGAAGTTAAAGAGCTTGCCGGGAGTCCGCAGAATGGTTTCCGAGAGTTTATCGGAAGACCGCCGAAAGTTCACCGGAAGCTCGCCGGAAGAAGTCTTGACTTATGGACTTTGTAATAGCTTATAAAATGTCTTTAAATTCATAGTTAACATGTTAATTAGGGTTAGGATTAGGTATTAATCCTATAACCCAAGTAGGGGCCAATTGGGCCCGAGTTCAGACTAGTTTGGGCCAAGATTGAAGCCCAACTAGTGGGCTGAAAACACTGTAGGCGGTGGCACCGCCCAGCACTGTCAGGGTCAGAAACTGACAGGCAGTGGCACCGCCACTGACAGGCGGTGGCACCGCCAACATTGGGAACTCCAAGAGAATTCAAATTTTGGAGCCCAAATTTGAATCCTCTTGAGGCCTATAAATACCCCTCAAATCTCAGCTGAGATTACAACTTTTTGAGCAGCAATTGTTTGAGAGAAATGCCCTAGAAAAGTCTTAGATAGTCTTGTTTTCAATTTGCTAGTGTTCACTTCCTTCTTTCTTGCTGAAAATCTGTAAGAGAGTGAACCGCTTGTAAAAAGTTGTATGAGGGGTATTCACCCTTCCCTTTCAAGAGATTTGCTAGTGGAAGGTGAGAGCCTCATCGAAGAGGGGCCTCGCACGTGGATGTAGGTCACTTGACCGAACCACTTTAAAAATAGCATAATCTCTGGTTTGCATTTCATTACTACTATTTACATTACTGCAAACCTTCTTACTTGCTTTATTTCATCATTATCTTTGCTGCACAACTTTGCGAATATGTTTTCAAGTTAAGCACTTCCGACTCCGATTTTTATCGCACGAAAGATTTGTCGAAATCAACATTTTAATCCGCTGCACTAATTCACCCCCCCCTCTTAGTGCCGCTCCGATCCTAATAGTAATTTGTAGTTAGAAAATTTAGCAAGTGTTACATCATGCTTACAACATTCAAGCTATCAAGTTTTGGATATGCAAGTTTTACAACATACAAGCTAGCAAATTTAAAGATGTGCAAATTGGCATATTTGCTTTTCTTTGCGATGTGCAAGATAGCATTTCTTTATAATGTTCAATATAGCAAATTCTACATCATGCTAGCTAGTAAATTAGAGATGTTTAAGAAAGAAACTCTTGTTTCTTGAAATATACAACTTGCAAGCTAGCAAATTTTTGCTTCCTTTGTAATGTTTGAGCTAGCAATTATGCTTCGGTTGCAAAGTGCAAGTTAGCATGTTTTGCATGTTGAGATAGGCAAGATAACACTTTTGGTATATAAATTTATAGTATGCAAGCTATCAAATTTTACACATAAAAAAATTTAGCAAAATTTTACATCTTTTGAGATGTGCAAGATGGACTATTTTGCCTATTTTTGAAATGTGTAACTTGGCAAACATTGCTTCTCTTAAGATTTGCAAGATAGCACTTCTTGCTTTCTTTTTGAGATTAGCAAGCTAGCAAATTTGTCTCTTTAGGAATTATGCAAGCTAGCAAATTTGCTTTCTAGCAAGTTTTACTCCCCCTTTATCATTGTTAAAAAGAAGAAAAGACCCTTTACATCAATTTTCAAATTATGACAAAGGTAAGGTAACAAAGATGAAAAAAAATCAAGATGTGAATATCAAAATAATTTTTCATCATGAATATTTTATCATTGCATGCATCATTATCATAAGTGTTTTATGCATTCATATCATCACATGAAGAATATTAAAAAGAAAATAATTAGGTAATGAGATAAACATTTCATGAATTGCATAAAAATTATATCATGAAATATTAGTACATGTGAATACCAAAAGGCATGATTTCTTTTTGAAAAACCTCCTCATAAATAATCAAAAGAAAATCCTAAGAGATTGATTAATGAAAAATCTTGATTCATAATAAATATTAATTTGTAAATATCACGGAATCAAGATCATGATTTGGATAAAAATTTATTCAAATTTAAATCATCAAAATCATTTTCAAAATCATTTTTAAGAGATTCACAAAAGTGATACAAATAGATTCATTAATCACCTTTTTGAAAAAATCGATAAAGTAGAGAAATTTTTCTAAGAGAAAGCTTTTCTCTTTTTAGTTTGTTTCATACAAGCATGCTTTTGTCCTTTTTATGCCAAAAAATACATATCATCAATAGTTTAGGATCGAAAAATAAATTTCATCATAAAAACCATCAAGATCAATAAATCATAAATTACTTGAAAATCATCATGCATAATTTTGAAATTTATTAAGCATAATCATTATGCATGACATCAAAACATAGTTTCAAAATATTTAATATTTTCATTACATAATTACATCATTATGCATCATCAAAATTGATTTCATAAAGCATTTTTCTTTTTAGGTGAATCAACTTTTCATGCTTAGTTTTCAATACAAAAGCCATGCATCATCATTAAGCATGACATCAAACTTCTTAATATTTTCATCAAGCATGGTTTCACTCAAATTCAGAAATCATCAAGATACACATTATTTATTCTTGAAAAAATATATATATGATCATTATTAGATTTAAATCTAATATTTTATTTCATTATAAAACATGTAATTTTCATTATCATTTTCAAAATTACTAGCATGATCATAATTTTTGTATTTCTATTTTTAAACATGCAATTTTTAAGAAAAATAATTATTCTAAACAAAAAAAATAAATACATCATGAAAAGCATCATGTAATTTCGAAGTAAATTAATGGGGTTTCGATTACCTCATCGTTGAAAGTCATTAAGGTTTAATTTGCCACCTTGCCTTTCTTGATTTTCTTATCATCTTCGGAAGAGCTCGATTTATTCCCATTTCTGTTCTTCTTCTTGCATTCAAAGTAAGTAGTTGTGTTCTTTTTATTTTTTAATTTTTATTTTATGAACTTTTTAAATTTCTTAGTGAGTTCAAGTTCACCATCACTTGAGCTTATGCTCGAGTGGTCTTTAAATGTTCTAAGTTCAAAATCCTTCTTATTCTTTAGAAGGTGGTTCTTAAGTCCTTCATGTGTATTGCACATCATTTCATAGGTTATCAAAGACTCTATTAGTTCTTTAATCAAAAAGTATTTAAATTTTTTGATTCTTGAATAGTGATTACTTTTAAATCTCAAGTTTTAGAAAGTGAGCACAAAATCTTGTTAACGAGTTCAAAATTAGAAAAGCTTTTACCAAGTGCTTTTAGACTATTGATGACATCTGTAAAACGGGTGTACATGTCTCCAATAGTTTCTCTTGGTTCCATACAAAACATCTCAAAATTGTGCATCAAAAAATTTACTTGTGCCTTCATGTATGATTTCGAGAATATGCCAAATATCGAAGGTCGTTTCGTACAAAGAAACTTGATTAAACTCTGTTTTATCTACGGCTCAAAATAGAGTATTCATAGCTCTAGCATTTAAAGAAAAAGTCTCTTCTCCAAATCATTCGAATCTTTCATTGGAAGAGAAGACCTTTTAAAACTAAATTCGACTATATACCATAAATCAAGATTCAATGAAAGCAAGAAAACTCTTATTCGAGTTTTCTAATAAGTGTAGTCCGTCCCATTGAAAAAGGGAGGATGAATGAGAGAGTAACCCTCTTGAAAGCCGAAATAAGTCATTTCTCTTAGGTGTTAATCTAAATAAGAAATAAACATGGCTCTAATACTAATTGTTAGGATCAAGAGCGATACTAAGAGGGGGAATTAGTGCAAATGGATAAAAAATGTCGGTTTCGGAAAATCTTTTCGTACGTTGAAAATCGAACTCGGAAATGCTTAACTTTGAAGGCGAAGTAAGAGAGTAAAGATAGCTTAAAGGCAGTAAACAATTAAAGAGGTTTACAGTAAAGATAAATTGCTTAAAGAAATACAAACCAGATTTTTAGAGTGGTTCGGTCAACGTGACCTACATCCACTTTCGGCTTCCTCATCCGATGAGGTCACCGACGTCCACTAGAGGCCTTCCTTCAATAGACGAAGGCCAAATACCTTTTACACCCCTCTTCTCCTTTTACCAGGTTTAGGAGATAACCCTTACAAGCACTCACTCTCCTCTCTAAATAGAAATCTCAGTTTAAGCTAGAGGAGGGAATACACTTATGATCGTAGCAGCGTTTTCTCTCTTTTAATTTCTCTGTGCTTGTATGCTTTAACTAGGTATGAGAGGGGTATTTATAGGCTTCAAGTTGATTCAAACTTGGAGCCTAAAACTTTCCCATCCCGGGTTCCCCGGGCACGGGCGGTACCACTGCCTGCGCTGGGAGGTACCACCACCTAGTGTTAGTCTGACTGACATTACCCTAGAAGGTACCACCACCCAGGTCTGGCGGTACCACTGCCTGGGAGCCAGTGCTGGGCGGTACCACCGCCTAGACTGGTGGTACCACCACTTGGCACCCTACCAGGGGTGGTACAACCACCCAGACTGATAGTACCACTGCTTGACATAGTCTCGAAGATTGTGCCATGACGGTAAAACTTATTGGGGCATTGTTTGGGCTTGTTATTGGGCCCAACACAGTTCTTACATGAGCCTAGCTGGCTCCTAATTAGGTTGGCCCAAATCCAAGCCCAATTACGTACTAAGTACGAAATCCTAAGACATTTGCTAAGCTAAACAAGTCCCTATGTCTATTTTTCCGGCGAGCTTCCGGCGATCTTCCGATGATCTCTCGGCAATGTTCCGGTGGACTCCCGACAAGCTCCTAGACTTCACAATGATCTTCTTGGCGAGTTCCAATTGTTGAATCTCGTATTTTGATGATGAAACCACCTGATATGTGTTTATAATTTAAACTGCATTTTGAGTGATGCAGGTCTACTCGATCATAATTAGACAGTTAACGCAGGAGGAATTGACGTTGCGCCGGAGGAGATCACGTCAGGATATTGGACGACAGAAGGCTTCGGACGTCGGGCATCGGGCTAAGGAGAGCGAAATTGCACCAAGGATATCGGGGTTGCGGAGGTCAACCGCCGATTGGGCAACAAGCCGCAAGAGAGGATGATGCGCTGAAGAATCAGGCGAAACGCCAACCAATGACGTGTTAAACAACGGAATGTCGATTCGCGTTGTAATAACTGTCTAGATCGTCGAGTAGAGTTTTGGCTTGCATGTATGCAGGATTAACTACGATAACGATGAAGACATAAAAGCGAAAACAAAGTGCGGAGTCAAGCACGAAGAAATTCGTTGGGAGTTCAAGAGTTCGACGGAAGTCCGAAGGATCGTCGAGAACGCCGCCGAAACTAGCCGAGAATGAGTAGGGAGCTTGCGTAAGGGTTTTTTGGAAGCTTCACCGGAAGGTTCGGGGAAGTTCGCAGAGTTTGCCGAGAAAGATCGAGCTTGCCCGAAGAAGCTCGTTGGAACTTCGCCAAGATCAAATCGTGAAGTTTAAGAGCTTGCCGGAGTCCGCAGAATGGTTTCCAGAGTTTATCTAAGACCGCCCTTGTTTCTTGGAAGCTCATGGGAAGAAGTCTTGACTTATGGACTTTGTAATAGCTTATATAATGTCTTTAAAATTCATAGTTAGCATGTTAATTAGGGTTAGGATTAGGTATTAATCCTATAACCCAAGTAGGGGCCTATAATACTGTAGGCTGAAAACACTATAGGCGGTGGGCTGAAAACACTGTAGTGGGCTGAAAACACTGTAGGCGGTGGCACCGCCTGGGCTGGGCGGTGACACCTCCTTGGCTGGGCGGTTGCACCGTCCACCACCCGGCGCAAGCTGGTACCGCTATTGGCTTGGCTGGTGGCACCACCAAAGATCGGAACCCAAAGAGAATTTGAATTTTGGAGCCCAAATTTGAATCCTCTTGAGGCCTATAAATACCCCTCAAATCTCAGCTGAGAACACAACTTTTTTGAGCAGCAAGAGTTTGAGAGAAAGGTCTTAGAAAAGTGTTAGCTTGTCTTCTTTTCAATTTGCTAGTGTTCACCTCATCTCTTCTCGAAAATCTGTAAGAGAGTGAACCGCTTGTAAAGAGTTGTAAGAGGGGTATTTACCCTTCCATTTCAAGAGACTTGATAGTGGAAGGTGGGAGCCTCATCGAAGAGGGGCCTCGCAAGTGGAGTAGGTCATTTGACCGAACCACTCTAAAATCGGCGTGATCCTTGGTTTGCATTTCATTATTGCTATTAACATTATTGCAAACCTTCTTATATGCTTTAGTTCCTTATTACTTTTGCTGCGCATATTTAAGAATATGCTTTCAAGATTAAGCTTGTCAAGTTCCGCTCTTATCATACGAAAGATTTTTTAAAAACCGAAGTTTTAATCCGCTGCACTAATTCACCCCCCCCTCTTAGTGCTGCTCCGATCCTAACAATTGGTATCAGAGCCACGGTTTTCTACTTTGGTTTAACACCCAAATAGAAATGGCTTTTTATGGCTTTCAAGAGGGCTTATCGGTTTTTCGTCCACCGTTGTTTAACGGATTGGACTACACTTATTGGAAAACTCGAATGAGAGTTTTCTTGATTTCTACGAATTTGGATTTATGGAATATTGTTGAAAACGATTTTCAACTTCTCTCTAAACCGATGAACGAATGGTCGGATTTGGAGAAGAAGTATTTTTCTTTAAACGCAAAGGCTATGAATGCCTTATTTTACGCTTTGGACAAAAATGAGTTTAATCGGATTTCTACGTGCGAAACGGCTTTCGATATTTGGCGAACACTTGAAATCACGCACGAGGGAATTAGTAGAGTCAAAGACTCGAAAGTTAACATTTTATTGCATGATTTTGAGCTTTTTCAAATGCAACCAAGCGAGACTATAGGCGACATGTACACCCGTTTCACGGATGTCGTCAATAATCTAAGAGTTCTTGGTAAATCTTTTTCGAATTTTGATCTCATAAGCAAGATCTTAAGATCCCTTCCAAAAAGATGGGATTCTAAAATAACCGCAATACAAGAAACAAAAGATTTAAATATTTTTCCACTTGAAGAACTTATCGGCTCATTGATGACATATGAAATGGTGCGCAATGCACATGATGAACACAATGAACACTTGAACCACCTTCCAAAGAATAGGAAGGATTTTGAACTATGGACAAATGAATACCACTTGAGCGATGACTCAAGTGATGAGGACAATGATGAACTTGAACTTCGAACACTAACTCTTAATAAGTTCATTAAACAAAAATCTAAAATGAACAATGAACTTGAACGAAGGAAGAGGCCAAAGAAAAGGAAGGCACCCAAGGATGAATCAAGAACTTCCAAAGGTGAAACGGCGAATTGGGCTTTGATGGGCTTCGACCACAAGGTAAGTAACTCAACTCTCTTGAATTATTTTGAAATTACTTGATGTTTTCCATGATGTATTTTCTCTTTTCTTTTGAATATTTATTTTTCTTGAAAATTATATGTTTTATGTTAATAGAATAAAATGTTAGATTTAAATAATCATATATATGTGCTTGAGAAGCAAGAATGTGTATTTTGATGATTTCCATATTAACTTTCAATGATGATGCATGGTTTTTATATGGAAGGCTTAATGATATTTTTTTTAAAACCTTGTCTTTGGTTTTCAAACATGATGTATGTTTTTGACATAAGAACAAAACTTGAGCATGCTAATATAAAGTCAATCACATAAATTAAAATTAAAGAAGTTTTAGTTATCTATAAGAATCATTCAAAATTATGTTCAATGAAACCATTGCATAATGATGTAATGAAAATATTAAACATTTTGAAATCATGTTTTAGTGTCATGCATAATGATCATGCTTAATAAATTTCAAAATTATGCATATGAATCTTGTGATTTATGGATTATTGATTTTTACCATAATGAAAGTGCCTTATTAATCTTTCTTGTAATAAATCTTACACTTTCGGTTTTAAACATTATACATGTTTTTATTTGGTATAAGTGAAATAAAATCATATGAATTGAAACAACTAAAAAAGAGGAAAATATTTTTTCCTTGAAAAATTATTTTTTTCTATCCTATTGATCTTGATGTTTATTATGATAAATCTATGTATACCATTTTGAATCTCTTGAAAGTAATGTTGATATTTTGATGATTTTGATGATTTAAATTTGAAATGAGTTTTATCAAAATCATGATATTGATTTCTTGGAATAACATGAGATTACCTTTGATGATCATTTTGATTCATGGAATTTTGGATTCATGACTTGGTCTTACATTTGTTTATGAGATGGTTGAAATCTTTTTATGCGTTTGAATTCTTCCCTTCTCCTTTCAATTTATGCATGTTATATGTTAAAGATTTAAAACCATGTTTTAGTATTATGCATATCTAAGAAATATTGATGTGACAAATTGAATAAGTTGAAAATGAATGATGATTTTTCTCTTGAATATAACTTGTGATATTTTTTATATAAATCATCATTTTAATTTCTTGACATTCGATACATGAGATTTTATTATAAATCAAAATTTCTCATTAATCGATATTCTATGATTTTACTTGATATTCTCTTGAGAGGAGATTTTCTAAATGAATCATGATTTTTCCTTGTGAGTTCTTGGAGTTATTACTTGATTTTTCTTTTAAAACAAGATCTCTTCTTTGTACTCCTATGATTTTTCTTGATATTTTATTTAAAGAAGATATTTACTATATGAATCATGTCTTTTGGTATTCAAATGATTTTATCCTTCATGACATGATTTCTTTGTATTTATGGCTTCCATGGCTTGAAATGTTTTGATATAATGCATGCAATGATGAAATATTCATAAAGTTAAAATGATGTATGCAATACTTATGATAATGATGTACATGATGTATTTATTGCATATGATGTGTGTTTGGTATCATGATCAACATGTTGATAAATGCTTAAAAATTTTAATGTTTGAGTATCATGTATGATATGCTTATTAATGATGATTGATTTATTTTTCGGTATCGTGCATGAAAAATAAGGTTATTGAAATTGTGTATATTTTAATTTGAATATATAATGATGCATAAATAAGAATGATACTTACCTTTGTCATAATATGAAAAGTGATATAAGGGTCTTCCCTTCTTTTTGACAATGACAAAGGGGGAGCAAGAATTTCTAGCGTAGACATCATGAAAAGAGACAAACTAACTAGCTTGCACAATTCAAGATGAAAGCAAAAAATTGCACTTCTCAAAAGAGAAGATGCAAATGTAACATTTGCCAAATTGTTTGCTTGCCTCATGTAAAATATTATCTCTTGCTAGTTTGGCATTTTTGCTAGCTTGTATGTTGCAAAACTTATCACTTTTTCAAACATTTTGCTAGCTTACACTTTGCAAAGAAAGTAAAAATGACACTTCTAGAAGAAAGAGCTTGTTATTTTGAACATCACAAGCTTGCCTATCTTAAGAAACAAAAATTGTAAAAGTGCTATCTTGCCTATCTCAAGAAGCAAAACTTGCAATTTGCACATTGCAATAGGAAGCAAGAATCATGAGCTTACACAAGAAAGCTATCTTACATTTGCTTTCGAAATTTTTGCTAGCTTGTATATTGTGAAACTTACATATCATAAACATTGCTAGCTTGTAGTCTAAAGAGAAGCAAAAAGTTGCTATCTCAAAAGAAGCAAATGTGCTATCTTGCCTATCTCAAGAAGCAAAACTTGCAATTTGCACATTGCAATAGGAAGCAAGAATCATGAGCTTACACAAGAAAGCTATCTTACATTTGCTTTCGAAATTTTTGCTAGCTTGTATATTGTGAAACTTACATATCGTAAACATTGCTAGCTTGTAGTCTAAAGAGAAGCAAAAAGTTGCTATCTCAAAAGAAGCAAATGTGCTATCTTGCCTATCTTAAAAGGCAAAAATGGTAACTTGCACACCTAGCAAAACTTGACAAATTTGCATATTTCAAGAAGCAAGAGTTGCTTTCTTGAATATCTCAATATTGCTAGCTTGCATGATGTAGAACTTACTATCTTGAACATTACCAAAAGTGCTATCTTGTATGCTGTAAAACTTGCATATCTAAAACTTGATAGCTTGAATGTCCTAAGCATGATGCATTACTTGCTAAATTTTCTAGCTTCAAAACTGCATGATGATAAAACTTAATATTATGTTTTTCATGCAATGAGTTGAACTTATATTACCAACACAAAGAATAGTTGTACTTCTCCTTTTTGTTGATGACAAAGGGGGAGAAGTATGTTGATGACATGATATGCATAAGTTTATGCATATGTTCATGATGATGTGTTGCAAGTATTCATGATGAATATTGCAATGACTTGAATTCTTCTTGAATTCAAGGTTCTATCAATATGGCATATTGATAGGGGGAGTTTGTTTAAACTCCGGGAGTTAAGGTTAACTCCGTCATCAAGTGGTTGTCATCATCAAAAAGGGGGAGATTGTTGAATCTCGTATTTTGATGATGAAACCACCTGATATGTGTTTATAATTTAAACTGCATTTTGAGTGATGCAGGTCTACTCGATCAGAATTAGATAGTTAACGCAGGAGGAATTGACGTTGCGCCGGAGGAGATCACGTCAGGATATTGGACAGCAGAAGGCTTCGGACGTCGGGCATCGGGCTAAGGAGAGCGAAATTGCACCAAGGATATCGGGGTTGCGGAGGTCAACCGCCGATTGGGCAACAAGCCGCAAGAGAGGACGATGCGCTGAAGAATCGGACGAAACGCCAACCAATGACATGCCGGGCAACGGAATGTCGATTCGCGTTGTAATAACTGTCTAGATCAAAGTAGAGTTTTGGCTTGCATGTGCAGGATTAACTACGATAACGATGAAGACATAAAGCGAAACAAAGTGCGGAGTCAAGCACGAAGAATTCGTTGGGAGTTCAAGAGTTCGACGGAAGTCCGAAGGATCGTCGGAACGCCTGCGGAACTAGCCGAGAATGAGTAGGGAGCTTGCCGAAGGGTTTTTTTGAAGCTTCGCCGGAAGGTTCGTGGGAAGTTCGCAGAGTTTGCCGAAAGATCGAGACTTGCCGAAGAAGCTCGTTGGAACTTCGCCAAAATCAAATCGTGAAGTTTAAGAGCTTGCGAGTCCGCAGAATGGTTTCCGAGAGTTTATCGGAAGACCAAGTTCGCCGTGAAGCTTCGCGGGAAGAAGTCTTGACTTATGGACTTTGTAATAGCTTATATAATGTCTTTAAAATTCGTAGTTAGCATGTTAATTAGGGTTAGGATTAGGTATTAATCCTATAACCCAAGTAGGGGCATATAACACTATAGGCTTGAAAACACTATAGGGCTGGGCTGAAAACTCTTGTAGTGGGCTGGAAACATCTTGTGGGCGGTGTCACCGCCAGCCTGAGCAGTGACACCTCCTTTGGCTGGGCGGTTGCACCGTCCACCACCACCCGCAACGCTGGGCGGTGGCACGCTGGCTGAAGGTAATCACCGCCAACATGAGGAACCCAAAGAGAATTTGAATTTTGGAGCCCAAATTTGAATCCTCTTGAGGCCTATAAATACCCCTCAAATCTCAACTAGAAACACAACTTTTTTTTGCAGCAAGAGTTTGAGAGAAAAAGGTCTTAGAAAAGTGTTAGCTTGTCTTCTTTTCAATTTGCTAGTGTTCACCTCATCTCTTCTCGAAAAATCTGTAAGAGAGTGAACCGCTTGTAAAGAGTTGTAAGAGGGTATTTACCCTTCCATTTCAAGAGACTTGCTAGTGGAAGGTGGGAGCCTCATCAAGAGGGGCCTCGCAAAGTGGAGTAGGTCATTTGACCGAACCACTCTAAAATCGTGATCCTTGGTTTGCATTTCATTATTGCTATTTACATTATTGCAAACCTTCTTATATGCTTTAGTTCCTTATTACTTTTGCTGCGCATATTTAAGAATATGCTTTCAAGATTAAGCTTGTCAAGTTCCGCTCTTATCATACGAAAGATTTTTTAAAAACTGAAGTTTTAATCCGCTGCACTAATTCACCCCCCCCTCTTAGTGCTGCTCCGATCCTAACACCAATGAGCTTCTCTGGCAAGCTCTGAGACTTCTCGGCTGGTTCCTCTAGAACTTCCGACAAACGTTCAGACTTCCGACGAACTCTCGAACTCCCAACGTAATTGCGTCATTGACTCTGGGACTTCATTTTGCTTCGTGCCTTGCTATCAAAGCTAATCCTGCATATGTAAAAATATACTTCAATCTAGACAATTAATACTAAGCATTAATCAAGTTGTGTGACATGTCATTGGTCCCACGACGCTTCGTCTGATTCTTCGGTGCATCGTCCTCTCTTGTGATCTATTGCCCAATTGGCCAATTGACTTCGCAACTTCAATATCCTTAGTGCAATATCCACTCTTCTTGGCCCGATGCCCGAATCCACGACTCGAAGCCTTCTGTCGATACGTCGACCGATCCACCGATCTGACGTCCAATCTTCTGACATGTTTTCCTTCGGCACAACTTGATTATTCCTGCTTTAATTATCTCATCTTGATCAAAGCATCCTATGTCACTCAAAACGTAGATTAAAACATAAACATTTATTGATTGATTTTATCATCAAAATCCAAGATTCAACATAGACAAATTTGGGTTACCAAAAATGGTACCAAAATCCTCAGAATATGTGATCCCAACTGATTTTACGTATCATTGTTCTCTAAAATAGCAACTTCTCCTTTTCTTCAGAATTTCTATAAGGTTGCAAACTATGCTATCCGTAATAGGTATATGATGCCCTAAGAGATAAGTGGACACCCTATCATTTTCATCTACGCTAGTATCCCGGAAATCCGAGATAAGACACTTTTTTGCTCCAATTTTAAAGTCATTGGAGCCTATAAATACCCCACTCTTTCCTGCATGAAAGAGTAACAAAAGTGTGAAAAAAATCTTGAAGTGTTAGGGTGTAAAAGTATTATAAAAGTGCTAAGTGTCCTCTTCTTTCTTTAGTTTTGTAATCATTCAAAAAAAGGTGTGAGGCTTGTAAGGGTTGTCTCGTAAACTCGTGAAAAGGAGAATGTGTTGTAAAAAGGTAGTTAGTTTTTATCTATTGAAGAAAGATCATTAGTGGATGCTGGTGACCTCGACGGAGGGGGAATCAGAAGTGGACATAGGTCACAACGACCGAACCATTATAAATCCGATGTGTTCTTTCTTTACTGCTCACTTTCATTACTTAGCTACTCTCTACATTATACATTTACTTCAATTTGATATCTTCTCGATACGATTTCTCCATTACATTTTTATCAACTTAAACGATTTTGAATCACAATCATCATTTTAATCGGTATACTAATCCCCCCCCCCTAGTGTCGTATTGATCCTAACAAGGAGCACCCGTAGGTGCCACCCGTGTGATTGCCTACTTGTGGCCCATAGGTTGCCGACCGTTGGTCACCGTAGATAGCCAAGGCTACAAGTAGCCTTTGGCCATTCTACGAGCGCAGCAAGAGCTACAACAGTTGCTGCCCTATCTCGCCTTTTGTGTCAACAATTTTGATGATAAAAGTTTTCTTAAAACATAACATACGTAGTTTAAAACTAATCTTTCGCATAAAAAATCGACTTTGATACCACTGTTGGAAAATCTAGGGGTGACATTACTAGTCATATGTGCCCTGCAAGCCAATCACGTGAGTGATGGCACAGATGACTTGACATGCTACCTTTTTTCTTATTATATTTTGGCATTTCTCACTTTATATTGATTGTTACATATATATATATATATATATATAAGACCAATTGAATCATGATGAGATCATGATAATGAGACTAATTCACCTTTAAATACATATCCTAAGTAATCCCGGTCATAGGTTACTTGAAAGGGATATCAAGATAACTAGACAAATTGGTTTGCTATATACCCATCCATCTGATGGATGCAGCTGGTCTCATAGTTGCTCGTGTGGGGACACTAGAGATATAGTACAGGTGCTCATTGAAGAATGAGTTCACTGATTGATCCGCTTACGGAATGCTGGATGGTTAATGATGTCTTATTGTCAGATAGAGATTATGTTGTCTTAATGGTGTATTCGGTCCTTAGACTTGAGACACCAAGGATATCATGCACGAGTGCTCCACTCTTTGATACCAGACTTATAGATTTGAATGTCCCAAATCTAGTACAATCAGTTATTGAGAGTGGTAGTCAACCTTACGAGGACTATTGAGTGTCGATTTAGGGTTATCTACTTTCAGTGTCATGAGAGAAATATCCCATGTGTTCTTGCCTAGACAAATCCCTAGCTAGGGTCACTCGGATTGAGAGAGAAAGTGTTCTCTGGGAGAATCCGATTAGAGCAAGACTCGAGTAGAAACCGTATGGGTCTGATAGCATCATGCTCAGTATATGATCTTTGAGATATTAGATGGATGATAGACTATAGGTACATGGTAAATGAGGACAGACAAGTCCAATGGATTAGATTCCCCTATATCGTTTAGGGGCTGCGGCGTAGTGGCCTAGTACGTCCGCAATCGATGAGTTGAGTGAATTATTATGTAGATAATAATTCACTGTACCAGATTGAGTTCTGACAAGTATGACTCACGGCCAGCTCGATATTGGGCCTAGATGATCACACACATATGGTAGGTGTTGCGATGAGTAGATGTTTGGATATGAGATATCCATCGGAGCCCCTATCTTATTGGATATCCAATAAACCCCTGAATTATTGGATCCTATAGATAAGATACAATAAAAACTCATCAGAGATTATTGGATAGAGATCCACTAATCTAATAGGCTTGGGTAGTTAGATGGAGATCCAATACCCAATAGGGGAGGATCCATTATGGTTAAGTTAACGGGGGAGCTCTATTTAAGGGATTCAGTGGTTCATAGGCAAGAGCCTTTGCTTGCCTCTCCTATTCTCCTCCTCCTCTCCACCTCGGAGCAGGCCTGGAGTTTTGAGGAGCATTGTCACAGCTCTGTTGTGTAGATCACCGCTAAAGAGGTGGGCACTTGACCTCTTTCACCCTCTCCTAAAGATTTGCAAGGATTTTGGGATATACAATCTCCCTAGGTAACACAATTTATCTTATACATAGTTTTAAGTTTCACATATTTTTGCGCACCAATCTTCGCATGACGACGAACATCTTTTTGGGAAATTGGGGATTTTCTTTTATGTTCTTCCGCTCTGCAATATGATGTCGACCCCAAAGATATCCCAACAGTGGTATCAGAGCCAGGTTATTCATGCGAAAGATTGGTTTTGAACTGTGTGTGTTATGTTTCAAAGAAACTTTTGACGTCAAAATTGTTGACGCAAAAGCGAGAAAGGGCAGCAATAGTTGCTGCCCTTGATCTACGTGTGTACAGCTACAAGCAGCGACAATTGCATGCAGGCAGCACAGCACCGGCATAGCAACCAGCGTCTTGCTTGCAGCAGGCTTGCGGCCAGCGGGGATGGCAACCTGCGGGCGCTGCCTGTGGCCACAATGCCCGTAAGGGTAGGCAGCACCTGCAGCCGGACTGCTCGCAAGGGTGGGCGGCGCCTACAAGCATGCCCACAGCGATAATCGCCTAAAAGAGGGGTGTTTCCTGCGGGGGCAACGCTGCCCGCAGGGGGCGGCCACCTGCAGCAGCAACGTCACCCGCGGGTAGGGGAGGCGACCCCGCATCCCCGCCGCACAGGCCACCGCCAGTAGGGTGGCTGCAGCCGCAAGCAGTAGGGGAAGGGGAGAAAGAGGGAGAAGGGCATTAGGTTTTTTGGGCAAAGGATAGTTTTGCCCCTGTGAATTTAATAAATTCAAGTTCTATCCTTTGTCCAAATTATGAAAATACCCCTTAGAATTTAGAAAATCATCGGTGAGTCTGATTCAATGATATACTCTCGAAGGACTCGACTAAGCATACCATGTTCTCAGGTCACCGGTGACATCTCTATGTTGTAGGCAAGATAGTGAATCGCGATATAGGTGAGCTTCGAGGGACTCGATCAACTCAACCTACACCGAAATCGGTCCCTACCTATAACGATGAAAAACCATGTGGGTCAATTTAATTGCCTCAAGTTTACTGTCTTAATATTATCGAGAGAGGGGTTTCTATGATTTGGTCTCCTAATATGATATGTCACACATATATATATTTAATATATATCTACGTCGCATGCAAATATATATACATATCTAGTAGGTGCATAAGCAATCATACCAGATGATCATGAACCACAGCCTAATGTGATCAGGCCCGAGCCAGTGGGCCTAACCACTCACATCAAGATTTATGTGTGCAGTGGTGCATCTCCATGTCCTATGATCATCCATTTCGTTCTCGTCGGTTCCGTCGACATCTCGATGCATCTCTATGCTGAGGGTGTTATGTGACTTGCTAGTAAAATAGTGGGAGCATATTAAGATAGAGGTACATATCTTGATTATTTATTTTTATAAAATCTGCATGTTATTTATTCCCACTACATCTTTATTTTCAGAAAATATCACTTTCAAATACATTACGTGGCATACTTGATGTCAACCGCCTCACTGGTCCAAATTATACGAATTAGCTCCACAACTTGAGAATTATTCTCACGGCGAAGAAAATCACGTACGTCCTTGATACAGTAATGCCTACGCCCGAGGAAGGGGCAAGCGAGGATGAGATCGCTCGCTACGCGAAATACATTGATGACTCCACTCATGCTCAGTATTATATGTTGTGCTCTATGACTCTTGAGTTACAAAGACAACATGAAAACATGGATGTCAGATCCATTCTCCTACATGTCCGCAAACTATTTAAGGAACAGGGAAGGACTTAGCGATATGAGATATACAAGAGTCTCTTCCGTGCTAGGATGGCTAAGAGGACTCCAGTTCAAAACCATGTCCTAAAGATGATTGAGTGGATAGAGAAACTCATAGGTCTAGGAATCATCCTAGAGGATAACTTGTGTATGGACATTATGCTTCAGTCCCTACCAGATTTCTTTTCACAATTCATAATAAATTTTAATATGAATAAGCTTAAGGTGACTCTCCCAAAGCTCCTCAATATATTGAGGGAGGCAGAGAGTACTATTAAAGAGAAGCTAGTTTTCTACATTGGTGAAACCAAAAAGAAAAGAAAATCAAAAAAGTTCCTTAAGCAGGGCAAGGGCAAGAGTAGACCAGGTAAAGCAAAGGTTGCTAAGAAAGACCTGACAAAGGACAAAGGCCAGTGCTTTCACTATGGCAAAGATGGTTGGAAGAGGAACGGTAAAGAGTACCTTGTAGAGAGGGTAAAACAGAAGCTTGGAGAAGCTTTAGGTACATTAATGATCAATCTCTAGTTGTCAGATTTTTGTGATAGAGCATTAGTATTGGATATCGATATTACTTATCACATCTGTAATTTATTGTAGATTTTGGCAAAGCCGAGGAGATTGGTGAGAGGAATATTATATAATGGTATGTTTATGCTAGACACTACTCCACATATTATGAATGTAGGTGTATCCTAGAGGAAATGAGATGAGGTGAATAGTACATACTTGTGGTATTATAGGCTAGGTCATATCCATGAAAGAATGATCCAAAAGTTGCTAAATGATAGATATCTATATTCATTCAACTATGAGTCATATGCAACTTATGAGCCTTGACTTCATGGAAAACTGACCGACTCTTCATTTACCGGAACTGGAGAAAGAGCCACTAAGCTACTGGAACTCATACATAGTGATGTATGTGGACTCATGTCAACTCATGCTATTGGTGGTTATTCCTATTTTATTATATTTATTGATGATTTCTCAAGGTATGGATATGTGTACTTAATGAAGTATAAGTTTGAGGCCTTTGAGAAATTCAGAAAGTATAAGAATGAAGTGGAGAACCAAACTGGAAAAAGTATCAAGACTCTTCGATCAGATCGAGGAGGTGAGTACTTAAGAGTTTACCAAATTACTCAAGGACTATGAGATTCTATCCCAAGACACCTCCTTATACACCTCAGCTTAATGGTATGTCTGTAAGGAGGAATCGTACACTGTTAGACATGGAACAGTCCATGATGAGTTTCGCTGACCTACCCATCACATTCTGGGGATATGCACTAGAGACCGCAGCTTACCTTCTGAATAAAGTTCCAACTAAGTCGGTAGTGTCTATACCATATGAGATATGAAAAGGAAAGAAGCTCGATCTTAAGGATATTAAGATTTGGGGCTGCCCTTCCAACGTTAAAAGACACAATCCCGATAACTTGAAATCGAGGATGGAGCGGTGTAAGTTCGTGGGATACCCCAAGGAAACTTATGGGTATTATTTCTATCATCTCGAGGACCAAAAGGTCTTTGTAGCTAAAAGAGCGATGTTCCTTAAGAAGGAACACATTCTTGGCAAAGACAATAGGAGCATGATAAAGTTGAGCGAGGTTGGAGAACCTAGCTCAAGCACCACTCTACAGCCCAAGTCTGTTTAAGTACCTAATACACAAGTTCCAACTTTACGTAGGTCCGATAGAGTATCCCATCCTCCTAAGAGATATGTGAGACATATTAGAGGAGAGGATGCTGAGAATATTGATCCTCAAGCCTACGAGGAGGCTATTATGAGCATAGACTCCGGGAAGTGGTAAGAAGCCATGAATTCTGAGATGGATTTCACGTACTCCAATAATGTTTGGAACCTAGTTGATGCGCCCGAGGGTATTGTACCCATCGGTTGCAAGTGAATCTTTAAAAGAAAGATCATAGTAGATGGAAAGGTAGAGACCTATAAAGTAAGGCTAATGGCTAAGGGATATCGTCAAAGGCAAACTATTGACTATGACGAAACCTTCTCACCCATTACAATACTAAAATCCATAGGGATATCGTCAAAGGCAAACTATTGACTATGACGAAACCTTCTCACCCATTACAATACTAAAATCCATCCGAATTCTATTGACTATTACAACACACTATGATTATGAGATCTGGCAGATGGATATAAAAACTGTATTTCTCAATAGCAACCTTGAGGAGGAGGTGTATATGATATAGTCCGAGAGATTCGTGTCCAAGGACCACCCAGATAAGGTGTGCAGGTTGCTTAGATCCATTTATGGACTAAAGTAAGCTTCCCGAAGTTGGAATATAAGATTTGATAAGGCAATCAGATCTTATGATTTTGTTAAGAACGAAGATGAGCCTTGTGTATACAGGAAGGTAAGTGAGAACGCTATCACCTTCTTTGTGTTACATGTGGATGACATCCTGATCATTGGGAATGATGTAGGAGTGCTATCCATAGTAAAGACTTGGTTATCTAGACACTTCTCCATGAAGGACTTAGGGGAAGCATCATATTTCTTAGGAATTTAGATCTATAGAGATAGATCCAAGAGGATGCTTGGCTTGTCTTAGTCCAAGTATATAGACACCATTGTCAAAAGGTTTGGTATAGAAATTTCCAAGAGAAGTCTCATACCGATGAGATATAAGATATCACTTTCTAGGAGTATGTCCCCAAAGACTTATAAAGAAAGGGCGAACATGGATAGGATACCCTATGCCTCAACAATAGGTCTATCATATATGTCATGCTATATACCAGGCCTAATATAGCGCATGCTTTGAGTGTCACGAGTAGGTATCAGGAGAATCCAAGTTTGGAGCATTGGAAAGTAGTAAAGTGTATCCTTCGGTACTTGAGAAGGACTAAGAATCTTTTATTGGCATATGGAGATAGTAGCCTCAAGGTTGAAGGCTATACGAACTCAAGTTTCAGTCCGATATCGATGATAGCAAGTTAAATTCGGGGTACATATACACCTTTATGGAGGAGTAGTGTGCTAGAAGAGTTCCAAGCAAGATACTACTATTGACTCGACCGTAGAGGCGGAGTACATTGCTGTAGTAGATGCAGTAAAGGATGAAGTCTAGATAAAGAAGTTCATCACAGATCTAGGAGTCGTGCTAGGCAGCAAGGAGTCGATTTCCTTATATTGCGACAACTACGGGGGATTACTCAAATAAGGGAACCCAGGTCTCATCAAAAGTGTTCTAAAGAGGTTCTAGCTTATTAGAGAGATCAGGACCCAAAGAGATATAGTAGTGGAAAGAGTTCCATCTAAAGATAACATTATAGATCCACTAACAAAGTCATTATCTCATATTGTCTTTGAGCGTCACAGGGGTCTGATGGGGATTTGACACATAGGTGATTGGCTTTAGGTCAAGTGGGAGATTGCTTGTTATATATGCCCTACAAGTCAATCACGTGAGTGATGACACATGTGACTTGATACATAATTTTTTTGCTTATTATATTTTAACTTTTATCATGAACATCGCATCTCTCCTCCACATCGCATCTTGCATGGGAGGTTGCAATCATGAACCTCATTCCACAAAAATGGTTGTAACACATCCTGTTTCTTTATTTTATCTTATTACTTGACATGGCGCACATTTAAAACTTTACTCATCTTGATTTTTATATAAGATCAATCATCTAAGACCTCTCGAGTATACCTGAAGACATTTTATGCATATAGATCCGTATCAAATTGAATTGATACAAACAATACTTATTATTATCATGCAAGCATGAAATGGGAGCGGACTAAAGGAAGGGGTGTTGGTATGGGCAAACTCATACCTTTCTCGATCTTTTGGCTAAGATCAATTTAATATTTGATACGTGGGTCATCGACCTATTATGATGTTAAATTAATTTCTTGTGGGGGGAGGGGTCGTGGCTTGCCTTTGGGACCCTCACTTGTCGCACATGCATTGCACTGCGGCACGGGCCTGGCGCGCCCCGTCCAAATCAAATGTTCAAACATTTTAGCCACAGTTTTAGACGCCCAGCAAATTACATAATATGGATGATAGAACGATGATAGGAGAATTAAAAATGAGTATGAACGTATATAGGATACGAGTGGATTACCTTAGTGGGGTGAAAGAAAATTGCAGTGAAAGAGGTGAGTAGGAAAACAGCTTTAGGTTGATTCGGAAAAAGAAGAATTGGTGTTTTGATAAAGCCTGCAATATAAGCTTCAAGACCACAAATCATTAGATTAATCCTCAGTCAATCTCCTTGTATAAATTCTCATACCTCTTGAGAAACAAAGCCAATCACAAACAAAAATTCATCCTCTCGAAATTATTGTTTCAGATTATGCCTAAGACTGCAAGCATTAAGGTCAATAATTGTGTACAAAATTCAAGATGCTATGTCAATTAATGGGGACTTTTTCTTATTTGTCTTTGTCTTTGTAGATATGTAGGTAATTAAAAAGAGAAGACATGCAGTAGATTATGTGCTTACAAAAACAAAAGTCCTTGTCTTGGGAAAATGTAGGAGTCGTCTTTGATCGTATCTTAGAAATCAAAAGTGTTTTTCGTCAAGCTAGCTGTGGCTTTGAATCTTTGTGATGACAAAGAAATGAGTCACTGAACATAGCATTGATTACGAATAGGATTCGTTGGAGCATACTGTGATACACGCATGCTTGTATTTTTAGTATAAAAAGATAAATTAAAAATCGATTTGGAAAAAGAATACAGACTGCAATGTCAAGAATATTCATTCTTCTGCCTTAATCACTGTTTAATCACTGTTTAATACAGTCGATAATACTAACCTAAAGGAGAAAATGATAAGAAGTGTCATTTAACATATTAGAGGAAAATAAGGGCATCAAATTAGAAAACAAAAAATTGAAGACATCATTAAAAAATAATACTTTAAAAAAAAATCATCCAATTATATTTACATATATAATCAATCATAGGTTAATTAATCTCTTGATCTTTCTTCTTTTCCTCGTCATTTTTTCTTAGTCTCAAAAGTAGACATCATATCCGTATGCAGTCGACTAAATCATTAATCCCAAAACTCTTCGAGGACTTTCACGAACATCACGTTTGGGGCCATGCAGCAAGCGTGTGTGCTTCAACATTTTTTTCACTTCATCTTAATCATTTAACCTAATTGATGAGTGTTGTTTCCAATACGTTATATATATATATATATATATATATATATATATATATATATATATATATATATATACATATATATATATATATATATATATATATATATATATATATATATATATATATATATATATATATATATATATATATATATATATATATATATATATATATATATATATATATATATATATATATATATATATATATATATATATATATATATATATATATATATATATATATATATATATATATATAAACATATACATATAACCTAATTGATGAGTGTTGTTTCCAATACATTATATATATATATATATATGAATATATACATAAATATAAATATATATATATATATGTATATAAACATATATATATGTATATATATATATACACATATATGTATATACATACATGTATACACATATATGTATATAAATATGTATATACATATATGTGTATATACATATATATATATATGTATATATATATGTATATATATATATACATATATATATATACATATATATATGTATATATATACACCATTTTGCATAAGCTTTGAAGTATTTTTGTCAACCTTTTTAGACTCACTAAAGAAACCTTATAGCACTAAATTTTGCTTTTATATTACACCAATTCTATGTATAAAACAATCATACCCATAATTTCAATTGCACCTATGCTAAGCAATTGAACCTCCAAGCAACTTATTTGAAAGAATCTAAAAATATTTGAACGATATAGGAATAATATTTTTTATTTTTGAATAATATATTTTTTTCATGGTTTGAGAATCTTTCTCTTTCTATTAATTTATTGGAGAGGATTGAAGTTTAATAAATTAAAATGAATAAATGGATTTGCAATTATCATTTGTTATTAAGGATGAGGCGAGAAATGCCAAGATGTGAAGGACCTGCATGCAAAAAGGAGACGTTTCTAATTGAAAGACGAGAGAGAGGTTACGGCCCGCGGGACTCGGAGCGTCCATTCCCCTCTCCCCCTCTTAAATTGTGGAGAGGAGTTATTCCCTTCTCGCGTGTGGTGTGCGCTGCCATCCTCCGCGAGGGGCGATCGACATTCCCAATCCCAGCATCACTTCGTCGCCGATCCCAGGTTCCTTGCGGAGATAATGAGCTAAAAATCGTGTCTTTTTTTCGGCCGCTTCTTTTTGCTTTTGCGGATCACGGACCCCCCGTTACCCAAGTTTGGGTTTCTTTTCGTCTTCCGGGCTTCCATGGAGGGAAAAAAATGAGAGAGAGAGAGAGGCGCCGTTTTGGATAGGTTTGATGGGCATTTGAGGCGTTGTTGAATCAAGGAATACAAAGTTCCGATCTTTCCTATGTTGTGGTCGTTCGCGATTTTCTCTCGCTTGCAGAAAACGGAATCCTTTCGATCCATGGGCGTTCGATGTGATTTCCCGGTCGAAGGAAAACAATGCTTCTGTCTTCGTCTGTCTTCCTGATGAGGGAAATCACATAACAGCGGTTCCTCTTTGTGTTATTCCGAGGATTCTTGGTTTACGTGGAGCAATTCGACAAAGGTTTGGTTCTTTTGAAGCTCTTGTTTGTTGAGTACGTCACTTGGAGGGTGGGAATTCAGGCTCCTACAATGGAAATGTCTTCTGACAACATTCGGGGATTTGCGTTGGCCCTCTCCTCGAGCTTTTTCATCGGGTCAAGCTTTATAGTAAAGAAGATAGGTTTGAAGAAGGCAGGGATGTACGGTGTCAGAGCAGGTTCTGCTTCTTTTTCCATATTTCATCATTAATTTTGGTTGGACTCCGAATTTATTTTTTCTTCTTGCATATTGCATTTGGGTTCACTAGACGTCTTACATGTGGTTCAGGGATCTAATCTTCTAGATGTCAAAAACGCAGGAGTACATACTTTTAGGAACAAAAGTGCATAATTTGTTTCAACGTGGTTAAACATATAATTCGGTTGCTTTTCTTCTTTCAGGATCTGGAGGGTTCTCGTACTTATATGAGCCTTTATGGTGGCTTGGAATGATTACTAGTAAGTTCCATTATGAGTAGTTCATTTTATTCTGTTACGTTATGCATTCCCAATTACTTGCAGGTTTTGCCTCTATTTTTTTTTTTAGTATTGATCTTTTCTGAAAGTTAAAAATACTTCTGAGCAAATGTGTAGGCACCCTTTTAGTTGTGGAAGTGTTTGTAGTAATCAACATGCTAATGTTCTAGTGCAAAATTTAGCCCCTGATGAGATCATGGTCACAGCAAAGATCCATTGATGTACTATCAATGTAATATTGAATTTTCACAAAGATCTAACTAATGTCTACTCTCTGCTCCTTTTGTTGCTGAATTTAACTGTATCAGTATGTTTTAAGACAAAAACTTCATAATCAATGCAATCCAGAGGTGACTGCATTTTGATTTGCATATATTGAAAGAAAAAGAGATCGATAGATAAGTAGATAGTGAGAAAGAGGAGGGAATAGTAGGAGGCTCAAATATAGGATGAAATAAGATAAATATGTGGAGTTTATGGACACGGAGTAACAAGGTGAAGAAATTTTTGGAGACAAATTCATTTTTAACAATGCTTTCAATTATTTAACCTATTGATTAGGAAAACCACGTTTTTAGTTTTATCCTTCAACTTTGTCATTATACTTATGTCAGAAGTGACAATCATACAAAGTGATTCTTTTTTTAATAAAAAACATGATGTTATAGACAGATCGTATGAATGATTAAAACATTTGTTGAAGCTTAGACCTTATCAATAAAATGTGATATTATTTAGTTCTTCCTTATCAATTAGTTTGTTAAGCTCAGAAAGTTTGATATATTATTTAACAATTATCATCACTAGAGCAATGACTTCCATCAAATTGGAAAACCTATAGACCTTGTTGATATTTGTTCTCTCTGTTGTATTTATTATCTAATATCTATTACATTTGTCTTATTTTATGTAACATAAACAATTCCATTGGGTTGCTTCAAACTTAAGTGTGGCTGTACATGGGTCACACTTAAGTGGGCTGTACGTGGGTTTTAATTTTAATGACCAATCTATTTCAGCTAGTAACTAATGGATCCTGAACTCAACAAAAATTAACTCATCCCAATTTCTAGTTTCACCACTTAATTTGTACATCAGCATTGTTACATATGCATTGATTCTGTCAACCACTCACAGCAATTTGGTTAATGCCCTAGGAGATGTGGTTGCCAAAATAATCAGATTCTACCTGCATTGGTAAATATCTGTGTTTAATTCTAGCAACCTTCTACCTACATTTTAGTCAGTCTGATGTGACTCACCTAGATCTTCTACAGCTATATTAGCTGATGTGACGATATATCATTTTCTTATCCTGGATTGTCATTGCTAATTAAAGGATGTTCTTTTTTATCTTGTCAATAGTAATTTTAGCAAGAAGATTGTGGAGATATTGTGCCAATTCTTTTTTGATAGCTGTCGATAACATCTAATCGGATCAGTTATTGCCATTTTTAATATAATTTTGATACTGTGGGGAATTTGTATGTGAAATCTGATAATTGCCATCTGTTATTAAAGTTTCTGTGACTCTATGTCCTATACTGGGATTATCCTCAGTAATCATTAGCTCTTCTTGAGCCCCTTTATCTCCCATTTCTTGCTCATTTAGATGTGTTGCTTTGGCTTTTTTGTCTTCTAGTGATTGTTGGTGAGATAGCTAATTTTGCTGCTTATGCATTCGCTCCAGCAATACTTGTTACTCCTTTGGGAGCTTTGAGTATCATTGTCAGGTATGGTGCCATATTACTCTTCGAGTAAAGTCCATGCTCGATAATTATATGATCTTGTTTCTCCCTAAATCTATTTTCTTGCAGTGCAGTACTAGCACATTTCGTTTTGGATGAGAAGCTCCACATATTTGGTGTCCTTGGTTGTGTTCTTTGTGTTGTGGGATCTACAAGTATAGTTCTACATGCACCAAAAGAGAAAAACATTGAGTCAGTGAAAGAAGTTTGGTACCTAGCTACAGAACCAGGTACCGACATTTCTAGTTGCCACAAAAGATAACTACATTCACTATTTTCTATTGCGATAACACTCGGTATAGATTTTGAGTGACTATTTACTGTAAACACAATTGAATTGGATAATACTGTAAAATATATCTGTAGTATGTACACTACATATTTGTGCTATGCCATGTGATCTCTATCTCTACCATTTCTAATTAGTAGCTTTTGTTTTACAGGTTTCATTGTTTATTCATGTGTGGTTGTCATCCTGGTATTAGTCTTAATTATCAGATTTGTTCCACGTTATGGTCAAACACATATGATCATATATGTTGGAATTTGCTCATTGATGGGTTCTTTGACGGTATGTTCAATTGCTTTCACAGCAAGATTTGATCTAAACAAATTATCTTGTTCATTATATATATGTTTGCACAGGTTATGGGTGTCAAAGCATTGGCCATTGCCTTAAAGCTTACCTTTTCAGGAATGAATCAATTTGTATTTGCTCAGACATGGTTTTTCACGGCTGTTGTGGTCATTTGTTGTCTCCTGCAGTTGAATTACCTAAACAAGGTAATTGGACAACTTTATCATGCAAATCCAATGCAATATGCACATCTGTGATTTATGATTATTGGAGAAATAAAATTGGATAATGGAACTTAATCATATCTTTGCTATCAAGTATTTGGAATTTTGCAGTTCTGGATTTTCTAAGTAATACAGTATCTTTCCTATAAATTTTGGAATTTTTGGCAGTCCTGGAGTTCTGGTTAAAATAAAGTTGCTGGGAAAATGGTTGCTCCAATATATATTACATATATTACATGAAGTTTCTCCAATTTTACATTGGACCTTCATCAAATGTTTGGTGTCTTTGAATGCAAAATTAATGGTTGGACAAGAAAAACTACAAATTCACTTGTAAGTTTGTAATTCTTCCTAGTGCTTTGAACTTTTAACATACGCCTTCAATGTGCAGGCTCTGGACAGTTTCAATACTGCAGTGATTTCTCCTGTCTACTATGTGATGTTCACATCTCTTACTATATTTGCTAGCATGATCATGTTCAAGGTAATCTACGAGGTGAAATGCTTTCCACATCTATTCTAGTATTTTTCTTTCTTATTCTCAAGCCTAATATGCCTTGTAGCCCATTTTGTGAATAAAAGTCGAGTTAAGAATGTCTAATTCTTGTATTTGATATTATGCTCTCATGTTACACTGTAACATATGCCAGCAAACTTTTTTCTTAGAGACATCCTCGTCACACTGACATTTTGGGAAAAACATACATTGTTCTTCTGAAATTAAGATTTTGATGCTTGGTTCTTTAAGTTTTGGCAATTTAATTTTTTTACCTGTCTATCAAGTTTGGTCATTAGTTTGACATTCCATGTGTCTCTCAGTTGGCAATCGTTTTTTATTACTTTTCCAGGATTTGCAAAAACTTTGTTTTGGTCATAAGGAAATCTTTTATCATTTAGTTATTACTTCTTCTGATCATATTCTATTTATTTTGGTATCAAGTTTAAATTAGTTGTTAAATGATTGATGCAGTTTAAACCTTCTCCCACATTTCATCCATACTTAACCAAATTTGTTTGTTTCCAGGACTGGGCTTCACAGAATGCATCACAGATTGTCACGGAACTTTGCGGGTTTGTTACAATTCTTTCAGGAACTTTCCTTCTGCATAAGACCAAGGACATGGGAGAAACTATAGACCCAGAACCAACTATATTGTCAGAGACAGAACTTTCAAATGAGACAGAATTTTCAAACCACTAAATATCCCTACTTCAATTTCTCCAATCATTCTTATGATCCACCAAGTCTCTTGCGGATGAATTTGGGATTCCCAGCCTTTATCTGTGGATGTGACTTCTAGGCCAACTAAATTCATTAAGGTGCAACAAGGCATGCTTCAGGAACTCAAACACTGACACAGCTAGAGGTGAGTTTTCACACTTTCCTGGATAATATGTGCAGCAAAAAATTGTTCCGAGTAAAATGATTCTGAAAACTAGTCAGCAGACAACAAGACCCATGAATTGAAGCACTGCTTGTCCTAACTTTTGGGTGGATAGGCCATTTTATTTTTTTCTGTACATATGAAGGCTTCTTGCAACTAATTCTAGATCAGAATGAAGTAAATACTTTTGCCAGCCTTAGTTTTTCTGTCATAAGCCGTAGCATAAGCATGCAAATTTCATTGTCATGGTTGTATGTTCACCTACATCCTTCATGAATTTCATCTTTTATGATGTTTATTTTTTGGTTATCATGAAGACATAAAAGACTTCATACTGTGACAATGATACAGATGAAAAATGTATGCCCTTATGAGTTAAATTCTAATTATAAAAGAAAAGGTTTTTGTATGTAGGTAAAACTTATAGAGAGGTCATAAAAAAATTTAAAATAAGAGTGAATATAAAAAACCAAGATAAAAATTTAAAATTAATTAAGAAAGCAAAATAATATATATAGACAATAATAATCTTGACAATGGCATTAGAATTGATGACAGTGGTTGTCTATTGCTGCTGCTTCTGTAGCAGCTCCTCTGCATGCTAAGGTTGATACTGTATCTACCATATGCAACAGTGCAAACTAATAGAAAGGAAGCATAACCATTGAGCAAATTGCGACACATTCACAGAACTGTTGCAGCATTGAGGTTCGGTTGAGTACGTCATATTTATGTAAAGCTGTTCCCATAGTGCTGCAATAAGTAGGACTGCAGTTTTAGTACTGAGGAAAAGAAATGTAAATGCATTGAGGTGGATGTAGTCAGATCAAAGGCTAAGGTAAACATTTATCTAGCAGTGTAAATAGTTTTAATCAACTGCAAAAAAACCAGGAAAAGTTAAGCAGGGCTATCATGATGGAGAGAGTGGAGAAAGTAGTCACTTTGAGAGGAGACAATGCATGATGACTGGAGAGAGAGAGAGAGAGAGAGAGAGAGAGAGAGAGAGAGATAAATGGGGTTCTCATGGTGCTGCTGTAGGTAGCATAAATCATTGCTAGAAAAGGTTGTCCTTCTTGATCAAAAATTTCTGGGGCAACTCTGCTTGGCAGTGTGATGTTGTCATATTGTGATCAATAATATAGGATGCATAACATCTGTCAGTACTCTCTGCCGGCCAAAGCTGTGATGTTCTTCAAGCCAATTGCTAGTAGAAGATGCTTCTTTCATTAAAGAAAAGCATCGTATCCACAACTTTTTAATTGATCCCATCAGGTGATGATAAGAAGATGTCATTAGTGAGAATATTGCCAAAACGCACAAAACCAGTAGCAGAGTTGGGTAATACTTCAAAGAGCAACTAAAATATTCTGATAGATAGCACTATATTTCTTTTTACAGAATTAACAGATCATTTATTAGCTAAATTTTATGACTTACTGCCACTATGAAACATCTTCATTTCCTTCAGAACTTTAGATATCTTCATC
The DNA here is from genome assembly GCA_900464855.2 of Musa schizocarpa. Classification (NCBI taxonomy): domain Eukaryota; kingdom Viridiplantae; phylum Streptophyta; class Magnoliopsida; order Zingiberales; family Musaceae; genus Musa; species Musa schizocarpa. Next base: position 32,553,168 of record LS990917.1, on the reverse strand, counting down.
AAATTGTGTTTCCTCATTACCAGGTTCATCTTACCAGTAGATAGCCTCAGTGCTTGAAGGCAACACAATTGCCCGACTGCTGCTTCCTCTTGTTCTTCTTCTTCTTCTCCAACGTCAGCTCTCTTTGCTTTCTTCTTCGCCTTCTTCTTTCGAGCGCCTGCCTCACCAGCATTAGCCTCGTACGCCTCCCAGAGCAGATCCATCTCTTGGCCACCTTCGCCCACCTTGCCCTGTTTGTACAGCTTGTGCGTCATTCGTTCCTCGTAGAGCTTGCAAGCCAATGTCCTCTTCCACTCTCTCTCCTTCCTCACCGATCCATACCTCTGAAGACTCTCGGTGGTTCCACTGATGCTGTGCGTTCTTCTCTCCGACATGGATCTTGTTAGATGTTCTCCTGCCCCCGGCTTGTGCTCCACAGCTTCACGCCCTTTGGGATGCTCTGCTACTCCATTAATGGGAACGAGGTTCTCGCCATCCGTGGCTGGAGTTCTGCTTTCTCCGCTCCCTACCTGACCTGGATGCCTCTCCTCTGCTTCATGACCAGAACAAGCGCCCTCCACGAGCTCACCAAATGGCCTAGTATTATCGATCGGTGGCAGAACCATCGACGTAAACTGCTCCACCAGGTCGAGTTCCCCATTGTCTTGGAGCTTGTCCTTGAGAACGTCGAGGACGACGCAGCAAGTTCTACCGAGGAAATCCGGTTGCGCCGTCGCCGGAGGCGCCTCGTCTAGGTAGGGGGAGACCGTGAGGAGAACCAACAGGAGGATCGAAGTAGAGAGGAGGAGGGGAGAGAGGAACGAGAGCAAGTGGAGAAGGTAAGGTAAGAAGAGCAGCAAGTAGGCCAAGTGCAAGGGATGGGAGGTGAAGAAGGTGCACAAGGAGATGAAGTCCTCCAAGAGGTAGGCCGGAAGAAGACTGGGAGTGCCATAAGTGCATAGCTTAGGCATGTCTTCTTCTCCCTCAGCCTTGTTTGGAGTCTGGTGAGGTGAGGAAGAAGAAGAGAAGGATGCAGCAAGAAATGATTGCTGCTGTTTCCTTGTATTCGGTGGCGAAAGTGCCATGAACAGAGGAGGGGACTAGGGAAGAAGATAAATAGTGCTGCAAACGTGGCCACAGTTTCCTATTCTGCGTCCTCAAGTTTGGCCATTCCCATAATGCAGCTTTGGCTACTAAAGATAACAGAGCATAGTTAGGAAGCAAAATCATGATAATTTGAGCCTTTTATCTTTGGATTTATTTGAATTAGGGACAGCTAAACAAGAGCTCATGAGGAAGATGAGAGATGGACGAGGTGAGGGAATTGGGTTACCTACAGTTGAGCATCATTGAGGGCAACTTTTGTCCTTGAGCTCATGTCCAGTCTGCTGTTCTTTCCTTCAGGTCTCACCACCTCTACATGCCCTCTACTTTTGGTTCAGGTTATTACTCTCATTAATGCAAACACCTGCCCCTCAACCTGCTTCTTGCGTTGTTAGGCCTTTCGTTGCTCGAAGAGGGCATGCCACACTGTTGCCTTCCATGTACCCCAAACAAGCGATATGGAAATATAAGTGGCCGTCAAAAAAGAGATAGAAGATGTCTTACCTTTCTTCCCTGTCTCTCCTTCCTACTTAATTGAGCTTGATTTGATTGCATTGATTTCATTCAACTTTATTTGATCATTACATTAGTATAACTCATAATATTATGCAAATCTAAATCTAACCTTAGACCTACAAATTCTTTCCTTTTTTTATTATTAGGATTTATTTTTAGCAAAACAACCTCAAAGTCAAAATAATAATAATAAAAGAGAAGCTATCTGTCTCTTAGTCATAAACATCTGACAAATTGTGTACGCTTTTGGGTTCCTACATTTAATACTTCTTCATTGTGGATGCGCGTGGGCCGCTTCCCCATGTGCTTCTTTTATCATGGTCCTTTAAAATCAGCAAACCCATGCATGGAGTAACATCATTATATACAACACAGCCTTTATAACACTCAAAGACTCGACACTCCTTCCCACCGACCACGTTTGACAATCTCTCTCTCTCTCTCTCTCTCTCGATGCCGTGTTGTTGCACTTCCCGTGAACTCCATTCACCCACCACCTTTAAGACTCCCTGTCCCTCCCCACTCTCTCTCTCTCTCACGTTCTATCTTTGCATGCGTTCTTGTTGCATTCATGGGTACGTCAGCGGCAATAGAAAGCCCGAGCAGCGGGAGGAGGAACCGCAACAGGAGCACATCCCCTTCACCGGAGTTCGAGTTCTGGTTCGATGCCAACCCCTCGTCTCACCAACCCCAGCTCCTGACCGCTGACGAACTCTTTTCCGACGGCCTCCTCCTCCCCCTCGGCCTCCTGTCCCTCCCCTTGCCTGGCCACACCCGGACCGCCGCACGCCAAACCGAACCAGCTCAGCAGCCTCCGCCTCTGCCGCCGGCACAGAAGCCCATTACGGCATCCGCCTCGTGCTCGTCGACCTCGGAGTCGAAGCGGTGGAAGGACATGTTTAAGGTCGCGGAGGAGAGGAAACTGCTGAAGGACCGGAGGAGCGGCGCCGCCGTGCTCAACATCGGCATCTGGCCTTTCTCCCGGAGCCGCTCCGCCGGGAGCGCCACGACCTCCGGCGGCCGACCCCGGGCCGCGGCCTACGGCCGGAAGGCCAGCAGCGCTCCCTGCTCGCGAAGCAGCTCTCGCGGGGAGTCCTCCAAGCCCGCCTCCCCCTCGGCTCCGGCGGCAGCGGGCGGGGGAAAATGGGCCGCCAGCCCGGGCCGGGCAGACGGGGTTCACGTCGGCCGGTCCAGCCCGGTCTGGCCGTTCCGCTGCGGCTCGAACGTCGTTGAACCGGTAGTCCGGAGGCGACCCGACCACAGGCGTGATGTCAACGCCAAAAAGAAAGGTAACGGCAGTGGCGTCAGGGCTATGGTGCTCAACTTAAGTGTGAACACTTGCATCGACCTGGAGTGGTGACGATAGGACAGGGTTCACCGGCAGTGACCGCACTCCTATCAGTCTCAAGTGCCGATGATGATGATGATGTACAGTAGTTTTCCTCTTCCTTAAACTTTTTTAGCATTTTCTTTTGTTACTGTGGATAATAGCCATAATTATAAGTAATTATGTACATGAAAGCAATCTACATCTTTAGTCTATTATCTCATTATAATGTACTTATGGCTGATTCCAACCTCGGCGACTGGAGCAAGATAAGCTTCAGCTACAGCAGCAATTGGTAGCAAGTTTTTTGGCAGGTTTGTGTTATGTGCCATGTCCAAGATTAGTTTTTTGTCCTCGTCTTCCACGCCTTGTGTTTGTTCATGTTCCCCAGTAGAGATCAATGTGCCTACGTCTTCTCCCTCATCGTGATGCTCGAGGAAAAGAACTGTGAGATGATGCAACGTCCACCAGCTGTTCGACCTTTTTACCACACAAATTTGCGTGATTTCTCACCTGTATTTAGTGGATCTCTCTATTTCCATTAAGAATGGTGGTGTGGAGTGGTGTGATCCATCGATGAGAGGAGGTTTCGATCTCGTCATGGGGATTCTCTTCGTCGTTTGATCGATCATCTCGTGTGCATAAACTCCACAGATCGAGGTAATTATGGAGGGTTAAATTAAAATGGATTTTACCGGGATGAGGGCAAATATGTTATTTTCACACTGTCAAAGGATAGACATGGAAAAGCGCTTGTTCTTGTTCGCTTCTAGGAAGACATGCAGTCTATGCGTTCTTCGAATTTGATCATGAGCCGTTCATCCTTTAACACGAATCTTAACAGGAGATGTGCAGGATGAACTCAACCCTCGAGCTGAGGCAGCGTCGTGTCGAAGGCCCTCCGCCTCACCAAAAGGCAGGTGACCTTGGAAGGGTTGGCGTGGGTGTTGTCGAGGGTACACAACACGAAGTCGGGCCTGTGCAGGGCGAGGCTGAGCCGATCCTCCCCGACGACGAGCGCCGCAGCGTCGAGGAGCACGTGCCACGAGTTGCGGTGCGCCTCCGAGACCCAGTGCATCGAGTACCGCGCCCCCCTGGCCTCCGCCGGGTAGGCGAATAGCCCCTTGGGCCTCTGCTTGCTCTTCCTCCTGAAGTATTGGCTCAGCTGCGAGCCCTTGATCCTGAGGTCCAGCCATGTCGCCGGCGCCGCGATCACCTTCGCGTCCTTGTACGCCGCGAACTCCCGCACGCAGTCCGCCTCCTCGTCGAGGATGGACATGTAGTAGTTGTGACGGAAGAAGGGGTAGCTCTCCCCGACCAGCATCATGGCGTCTCGGTAACTCGGCGCGAAGAGCACGACGTAGTCCTCGTCGGTGAGGCCGCAGTGTCTGAGAACGCGGTTCTGAGCTTGGATCTCCGGAATCGATATGAAGCTCCCAGGGAAGGAGGACTTCCTGGCAAGGATGTCGAGGAGGCGTGACGGCTCCAATCGAGTCATGTCGAGGTCGGGGTGGTTGCTGGCCATGGAGGGAGAGCAGGAAGCTTCCCTTGCTCCGCCTGGGGACTTGTCGTTGCAGTAGGCGGAGTACAAGTCGTTCTTGTCGCCTTCCTCGATCAGGCCTTGAGAGTACTGCGGATACTTCGCGAGGACGTACTGCTCCACGTACTGCATCTCGGTTGGGGTTATCGGCCCTGACCACCTCAGATCGAGGCCGCGGAGTGTGGATATGGCCTCGGCCACGATGTGGGGAGGAATGAACTCGCGAGGACATACCTTCTGGTGTTCATCGCACGCACGGTGTTCGACAGAAGTTGCAAATCAGTATTCGTGCAACTTTGCTTCTTCTACATTCCTAAGAAGTTCTGAAGCAGAGCAAGATGAGATATTTACCTTGACAACCATGCTATTTGGTCTTGAATTTGGTAGAGGTGATTTGGGCATCGAGCTAAAGATCGACTCTTGGCAATCCTTTCCTTCCAAACTCTGCACGGAGTTGTTCTGTCAGAATTCAGGATGTAAACTGGAGGAAGAGCTTCTACATCTAGAAATCTTTCTACAAGAACATACCTCATATTTAGCATGGAGAGCGATAGATTCCTCCACATTTCTGCCCATGCTTCGTGATTCTTTAGCTCAGGCGGGCTACAAGAATTGAAGTGTCTTGCTACCTTATAGTCTCAAGCAAGAAAGAATGGAAGGAGAAAGACCAACGCCGCCAATGAGTGGAGCAATTCTGAAGTTCTTGATCTTTCCAATATTATGAGTGGGTGGCATCAGCGTATGCTTGATTCCTTCAATATACAAAGATATAACATCATTCAGCATGTAACTTTGGCTTCTGATAGGAGGATGATTTCAGAGTAAATGAAATGGTTCTTTGATTGGGTCACAGCTTAAACAAGTGAAGAAATTTGGTCTAGGAATAGGAGCCCTGCTCCGTTGGTTTAATTATTAGGAGAACTAATTCCACCAATATGAACAGAAATGAGTGATCGGAAGAGGTCAAAGTTAGGTGAAAAGGTAGAGAATTGAAATAAATATTTTGCTTATTTTGATGGGAATAGGCTATGTCAGTATAAGAATTTAATAGCCTTGAAGGATAATGACCTGTTCTGGAGTCTTGTGAGGATGATGGAAGGTGCAACAAGAGAAGGGACCCATTCAATTTTCTAAGTTTGGAGATGATGGAACCTTGTTGGGAGAGAGGCAAGAGGTTGTCATGAGATCAGAAGAAGGCAACGCATCAGAAAACTTGTTGAATTGGTAACCTAGATGTTAGTCCGCACTTTCTACTTTCCTTTTGGTTCTTCTACTCTTCTACCAAGTAATTTAGTTAACTATCCACCATTTGTGTGTCTTTCATGACAACAGTTGTCTGATTGAGAAATGGATCGATTGTGGTGACAATCAGAGCCAACGATGGTGGAGTCTCTCAAGCTTTTGAAAAAGACATCAATTTTTGTCTATTCAAGCAGGTTGGGTATGTCAAAATTTCAAGCATTAATTTTTCTTTTTCTTTTAATTCTTAATGCATATCCTTATAAAATTTTGATGTTTCAATATTTTTGCCTCTTCTTTTACTTCAAGTTGCATGATGAAGTGCATCAATTCTAAATTTGGATTTCTTTTGACATATAAAACTGCATGTGTGAAAAATTAGCTCATCAATTTTTTTGGGTATATTAGGAGACTGATATAACTTTCTGAACAATCTACACACTATTTTAGTTTGCACAAAGAAAAAGAACTCAATGATGGATTCCAAGGGAACTTGTGCAATTCTTCCTTAAGCTTTTCCAACCAGTATTTCATGCACTTTAATTCTAGTATCAAATAAATCCTTTTGTCATCAGTATAGTGGACATGGTTCTCTTTAGCAGAGTTACTCTGCAGTATGAGCACATTGTGTAGGATTCAATAGATAAATGCCATTTTAACTTAGCCTGACATCTTCTTATCTCTGCTAAAAACTACATGTTACCATTTAAGTTTGTTTCCCAGACAAATCACAGATAAAACATAAAGTACACCACAGACACCTAATAAAACCTGATCAAATTATTTTTCCTTAAGAACACATTCTCATCACATGTGAAAAGCTTAAAAATGGAGCTAACTTTAACAATAGGGGAAAAGGTTTTAGAGAGGTTTCAAGAATACTCTAGAGCAACTGGCTATGCTTCTCAATGTATCAGAGTTGTTCATAGGTAGCATGAGATTAAAGATCATGATAATTCAGTCAACTTGCTTGAATGTGCTAGTGCCTCAGATGCTAGGAACTTGAGAGCACATAATGACAAGAGATCAAGGTCATGGAGACCAGAAAACTCGAGAGAAATTTTTCTTTAGAGTCAGTACTATTTGTTTGAATCCAAAACAATGGAGTCAGCAATCAAGTGGCAATTGGAAACATCATGGTTGGCTAAGTCACCATCATCACCTTTTCATTGATGGGACATCTAATTAAAAAAATAAATCTCTACCTGCTTCAGAAACACTATTTCAAGTATTGCTCATAACTAAATCACTAAGCTAGCTATGGAACAAATCCCTGGGAAGTTTCATGGAAGCTACCCAACATGGTATGAAAAGGAAGCTCTCTTTTGCATCATATTTTTTCTATTGATCCCAGTAACAAGTTGCTCTCATAAGATTGAAGCATTCATACAATCAAAATCCTAAGGTCCTGACTTGTTCATCGAAGAGCATTCAGTATTCAGATTATGGAGGTCAATGAGAAAACAAAATCAGAGGATGTATGAGGATTTTGAACCTGCATGTGAGTTAAGAGACAGGGCTAGGATATGTTGGCGGGCCTGCAAGTAAATAGACAGACTATGATCTTGTCTAAACTTTAGAGAATCGGATGTGTTTATAGAATTAGATCACATATTCTACTGGGCAAGTCAACCTAAGATCAAGTAAATTAATTGTCTTGACTAAAGCAGAAGGCAAAAACCAGCCAATCTGTTGCTGGGGTGAAACTTTTGTATAGGTTGCTCAGGAAAACACTCCTCCCAGGTACAAATAGATCTGTTTGATCCTAGCAACATGGTGCCATGCTATGTTCAAAATTAGATATACATAAGAAGTCATCAATAAAATCACCAACTTTCTGATGTCTGTAAGCCAAATTCATAAATAGAAAAGTTGGTTTCCAAATAGAAATATTTGTAGTACCATTACCAATAGATTTTGAGGCACCTTGCTTAATCTCTTCAACATTCTCACATAGAAATCTTCATCTTCAAACCAAATTCTCTCTGGCTTCTATGTGCCATGAGGAGAATTCCCCATATTTAGCTGTAACAAGGTCCAACCAAACAAAATGCAGCTTTTGGAAGTAAATAAGAATTCTCTTAGTTAGTAATAGAGTATTGAATAGTATATTCTCCCGTATGAAGTCTCGAATAACAGTTTTAGAAGTATATGTTTGAACTATGAACAGGTTTTTTAAGATTGAGCAGTCTTAATCATAAATGTGAGAGTTTCTCACTCTGCTAGCCTCACGTTTAAGTTACTAGTTAATCATAAATGGCAATAACTCTGATCAAATTCATGTTTTATTCGATGCCCTTACACAGTAATAAATCAACAACAGATGACAGATGAGCAACTCTGGACTTGGATTTGATATTTCGAGGAAGTCGTCTTCTTTTCTCAGTCATAAAACAGATGAGAATAACTGAGGGAGGCTAACTGATCTGTAAAAGCTATATTCACATTTGAAGTTTGAATTCCATGGAAGAATCAATTTCTTTAGTCTGATATATCTGAAAAAATAGTCTAAAATGTTGAAGTTTGAATCAATGATAATAAAATCATCGTTAAGGTTGGTTAGATTTTACTTATCTATTTAGATCTTACTATTCATGGTCTTTTTTTTAAATAATGACAATCTCTTCATATTTTTCTTTTCTTTTTTCTTTCCCCCCACAACCTTTTATTTCATCCTTTTTATTTACATCAATTTTTAAAAAGATAATTTGGAAATTAAAACATAAAATTATAAATAGTAAATTTGGGGTCACAAATAGGAATCTTTTAGTCGGAAGATTAGAACCGGATATAGTCCAAGTCTTGTCCGAAACGGACAGTCTGAATTCCCTTTCCACTCCCAAGCGATTAAAGTCTTACAAAGAGATAACGCTTTGGCTGAGAGACCAAACACCGAAGAGGGGCCTCCCATTGGTTTCGAACCGTGCGCCCCAACAGGTTGATCCTCCAGCCAAAAATTGGGGAGACGGCCGCCTGCTGTGTCATGGATTTCTTCCCACGGCGGAGCGGTGGAGATGTGTGTCAGCCCTTCGTCTACAGCGAAGCCCCACACGACTCTCCAATCCACCACCATCCAAACCCAGCCCGCCCTCTTCTTCCCACAAGAGGGCAAGCAACCCCGGCGACCCTCGTGACGCCGCTACCTTCCCTCCCTCTCAAATAACTTCTCCCCCAAACCCAATCAGTTCCCAGGTGCAGCGATTTGGGCGCCAGCCGCGACGAGGCTTCTCCCATGGCCGGCCCACTGGTCCTCGCATCGCAGCTGGCTGCCGGGCTGGGCATCATCGCCGGAGCCATGATCGTGAGGTCGGCCGTGGTCCACCGCCCGACATCAGGCAAGCAGCCACGGTGCACGACGTGCAATGGCACCGGCCGCATCACGTGCCTATGCTCGCGGTGGTCGGACGGGGACGTCGGATGCCGGACCTGTGCCGGCTCAGGCCGGATGGCGTGCAGGAGCTGCGGCGGCACCGGGACTGGCCGACCAATCCCGGTTCAAGTCCCGATGCAGTCGAACCGGCCCTCATAAGATACGTATATATAGCCCTTCGTTCTCCGATGAAGAGATTCGCATGTATATTTGATGTGGTAAGTACATGTAGGAAATTACTGCTCGAAGTTCCATATAAAAATGCCTTCTTTAAACGCCTCCTCTTCTTTTTCTAGTAAATGAATTTTTTTTGCCCCCTCCCTCTTGGAAGAGTGTGTAGTAGTTTATACGACAACTAGAGAAAGTAGAGAATCACAAGGAATCATCTTAAATGATATAATAAAGCTCTGTATATCCTACACATATATAATGCTAAACGGAAATATTATGTCAACTACTTTGGGTCTTATTATTGATTCTCTTAATTGTTCATTTGATATTAAGAATTGTGATTATGTTAATTTGTAATAATATTGAGCTGTTGACAACTATTTATCGGGAGTTTAGTACTATAAACTGAGACAAACTCCCAATCATATCATATTTAAGAGAAATAATACGGAGAAAGGGTAGCAGAAGAGCCTTAGGCTCTTCATATTTAGTTATCGATAGACTTCAAATCACAAACAAAATCGACATATACACTGGCAAAGGCATGAAATCAGAGCCAATTGGTGGCCGAAAACCCATAGATGCGAAAAAGGAGACAGTAAAGAAACTAAGAAACCAAAAAAAAAAAGATCGATTTTCTGAAAAAGATTAAAAAAATGTTAGAGCTTAATATTGATCGGACCATTTCACCCAATCTAAACTTCCATCATGACATCATAGCAGACCGTGAATTCGTCTCTCTATGTTCGATTAAAATTTATGTAATATTTTTCTTTAATTCGCACGTATTAAACCTAATCCAATTTGCATTTGAGAGGGATATTAGGGTCTGATATAAATTGGAGAGAGGAGCCACTAACCGGGCAAAAGATGAAGACTTACATTCGGAGAAGACGAAGTGGTCGTTGTCAAGGTGACGAGCTCGATTGCCGCTACCACGAATGCCTCCTATGCTCGTCGGAGCACGTTCATCTGCCCGCCCGGATCCCTTCGTCGCCCCCATACTCTATTACTTATCCCCTCACCTGGAGATGGACCGAAGACAAGAGAGAGAGAGAGAGAGAGGGAGGAGTCGAAAATATTCAAACGCATTCGCTTGGTCGCCAAAACGTTCGGATTCGGATTCAAATTGATCAAGAAGTGAACCGGATCCGATTTGTTTGCGGATCCAGGTCTCTCTTAGCCCCAAATTTATTTGTTATATATATATATATATATATATGCTATCTAAACATACGTTGACTTCGCAATAATGATGTTTCCTTGTAGAAATTAGATTTTTCTTAATATATTATAATTATTTTAATAATATTTTTTCAGAAATATGTGAGGAAGACAGGATTCGATCTTAGCTAAACTATGTGACCTTTCGAAAATTTATAGGAAGTATATATATATATATATATATATATATATATATATATATATATATATATATATATAACGTATTGGAAACAACACTCATCAATTAGGTTAAATGATTAAGATGAAGTGAAAAAAATGTTGAAGCACACACGCTTGCTGCATGGCCCCAAACGTGATGTTCGTGAAAGTCCTCGAAGAGTTTTGGGATTAATGATTTAGTCGACTGCATACGGATATGATGTCTACTTTTGAGACTAAGAAAAAATGACGAGGAAAAGAAGAAAGATCAAGAGATTAATTAACCTATGATTGATTATATATGTAAATATAATTGGATGATTTTTTTTTTAAAGTATTATTTTTTAATGATGTCTTCAATTTTTTGTTTTCTAATTTGATGCCCTTATTTTCCTCTAATATGTTAAATGATACTCATTGTCATTTTCTCCTTCTTGTTAGTATTATCAACCAGCTATCTCATTTTTATCCCATCGTTGTGGTCACTTTTATCTCTTCATTTTTCTCTCGTCATGATTGTCTTCGTCGTTTCAATCGGATAATTTCTACTCATCGTGGCCACTTTCATCCCATCGTAAGATTTTACCATTTTCACCCATTGTGATTATCTTTTTCTCTCAGTGAGACTAGTGGTTTCTACTTCTCACGTAAATAATATTTAAGATATTAAAAAAAAAAAAGTATTAAATGGGACAATCGAAGGAAAACAAAAAAACTTTTTTCAAAAATATATCTAAAAATAAATTTATTGGTGACAATGGAATTTTTTTTGGATTAAACAGTTATTAAGGCAGAAGAATGAATATTCTTGACACTGCAGTCTGTATTCTTTTTCCCAATCGACTTTTAATTTATCTTTTTATTGCAGTCTGTGTTCTTTTTCCAAATCGACTTTTAATTTATCTTTTTATACTAAAAAGATAAATTAATTACGAATCCTATTCGTAATTAATGCTATGCTCAGCGACTCCTCCTTTCTTTGCCTTTCTCAGATACGATCAAAGACGACTGCGACGAGGACTTTTGTAAGCACATAAGCTACTGCACGTCTTATCTTTTTAATTACCTAAATATCTACAAAGATGAAGACAAATAAGAAAAAGTCCCCATTAATTGACATAGCATGTTGAATTATGTACACAATTATTGACCTTAATGCTTGACGTCTTAGGCTTATGCAGGCCTTTGACTCTTCTGGAATAATAATTTCGAGAAGATGATTTTTTGTTTGTGATTGCCTTTGTTTCTCGAGAGGTATGAGAATTCATACCAGGATGATTGACGGAGGATGATTAATCTAATGATTTGTGGTCTTGAAGCTTATATTGCAGGCTTTACCAACACACCAAACCTAATTGGCAGAGAAATGACTTGGTCGAGGCACGCCAGACCTGTGCAGCAGTGCAACGCATAAACGACGCGTGAGGGTCCCAGTGGCTTGATGAACCCTCCCTCACAAGAAATTAATTTAATATTATAAAAAATTAATTTAATATCATAGTGGATCGATGACCCACGTATCAGATATTAAACTGATAAGAACATATACTACACTTATCTTAGCCAAAAGACCGAGAAAGGTATGAGTTTGTTATTTACGACGATCCTTCTTTTATACTGCTCCCATCTCAACAGAGAGTCGTTACTAACCGATGTGGGATTATTTGTCTACAACGGAGAATCTCTTTTTTTATACATTTGATTTGATGTTTCATAAGCATAATAATGATAAGTATTGTTTCTATCGATTCAATTTGATATGGATCTCTATGCATAAAATATTTTCAGGTATAGTCGAGAGATCTACGATCTCCCCTTATGCCTATATAAGACATCAAGATGCAGAAGGAAGGATTCATTCATCCAGTGCAAAGAGAAATATAGAGAAAGAAAGAAAGAGAAAAAAAAAAAGTGAGAAGAGAGAATTATTTTTGTGCTTTCCTCTTTGGTTTATCCTTTTTATGAATTTTTATTTTTCTATTTCTCCAATTACAAAATAGAAGATATAATGTTTCGTTTCTTTTATTACAAAGAAGTTTGTACTTCCCTTTTTATATGAATACCTTCTAGTTTTTTGTAAATATTTCCTACAACCAATTGAGGATTTTATCATGTTAATTAGTGTTATTATTTTAGTTGATTTTGATATTCGGTTTTATTATTTTAGATTGATACTATTTACCCATATTCAATTTTAGTTTTAGTTTTAGTTTTTCTTTTTTCAATAATGGTATCATAGACAAAGGTTCAGAAAAATTAAAGGTTGCAAAGTTATTATATATGATAAATTGGGAGAGTCAGTTCAAGTAGGAATACAAATCAAGTAAAATAATAATAATAAAGTTTGAGATCAAAAAGTTCAACAAAAATAATTTCTCCCTACAAAAGATGAAGATAAGGGTAATTCTAAGGAAGGACAATTGCTTGACAGTAATTAAAGACATATTTAAAAATTTCACAAATGACAAAAAGTGGAAGGAGATGGATGACAATGCAATTGCCATGACAACAAGAGAGTCTTGCTGGACAAAAAAAATAGTACTTGGTTTGCAGGTTGAACAAATCTCTATATGGCTTAAAGCAAATGCCAAAGGTAATAACAAAAAAATTGATTCTTTTATCATTAATCTCGGAGATAATAGATTCAGCATAAACTTGCCTATTAGAAGATGTTTGTTGATGATAATTTTATTATCTTGCCAATGTATATTAACGATATGTTGGTGATAGGTCCCAACAAGACAAATACAAAAAAAAAGGTCCTCATCACTTGAAACCATTAACCCAATTAATTGACATAGCAGCTTTCATTTGTACACAATTATTGAGCCTAATGCTTGAAGTCTTAGGCTTATGCATGCCTTTGACTCTCCTAAAACAAAAATTTGGAGAAGATACTTTTCATTCATGAATGGCTTTTCTTCTCTTGGTATGAGAAGTCGTACAAAGATGATTTGATACAATCGAGGAGGATTAATCTAATGTCTTGTGGTCTTGAAGCTTTTATTGCAGGCTTTACCAAAACACCAAACCTAATTGGCAGAGGAATGAGAGCTAATTGACAGCCTGATAGGTCCATACAAATGCCACCAGTTCTTTTTCCGAATCAAGTGTATTCATTTTCTTTCATTTACAATTTTGGATGAGGAAACAATGAACACCGTACATTTTATTGGCAAATAGGATTGAGATTTCACAAGCATTCAATATCAGATTTCCATGAGGCTGAAATGTTTGAACATGTGACTTGGTCAGGGCGTGCCAGGCCCTATCCGATATTAAACTGGTAAGAACATATACTACATTTGATCTTAGCCAAAAGCCATTGCTAACCGATGTGGGATTATTTGTATACATCGTCTCAACGGAGAGCCCCTTCTTTTATACATTTGACGTTTCATAAGCATAATAATGATAAGTATTGTTTGTATCAATTCAATTTGATATGGATCTCTATGCATAAAATGTCTTCGGGTATAGCCGAGAGGTCTTAGACGATCTATCTTACACAAAAATCAAGATGAGTGAAATTTCGAATGTGCTCCATGTGAAGTAATATGATAAAATAAAGAAAAAGGGTTGCAAGCTATTGCAACCATTTACGTGGTTGCAACCTTCCATGCAAGGTGCGATGTGAAGGAAATATCTACGATCTCCCCTTATGCCTATATAAGACGTCAAGATGTAGAAGGAATGATTCATCCATCTAGTGCAAAGAGGAATATAGAGAAAAAGAAAAGAAAAAAAAAGAAAGAGAAAACTGTTAGGATCGAACAAAGACTAAAGAGGGGGGGGGAATTAGTGCAAAATGATTAAAACTTTGGTTTTTAAAAAAATCTTTAAGTATGGTAAGAGAAACTTGACAAGCTTAATCTTGAAAGCGTATTCTTAAATATCTTGTGACAAAAGTAATAAGGAACTAAAGCATATAAGAAGGTTTGCAATAATGTAAATAGCAATAATGAAATGCAAACCAAGGATCACGATTTTAGAGTGGTTCTACCAAAATGACCTACTCCACTTGCGAGGCCCCTCTTCGATGAGGCTCTCACCTTCCACTAGCAAGTCTCTTGAAAATGGAAGGGTAAATACCCTCTTACAACTCTTTACAAGCGGTTCACTCTCTTACAGATTTTCGAGAAGAGATGAGGTGAACACTAGCAAATTGAAAAGAAGACAAGCTAACACTTTTCTAAGACCTTTCTCTCAAACTCTTGCTTTAAAAAAAGTTGTATTCTCACCGAGATTTGAGGGGGTATTTATAGGCCTCAAGAGGATTCAAATTTGGGCTCCAAAATTCAAATTCTCTTTGGGTTCCTCATCTTGTACATTGCCCTTGCTAAGCGATGCCACCGCCCTCAATATTTTTCAAAGACACTACAAGTGTTTTCAGCCCCACCGCCTCTGATGTTATAGGCCCCTACTTGGGTTATAGGATTAATACCTAATCCTAACTCTAATTAACATGCTAACTATGAATTTTAAAGACATTATATAAGCTATTATAAAGTCCATAAGTCAAGACTTCTTCCCATGAGCTTCCGGGCGAACTTTTCGGCGGTCTTCCGATAAACTCTGAAACCATTCTCATGGACTCCTAAGAAGCTCTTAAACTTCACGATTTGATCTTAGCGAGTTCCAACGAAGCTTCTTCAAGCTCCGATCTTTCTCGGCAAACTCTGCGAACTTCCCACGAACCTTCCCGAAGCTTCCAAAAAACCCTTCCGGAAGCTCCCTACTCATTCTCGGCTAGTTCCTGGCGTTCCCGATCGATCCTTCGGACTTCCGTCCGAACTCTTGAACTCCCAACGAATTCTTTTCTTGTGACTCCGCACTTTGTTTCGCTTTATGTCTTCATCGTTATCGTAGTTAATCCTGCATATGCAAGCCAAAACTCTACTCCGATCTAGACAGGTTATTACAACGCGAATCGACATTCCGTTGTTCTAAGACGTCATTGGTTGGCGTTTTCCCGATTCTTCAACATCGTCGTCCTCTCTTGCGGCTTGTTGCCCAATCGGCGGTTGACCTCCGCAACCCCCGATATCCTTGGTGCAATTCCGCTCTCCCTTAGCCCGATGCCCGGCGTCCAAAGCCTTCTCACCGTCCAATATCCTCGGCGTGTGATCTCCTCCAAGAACGTCAATTCCTCCTGCGTTAACTGTCTAATTCTGATCGAGTAGACCTACATCACTCAAAATGCAGTTAAACATCTAAACACAATCAATTAGTTTCATCATCAAAATCCGAGATTCAACAAAAACAAATAGTGACCAGAGAGAATTATTTTTGTTCTTTCCTCTTTGGTTTATCCCTTTTGTGAATTTTTATTTTTCTATTTCTCCTATTACAAGATAGAAGATATAGTGTTTCTTCTTGTATTAGAGAGAAATTTTTTACTTACATTTTTTTTTTTACGATAAATACATTCTAGTTTGGCCATGAATATTTCCCTCAACCAATTGAGAATTTTATCATGTTATACATTGGTGTTATTATTTTAATTATTTTTTATATTTGATTTTATTATTTTAGATTGATACTATTAACCGATCGTTTTTAGCTTTAGTTTTTATTTTTTAAATAATAATATCATAGACAAAGGTTCAAAAAAATTAAAGGTTACATAATTATTATTCAGAACAAATTGGGGGAGTTAATTTAAGGAGGAATGCAAATCAAGTAAAACTAAAATAATAGTAATAAAGTTTGAGATCAAAAAGTTCAAAGAACTTTTTTTTTCTTGAAAGATGAAGATAATGATAATTCTAACAAAGGATAATTGTCTGACGGTAATTAAAGAGAGATTCAAAGATTTCACAAATGATAAAAAGTGGAAGGAGATGGATGACAATACAATCGCTACATTGTACCCGATATTGATAGATAGAGTTTTATCCAATATCATAATAAAGACAATAACAATGGAGATCGAATACTCTAACAAGGTTATATGAAGCCAAGTCACTTACAATATGATCTTCTTAAGGAAAATGTTTTACACTCGTCGTATATTGGAATCCATATAGTAACAAATCATATCAATGAATCCTGGATTTGATGATAAAATCAATTGATGAGTTTACGATCTAATGTGTTATTTGAGAAAAATGATGCAGGACTAACTTCGATAAAAAAAGATAAAACGATTGAAGCAAGAAGAATCAGACATTGAGCCAGAATCAGAAAATGAGCATCGAGCCGGAAGAATCGGACGTTGCGCCAAGATCAAAAGTTGCAGGAGTCAACTTGTCGATGGATCAAGTGATACGTCGAAGGTTTGGACTGTTAAGAACGAGTCGGCACTAAGAGGGGATTTGAATTAGTGCAGTGGATAAAAACCTCGATTTCAGAAAATATTCGTTCATTGAAATCGATTTCGGAAAGATGTTAACTTGAAACACATTCGTAAAAGTGTGCAGCTAAAGTAACGAGGAAGTATAGTAGTTTGTAGTTAAAGTAAAGAGCAAAACAGAAATACAAATCGAGTTTATTGTGGTTTGATCATCGTGATCTATATCCACTCTCGATTCCTCTTCCGTTGAGGCTACCGGCATACACTATCGGTCTTTCTTCAATAGGCAAGGACCAACCACCTCTTTATAACTTTATTCTCCTTTTGCAGGCTCAAGAGAGAACCTATACACCCCCACTTACTTCTCTCTTTAAGCCACACTAACACTTAGAGCTTTTGAAAGGAGTTCTCACAAAATTACAATAGCATTTTTCTACATTTTTGCTATGTCTTTTAACCAGGGATGAGAGGGGTATTTATAAACCTCAAGTGGATTCAAACTTGGAGCCTAAAAGAGTCTCATCTCGGGTTTTCCGGGTCCTGATGGTACTATCACCTGTGCTAGGCAGTACCACCTCTTACAGCACTGACACTAGGTGGGACCACAGCTTAGAAGACTGTGTCTGGGCGATACTACCGCCCAGATTGGCGATACCACCACATATAACATTGCTATTGGGCGTTACCACCGCCTGACATAGTCTTGGATACTATGTCACGACAGTACCACCTGTTGGGTTACTGTTTGGGCCTTGCACTTAGCCCAACATAGCCTAAGTTGGGCCCAATTGACCTCTAATTAAATTGGCCCAATTCCCACCCAATCATATGCTAATTATGAATTTTAAGACATTTACTAAGTTAAATAAGTCCGTAAGTCTAGGTTTCTTCCGACGAGCTTCTAACGATCTTCCGGTGAACTTCCGACGATCTCTCGGTAATGTTCCAACAGACTCTCGGTAAGCTCCTAGACTTCATGACGATATTCTTGGCGAGTTCCGACGAGCTTCTTTGGCAAGCTCCTGGACTTTTCGATTAATTCCGATAGAACTTCTAACGAATGTCCGAACTTCCGACAAACTCTCGAACTCCCAACGAAATCTCGTTCTCGACTCCGAGACTTCATTTTGCTTTATGCCTTGATCGCTATCGTAGTTAATCCTGCACACTTAAAACCCACTTTGATCTAGATAATTATTACTAAGCTAATCAAATATTGTCCGGCATGTCATTGGTTCATCGATGCTTCGTCCGATTCTTTGACGCATCATCCTCTCTTGCGGCATACTGCCCAATTGGTTAGTTTACCTCCGCAACTATGATTTCCTTAGTGCAATATTCGCTCTTCTTGGCCCGAAGCCTTTTGTCGATATATTTACCAATCCTTCGGTGCGACGTCCAATCTTCTGACATGTTTTTCTCTGGCCCAATATGATTCTTCCTACTTTGTCTCTCCTTAATCGAAGCTTCCTACGCCACTCAAAACGCAGATCAAATCATAAATACTATTAATTAATTTCATCATCAAAATCCGAAATTCAACAATCTCTCCCTTTTTTATGATGACAACTAATTGATGACAGAGTTAACATTAACTCCCCCTATCAATATGTCATATTGATATAACCTTAAATTCAAGCTGAATTCAAGTCAAAACAAATTTAATCATGAGTCCAAGCAACATAAGATTATGCATAATTAAAATTTCAATACATCATTCCATGCATGATCATTATCATAATTTTTCCCCCTTTATCATCAACAAAAAGAAGAAGTGCATTTAGCAAGTTTCAAATCATTGCATTATAAATATAATCTCAAGTTTTATCATCATATAAGCTAACAATAATTTTTTTAAATATTCAAGCTAGCAAGTTTTGAACATGCAAGTGAACAATTTTTAGAGATGTGCAAGTTTAGCATATTTGTTTTTCTTGCTATAGCAACTTTTTTCTTCTATTTGAGTTGAGTAATCTAGCAAGTTTTGCTCCCGTTTTTCATTGTCAAAAAGAAGGAAAGAATACAAATTTATAATTCTTTTTCCTTTATATCAATTTTTACATCATGACAAGGATAAAGTATCAATCTTATTTCAATATACCAAGATAAACATTGAATTCAAGTCAAAGAAATTTTAATCATGATTCGCATCATATACAATACATCGTATCATCATAATAAAATCATAGGTATTGTATGCATTGTTTCAAATCATAAATATTTTATATAATGGTATCGATTTGTCAAATTACACTGCATCCTACTATGATCATAACTTCTCATTTGTATGCATTAACATAATATCATGAGTATTACATAATTTCATATCATCACATGAAGAATATCAAGAAAAACTTGGTGATGAGATATACTTCATGAATACAAGAAATTTTACATAATAAAACTCAAATCATAAACCTTAAAAGGTCAAGTGACATATCACGGTTGATTTGGATAAGTAAAATAGCGAAAAGAAAGAATCATAGTAAACAATCTTGATTTATAAAAAAAATTCTCAAGTTATAATTTGGGAAATTAAGAGAAACTATGATTCACTTTGACAAATCTCCTCTTAAATAATTAAAAAAAAATCTTAGGAGATCAAATAGTATGAAAAATCTTAAGTCATGAATTCCAAAAAAGATATTCTCTTTAGTAAATCACAAAAGAATTGTAGAAGAACAAATAAATAATTTTGATTCATACATAAGAATTTTCATGATTCATATAGAAAATCTCGTCTTAAGAAAATACCAAGAAGAATCGTAGGAGTATAAAGAACAGATCTCGATTCAAGTAGATAAGTATTCTCTTAAAAAAAAATGCAAGAGTCATAAGAGAATAAAGAGTAAGGGATCTTGATTCATAAAAATAAATCTCAAGTGATTTCAAGAATTCAAGATTATGATATAGATAAAACTCATTCAAATTCAAATCGTAAAAACATCAAAATCATCAAAATCACTTTCTTAGATTTGAAAAATTCATTGAACATAATGTTGAATGATTCTTAAAGATATCTAAACTTCTTTAGTTTCAATTTGTGTGATTGACTTTATATTAGCATGTTCAAATTTTTATTCTTATGTCAAAACTATGTATCATGTTTAAAATAAAAAACCAAAGGTAAGATTCATCACAAAAATCATCAAGCCTTCCATACAAAAGCCATACATGTCATCGAAAAGCAATATGAAAATCATCAAGATACTTAATATTACTTCTTTAAAACATACATAGAATTAATTTTTTTTTAGGTGTACAAGCATTAGATTTATATCTAACATTTTATTGCATTATCATAAAACATACAATTATCATGATCGCATGATCCTATTTTTTTTATTTTTTAACAATTTACATTTAATTTTTCTAATTTAAAAATGACTCATGATAAATGCATCAAGTAATTTCAAAATAAAATAAAGAAGTTTCGTTTGAGTTGTTTACCTCATTATCGTGAGTTACCAAAGTGAAGTTCATCACTTCGTCTTCATTGGTTTGCTCCTCGTCTTCGGATGCACTCGTTTCGTCCCAAGTCACATTGAGTGCTTTCTTGTTCTTTGGCAACTTTTTTTTAAGTTCACTTTTATTCTTAGTTTCATGTTTTATAAATTTTATAAATTTACTTACGAGGAATTCTATGTCATCATCACTCTTTCGCTCAAGTGGTCTTCTTGAATTCTAAGTATCAAATCCTTCCTTTTCTTTGGAAGGTTGTTCTCAAGTTCATTCAATTCATCATGTGTCTTGCATGTCATTTCATAGGTCATCAATAACTCGATAAGTTCTTCAAGACCAAAGTTGTTTAGATTTTTAGTTTCTTGTATTGTCGTTATTTTCATATCCTAACTTTTTGGAAGGGGTTTTAATATCTTGTTAATAAGCTCAAAATTCAAAAAACATTACAATTATTCAAGTCCTTTTGAAGATCATCAAAGATCCGATAAGTTCTTCGAGTGAAAAGTTATTCAAGTCCTTGACTTCTTGAATTGCGATTACTTTATGATCTCAACTCTTTGAAAAGGATTTTAATATCTTGTTAATAAGTTCAAAGTTAGAAAAACATTTACCAAGTGCTTTTAGACTATTGACAACATCCGTAAACCGGGTGTGCATGTCTTCGTGTATGCCACATGTCATAAATCGTTTCGCAAATAAAAACTCGATTAAATTCAATTTTATCTAAAGCACAAAATAAAGCATTCATAGTTTTGCCTTTCAAAAAGAAAATCTTTTCTCTAAAATCATTCCAATCGTTAATTGAAAGAGAAAACTTTTAAAATTCGTTTTCAACGATATTTCATAACTCAAAATCTATAAAAATTAAGGAAAACCTCATTCTAGTTTTCGAATAAGTATAATCTGTTCCATTAAACATGAGAGGATGTATGATAGAATGATCCTCATGATTATCGACAAAAATCATCTCTCTTGGATTTTAAATCAAATCGAAAATAACCTTACTCTAAAACCAATTGTTATAATCAATCCAGCACTTAAAGGGGGAGAGGGGGTTGAATTAGTGCAATGATAAAAATTACGTTGATTTGAAAATTTTCGTTCGATAAAATAGTTTCGACAAAACCCGTTTCGAAAAGTAATGAAAGTAATGACTTAGAGTAAATGTAAAGTGTAGAGTACACCTAAGTAATGAAAGAAAGCAATAAGAAAAGAACACATCGGATTTATAGTGGTTCGATCATTGTGACCTATGTGCACTTCTGATTCTTTCTCCGTTGAGATCACCGACATCCACTAATGATCTTCCTTCAATAGACAAAGACTAACCATATTCTCCTTTTCACGAGTTTATGAAACAACCCTTACAAACCTCACACATCTTCTTTAATGATTAAAAAATTTTAAAAAAATAACCCTTAACATTTTTACAATACTTTTTTATCCCAACACTTAAAGATTTTTCACACTTTACAGCTCTTTTTATTATCCTTTCATGTAGAAAAGAATGAGATATTTATAGACCCCAAAGGTTTCTAAATTCGAATCAAAAAATATTTCATCCCGGATTTTCATGATATTAACGATACAATTACCAATACTTGATGGTATCACCGCTTAACACTCTGACACTGGATGGTACGATCGCTTAATCTGACGATACTAATTCGATTCTGAAGTGCTTGTTGTTCCTGCAAATCACAAGAAGAAAATAGTAACTTCAAAGAAAAAGTTATTGTTATGACAAAGAAATGTGCCTTAAAAGGCTACCGTGTATGGTTCTGAAATGTAAAGTGAGATAGTTTCATGCTAGCAATAGAGTAAGCAATAGAATAAAAGAGGAAATGGATCAAAGGAAATATCAGGAAAACACTTACATAAATAAATGCTGTATGTCTTTGTCCCAACAGGGAATCATGCACAATACTGAAGCTTGACCATCATAAATATTCACCCCTATAAAGTTAGAATACCTGTTTCCAGATGGACATGGAATTTAAATGACATTCCAGGCTGAATCAAGAAATCAGGTGCTGAACATTTTCAGTCCAGAACAGAAAATATTGCAATTCCTAATCAAACTATTCGATTGATGAGCAGCTTCAATATCCACCACTGGTCGATGTAGGCCAAAAACTTAATGACTGATCCTCATCTTTTAAGGAAATCAATGAAAGAAAGAACAGATAGGTACAAAAATTTACAATAAGAGAACTATTATATCAACATCAAGTGAGCAATTTGCCATAGGACAAAGCAAAACATCAAGAACCAATAACCTTGTGTTCCGAGTTCTATAAATTAGTAAGCACTCACTTCTACTGCACGATAAGGAAGAAAGATCGAAGTCAAACAATGGATAGAGGAAAAAAACCACCTGTCATTCAAATGATGGGATGCCAACTGTGTCATTGTTGGTATCACACACATGATAATGGTCAATCACTTTGTCGGGAAAAAGTACATGGTCCAACAGCAAAAGAGGGCTAACCTTGTAGATTTGGACTAAAGCGTCATATTTATAACTATGGGTATCGCAAGTGAAGTTATCATTGGTTACCAAAAACAAGTTATTTGCAGCTAACAAGTCCAACATGCAGACTGCATCAATGTATAAAAAGTATACTAAAGCTTAATGAAATTTGATAGTATGTTATCAAACAAATTGTTACCCAAGTAACAAAACAAAGCTCGATTCTCAACCTACAATAGAAATCATTTTATACAATAATGCTGAGAAAAAAGACCCACAACAATACTGGATTGCTGGAATTCAAATATCATAAATATGCTTTGTTCTTCTTGCTTCAGTATCAATATCAGCTACTTGTAATCTGCTTAGTATGATGAATCATGGGTTGCACATTTCATGCATGACAACCATGTCAGACAGTACATAATATTCAAACATTATGCCAACAGTCGATGGGTACCATTCTTGCCATGAGACAAACCACGAAGGCATTGTTACACCCCTTTTCTGGATACTGTGTTAATGAAGTCCGCCTTTTGTAAAACTACTATGGTTAAATCTATGAATCCTCAACTACCTTAACCATACCCAACCTCTGCCTAGAGAAATCAAATGTCACCTAAGTTGAAGATCATATTTCAATCACCATAATCTCAACTAATACATCCATTCTTAATTTAGAGAAGAATGAGTAAAGAGTAACAAACTTACTTTCCACCCATTCAAGCAATTACAAGAAGAAAGCCAATATCCTAAAATTGCTATAAGCAGGGTCAACAGCATGTGCCACCTATAAGACACAGATGCAAACTTGCAATAACCTATTATCTAGATGATTGTAAAACAAAATACATGGGAACTTTAAAAAATAATGTAGGTGGACAGTATCAAACATAAGTTTTACCAACATAAACCAAACAATATTCTAAAGATGAGGTTCTAATGTAACTAAATGATCAGCAAATCTTGTCAAAATACAATTGCATAGCTCTCTACTCTTTTAGGGCAACCAGAAGCAAATTAACATAATGCTGAAACAAAATCCAACATAAATATGAAAAGGAAGCACAAAACAGAATCAAATTGCAAGTACAATACCATGAGAAAAAAAAATGGCAAACAACATAAAATCAGAGCCCACACCATTGGATACACCTAACATCACCAGCATTTCTTCTTTGCAGGCAGATCTCTGCAGATGCACCTTTTATTAACAACAAAGTTCTACCTAGAATGTGCAATAACACAACATCATCCAGAGAATATTTCTTTTATCAGCTTACTGATGCCAACAGATAAAACCAGATCACCTCAGTTAAGGATCCCTGCACCAATCTTGCTCTGCCTCGCAATCTTGGACCACTCTGTGTGGAATGATCCGGGGCGGTCGACTCGCTCATAGGTGTGTGCCCCAAAGTAGTCCCTTTGAGCCTGCACCAGGTTCGCCGGCAGCCTTGCTCGGCGATAGGTGTCAAAGTACGCAAGGCTGGCACACATACCTGGCGTGCTGATTCCAGCTTCAATAGCAAGTCCCACAACCCTCCGCCATGCCGCCTGCCTCTGCACCATCTCCCTTGCAAACTCTGGGTCCACAATCAGGTTTGCAAGCCCTAGGTTACGCTCATAAGCCTTCTTGATCCTGTCCAAGAACCTTGCCCTTATGATGCACCCTCCCTTCCAAATCCTTGCGAGCTCCCCAAGATTCAGGTTCCATCCCTTCTCTGCACTCTTAGCTCCGAGCAAGTTCATCCCTTGGGCATAACTACAGATCTTAGAGGCATAGAGTGCCTGCCGGACATCATCAATCAGGCGTCTCTTGTCGATAGATCGGCCTACAGAAAAATCGCCTCTGCCGATGCCTGCTTGTTCGAGAGCCTTGGAGGCAGCCTCTCTCTCCTCCTTAAGCCCGCTAAGGTATCGACAGTCCAGCGAGGCAGCGATGGTTGGCGCAGCAACCGAGAGCTCAGCTGCCTGCTGTACCGTCCACTTACCCGTCCCCTTCATCCCGGTCTTGTCTAGAATCTTGTCGACGAGCTCTCCACCACCATGCTCGTCGTGGACTCCAAAAATGTCAGCAGTGATCTCGATGAGGAAGCTCTCGAGCTCGCCGCGGTTCCATTCGCCAAACGTTTGGGCGAGCTCGGAATTCGACAGCCCACCGACAACCCTGAGCACATCATATGCCTCGGCGATGAGCTGCATGTCACCGTACTCGATGCCGTTGTGGACCATCTTGACGAAGTTGCCAGCGCCGCCCTCGCCAACGAAGGTGACGCAGGGGCCATCATCGACCTGGGCAGCGACGCCGGTGAGGATGTCCTCCACGTTGCGGTAGGCTTGGAGGGAGCCGCCGGGCATGAGGGACGGCCCATGGCGGGCGCCATCCTCGCCGCCAGAGACGCCCATGCCCAGGTAGAGGATGCCCCGGGCGGCGGCCTCGCGGATGCGGCGCTCGGTGTTCTCGTACCACTCGTTACCACCGTCGATGATGGCGTCGCCGGGTTCCATGAAGTGGGAGAGAGCGGTGATGGTCTGGTCCACGGGGGCGCCGGCCTTGACGAGGATGAGGACGGCGCGGGGGCGGCGGAGGGAAAGGACGAAGTCCTGCGGGGAGCGGTGTCCGGAGAGGGGGAGGCCGCCCTCAGTGGCAGCGCGGGAGACGGTCTCGTCAACCTTTGAGGCTGTGCGGTTGTAGACGGAGATGGGGAAGCCCTTCTCGGCGACGTTGAGGGCCAGATTCTGGCCCATCACCGCCAGCCCCGCCAGCCCGATCCGCGATAGAGCCGCTGTATCCATCGGCATATCCTCCTCGTCCTCCTCCTCCTCGACCTCGTAGGGTTTCCACTCTCTCCCACTTCATAATCCATTTATCTTTGGGCTTCTTACGATGAGGTACCTAATTTAAAGTTTATTCGTGTTTTTACCCAACAACAAAATCTCAGCATTCTTTATTTTGCACATATACCCTTTAGTTGTTTTATTTGATAGATTCTTGTCTTTAAAACAATGCATTTGAAGACGTTGAGAAGAACAAAGAAATTAAAGAAAATCCTACAAATTTAGCATTCTTTAAACATATTTTGTCAATAAGCCCTTAAAATGTTAAATTAGAATGTATTGGTTGTGACTTTGCTTCAATTTCACATCTTTTACTATGTCAAATATGTAACTTTCTGGTTCGGCTTAAGGGGTTCTTATGCAAATATGAAAAGGTTGAGGATTTTTGCAAAAGAATGTTGCGATGGGATCTCTTGCTGGCGATGTAGAAAACAAGGGCTGATCTGCCAAATTGTTTCTTTCGATGGGTCAAATTGAAAAAGGGAGTTAAAGCGACTCTTTTTAATTATGTAAGGATCCTATGAAATGGCCGAACGGTCACACAGGATCCAACGGCTTATGCTTATAGTCGTTGTTGGACCCCACGCGGTCAGATGGCGTGGTCGTCAATTTACGACCATTGCTGTGGGAACCAAATATTGCATTTTAGAAGGACCATTGGAGAGGATCCTTACCCCGACCTATGGAGGCATCCAAAGGACAAGCTCAAGAGGGGTGGGAGGCTGAGGGGTACGCTGAGGAGGCCATCTTGTTCTAATTGGACTCTAAACTTCAGCCACTGGCCAATAACAAATAACATATAGAAGAGATTTCATAATTATTGAAATAAAATCATGTAAAAAATAAAGAAAGTATTAGTCACAAATAATACTTAAAAGTGCTATTATATATTTTATCATCATGAGAAAATAATTATAATAATTTTATTTATTTCTTTATTATTATTATTATTATTTATTATTTTATTATTATTTTATTATTATTATTATTATTATTATTATTATTATTATTATTATTATTATTATTATTATTATTATTGTAACCATCAAGTAGAGATCATCGGTGAACATGGGAATGAATGTAGCTAACAACATTATTCATCCACTTCCAACTATCACACCTCTGATCACACATGAAACAATGCTAGCAGAGTTTGACATGTATTGTCGATGTCTAAGGAGATAACAAAATTATTTATCATACCATATAAAATTATATATTTTTTCTAATTTAAATATATATGTTTTCATATGCATACTCTCACATAAATATAGAATTTTTTATCTTTTATATTATTTTATCTAAATTCAGTAGAAGAAAAACTCTAAGAGGTCTGCAAGTATTTTTCCACATCATCTCCCATTAAAATATAAAGAAACATGTGATATTTATATGATACCTAAATCAAAATTTATAGAATTTCTTTTGTAGGAAAGAAAATCCTTTTTTATTTTTTAACAATCCAAAGTTATCTATTAATCTTGATATGAAAATAATAATATAGCCGATACCTTCAATTTAATATCATATAATCGATATCTCGATTTCATATTCATAATATTTTCGTAAATGTTATCGATTGTTTGTCATATCTAATTTAGATTTGATGTAGTATAATTGTATCTAAGTTGGAAAAATATATAAAATTATTTCCGAGATGTCTACGAGTATAAAATTAATCTGAAAATCGGCACTTCCAGATAAATAAAGAGTTTTATCATGCATGTTTTCAATAAAGTTTTGCATGATTAAATATCTTGTAGGTTCGATCATTGACAATAGACAAACATAAAATAAAGTATTGATTGGTTTAGAGTCAATGTCCAACTCAGCCAATTAGATTTAACTTAACAAACCCCAATCTTGATCGCATATGTCAACTGAGGTAGAAGAGACTCTAGCCGCATTAGGAGAATTAGCCACATCTTAGCTTTCGGTGCGTGTCCAACATTATTCCCTTATCATATTATTTGGATACGGATGATTCCATGATCATATAATAAATAATGAAATACTAAACTGTCATGGGATAATTTGTCTTTTATTTTATAAAATTTATTTCAAATACTCGAAGGAATGTATACTTCTCCAACGAATGGAACGGTTATTGTTATTCGATTACTTTTGGTAGGATCCGCAAAACAAAATCCGATAAGAGAACACAAAGTTCAACAGTTCATCCGAATCCGATATAATATTGCATTTGTATGGGACACCAGTATATAAGATGTACACTTATTTAACAGGTCGAACGAAAGGACTTTACCAACGTTATCGGGTCGGATTTGGGTCCGCTAAGCGGGTTATCAGGCTCCGCTGCTGCTACTTAAAATAACTTCACCTTCTCTCGTACGTTATACTCTCTCTCTCTCTCTCTCTCTCTCCATCGCATCGTCCTCGCCTTCGCTTTACCCGTTTCGTTCGCCTATTCTGAAACCCTAGAATTGTCAGGTGGGCGAGCACCGAAATCCCATATTCGTGATCTTTTTCCCGTTCTTTGATCACGATCTCGATTCTTTTGTGTCCGGTGCGAAGCGAAGAAGCGGCCCCCATGAACTGCGAAACTTGCCAACTCAAAGAACTGGTGAGACCCTCACCCTAATTCGAATCCAATATGATCTCCCTTATCTCGAAGTCTCATAATCGAGTAGTTCGGATCAGTCTGCATATACTGATCATGGTTCCTTGAATCTTCTTCGTGTGATTTGACCTCCCTTGTGATTTCCATTGAACTTCTTGTCTACGGGTGCTTAGGGCTATTTCTTCAAGTAAACTTATGTTTTCTTAATGAAATTAGATTTCTTTTTAACTTTTTTTTTCGATCATTAATATCAGGTGGTGGAGCCGCCAGAGATTAGAGAGGTGCTGCGCTGTAAGTTCAACTCCTGCTCATGTTAATTGGTGGAATGTGCTTAACTATCGTGTTCTATGCCGCATTCCTTTCTGATTACATTTCCCTGTTTTCTTTCTTGTAACTAGTGTCTTGCTGAGTCCAGGAAATTAACGTATTGCCGCATTGGTTGCCCGTGCTGATGCCTTATTTTCCCATGCTCGCATATGCAGAGGTGGGACACGTGCATCCTGTTGCGCGTTACACACATGCCACATCTCGTGCAATTCTGGCTCTTATTGGCATGCTTCTGTGCCATGTACAAGGCATTCATAATTTTCCATATGAATGATAAATTGGTTTAACCTCACAACTTCCTTTCTTCTTGGTTAGGAGTATATGCAAACATTTAACCAAGCAGGTTTCTTTTGCAAATAACTTTTTGGTTCTTCTCTTCTGTTTTCTGGCGAAGAAGCAATAATGCCAGTTGTCCAGTACGAGTTTCTACTAGTGTTACACTTTCCTTGAAACATTGAAAACATTCCATAGGATCAGGCTACTGCACTTGCTTGCTTAAGAAGGAATGATAATGTGTTCTATTAACCCTTCCACAGATTTGTTTTCTTGACATTGGGATCATCTGGTTATGATCCTCCTAATTTTCTGGTGTTCACTTTGGTTTATAAAACAAAAGGCAGTATTGTTGGAGATTTAGCCGCCTATAATACTTCAAAAGTGTCAACCTGGGTCAAACTGAACATGGAATCACCACACATGATGCAACCAAAAATGCTACTAGTGTTTCTTTTTTGTGTGTGTGCGTATGTTTGGTGAAGGGAGGGGGGGATAACCACTTTTGTCAATGTCATTAGATCTAATGGTTAATGTTAGAGCTAGCCCCAGGAAATTTACCAAAGGATAATTTTGGCAACCCAACAAAGACAATAAAGCGGAAAGAATAAAAGCGACAAGAACACCAGAACATCAGATATACGTGGTTCGGTCAATTGACCTACATCCACAAACGAAAGAGGAGCAAATTACTACTATAAAAGAGGGACACTTACAAATGCCTTAGGAAGATGTTCCTAGGCCATAAAACACCTTCAGCCTACTAAACAAGAAAAACCCAAACCGTAAGCAGGTTTTCTTATGGTGTCTCTTGTGCTGCCTGTGGTTCATCTGACTTCAAAGCCCAGACCCTTATTTATAGTTCCAAGACGAGACAACAAGTCTAATTTTCCCGATGTGGGACTATGGGACTTGCCAAACTAACAAATCTTCAGCTTGGCATGTCCCAATAAAACTTGTTCCACCTTCTTCATAAAAGCCCTAACGGGCAATCACCAACAATGAACACCAACCAAGTCCAAGCACTGCTTGAACTTGTAAACCGGAAGAGGCTTCGTAAACATATCAGCTGGATTGTCCTTCGTATGAATTTTCTTCTCAATAAGGACTTTTCCTCAAAGAATGATATCCCGATAAAATGAAACTTCACATCGATGTGTTTTGTCCTCTCACGATACATCCGGTCTTTAGTCAAATGAATAGCACTTTGACTATCACGATCAAATTGTAACAACACTTTGATCTGAAATATAATTATTTGAACAATCCTCTTAACCATAAAACTTCTTTGATCGCCTCTGTCATCGCCCGTATATTACGCCTCAGTAGTAGATAAAGCTACTGACGGGTTGTAAAGGAAGCTTTCCAACTAATTACACAACTGCCAACGCAAAAAATACATAGCCTTGTCAAAGATCTTCGTTTATCAAGATCTGCAGATAATCGAGTCGGCGTAAATCCAACCAAAGTGTCAACGATTTTTCCCAAATTCCAAACAAACATCCAAGTCCCTTACAAGTATCCGAGAATCCACTTCCGACCTGCCAATGTGTTTTACACGGGCGACATATATCTACTAACCACACTTCTTTAAGCTTGAAATATCCGGACGAGTACAAACCATTGCATACATAATATCGTCGATGCACTAGAATATAGAACTTTTACCATATATTCTTCCTCTTCAACTGACTGCAGGTGACGAGCGAAGACATAGCCGAAAATGCTAGAAGAGGAGTACTCACTGCTTAGCATTTTTTCATGCCAAACCTCTCCAAGACTTTCTTGAGGTAATTTTTTTTTGAAATCGAAATAATTTTTCAACTCTTGGATCTCTTTTGATCTCCATGCCAAGAATTTTCTTACCTGCTCCCAAATCTTTCATTTCAAATTCACTACTCAACAGCATTTTCAAAGTGTGAATTTCGACAAATTTTAGTCGCAATAAGCATGTCATCAACATAAAGCAACAAATACACAAAAGAGCCATCGGTTAACTTCCTTGGAAGTAAACACAACTATCATACATGCTCCTCGTGTAACCATGACTCAACATAAAAGAATCAAACCTCTTATACCACGTCTTGAGATCGCCTCAATCCATACAAGGATTTTTTAACAAGCAAACATGGTCTTCCTTACCATCAACTTCAAATCCATGAGGTTGCTCCATATAAATTTGTTCTTCAAGTTCACCGTGTAAAAAGTCGTCTTGACATCAAGTTGCTCGATTCCAAATCATACATGGCAACTAAAGCAAAGCGAACACCTAATAGAGCTATGCTTAACAACGGTGAAAATACGTCATTAAAATCAACACCATGTACCGACTATAGCCCTTTGCAACCAATCGTGCTTTGTACCTTAGATCTTCAACCCCGGAATACCTTCCTTCCTTTTGAAGACCCATTTGCATCCAACAATTTTCTTTACCCGGACTTCCACAAGATCCCAAGTTCTATTCCCAGATGAAGAGACTCAATTTCTTCATTCATTCGCAATCAACCACTTAGCGGAATTATCACAAGAAACCGATCGAGTAGGAAGTAGGCTCACCAACTTCACTTGTCTCTTTTCGCAATACAGACAAAGCATATGCAACCAAATTGCATATCTTTGTGGTGGTCAAATATCTCTCTCGTGGTCTATCCTTGGCTATGGAATATTGCTCTTCCTCCTGGATCATCTGCGTCGATGAGACTTCGGGACCACCTCTTGGCATTCTTTGAGTAGAAGAGTTCGACTTAAAAGAAATCAACTACCAATCTCAAGCTCCACCCGCTTCTGCTATCATTTGTACAACTAGTAGATTCCTCTTTAGAAGATAGCATAGATAATTCATCAAAAGTAACATCTCTATTGATTCAAAATTTTTGGATTTTGGGATCGAGACACCATAATCAGATCCTTTCACCCCTAAGCATACCCAAGGAAAATGCACTTTTTTTAGCCCGGGTTCTAATTTTCTTTCATTTACATGCATGTATCTTGAAAGCACCCAAAAAATTTTAAAATCGTAATAATCGCCAGAGTACGACCAAACTTCCTCTGGAGTTTTAAAGTTAAGTCTTTGCGAAGAAGGGCGTGGTTGACAACGTAATGTGCCATATTAATGTCGCCTCAAAAAAGTCCTTTGTCAACCCCCGCATTTGAGATCATACACCTTGCTCTCCAAAAGTGTTACGTTAAATATCGTTCGCCACACCATTTTCTTGGGCGTCATCCTAATAGTCGCGATCTTAAACGATTCTTCTTCATTTTTTGCAAAATTCATTAAAGTCACCTTCACAAAACTCCATGCCATTATCTCGCTCAAGCCATGAATCGCTTTTGTTTGCTTCAATCAAAGCCTTCCATTGTTTAAATGTTAGAAAAACATCATTTTTATGCTTCAAAAAAAAACTCAAATTTTTCCGAATAATCATCAATGAAAGTCAACATATACCGCACCACCCTTAGATCAACGAAATTTTGGACCCCAAAGGTCCGAATGAATATAGTCAAGAGTACCTTTTCGTTTGTGAACTGCCGGGAGAAGTGAAGTGACTCTTTTCGCTTTCAAAAATGCGGTGTTCACAAAAATCAAGTGGCCCAAGATTTCTGTCCACAAAGTGAACCCCTTTTGCTTCAATATGCTCAAACCTTTTTTCGCTCATATGACCCAAACGATATGCCATATTTGGTGATGTCATAATCGGAAATGATGATGACGAGATACTGATCGATCTTGTGATGAGTTTTCTGCCGAATATACAAGCTACCGGGACCTACAAGCTTTCATAACAATAAGGGCACTTCTAGAAACTTTCATAACTCCACCTTCAGCTGTGTATTTACACCCAAGAGCCTCTAGGGTGCCTAAAGAGATGAGATTCTTTTTTAAATCAAGAACATGTCTAACATTAATGAGCATCCTCACAATACCATCATGCATTTTAATTCAGATTGTGCCTCTACCAACAACATCACATGCGGTATTATTGCCCATCAAAACAATTCCACCATTACAAGATTCATACGTGGAAAACAAATCCCTATTGGGACACATGTGATAAGAACAACACAATCTAAAATCCATTCATTTTTTGACCTCGTCCTCCATCAATAGCGAGAGAAAATATTTCCAACATTCTCTTCGGTTGCTACACTAACTTCAACGGATTCAATAGTTTTTTCTCAACAAAATTTTCCTTTTGCTTTAATTTATTTTTTCAATTTAAAGCAATCGATTTAATGTGCCCCATTTTATGACAATATCTCGTATTCCAAATTTCTATAATACGGATTTAGATCTAGATTTAGATCTACTATTGTCAAATTCTTTTTATCCATTCTCCCCTAACAACCGCACCCTCAACATTTCTCTCTCTTTCCCCAATGATATTCCCTGTCTTATCCGCTCCTTAGATTTCAAAGGTGATTTAATTTCTTGATACAAAACCGTTTCTTTTCCATAAATCAAAGTATCACGGAAATGCTTAAAAGATTGGGGAAGAGAACACAAGAGTAACAAAGCCTTATCCTCATCATCAATTTTTGCATCTATATTCTCCAAATTCATAACCAAAGAATCAAACTTATCAAGATGTGAGAGTATAGATGTACCTTCAATCATCCGAAGCATATATAGACTCTGCTTCAAGTAGAGACGATTCTCCACTGTCCTCTACATGTACAAGGCTTTAAGCTTGTCCCACATGCTCTTAGCCGTAGTCTCCGTAGGCTACCTCCCTCGTAAAACCTCATCGAGAGATTTAGAATGATGCTTGATCGGGCCTTCTTATCCATACCCATGAAAGCTCTTCTTTTGACATATCATCTGAATGCTCTCGCTCCTCAGTAGTACCAAATCAACTCCGTCTTGAACCGAACGGCCTCCATCTTAAGTTGCCCAAGCCGAAGTTGACATTTCTGTCCGAATTTCTCGACAACAATCTTTGTTATTGTCATCGTTGCCAAAAATCCCAAACCGGCTCGATACCGGTTTGTTAGAGCTAGCCCCGAAATTTACCAAAGGATAATTTTGGCAACCCAACAAAAAGACAATAAAGCGGAAAGAATAAAAGCGACAAGAACACCGAACACCGGATATCGTGGTTCGGTCAATTGACCTACATCCACAAACGAAAGAGGAGCAAATTACTACTATAAAAGAGGGACACTTACAAATGCCTTAGGAAGATGTTCCTAGGCCATAAAACACCTTCAGCCTACTAAACAAGAAAAACCCAAACCGTAAGCAGGTTTTCTTATGGTGCCTCTTGTGCTGCCTGTGGTACATCTGACTTCAAAGCCCAGGCCCTTATTTATAGTTCCAAGACGAGACAACAAGTCTAATTTTCCCGATGTGGGACTATGGGACTTGCCAAACTAACAGTTAATACTAATCATTAGATCTAATAATGATATCATATGAAATTGGAGAATAGTGGATATACAAAATATCTAATCCTTCTGTTATCCATAAATTTAAGGTATTTATGTAATCTTTAGTTAATAAGATTCAAATTGTTATTGGCAGATTATAATGCTGATACATTTGAGTTCCTGTTACCATATAAACTGCATCACGTGCTTACCTGGTATGCATTCATAATAAATATAATTACTAGTCATATTGATGTTGATGTCAGAATTCCAAGAAGTGTGCAATTTTTTGATGAAATTATTTTGACTAATGAAGGCATAACTAGGATAAAGTCTTAATTAGATTTATGTAAGCAAACTATAGGTTTGAGGATGAGCAGAATTTAGATTTAATTCTCGGAGTATAATATAACTATATAAGCAAAAGAAAAGTAGATGTATAATTGAATTATGTGGTCCATAAATTTAAAAGCTCTATAAGGGATATATTCTCTTTGAATATATAATCTTTTGTTGAGAAGGAATTGAGCTCAAATAAGTATCAGAATAGGAGTTGGATGGTTAGAGTGGCGAGTTGTGTGAGTATTAAATGATTGCCAAATACATCTCAAATTGAATAAGACCTTTTATATAAACTTACTAGTCCAATAATTGATCAGGAGGTTGATGCTAAGCAACTGGTTAACGTCATATTTAAATGGCTAGTGACTTAGTGCGGCAGATATTAAGACAGGTGCCTACTGTTATTGGAAATGATCAAGGAACATATCATTGCATTTTGGAAAATTTTGGGCTAGTATCAAATAAGAAGAAATTGGATGAAAATATTTGAAGTTTGTTTAGATATTTCAGAAAAGGGCTTACTGTTTCATCTGCAAGATGATGTATGCGAATTTAGATTAGAGTTGTCAGGATATTGTTGCCCCTTGAGTGACATCTTTGCACACAACCCCCACCTCCTTCCCCTTCCCATCTACTTCCTTTCTGTCAATAGAGAAATGGGTTTACATTGTGATTCTACCTAAATGTGTTTGGCTTCTTAAAATCTGGATAAGCATTTGACATCCAGAGAATCTCTTCTCCTGTAGTTGAGAATGTTAAAGTTGCTCTCTAGGTTTCTTAAAAAAAAAATAGCTTTTAGTTTTCTGAATTTTCTAAGGAAAATAGAGGCAAAAGTTTTCCCTCCTTTGCATTTTTTAAGCGGCTTTTCCAAGATGAAAATCAACATTTTGCTATCATTTCACCCCATATAGAAGAAAATAGGAAAGATAAAACGTTTTTCTATGTATATTTTTATTTTAAGAATTTGGTTATGGAAAAAATTTCCCCATTTTCCTTGCAACCATGGTGGTGTATAAATTTTCGGCCTCTAATTATGCTTATGCACTTCTTTTTTTGTGTTTTGAAATACTACTGATACACGAGATTGCAAACACTGCTGCTTAGCAAGCTAGAGCATGTGGTCATAATATCTGTTTGGCATATGTTGATTATCTATTCTTGCAGATCTTTGCATATATTTATTAGTTCTTTTTGCAGGCATATTGCACACCATTCTCTTCCATAGAGCATTAGGACTTGTTCGGCCCAAGGATGTTGAATGTGAACTGTTTGATATCACCTATGTAAGTTTTTTCAGAAGCCAATAAATCTCTGGAGTCTAGCAATTAGAGTCACTATACTGGAAGATCTTTGCTAATTGTCGAAGGACGATATATAGGACTCCTCATTTATGGATATAATATTTTTGTTGGTAAATTTCAAATATCTTCTGAAATACAGTGGGCATCTGATGTGAAATATGTTAGCATCTACTGGATTCCTACTTACTATTGTTAATTTTTCATATTTTGAAAACTTTTGGCAAATCGTTATGTATGTCATGCAGTTATTCATTAAGAACAAGGATATCATCATTTCTGTGCTCCTAAATCTATATTGGATGATTCTGCCACAAGATGTGGTTATGGAGATGGGCTATTATAGGTTGATAAAATGAGATTGAAAACAAATTGTGATAGATTTTGATGGTACAAGTTATACATTTCTTGGACCTGTCTTGTTTTTGCTTGTCTATATCTTGATTGTAAAGAAGCTTAAGGTTCTAAATTATGGTTACTTGAGAGTTGAGACTGCCATTTTCTTCAGATACATTTGTAATTGTGTCTGGGTGGTTATTTTGTATGATGCTTTATGAGTTATTATGTTGAAGGGATTAAAGGTTGTAGATGAATCTGGAGACCTGTCTGAAAATTGACATTGGCATGAGATACATTTGATATTACAAATCCATCTTACTTCTCCCTCTCTGTTTTATTCTTCACCAGCTGTCTTTTCTTTAATATGAATATTTTCAGATCTTAGTTAATTACATATTTGAGCATTTTATTTGCCTATTCTAAACTTTCTTCTCCATCTTTTAAGTTTTCCATAAGTGAGAAATTTTGATCATTGATAAATATGATTGTAATCTTCTTGCCATAGCCCATTTTTCTTATATCCCCTTGCATCTATCATTTACCCCAAATAGTATGCAGTGTCAAGCTCTTGGTAACCATGTTCCTCAATGAGATTTCTTGATAATGAAAATGACCAGACAACTATATTGGCATAATTGCATATGATACTTTAGCTTTTATGCCCAGGAGTCCTTTAGTCTAACATAGGTGCTTATCTAAAGCTTGATCAAGATGCCAAATGGACGAGCTTTTGATCCGATGACTACTTAGAATGTAAACATGACATGTATTTTGCAAATGTGTTTTCCTTATCTAATTTGTTGTTGCATATTATATTGAACTCTTCTACAAACTCAGATCCTTATCATGAGATTTGACATTTACTCCTTTCATCCCTTAAAATGAATAAGTTAAATCAGTTTTAAGGTGAAATGCTCGTCCAGAATATCAGTTTGGAGAGTGAGACAAAAGAAAGTAGAAACCAGAATATATGACACATTCTTTTTAGACCCTGAAGTTCTTAGAGATCCCGTATTTTCTTTATCCATAGGTGTGATAGTTTTTAACATAATGATTGTACTCAACCACACTTGATTCATGAATCCTTGGATCATGGTTGCCTTTAAGGACTGTTATGTCTCATGCTTGGACTCTGATTGCATCAGATATCTATATAAGTCAGAGAGAATTTATTGTGTTTTAAAATTTGCCTTCTTTTGTGAATCTTGACTTTAGTTAGAAAGGTTGATTAGGTTTATGGAATAGCTTACCTGTTTTTGGTGGGAAGGGACCTAACTGATGATAATGTGGGCATTCTAGATATTATTTTCGTAGTCCTAAAAATGAGTAAATTATTTTTCTATAAGAAACTCTTTCTAATTTATTCTATATGTGATGTATCTAGGTCCTTGTTTAAGGTGTTTGTGTTGATAGATATATTATCGTACGAATCTTGTCATGTGTATCTCAACAAGGAAAACATATGAAGTGCTAATCAAAATAAACAACCATTTAGTTCCAACTCTATGTAAAAGTAACAATAGGTAACTAAGAAGTGGTTCTTGTAACAGATTATCCAGCTTGGGGTTGTCAATGAGCCTTGGAACTGTACAGTAAAAAAAATGTAAAAGAAAGCTTTATCATTGTATATCTTGTAGATCATGGATGAGATGTATTTGATTATTAGGATCTATTTGGAGACTCATCTGGTGGATATAAAAAACATGGTTTTGTCAAAAAATAGTAAGCAAAAAACCTGGGAGAGAAAAATGATTTCCCAATCTGGCATAAAGTTGAAAGGACTATGAAGACATGTTTCGACAACATTTAAGTTCTGATAAGAAAAAACATTCTAGAGTATGTTGTTAAATCATAAATGTAAATTATTGTCTTAGAGTTCTCCTTGGTGATCTTTTGATGGCAATTCAGTAGCTATTATCACAGTCAGCATATATCAATTTGTTTATAGTTTAACAGCCTATGTTGTCTTAGCCTTCTCTTTATCAAACAATCCATCCAAAGGTTTTGTGTATGCAATATTACATTCTTTTGAATATATTGTTTATGGGGGATGTGTCGTTGCTGATATGTATGTAACTTCCATATAAAGACTGCTGTTAGTTTATGTTTGTGTTTGACCAGCAAATGACCATCAATTCTGGTTTATTGGAATCAGCATGCATCTCATCTCTGCTAAAGCCTTTCATTTTGCAATTAATGTGTGTTATAGCCTCATTGTCCTGAAGCTCCCTTACAGGTTCAGTGTGGAGATCATGAACTAGAAAAGAAAATTGATGAAAAGATCAACCAGTTCATTGGTTGGGTAGAGAAACACCCAAACAGGAAAAGCCAGGTTTATGCTTTTCTATGGCTGGCTACAATTTGTTCTCTTATATTGTGGTTTACAAATGCAGCAAGGATGCCATATTCATTTTTCATGTTGATTCTTGCGGTGCACAAAATTATGTAAACTATGAACTGTTAGGTTAATCTATTCAGAACTATGTGATCTGGGGGAACATGAGTGTTATATATCTGATTAGCTCCATCAACATGTATTACATCAGGAACAACAAAAATTGATTCATTATTCAGTATTATTTCAACTTTTTAACATGTTAGATATTCTTTGTATTTTTCCAATTTTCTAGCTGTTGCTATATTTGCAACACTACCTAGAAAAAATCATTCTTGTTGCTCTGCTAAAAATTGCTACCCATTCTCAATCATATGAATATCAATATACCTGTATGTGTGTATATTTCCACTTAGTTATATGCAATGTGGACGGTAAAAGCTTCAAGTCTTGCTTCTTACTAGTTAGGATTTCTTTTAGGAGGTAGATAAATGATCATCCTGGCTTTTGTATTTTTTTCATTTTGGTTAATATTTTGAACTTTTTACTGATACCACTGTGCAGGTATGCATATCTTTCTACGAGGTCAAAAACAAGCATGCAACATGGTTTGGAAACAAAATTGAGCGCTTTTATTGGGAGCAGTGGTATATTAATTTGCATATCATAAGCCCTAAACCTCATGGTAAATCTCATAATACCAAAGCACATGTGGTTACTGGAGGTAGGAAGACTCTTTCGCTAATTTTTCATTTTTATGGCTGCTCATTTTATTGTTTAGTAACCAAACCTGTTATATCTTATGATCTCAGAAAATGCATTTGAAGAAAGCAATTCGAGATGTGCTGCCTTGGAGTCATCATTACGTGAAGTCTTGTTTCAAATTATAAAATTTGTTAACGAGAAGAAAGACCACATTCCTCCTCTGCAGAATTCTGAGATCGTATCATATCCATATGAGATCTCAACCCCAAGGTGACTGTCATACCATGAACGAAAAGAAAGGGATTCTAGATCGTTAGTGACGCCTCCTAATTGTTTATGCATTTCACGTTACATCACTTGACCAAGTACATTATGTGAAATAAATTCTACACACATCTCGATCTCCAGGTGACACCTTTTCTCAACGTGTTCCACAGTTCATCAGACTCTTCCTTTGGTTGGCATGCCGATGTGCTTAAGAGGATGCTGCAGACTGGACATCCTTCCATGCTTAGCTGACTATAAAGCCGTGCTGATTCAAGTTTCGTTCCTCATTTCTGTACGGTCATCTTCTCTAGTTCTCAGATAGTGTTTTCATGTTACATAAACCTTTACGACCAGAAAAAAGCCGTAGTAAACTAATGCCAACTACATCTCTGAACTAGGTTTATACTAAGTGATGCTGAAGCTGGAAGGAAAAGGCCTTATCTTTTTTTTTTTTTCCTGTCAGTTACCCATGTACATAACCCTTGGTCACCACTTTGAAATGGTTGTCATTTTGTACAGTTTCCTAAACTACATTAAGGTAGTAATGCACTGCATCCAACTGCAAGTGCCTCTGCACCTTGTTGCCGATCTCGATGGCAACTTATGATGTGACTACTATTTGTGACAAGTAACTCTTGGATTTGTTCTGCTTGTTTCTGCTTGATGTTCATCATTCTGCCCAATTTGCTTGCCGAGTTTCATAGGATTAATGGTTCTTAAACTTGATTGTGTGTAATAATTGTAAGAGTATTTGAGTATGTTTTGGAACACATTTCAAATGTGCAGAGCGCCCAATGCATATTTCAAATATCTATTGATGTTTGATTTTTTTTTCCAAAATCGAATCTTATCTGAGTGCAGCATTGAAAATGTTCAAACTTTAATGTTACCTTAGGATAGTATTAATATTTTAGAATTTGTAAGATGTTAATGTAATATTTTAAAAATTAAAAATATCCATCCTGTAAGCTTATTGAAAATTATAATGGTCAAAATGACTTAGTGAGAAATTAATGTGATTTATATTTATTATAAGATAGTATTTTATTATTTATTTATAAAACTATTTATTTATTTATTTATTTATATGATTATATTTTTATTTATTATATCTTTGGACCATATGAAATTTTTTATAAGATTACATTCATTTATTTATTTTATTTATTTACTTATTAATTTACATAAAAATATGTATTTATTTTAAAATAATATTAAAAATATTAGAAGAATAAATTTATTATAAAATATTTAATAAGCTTTTAAAATATAATTTTACCTAATAATATTTATGTCAATATATATTAAAAATAAAAATTTTATTTATTATTTATTAAACATTCAAAATATTTCATAACTATACATTCACTCAAACTATTTCATCCAAACACATATTGAAAATATAAATATATTCTCAAACTTTTTTCCCCAACAATATATTAAAAATATAAATATATTTTTTATTTTGTTTAGAAAATTATATTTATGTGGATCAAAATTTGGAGGGCAAACAAGTATATTTCACCTTCCCTAGTGAAACATAACTTAGTTGCTTGCAAGCTAGTATTCAAATACATATAATAAGTGTTGAGACGAGTAGATATTCAAATATGAGATATCCGTTGGAGCCTCTCTCTTATTGGATATCTAATAAGCCCTTGAATTATTGGATCCTATAAATGATATTCAATAAAAGCCAATGAGAGATTATTGGGTAGAAATTCATTAATCTAAGTGGCTTGGGTAGTTGGATGAAAATCCAGTACCCAATAGGGCAGGATCAATTATGATAAGTTTATAAGGACCTCTATAAATAAGAAAGAACCAAAGTACCATAGGCTAGACCCTTTTTGGCTGCCACCTCTTATTCTCCTCTTCTCATCTCCTCCTCATCCATCAGCCCCTATTTGGGGCTTATGGATAGCAAGAAGGGTCAACCTCTTCTTGATCCCATGGTGCGCATAAAGAGGAGGTTTGTGCAGTAATTTGAGGAGCGTCTTCATAACCCCTGCCATGTGGATTATCGCTAGAAAGGAGGACAATTAACTTCCTTCATTCTCTCCCATAAATCTACAGGTATTTAGGGATATACAATATCTCTATATAACACACATCCCTTAACACATGTAGTTTTTCGATTTTGCAAGTTTTTACGCACTCGCACGACGACAAGAAACTATTTTCCGTGAAAATCTAAGATTTTTATTTTTTGTTATTCTATTGTGCATGTGATGTCGCCCCAGGTTTCCAGTATTTTTTTGTCATAAATCACTTAAGCACTTATGGTTTACTCATATTTAAAATAACCCATATATTTTCAAAAACGTAGTATATAAGCCCTCCCGTCAAGTCTGAGTTAATAGATATTAGAATTTTCTTATTTGGCATATTGACTCATAATAAAATATTAATATAATGACATATATAATTTAAGTTTAGAAAAGGGTTTAGGTCCATCTTGTCGATAAAGAGGAAGCGGCAAAGGTCGTAGCGACGGACGAAGGTAGAGAGGTAGAGGTAGAGGTAAGGGAGAGCTGGACCACCACGTCGTAGGCACGGTGGGAGAGGGCACAAAAGAGGATGAAGTGGGAGGCGATGAGGACAAAGACGCCCAAGAGGAGAAGGAGAGATTAGGAGACCACTATATGCCTAGCATCAGACTAGTCGATGCACATTTACCTAAGGTAGGATCAAAAGCTCCTGAGCTCATCGTCAACATGGGAGAGGCTACGTGTATACGACGCCTTGCTAGGCAACAACAACTCAGTACTTATATGCTACTTTCTTGAAAATATAACAATTATTTTAGACACGAGTAAACCATAAAGGCTTAAGTGGTTCATGATCAAAATCACAAGAGCTAAAATGGATCTTAACCCAAATTTCAACCAACAGACGATGTCGTTACCATCCCCAATCGCCCTTACTATTTTGTCCAGAGATTATTAGGGTTAGGGTTTTGCCAGCCCTCATTGTACCCCCATTCATTTTCTTAATTCGACCCATTAGGTTTCTACTTCCGATATCATTAGGTTCTTGATTCCTCGGTGCTAATCTTTTTAATTTGACATTTTGTTTGCCCAATTGATCAAAATCCGATTATTTTTGACATTTTTCCTCCCGATAATATCTCTTTTTTTGGTTCGGAAAATATTTTGGTTCTTTGCGTTTTAGGTCTTCTTGCATCAAAAGAATCTGCTTAGAATTTTGATCTGATCACATCAGACATCTTCTCTAATGGTTCTTGATTCTAGATGGATTGGCAAGGCCAGAAGTTGGCCAATATTTTGATGCAGATCATTCTTGTAGTGTCCACGATCACTGCTTTCGGCATCGGATACTCCATCGGCTCCTTCCAAATGATGATGTTTACTTACGCTGGTGGAGTTGTGCTCACTGCGCTGATCACTGTGCCCAATTGGCAATTCTTTAACCGCCACCACCTCAAATGGTTGGATCCGAGCGAAGCAGAGCGTCACCCGATGCCACAGTTGAACGATGCTGCTGTTGCTGCTCCTAAGAAGAAGGCAACAAAGATCAAGTAGGAGCAGGTAATCTAGCACTGATGAGCATATTATCGGATATTTACCTTGTTGTGGTGATGCTTTCTATGCATGCTGTTGTCTCAAGGCAATTTTGATATTTCATATACATTTAGCCAATAATTAATCGATATCTGAAACTTCTAAAGGATTGAGCTAATCTTGTCCTGTCTTTCTTTTCATGTGTTAAGCAGTGTTAGGCTATTCATTCCTACCTTTGATCGTCTGTTTCTTGACAGCAGATATGCTGGTAAAGCCGATATCTACTTGTTAACTAGTTATGCAAATTTGCCTTCTTATAATACGATGCTAATGTGATAGAGAAACAGCTCTTGTCTCTTGAATGGAATTGGTTACTATTTGATTGTCTCTGAGATTCTAGTAGATTTTTAGTTCCAATTTTACTTTGTTGTTGCTTTCGAATTCTTGAACTGCTAAAGATTTGCACAAGTTGTATTAGCAATCACTTTTTAAGTACTGTGTACGGCAAGGAGAGCCATAAGGTGAGAATTCTTCTGTTGTTTGATATAGTATGATGCTAATGTGATAGAGAAACAGCTCTTGTATGGTGCATGGGATTGGTGACTGCTTGATTGTCTTGGAGATTTCATTGGGATATTGATTCCAATCTTTCTTTGTTATTGCTTTTGAACCTTAGACTGCTACCAAGTTTGCGCCAGTAGCATTAACAATCACCGTAAGTGCTGAGTCTGCTGACATAACAAGGAGAACCATACTTGTGTTATTTGATATATTCTGACTTCTTCTCATTTCCTTCAAATGATAATGACAAGATGAGTTTTGTTCATGAATACTGTATTTCTCTTTCAATCATTATGAAAAGTGGTTATTGAAATCTCTTTGGTGGTCTATATAATGTCTCATCCTAATAAGAAGCATATTTATCTTTAAGATCACAATTATCCAAAAAGATTTTTTGAAGGTCAGTTTGGTGTTTTGCAAAGGTGATGAATTATAGTTATTATAGGCTGTTGTATTCTTGTAGAAACAATTAATGAAAATTTTATAAACTGAGTTTAAATGGAAACAGTGATGTGATCAATGACATGACTTCAGTTTCTAATGTTAGTATAATGGGAAGCAAGACTTTCTTGCAATTAATTGCATGTTAGTGTGAAGGATCAACCGCAAATTCTTATCTTTTTTGTGCTTGAATGAATTTAGCACATGATAATT
The DNA here is from genome assembly GCA_900464855.2 of Musa schizocarpa. Lineage (NCBI taxonomy): Eukaryota > Viridiplantae > Streptophyta > Magnoliopsida > Zingiberales > Musaceae > Musa > Musa schizocarpa. The sequence goes on along the minus strand of LS990917.1, from coordinate 32,508,898 downwards.
TCTGAGTTAGAACAATTATTGAAAGGTATGGAGAAAAGATGAAAGAATTGCATGTAGGTTTGTCGATTTAGAATAGCTTACGATGGAGTTCTTAGAGATGTTTATGGTTGGTCTTCATAAAAGGAGTTCAAGTGGATAGATAGAATGATGTGATCAAACACATGACTCAAAGTTACTAGTGTTGGCATATTAGGAGGCAAGTCCTCCTTGCAATTGGAGATTAGTGTGAAGGATCAACCTTAAGTCCTCATCTTGTTGTTCTTGAAAGAATGAATTTACCACACATTTTCTCAATATTTTGTAATTAAATTTCCTTCAACCATCTCTTGATTGTATATATCTATATATTGTTTGCCTATTATTTTTGTTCCTTACAAGACAAATTTCCATACACCAATATTATCTTTGGTCATAAGCTATCTCAGTAGTCTCTGTCTCTCTCTCTCTCTCTCTCCCCTCAAGATTTGGTAAAACAATTGGAAATAAAATATTTACTACTTCATTTATTTGACTGGTTAGAAATATTCCATGCATTCAGCAAAAGGAACATCCACAATTTGGGGGATTTGCTTCGCCACCAACTCCTATCCTACTCCTGATAAAATACAAAAGAAGTAAGAAAAAGAAGCCTCACTCCACTGCTTGCCACAAGAATCAGCACTTGGCTTGTTCTCTTAGTTCTTTCCAGTCTGTTTGCATCAACCACCACAAGATTTATCTGCTGTTGCTTCTCTTCTTATCTCAAGCCTATCACTCATTATTAGGTGCCACAAGATTCATCTGCCACAAGCAGTGCAGTCTTTTCTTTATGCTGATTGATTGAGTAGAGTTGGTGTCAAAATCCTAGCCATATACCGAACCTACTCCTTGAGTTCAAAGATTAGGAAGAATGCAACATCACATGATTCATGAACTATTATAAAAAGTCAAAATTATGTTTAGCTGCAGCTTTCTTTGAATTGGCAAACAGTTGCATTAAACTTTGATTTCCTACCACACATGGAAGCTTCCTTTTGTTTATACCATGGAATATATATTGCATCACATGCACATCAAATCCTTTTGAGTCCATGTTAACAAATTTAATAGGAATGATTTGTCTCAACTACAGTTGATTTGGTCTCTTTTTAATTGTCTTTGTGATTTGGTTGTGGAATGAAAAGTCTTCTCCATTACTATCAAACCAATAGTGTTTTGACTGAGTCTTCAAATATATATATATATATATATATATATATATATATATATATATATATATATATATTTTAATTTGTTGGTAGACCAAACAGTACAGTTAATAATTTTTTTATTTTTAATATTTTTTTCAAATTAATTAATAATTAATTGTAATTATCATTTAATAGGAATTATATATATATTATTATAGAGAGAGAGAGAGAGAGAGAGATGCCACTCTTCCTATTTGTGAAAATTTTTTAATATAATAAAAAATAAATCTAATACATTAGACTCCTACCAGTGCATGTATACTATAAAATTTAAAGATAATCCGTATCTTTATTTCTTGTTCTAACATATCACCCAACCATCATATCTCATAAGGTCATGATTGACCACATCTCTGCTCTCAAGCTTCATCACAACCCCTATCATCCGCAATATTTTGACCCACTTCCTCCATAAGGTCATGGAAGCCCAACACATCCATCACACTTAACGTAATTCCTAATCTTCAGCTTTGACGACGTGTTGCTTGGCATTTAAATCACTGATTTGTGCCGCAATTTGCCCCCAAATCAGATAATTAATCATCCATCTCAAACCCATGCTTATCGATTTGTGTCTTTTATATGGGAAATTTTAGGTGGATAGGGGTTAATTAGTATCGGATTTGATGTTAACCACATTTAGAAGCCCATTAAAAAGGCAATCTTCCACCAACCCATCCATAATGCGACATTGTTAATAAATTTGGATCCTCAAAATTGGATCCATTAAGATTAAGTGCATGAATTTAAATTTATATTTGGAATGTGTATAAATTTAGTACCTATTCTGAATTCTCATTTTGGATCCATAAGCTTATCCAACTATAATCCTCCAACAAGACCTTCAATAATAATAATAATTATTATTATTATTATAAATATTTGTATATATATTGGATAGGGGTGCCAATTATGAATATTATTTAAACATTATATATGAGATAATGTTAATATGATGTATGCACATCCATTAGGGAACAACACGTTCGGATATGAATATGACTCGATATGATTCATTGACAATAATCTTTTGGGATATTATATGACAATCATTTTATAAAATACTTTACATATATGATAAATCAAGAAATTAATAATTATCTTATAATAATAATAATATCAATGACTCCGGGATTTAATGATCGATAAATAATAATTATAAAACTCAGATTGGACCAATAAAAAATTAGATCCTTAATCGGTTTGATTAATTAATTAAATCATGTGAGCATTAAAAATATTAAAATAATTTAAACTTTTTATTTATTATAAAAACATCTGAATTTCTTACAAGGATATTGAACTTTTTTTTTTTTTATAAATGAAAGAGAAGAGAATCTTATTATATTTATAATTCTCTCATTTCTTCAAAATATATGCTCTCGTTGGCTTCCTTCTCATCCTCTTTCATTATATTATTAAATTATTTATATAATAAATATGTTATATATATTTTTTTTATATAATATGCAATCATATATTATTATTATTATTATTATTATTCTTTTTTGTGCATGTCCAAATCCCTTTGACTAAAATGCTTCTTTAAACTCTCTCTCTCTCTCTCTCTCTCTCTCTCCATTTCCCTTCAAAGACTCCTCTCTCCCCACTGCGGTACCTCTGTTTCCTCCCCTTCGTTTCCTCTGCTGCTGCCTCCATCTCTCTTTCCGCATTCTCTGCTCATACCATTAGCGGATTGGCATCCAAACTCGGGTAGATTTCATCGCCTTACCCCCTCATTCTTCGTTGGCATCGCTCCTCTCTTGCGGATCGGAGCCCCCAAGTTTTGATTTTTCCCTTGTGATTCTTCTCCGAAAACCCTCGTTGGATCTCACCTTGCTTTTCTTTTCCATTTTCTTGGCGGTATTTTTTTTCGTTTTCTTTCACCTTGTTGCTTAGGAATTTTTCGAGCGGATTCGGTTTTCTTGGATTAGATTAGAAAGCTAATTTTTTTACTCCTTGTTCTTATATGTCCATTATATATAAAGATAAGGTTGGTGTGGTATTCTAATTTTGATTGCAATATCTGAAGTTGTGTGTTCATATTCTTGCATCTTTTTCCCCAGTTGTTTTAGATTTGGATGCATTTTGTTGTTAATTCTTTTGATCTTGTCATATTTCTTGATTTTTGCGGTGTTTTTGGTGCGTTTCTTTAAAGAATTGGGATCAGTACAAGGAGGACTAGCTTTCGATTGTGAGGTGCTGAGTGTATGATAGGAGGCAGGTGTTGCTTAAGCTTATATAATATTTTCCAGTAATTGCTTCAACATATCCTGGAAGCTGCTTTATGAGATTCTATTTTAAGTTTTTTATCTTCATATGTTACATTCCACACTTAAGGTTGTTACTTTATCTTTCTATACTTCCACTTTAAATTAAAGTCCTTTTTTTCTTAGGAAAAAATAAGAAGGAAAACAACAACTTGCCTGGTTTTTTTTGCCCTTCGAAAATGATCTTTTTTGGAACATTAAATTTGTTCACATATAAGCAGTTTCTTATGTTTATTCTCCCAATTGGTAATAGCAACCTTGGCTAAGTTGGCTTGGTTAAGATATTGATTCTGTGTATATAAGTTGCTAAAGAAGATTGGTCTAGGAATTGGTTTTGTCCTTCTAGAGGACCATCGGATCCTTTAGATCATATATTGTTCTCTAGTTAACTTTATGTTGATATATTTCTTTTTGATCTTATGAGTGATGAAGGTGATGACAACATGAGGGATAAAATGGATCATTTTTTAGATTACCTTACCTCCTCAGGTTGTTTGAGCGAAGGGTTTAGGCCTTCTTGTAAATGGTTCTGGAAATTATAATGAGAATATGGGTTATTTTTTTCTATTTTATTTCTAAAATTTGCTTTGGTGGACTGTACAACTTGATATGCTTCTCGGAGGAATAAAGGATGTTGACAATGTACTTAAGGACAATATTGTTTTTAAATCTAAATGCTATTTTTGAGTTATGATTTTTCATATCCTCAGATGAATCTTTCTTAGAAACAGGAAGCCTTTCCTTACATGTCAAATCATATGAAGTTCCTCAGCATTCATCTTCTTGCATAAACTGATCATTTTTAGTTACAGTTAGGAATATCATAACGGTTTTAACAAGGGATCACTCGTTTGCTGATATAATCTTATGAAATTTATTGTGTTCGTTGAATTATAGAAGGGTCTTAGATGTGTGTAGCTTGCCATCAATGGTCATATTTTTGTTGTATTATTTAGTATGCACTCTAAAAAAGGGGTTATTTGCTCTTCCATCCAGATACTGTCTTGTGGGTCTGCACCTTATGAAGAAAAAAGCTTGTGTTTGCTTAGTTAGCCACTTTTTGATGAAAAGTCTTGATTCATCCATTTCTGATACTTTCTTTTCCTCAATTTTTCTGCCATATTGAAGTTATACATAATAACCATATTCTCTTATGAATATCATATGTTCAAAGTGGGGCATCAAGTTCAATAATGAGAAATTGTACAAAATATTAATAGGTACCTGCTTTATCAGATACAAGGCTCTCCTAGTAGAACTTGCTGGAAATTGTTATGCTTTACATTAATCATTAATAGTTAACTATCTGTTTCTAACATCAGTAAGCTGGCTGGAGTTAGTCTACCATTTTAAAATAGACTACTGGATGATTGATCAGAATTTGAATAACATTTTTGGGCATGTGTGTTTTGGGTGAAGAAAGTTTTAGTTTCTTTTCACAGTACATTTGGTTAATGAGGTACTGGAAAGATGTAATATCTGAACTTCTATACCTATTAAACAACATTTGTTACATAGTTCTTGTTATATTATCCATTTAATTGCAATCATGATTTACTTCTCATGAGCATTCCCATTATGTTATTCATTTACCTATAGCCATGTGTCACTGCTTGCAAGCATTTTCTGTAGAACCTGAAGTGCTTTTTTTAAAGAATTTCAAGGGTAAACAAAAAAAATTGACAATACCTTTCTGCATTTTCTTTCAGTTGATTCTGAATGGATTCTACTGCTGGTTAACTATAACTAAAATTTATGGCCTTTGGTAATTATCTTTCTCTCTCTCACTCTGTATTTATATTTCTTCATTTATGTATCTTGTGTGTCTATGAATAACAGCTTTATCTTCTCGATAAATTTACACAGATTTTGGGGTGATGTTCTGGGGGGAGAACAAGAATTATGTCATCAGATTGGATCATAGTGCCTGCACATTGATTTGGAAGAGCTATACTAAGAGCAGCAACTGTGGAATGACATTCAGAACATCCCCAAGAAAACAGAAAACATCCTCGGGATTTGCACCTGTGCTTTTTGAATCTTTGCCATCTTTTATACCTTTGTCTATCAAGATCCCTATGGATGATGGTTACCATGAATCCTTTTCTCTATATTGCTGTTTTTTATAACATTATTGATTTCTATACAAGGCGCTCAAGGATTTGATTGAGCCAGGAAGGAAATTTATAACATTCTCAAAATGCCCAGTTTAGGAATTCATGGCCTTCTTGGTGGTAGAAAAAGATTTGTTGATTTGGAGGTGCAACTACATGTTCCAGTTCAAACTAATCTGGCCCTTACCCTGCAAGCATCGCAGGAGTTATACTGCCCTGTTATTCCTGGGTTACCTGATGATGTGGCCAAGTTCTGTCTCACGCTTGTGCCCTGCAGAGACCTCCCTGTTATTGGTGCTGTTTGTAAGAGATGGATGTCATTCATTAAAAGCAAGGAGTTCCTTGCTGTAAGGAAGGAGGCTGGAAAGCTTGAGGAGTGGGTGTATGTCTTAACTGGTGATGCTGATGGAAGGGAGAACCATTGGGAAGTATTAGTTGGCTCTGGGGAAAAAGGCAAGGTGCTGCCCTCAATGCCTGGTCCTGTCAAAGCTGGGTTTGGAGTTGTCATTATTGATGCCATCCTTTTCATTATTGCTGGTTACTCAGTTGACATTGGGAAAGCATGTGTTTCAAATGATGTTTATCAGTATGATTCTCGTCTTAACAGGTATCTGATACATCTTTATCATATTATGTGTATGTTTTCTCATTCTTGCCTAGTTGTGTTCTTGAACAAAGGAATCTTTGACTTAAATAAACTTTGACTGTAATTTGTTTTCTAGTGCCTCTTGTTTTAATTGATATCAACAACCTTGGTTAGTTTAGCATGTTAAGAAATTAGAGTGTATATACGTTGCTAAAAGGAGCTTGGTCTGGTAATTGGCTTTGTCCTTCTAGAGGACCATTGGATCTTTTAGATCATATAGTGTTCTCTAACTGACTCTATGATGATATATTTCATTTTGATGTCAGTAGTGATGAATGTGCTGACGGCATGAAGAATAAAATGGGTCATTTTTGAAGTACCTTACCTTCTTAAGTTGTTTTAATGAAGAGTATATGCCTTCTTGTAAATGGTTCTGGAAACTATAATGAGAATTTGGGTTTTTTTCACTCTCATTTTTAAAATATGTCTGGGTGGACTATACAACTTGATATGTTTCTCATAGGAATAGTAAATGTTGATTATGTACTCAAGAACAATATTCTTTCTTTAGCTCAGGGTGTCAATCTGGTCAAGAAGCAAGCCTCAAGAGCTTTAGGCCATAGGTATACTAACTAATGAGGCATCTCCATGTCTGATTCTTCTGAGTGATTGTTCAAATCAACACAATAAATAATTACTGTAAGCTTCATTGTTCATTGTTGCATTTTGTTGGTTTTACTTGGACTCGCAGAATATCAAAGAAGTATAGCAACTACCTCATCTGATTCAACAGTATCCTATGAGGAAATTGTATAATAAGAGTTAATCTTTTATTACAGATGGAGCACATTAGCCAAGATGAATGTTGCTCGCCATGACTTTGCTTGTGCCGAGCTTAATGGCAACATATATGCTGTGGGTGGGTTTGATTCTAATGGTGACTGCTTATCGAGTGTTGAAGTTTATGACCCCAACAGAAATATGTGGACCTTAGTCGCAAGCCTTCGCTGCCCAAGGTGGGGTTGCTTTGCTTGCAGCTTTGAGGGCAAGCTTTATGTAATGGGTGGGCGTTCTAGCTTCACAATCGGCAACTCCAGGTTTGTGAATGTGTACAATCCACAGCACCACTCATGGTGCGAGATGAAAAGTGGCTGTTTGATGGTTACTGCACATGCTGTGCTGGCCAAGAAGCTATTCTGTTTCGAGTGGAAGAATCAGCGGAAGTTGGCAATATACGATCCGGTTGACAACTCATGGCGTAAGATCCCTGTGCCTGTTACAGGGAGCTCAGCCGTAGCATTCCGCTTTGGGATATTTGATGGCAAGTTACTGCTTTTCTCACTCGAGGAGGTACCGGGGTACCAGACACTGCTTTATGATCCTGATGCTCCTGTAGGATCTGAGTGGAAAACATCTTCACTTAAGCCTTCTGGCTTGTGTTTGTGCAGTATCACAATCAAGGCATAATGGTCACATGCTTAGGGTTCTGTGAATGGTTGTTACTGTACATATGTTCTTCACATTGCATATGAGACCTGTTCTCCTATTATGTCAATTAGGTCTATGAACTCTGGAATTCTTGACTGCATATTCCTGCAAGTTGTGGTGGATTTTTAGTAGCATTTGCCTGTTATCTATTGCATAAAGTTGTTCATGGCTGCACTCAAAACTTCGAATTTTGTGTTATGAAGTAATTGATAAATATTGACTTCATCTGGAATTTGGTTGTAACACAAATCTCTTTTGCTAAAATGTGGTACTCAGCGGTCAGCATGCTTCAATTCTAGTTATTGATTGATATGCCAAGAAATGAAGAAAATTAGAGATACAATTCTACGAGGCATGCATGGAAACTTAATTATTCACAGAGTTGGGATGAGATCTGTGCAAGTGACATTCATTTCTTATTAAATCAAGCACAATCTTTTTCCAAATTACAGAATGTGGAAACAAAAGGACAATGACTAATGGGGATATTTGCATTATTATGGATTCTTTTGGTTTGGTGCTGTTGCTGCAGCTACCGAACTGACCTTTCTTGAGCTACATTACAATTCTAGCAATTTTTGTTTTCCTCCGCAAACAAGCTTTGTGGTCTCAGACCATCATCTTTCTCACAGTGTTCTTGTTTTCTATGTTGTGAAGATTTGCAAAAACCCTATATCATGTTATGAGTCGGCTGGATTTGGTCCAATGTGATACAAATGCTTAAGTCTAAATTGAAGAGAATACACGCATAAGATTATGCACTAACTCATAAATCTTTTTGCATTTTATGATATATTTTGCTTGACTAGTGATGAGACGTATTTTGGGTTCAAGACAGATGTCATACGTCAAGTCAGAATCCGTACCGAAACATTGTTCAATATGTCCCGTCCCGAGAGCTCGGGGTGGCATTGTACTGACTCATCAGTCACGGTATATTTATTCACTAACAACTATCTCTTCACAAGGCTTTCTCCCACACTAATCATCCAATCTCCTCGTAGTCTCTGATATTCAATCAAGCTACTCTTCACTTGGAACTGCACCTGAGAAAATTCTTTTCATCCCATGTGAGCCATGACTACCTCACGAAGAACAAAATGAAATCAGAAAGTTGTTGGTGTCAATCTTTGTGATGTGTATCGGAGAGCTCTTATCAGTTCCTACTAATTGCTTTTTGAAGGTAATCAATCACCTTGACATGTTATATTTTTCACTCGAGTGAATCCAAGAAAAATTTCAGTAGAAAAACATGAATCAAAATAAATTTCGAGGATAAATGACAGATGTCATGAATTTTATACTTTCTTATACGGTGCACTTAATGTAACCACCGTTTTCATTAAATTCCTTATTCATTATCATTAAATTTCTTCATTCATTCTTATTAAATTTCTTTATTCACTGTGGTCCAAACATTTCGAATTTAAATTAAGAATTATGGTAGTGGAGAAAAACATTCTCTACACAATCTAAAGTAAGAATCGTGGGCCAAAAAGTGCTAAAATACTAAAAGAAATTATTGTTGAAATTCTCAACAACAATGACAGGAGATATATAATTTCCGTATTAGTAATTTTTGCATTAGTTTCTTTATATTTTTATTATGATATTTTAGAAACATATTTTGGTCTTTAAATTGACTTACAATTAGCACCTAATGGATGAGATCTTTACATTGAAGATTGTGTTGCTATGAGATCTTTACATCTCAACTTGGGATGGATTTTAGTTGTTCTAACAACTAGGCTGATGGAGCCTTTAGGATCAAACTATACTGATTCAAAGTATCATCGCTAATTCATCATTAAAAAAAAGAAATGATTGTTACTTTTGCAACAGTCAAGTCAAATATTTTTCACCTTTTGACTTGTAGAAAAATCCATCCCCAAAGATCTCAGGGAGAAGTGAGATTGATTGATTTTTCTTTTAAAGAAGTGATGAATGTGATAAAGGGGGTAGAAAAAAAGTAATAAAAAGGTGTGTTCAATTGAAAGCCACCTTAAATCACTTCAACCTTTTGATGCCTTGTCTTGGGGATTTGTCAGTTTCTGATGTCTATGAAGTCTGGATATGGGTAGTAGTAGGATCAGAAGAAAAGTCATGCAGGGTTTGAAGACTGGTTTTGGTGTCTGCCATGCAATTGCAATGGGAGGAAGATTAGTGTCTGCTTCCAATTAGGAGTAGTTAAGACCAACTTAATCATGGATGCAATATTAATCCATAAAGCTGTGTGTGGAGCACATGATAGCCTTTATGAAGAGCATGAGCTGGGCATGTTCTTTGACTAAATGTCTACTGCTTGTTCTGATAAGTTTTATTAATCATCATACAATTAGTCTCTCTTCTCTCTCTCTCTCTCTCTCTCTCTCTCGCTCTCTTGATAGATGGAAAAGGCAAAGCTCTAATAGTTTATTAAGCTACAGTTTGTAGATTACATTGAAAAAAGATGTTCATAAATTATGGCTATATTAGATTTAAGCATTTTTGAGTCATGTAATTTAGATTGATCAAGTTAATATTCAATCATTTATGGGATCAAATAATGGTTATTGGTATGTGGGTGAGAGATTCAAGTAGAAGGAGACGGTGCAACAAAATGTTACCCTCATTTAGTTTGGTAATAGAAATCGAAACATGATCCGAAATCAATATAGGAATGAATAGATGAGTCAACCATCCGACTTCATCAAGCATGCTGGATCACATAATTTAAACCGATTAAATTAATAGATCAGTCGTCCCATCAGAAGACTGATGAGATGAGGAGTTTAATATATATATATATATATATAATAAATCATTTTTGATCCCCATTCAAAATATTTGTCAGGCTGTATTCCAATTCCCAACACTAAATTTGACAGGAGGAGTTACCAAACTTGATGTGCCATAGATTTCTCAGTACGATGGCAATCAAACCGATGAACACACTCACTCGCAAAATGGAATTACGTACGATCAGATCTTCATTTATGTGAGCAGCAACAGATAACAGATGCGTGTTGGATTCGGAGTACGATTGCAGGGACCAATGAGGACGAGGAGAGACAAAACCATTTCACCTGTCCTGCGAAAGAGAGAGAGAGAGAGAGAAAGAGAGAGAAGAAGCAAAGGTTTCACTTACATGACAACACCTGTTGGCGGAGCCGTTCACGGGACTCTGCCCCCACCTCTCTGGATTGATTGAAGGAGACGATGTGTCAAGCTCGCTCGTCGAGGGCATCAGCTGGTGTTGGACCAATGATTCCACCCTTCTCTATTCTTCTGAACCCAACGAGAGAGAGAGAGAGAGAGAGAGAGAGAGAGGCAGACGGTGTGTTGGCCTTTGGGACGCCGAAGAGCCATTTTTAGCTCCGCCCTCTGTTTCATGGATGGCTGCTGTGATCGGAACACTTGCCTTGTTCGGATTGGTCGACCGCAAACTAGATCTGGATCCCAGACGATGAATGTCCAGGACCGGTGTCGAGTAGTTTGCTTGGGGTGGAAGATTTGGATAAGGCTTGCTTTAGAGTAGACGAACAGTTCAGCTTGAATTGGGTCCCACCGGTGCCGTCTCCACGTGCACAACTGTAAAAGCCTCTCCTCCTCCACATGCACGACATTAGCGTCCAAATCATCCTCCGCTTGTCACGTTGACTTTCACATGCAAATCGCATATCTAATTCACGTATTTGTTCTATTCGATGAGAAATTTAGGTTTTTCTCATAAACGTGAGATGAACATTGAATTATTCATTTACGATCTATCTAGTAAGATCTGAGAAGCAAAAGTAGTAGTTTATCTATCATCTTTACTTGCAAAGATCTCGTGCATTGAGTTGTCTTATAAGATTTGAGAAGCAGAAATAATCTCTCTCTCTCTCTCTCTCTATTTTATGGTGTCTTTATGCATTCAGAGTTGGAAAATCACATCTCGAAAGGAACTCAAAAGAGAGTTTGAAGAGAGGACTTTCCTTCTTTTGTTGCTGTTAAGATCAATTTCATGTTTGAGCCCTGTATGATTTGATAATGACAAATCATTGCCCATCAAGGTTAGGTTATTCTGTGGTATATGCTAAATGGAGGATCAGCTCTCCAATTTCAAATCAGGAAGAGTTGTTGTCTCAGAGTGTAACATGTGATGCAACTGTGGGAAGAAATGGAATGGCCTATTCAAAGCATCTCTAAAACTTCATATTGGTTTGATGAATCTTTTCAATCAAGTCCTATTTCATGAAGGCTTTAGAAAATTACGAATTGAAAGAGTCGGATCGATTAAATTCACTACTTGACAAGTTTTCGGTGTCAAATTATATATAATCTCATATAATAATCATGTCTTTTGGCTTAGATTTCTTCCTTCTTCTTTTTCTTCCTTTCATAATCTCCTCCGATACTTTTTTTTTTTCTTCTCGATATCTCTGTCTCTCTCTGTCTCTCTCTCTCTCTCTCTTTACTAAAGTGAAAGGGAAAGATAGAGATGAGCATCGTTTCTTCCCTCGAATGCCACAAGAATACGATGGGAACAATAGTCATTCTCATTCACACATCTATGTGATTGTATTCCTCCAATAAAAAAGCTGACTTGAGGATAACCCTAATCAAATTTTAGAAACTCATTGAGAAATATAAAGTTTAGGAATTAATTTAAAATAGGACTGATAAATAAAGGATTATGCATGTAATGTGATGATTAATAATTGTACATGTTCGAGTCCTTATATAATCATAATAAGACTCTTGCTATTAATTAAATGATCTTGATAGGTTATCCATTTTTATTCATGAACAATTACACGTAACTTCGATAAAAAATAAAATGAGATCAAATTATTTAAGATACTATGAATATTATTAAAAATAATTATCAAGACTATCACTCAATTTTTGTAGATAAATTTATCAATCACAAGAAGCATCAATCATGGGGGAATTCCACAAACCGATTGATTATTTCTTGAGTTCCAAAGGTCTTGTTACACAATCAAATTTGACTTGATTAATCGATTATATATATATATATATATTTATTTATTTATATATACCCTTGATTGATAATGGCACTCCACCACGTTCGGGACAATGTCAAAGACCAGTTATAATACTCGACTCCATGCTTAATGCCATATTCTTGCAACACAAGGAGACATCCAAAAAGTCCAATTGTCCCTTGCTTTCATTGTGCCTTGCTAGCAAGGAAGAGACCACACTGCCTGTCCTTTCCCTACACCCAAGTCCGAAGCCGCCTCCTCCTCCTCTTTCCCTTCTTTCTCTCTCTCTCTCTCATGTTTGGGTTGCAGGCATCAATGGAAATGTATCAGTGAGACTCCAAGGGTGGAGAGGAAATGAGAAGGATTAGATTTCGGTGACGTCTGATGATGATTCGAGGGTGGCATGGATATTTTAGTCCACCGATGGCATCCACCAGGATATGGATATGCCCACCGCTCCATCCGCCTCCCTCCCCGTCGTCCCAAGGGAAGACCTTGTCTTAAGCTGTCCATGGCGAGGGAGTTGTAGATTTGCAAGGTGACATTATTTGCTCTAATCTAATCCACATGGATTCCGTGCTCCGTCCTTGTTTCATTATTTTAGCTTCCCAATTTCTTTTCTTTTGCCTCCGAAAGGGATGTCAAAGGGGCCACAGATATCCTCCTTCGATGCCATGGAAGAAGATATGGGCATTAAACAAACCTTCGTCCTGATGCCTGTGACCCCTTTAAATGTACAGTGTGCTTTCGGTGTCAGTTCTCATCTTCCTCCTTTCCCCTGTCAGTTGAACCTGCTCCATTGTAGGCGAGCTCAGCATCCATGGAGGACAGCTCGAGTTCATCCCCACCTGCTGCTGCAGCAGTGGTGGTCGATGGAGGAGAAGGAGAGCTTGGTCCTGAAAGCAACTCGCTGCAGCAGCCACTGTTCAAGCGAAGCGCCACCCTCACCTCCAGCCATTACGCCATGGTCGGTGCCAAGGTTTCGCGCATCGAGAGCTTGGACTACGAGTAAGAACTTCCCCCACCCCCCCGCCCCGCCTGCCCTGCGGTGGAAGCCTGGGTTCCTTCTTCTCTGCATCTGCTGACGTCTCCGCGAGTGCAGGATTAACGAGAACGACCTGTTCAAACACGACTGGAGAAGCAGATCCAGCACCGAGGTGCTGCAGTACATATTCCTCAAGTGGACGCTGGCGTTCCTCGTCGGCCTCCTCACCGGCGTCACGGCTTCCCTCATCAACCTCGCCATCGAGAACATAGCCGGCATCAAAATGCTTTACCTCGCCCGCTTCGTGAAGGACCAAAGTTGAGTTGCTTCTCCTCCCCCGCCTTTCCGTGTTGCGGCGAGCGAGAACTCCTCCGTTCTGAGACCGAGAGGAATTCTTGTTGCCGGTGTTTGCAGGTACATAACTGGCTTCGTTTACTTGGCGGGTGTAAACCTTGCTCTCACCACGGTGGCGGCATCTCTGTGTGTCGTCTTCGCTCCCACTGCGGCCGGCCCTGGAATTCCGGAGATCAAGGCTTACCTCAACGGAGTCGATACGCCGAACATGTTTGGGGTGTCGACATTGGTGGTCAAGGTGAGATAGACTGCAGATGACACTAGTCTGAAGCTTGGATCTGAAGACGATCCGCAGTGAGATTGGATCCTTCGCTTTCACCTCTGCAGATCATTGGAAGCATCGGATCGGTGTCCGCCGGCCTCGACCTGGGAAAAGAAGGGCCGCTGGTGCACATCGGGGCCTGCTTTGCGTCCTTGCTCGGCCAAGGCGGGTCCGAGAACTACCGCCTCCGGTGGAAGTGGCTACGCTACTTCAAGAACGACCGGGACCGGCGAGACCTCATCACCTGCGGAGCCTCCTCCGGAGTCTGCGCTGCGTTCCGCTCGCCGGTGGGCGGCGTCCTGTTCGCGCTCGAGGAGGTGGCGACGTGGTGGCGGAGCGCGCTGCTGTGGCGGACCTTCTTCAGCACCGCGGTCGTGGTGGTCGTGCTCAGGGGATTCATCGAGTACTGCAACTCCGGGAGGTGCGGCCTGTTCGGCCGCGGCGGGCTCATCCTCTTCGACGTCAGTGACGTCACCGTCACGTACCATGTGAACGACCTCCTCCCGGTGGCGCTCGTCGGCGTGTTGGGCGGCTTGCTGGGCAGCCTCTACAACTACGTCCTGCACAAAGTTCTCAGGGTCTACAGCCTCATCAACGAGTGAGCTTCTGTCACGGATTCCTTCCTCCATGGGAGATCAGATTCGATGATGTTTGTTGTTATTGTGATGCCGCAGGAGAGGAAGAATGGCGAAGCTGCTGCTTAGTCTTGCTGTCTCGCTCTTCACCTCGGTCTGCCTTTACTGCCTCCCGTTCTTGGCACCATGCACGCCCTGCGACCCCTCGTCGGAGACCATCTGCCCCACTCCCGAGGGAAGCGGCAACTTCAAGCAGTTCAATTGCCCCAATGGCTACTACAACGACCTCGCCAGCCTCCTCTATGCCACCAACGACGACGCGGTGCGCAACATCTTCTCCACCTCCACGCCCAACGAGTTCCGCAGCATCTCCCTCCTTATCTTCTTCGCGCTCTACTGCGTGCTGGGCCTCGTCACCTTCGGCATCGCCGTCCCCTCGGGGCTGTTCCTCCCCATCATCCTGATGGGCTCCGCGTACGGCCGCCTGCTGGCGCTCGCGCTCAGGTCCTTCATCCACATCGACCAGGGCCTCTACGCCGTGCTCGGCGCCGCGGCGCTCATGTCCGGCTCCATGAGAATGACCGTCTCCCTCTGCGTCATCTTCCTCGAGCTCACCAACAACCTCCTCCTCCTGCCCATCACCATGTTCGTGCTGCTCATCGCCAAGACCGTGGGCGACTCCTTCAACCCAAGCATTTACGAAATCATACTCGAGCTGAAGGGGCTGCCGTTCTTGGAAGCCAGCCCTGAGCCATGGATGAGGAATCTGACGGTGGGGGAGCTTGCAGCCGCCAAACCCCGCATCGTCAGCCTCCGGGGCATCGAGAGGGTCGCCCGAGTCGTCGACGTGCTGAAGCACACCAGCCACAACGGCTTCCCGGTCGTCGACCAGGGAGCGCCATCGTCCCCAGCCGGCACAACGGAGCTGCACGGCCTAGTCCTGCGGGCGCACCTCGTAGCGGTGCTGAGCAAGAAGTGGTTCCTGAACGAGAGGAGGAGGACGGCGGAGTGGGAAGTGCGGGCGGCATTCACGTCGGTAGATCTAGCAGAGAAGGGGCAGAAGGTGGAGCACGTGAAGCTGACGGAGGAGGAGATGGACATGTACGTCGACCTCCACCCCTTCACCAACACGACGCCGTACACGGTGGTGGAGAGCATGTCGGTGGCGAAGGCCGTGGTGCTCTTTCGACAGGTCGGCCTCCGCCATTTGCTGGTGATCCCCAAGTACCAGGGCGCAGGGGTGAGCTCACTCTCTCTTCTTCCTCCACATTTACTCGAAGAGTCTGCCATTAGCAAACACAGCCTTGATTTGCTTCTACAACAACAACACAATAAAATCAATGAAGACTCACCTTCTTACATTGTGTCTGACATGTTTGGAAAAGAATTTGAGTATCACATAAGCTAAATATCTAATAAACTAAGATGTCAATTAGCTTAGTTGATAAAGAAATATACAGAATGATGCATAATTCAATATTGATGATCACACTAATAAATACTGGTCGATGTGTCCTGAAACGAGAAACCATGATTTGGGATGCTGCTAAGTTGCTAATTTATGTTGTTGTGCAGATATCTCCTGTGGTAGGAATTCTGACAAGGCAAGATCTGAGGGCCCATAACATTTTGGGTGCTTTCCCCCATCTAGCAAACGAGAGAGGTGAAGAGGGGAAGAAGCAAGAAAGGTGAAGTGGGAGAAAGTGCATAGTCCTGTGTCGGGAGGAAGTAGCAATCATCAAGTTTGCAGAGCATCATCATGATCATGTCAACACTCCCATCAAATTTTACTACCAGAAATTTTTGTTCTTTTTATCTTTTCATTTCATGAGAATTGAGGAAATAAAAAACCACAATTTCTACACAGCATTAATGCCTGTTGCTGGCGCCCACATCTAATCCAACAAGTGAACTTATTATACCGGGCCACAGTTTCATGTAAGAGAGTGTTTTAGAGCTTTTGTTCCATGGTCCCAAGTTAAAAGAGTAATATTTGCCTTCTTTATGCTTGTGAGCAAAGAGTAGTGAGCATAAAGACTGATGCCACTTGTTATAGTAACCAGCATTATTCCCTTGTGCTTGCCACTTCATGGTAAATCCAGATACTGAATACTATTTAATAATTCTTTCAATTTTTTCCAGCTATCCATCCAACTTATAATACCTAATTAATTATTCAGGGAAAAAATATTTTTTTTTTAGTAAATCCATATATTCAACTCGATATTCTTTTTAATTGTTTGACACTTAGATAGACATCACTGACCTAATGACTCTCATAAATTATCATTTTAAAGTTAAAGATATATCACACAAAACCTATTAGACACGCTTTATGAAATTTTAACAGTAATATAGTTAATAACTATACTGTTGATATTCTTTATAACATCAATATAATTAGTATGCACATATTACTTTCTAAAATCCATCATATCATACATATGCTTTCATCCATAAAAAGCATATGTAAATATTTTTTCATTTTCTCTATCTTTTTCTTAATTAACTTAATAGATAAGTAGCTTCTGTTGATCATTCAAGCATAAAATCGAATCAAATTATATTTATTTAATAGAGTCGATATTTAGTAAGGTACACAGTGTGACTCCTAATCATTAATACTTATATCTTTGGATCCTCATCCTGAAAATACTAATCATGTAACTTTGTTAACCAGTAAATATTATCCTTCGAAAGCAATCGAGGTTTTTAATCTCCACCCAATAAAAGAAAACACTATGGGAATTTAAGGCTCTCGTAGAGTAATTTCAATGATCTGAACCTAACAATCAATGAATGATGCACTTATAATAATACACTTTGACTACCACAATTTTTTCTTCTTATCAGCTAAAATCTGAAAATATTTCAATCCAGGGGAGCAGCTTGCAAATTCAAAAGAATCACTTGGATGTCATTTGCGATTGGTGAAATCACTCGCCTGATAGAAATGCACAAATAGTATAGCAATATAGGGAGAATGGAAACAGGATACAAGGCACTAATAAAACAATATCCTGAGTCGATGGGTTCACGGAGGGAAGTATTCTTGCAGTGGATATGGTGGCAGGTTTAGCATGCAATTAATACATAAAGAAAACAGGTTTACAAAGATTGACACAGAAGACCTCCACAAAAGCAATGGTGAAATATTAAAAACTCAGCTGACCCTAATTACCTAATGATGAGTCAGTCTATTAATACACTATGAAATGCACCATATATATCAATGTTTAGTTGCTATGAAGACTTCTAACATGCAGCAAACCACAGAAGATAGAAAGCCCAAATGCACCAGTTTTGTCATCTTAGTCTGTCTGTTTGAAAATCTAAAGAATAGCTCATATTCACTACCAGTCATTAGTTTCTACCGCCACCATAGCCACGATAAAGCGTGGAAGCTGCCTCACATAAACAAGGCTACTACTTATCAGTAAAAGCAAACATTTGATTAGGTACAATCCAAATGACACTCATCAACAACCATGCTTGAATAGCTCACAAAGATATTTGACCTTAGACCTTTCTAAAGATAATTGAAGATACAAAAGAAAACCTCCCAATTAATTGTAAACCCAAACAAATTATAACAATATCGACCAAGATGATATCATACACCCTCTGAGTCTACAAGGAATCAAAAGAAATATCTAGAAAAGCAACAGACAGATATTGCACCTTTACTATCGATTTTGTCTACTTCCAAGTATCAGTTTGAGAATTGCAAGCATCGGAAACTGGCACCTGTTTTCACTCATGTGCAGAGCTAGTCAGCAGAAATTGCACTCAGCAAGTACAAAGAAGCATCCAGTGATCTTGTTGGTTACCCATTTCTGATTTTAACTTAAATTCCATAAAATCAAAATGCCAATGTCAACCAAAATTTTGTGCACGAATATTTCTTGATCAAGCCATTTTTGTTTGGATTTGCCGGTGGACATGTACAAGGAACTCAACATAGGAGAGGCCTCCAGGAGTTTTATCTTCGACCATATATGACATAAAATGCATGCCTGTATCATTGAGTTTCACAAATTAAATCAACCACTTGTGTATAAAAAATTCCAAACAAAATATTAAACAACAAAACAATATCATGCTTCATATGGTTTCAACTTATAACTGACCTGAGGGATCGCCCTTTCTGCATAGCCTCAAACTGCAGAAAAATTAAAATTTAAGCATGTTTTACAAAAATGGATCTGTTAAGAAACAATGACAAAAGCAAAGCATCTGCTTACCGTAGATATGAACATCTCTGCTTCCGTATCTCATTAACAATGTCATTTAATTTCTTTGACAGATCATTATCAAATTGCTCCAATACAAGCTGCATTGACCAAGAACAGTCAGTAACAAAACATGCTAACTGATTAACAGTGGCAAAGCACCATGTCTTTGGCAGTTAAGCACATGGATAGTTAAAAATCGGACAAATATCCAATGCATGTACTACTTAAAGCTACAGCTTAATGAAATTGTAATATCTTTGATGTATAAAATCTAAATAAACACCCATCATGTTAGTACAGTATTTGAAATGAGGATTGTTATAACATGATGTAATCATGTATTCTGCAAAGAGACAGACACATGAACAAGAAAAAACACAAATCAGAATAGACAAAGACACATGCATACACAGAAATGAGCATCACCTACAAGCTTATCCATAAACATGCAATCACAAAATCAAACAAATAGACAGACAAATGGACACAGATGCAGAAAAGTTAGATCATCAGATACATTACTGTAGATGAGCGGGGTAAATCATCTTAGTTAGCCATCAAAGTTTCATCAAGATCATGGATATTTTAATGTTTTCAGCTTGGTGAGTAAATAGAAAGGACCATGATATATAGATCAGTTGTCAATGCAAAGAAGCTGAAAGAAACAAATGTTACCTGAGCTGGAAGCCCATCCACAGAAGAAACTCCAAAAATCTGTTGAAGAGTCTCTGGGTTGGCCATGTTCCCAATATAAATCAGGCCATCTTCACCGTTTTCCAGGAGATAAATTCCATCATCATTTATGTGCTCACTAGAAAGAGGAATACTAGCAGGTAAAAGGGATTCATCATCCTCCTGCAGCATAAGAGTAGTTTGAATGCAAACAAACTTTTGATAGAACTAGCTTTAAGTTTGATGTTCAATTTTAAACAACAATTGACCATACATACCTTGGCAGTCAGGTTATGAATTGTTATCATCCTGGGATATACTAAAGGAATAGCCAATGATATAGAAAGTGATGTGACAAGACTAACCCAATAAGAACGATCATCCAACCGCGCATCATTTCGCAACCCAATGCTTTTAGCCAAAGCTGAAGAAAGCAGAATAACAATAAGGGTGGTGATTCACATATGTTACAGAGCAGAATGGTTCTTATTCAAGCAATATACACTAAGTATGACAATGGAGATGATAAGTATCGAAATATATAATCCAAACATACTTTAAGCTCAATGGAAATGACCACGATGCTAATATATATTAAAGGTCTCTATATTACATTACTTACCAATGATAGAAATTTTACTAGTTTAAAAGCAAATATTATTTCATGGACACAAGCACAAAACTGTGATACAGATGTGTAACCAATATCCAATTCATTGGGAGAATAAAATGGAGACATGAGAATACAAATGAAAATTAAAAGGTGTAATATGTAGATAAAATATAATGTCGTGTGAAACTCTGAAATTTAAGTTCAGAAGAAACTTTAGAACCATAAGAGATCCACTTTCTATAAAGATCTAACTGAAAAGTTCGATGAGCATCCAACTTGCAAAAACATGGATCCATAACCAACATAAATGTAGTTGTTGGATGCAGGAATCCATGCCAAAAATCAGTTCTAACCTCCAATAATTGGATATGGTTTGTTAGTCATCATAGCATTTAGATCAGAAAGCAGAGAGGATAGTCGGCTTATTTCGAAGATTATGTATATTAAAATCAGGATTCCCCTTGTATCCCTTTGTATGTAAGTAGATTAGTCAACAAACCCCTCTATATGGAAGCAGAGCTCAACAATTTCTGGCACCACACAAATAGTTTCCTTTAGAACTTACTAATAAGTTTCTCCCATGTAAATGATATCAACATCAAGGTCCAAAATCTCATACCAGACACACAACAGTTGCTGGTTAGATTGATAAAGGTCCAATACATATAATCATACTGACACAGTATGACAGCATATTGGTTAGTACAGACCAAACAGAAAGAGGTAGAGAACAAGGAGGAGGACGATGACGATGACGAAGGAGAAGATGGAGAATTAAGAGGAACAAAGGAGGAAGAGAAGGCGGAGAAGACGGCAAAAGAGGGAGTGAAGAGGGAGGAGGAGAGAAGAAAAAATAGAAGGTGGCAGAGGAGCAGGTGGAGGAAGAATAGGAGGAGAAGAAAAGGAAAAGATGGCAGAGGAGGCATACCAGAGGGGAAGTGACAAGCAACAGGACAGGTGGCATGGCTGCGGAGGGGAGAGTGATAAGTGAGGAGAGGAGGGGGGAGGAGAGAGAGAGAGAGAGGAGCAAGGGAAGGAAAAGAAACAAAAAAAGGATAATTGACAGATGTAAATGAAAAAAGATATTGGTGCTGGATGCCTGGATGGTAAGCTTACTGATTTTATCTGTTGAAAGGATTTGGCTTACCATCAGTACCAGAGGGTAACCCCAGTCTGCTCGGATTACCAAACATTAAGCCTGTTGCAGACCAGGTTGAGCATCATGTTTTCTGGTTGGACCAATAAATACCGGTTGGTGTGGACTGGTTCGAACGGCTTAAAAACCTTGATTAGCAATTTAGCATTATGTGTTTTAGTTTCTTGCAAGCATTTGATCACATTATCATAAGAACTGATAATCATATAGCTAAAAGAAACATGCAGTAGCCAGCTTAACATTCTGTGACAGGAACAATTCTTAGAAAATTGAGCTTTATAGACGATTGTGCAAGACCAGGTATTCGTTTTGTTCAAGCAACTTTACCATCCAACTCACCAACCTAAATATATTTAGAAATTACAACTTGATTATCTTAGAAGAGCTTACCCTATAAAAAGTTTTCGTTAGTCACTTCAACATAGTTATTAGATAGAAAAAGGTCAACAGATTATCAGAAGCTACTTTGATATTAGGACTTGAGTAAAAGAAAAAATATCTCAACAGTAGGACTGCATAGCTAGGTAATGAAATAGCAAATCTTTAAAGCACAAATACAGGGAAACTGAAGGTGTGGCAACATCCAATAGGCATCAAACACATGAACATCAAATTTGTATCATACATGTTGAACTGAGTAAAAATTGCAATTCATTCAGAACCAGCAACCTCCACCACCGGCATGTGTATGCAGCAAGTTAAACACTAGTGTGATATATCCCTAGTGAGGCACCAAGCAGCAACATCATGCAACGCCAACATCCTTTTTGACATTCATTGCTCAAAATGCACCACCACCATGTGAGGCAGACTTCAGAACACAATAAATTCTGCCTTTGTACCATTTATTGCTCAAAATGCACCACCACCAACATCACACAACCCCATTTATGCCTTCATTTCAGCAGACTTCAGAACACAATAAATTCTGGTTTTCTTCTTTTACTTTTTTTCCCATTTTCTTTTTTGGTGGCATATGGAAAAGACAAACAATTGTCTGGAATTTCATATGAAATTAATGGCATTTTTTTCCATAAGATTCCACAGTTGCATCTGTCTGA
Source organism: Musa schizocarpa (assembly GCA_900464855.2). Classification (NCBI taxonomy): domain Eukaryota; kingdom Viridiplantae; phylum Streptophyta; class Magnoliopsida; order Zingiberales; family Musaceae; genus Musa; species Musa schizocarpa. Next base: position 32,486,325 of record LS990917.1, on the reverse strand, counting down.
ACTTTCTTAGCTTTTTCTATTTGTTGGATCTTTAACAGCGAGATAGGACTTGGAACTTTAAGTATAAAGATAAGAAAGCAAGAAAATAGGGCTTCATTTGTGAAGCTAACTGGACTAATGACCTCATTTATTTTATAAGAAAGTGTGAGTTATTAAATTAGATTTATTTCAATTTATATTTTAATATATTAGTATTTATATATTGCTTTGTTGGAATCAAAAGATTTGGTGTTACCCTACTTGTAATATATTATTTACTCACAATATTCAGTTCATATTCCCTACTTTCTTTATCGTATCCCTATATCCATGTCATATCCATATAATGTATCCCTATTTGCACTTCTTAGCTGAAAATTTTGTACAAAAATTCAAACTGAAGAAAACTAAACATGTCAGCGTCTTCATCAAATATGATATCCATAGCACAACCAATGAAAAACTAGGTTGAGTAGAGTATACCATCAATCACTAAATTGATAATTTTGACAATATATTCTGTGGACAGTAATATCATATCTTGCTCAAGTTAAATTCAAAAACTATATTTCAGGTAACATATATACCAAATCATTCACATACAGCATGATAAATGGCCAAGGAGAATCACCAAGGACACAATGAAGCATGATATCTTTGATGTATAAGATCATACCTAGGGTGTATAGTGGCAAAAGCTTAAGAGCTTCAGGAAGAATTAATTGTCCTGATGATGATACCGTTGCACAATATTTACGGTAGGCATGTAAGATGTTGATGCAGAGGTTTGTGATATGCTCACGAACTTGAGAAAGAGAGCTCACAGGGATAATGCTTGCAGCTACAAAGTCCAGACAAATGCAAAAAACAATTAGCAATTAAGAAATGTCAACTTTACATCTCGTTAATGGACTCTTGCAAACATTTCCATTCTCAAACTGAACATGCCAATAGCAAACTAATGAATGAAACACAGCAGGTTATGACATGAACAATAGTTGATAACGACTATAGCTTTGGATAACAGATTTCGACAACTCATATCAAGGCATTGATGTGAAGGAAAGTAGCAGACTTCCAAATATTTTACCTTGCTTGAGAAAACAGGCAAACTGAGTATCCAAGTCAGCTGAACGGAACAGATTACTGAGCATGCTTGTGCAAGGAAGGGAAAGGTTAATAACTCGAATTCTTCTTTGCCCATACACAGTAGTATAAAGAAGTGCACACTGCAGAGAGAACAATAAGCAGAAGTCATCTGCTACCAAGATTATTTCACAGAAGTAACAAATGCCTTTGCTATATAAAGTTATCATAGTTTTGTCAACTAGACATGTTAACCAAGAAGTAATATAGGTTGTAAAATAGGCAATGGCTTTGAAGTTCTACTACATACCTGAAAGCCACATTCTGAGTTCTCCTGGAACTTATCATCATGTTTAAATGTGACCATTATTGTTTTGTCACTGTCAATCTGCATCAGACAGATTTCCTTAAATCAGACACATATGTAAATCAGAACACAATAATTATCAGGAACAGTTTCTAGAAGGTTGAATATCGGGATTATGACTTATGACAACATAGATTGATAACCATGTATAGATGATATTAGCAGTTTATACTTTATAGCAACCTTGATGTAAAACATCGGTCAAACCAACCGTTCTTCACTGCTCTGACCAAGGAAACCTCCCAGTGTACCACTCTTTTTCATTTTTCTATTAGTTTATTCAGCAATATCTGTATAGCTGGATATTCACAGTATCTTGGTATTGTACCAATTGAACAGGTTTAAGAAACCAATTTGTGTACCAGTAATTAAAACCATGATATAGAGAAAAATGAATCATAGTTATAAGATGTAGATGGGAAGAAAAGGAACAAAAGCTGACTTCATACGGATACCATTCAGGAGTACTCAAATTATTGCTGGAGCTCGACAAACTAAATGTAGTCACAACATGGGACTAAAGTTAAACCTAAATGACTCATGCCACCACAACGCATTAATTGTTGTCCCACCCGACATGGTACGAAACGGGCAGTAATATCAGTCTAGGCATGGGTCGGTATGCAGACCACTCTCGTTTCAGATGATCTGGCTCAGTTCTATAAAAATCAGGGTCTGCCGTACCGTACCATACCGGCGTTTCGACCCGGGCTCGGTACCGGTATGGTACGGTGTACCGCTCTGTCACGACCTTAGCTGGAATTGCCTAAGGCGTGAGGCACCCTTGCGGCCAAAGACGCGAACTTAGCTTGCGTTGCCTAAGTCGCGCTTCGCCCTTGCGATCGTGCTCCGCAAGGATCAGCCCACTTTGTAACCTCTCGCAGGTCCCGAAGGACCTGTAAAAGAGAAAGAAGTTAGTTCGAAAGAACGAGCAACGGACAAGTCTCGAAGTCTCGCGAAAAGGGAAGCTTTACAAGCAATTCGATGAACACCTGTGTGCACAAGAGAAAAAAGGGAGAGGGAGAAAAACAAGGCTTTTCAAGGATGAACGAACAGCTGCAAGCCCACAAACAGCTCTCACGGTCCCGGGCGCAAAGACAAGTTCCCAGAAAGGTCACGTCTGCGAACTTGCGAAAGAGATCTCAACGCCTTATATAATCAAAGCCCCATCCAGCCCATCATGCCACCCTGGGTTTCCTGGGGTCCGAGATGGCTGACGTTTTGGTGAGCGAGGCGGTTCTCCGCTCACCTCCAGCGCACGCCAAAAACCGGAGTTGTTTTGGGGCTGTTTTGCTTTCGGTTCGGTGAGCGGTCGCTTTGTAATGCTTGCGGCTTGTTCGAACTTACATATTTATAAACAAAATGACCCAAAACTAAGAGAAAACATCTTTGTCAAGCGGTATACATCTGGTGTGAGCGATGAACGATTCGTTGAACGGAGTTGTGGCGGGTCGCCGACGACCGTTCGTGACATTCTCCCCCACTTAAACCGCCGGCCCTCGTCGACGCTTGTTGGTAGTTGTTGTGATGACTTCCTCTTCATGTCGCGAGGCGTCTTGAGGGCTCCAAACCGGCTTCGGGGAAAGCTTTAACCACTTCACCAAGTACTCTGTTTGCTCTCATCCGTTAGGTAGCTTCATCTTCGCGATCCGCCGGAATGGTTTCCCACTCGCTTCGTAGGGAGGTCGTGATGGGAGGTAGCCGAAGTTGGAACACTTCGGAAGCATCTCGCGGATCCGAAAGTGGTAGGCTTTTAGGTTCTTTGGCATGAAGAACGTTGTGAATTTTGAACCACGGCAATGCAACTTGTAAGAGACATTGCCTACCCCGGCGATAATTGGAAAGGGCCCTTCATACTTACGCACCAATCCTTTGTAGACTCGTTCACGAAGAATTGGAGTGATGCTAGTTGGAGCTTTACCAACACCAAATCGGCAACTTTGAACTCTTGTGGTCGCCTTCCCAAGTCCGCCCACTTCTTTTCATCCGCTTTTGCCACCTTCTCCAAGTAAGCCCGCATGATATCTACATTTCATGCCATTCCTTTCATAAATGATAGGTCGATGGACTGCTCCCAATCGCCCAATCGCCATGGTGTCTTGAGTCGACGGTTGTTGTTGTTCGTGATAATCTCGAAGGGGCTCTTGTTGGATGCAGAGCTCCGGCCGCAAGTTGTAGGAGAATTGGGCAATGTCCAACGGTTTCACCCAATCTCGTTGATTGGCACTCACGTAGTGTCAAGATATTGCTCCAAGAGCGAGTTTATTCTTTCACCGCCATCCGCCCCGGGGGTGGAGGCTTGTAGAAAGTATAACTTTGACCCCAACAATTTGAATAGCTCGGTCGAATCGTCCCCAGAACCGAAGTCCTCGATCACTAATGATATTGTGCGGGACTCCCCAATACTTCACTACATTCTTCATCATCGATCCCGTGGCCTCTTCTTTGACGAAGTAGGGGAGCAAAGAATGAAAGTTGCGTACTTTGAAAACCGTCGACCACCATGAGTATCGATCCGAGTCCCCCTAAAGTGACAAGCTTGATATGAAGTCTAAGGAAATGCTCTCCCACGACCTTTCTCGGCGAACAGCTCGGCTCCAAAGTCCCACCCGCCTTTTGCCCCACCTTGTCTTGTTGGCAAGTAAGGCATGTTCGAACGTATTCCTCCACATCAATCCCCATCTTTGGCGGTAGAAGGCCCTCTCCACGAGAGCCAACGTTACGTGAATGCCCGTGTCCGGCCCAAAGGGAATCGTGACACTCTTTTAAGAGTTCACGCCTTAAATTGTCCACTCGGGGAACATAGACCCTATTCCCTTTTGTGTAAACAAGTCCCTCCTGGACCCAAAATCGTCGTGCCTTTGCCTTCTTTGATGGTGATCGGGATAACGCACGGGGATCACTATATCCATCCTTGATTCGAAAGGAAGTTGAGTGCAACCCACTTGCTTGGCCTCGCCCTCGGTTATGCGGCATTCACGCATTCCACCTTCCGACTCAAATGATCGGCCACGACATTCGCCTTCCAGTGCTTGTACTCCATCGCCATATCAAATTGACCCGAGAAGTCCCGCCATTTGTACTTACTTTGGGAGAGCTTCTTACGAAGTTTGAAATAGCTCAGAGGCGATGTTGTCTGTCCTCGGCCCACAAATCACGACCGAGGGAGGTAGTGTGCCAAACTTCATGAGCAGACAAGTGGATTGTCGCTGCATCATCTTTTTTCATGTATTGGATCACCGCCTCTCGGTCTCGTTGAGTTTCATGGCTCTCGAGGCCACCGGATGACCTTCCCCTCGCATGAGTACTCCCCAATAGCGAAGTCCGCGCATCTCGTATGGACTTGAAAGGGCTCTCCATAGTTTGGCAATTTGAAAACTGTTTTCTTCTAGAACAAGCCTTGATCTTGGAATGCTATCTCACATTTGTCGGACCACTTCCAAGGTTTGCTTTCTTCTTCAAAGAACTCCGTCGGTGGGGTTGCCCGCTCAAATATCCCGCGAATGATAAAATGTCGATAGTAGTTGACGAAAACCAAGGAAGGATCTCAACTCTCGCACCTTCTTTAGAGTTCGCCATTCCAAGAATCGCTTGCACCTTCCGACTTATCCATCCGAATGGAGCCATCACCGATTCGATGCCCCAAGAATAGGATCTCGATCGGCAAAGTAGCATTTCTCCTTTTACGAATAGAGTGTTCTCCCCGAGAACCTTGAAAATCGTCCGAAGGTGCTTGACGTTCTCCTCGGCGTTTAGTCGTAGCGGCGATATCGTCAAGTAGACGACCACGAACTTATCCAAATACTCTTTGAATAGTTTGGGTTCACGAGAGTACGAATATGGGCGAAAGGTTGGTTAAGCCGAAAAGGCATCACCAAGAACTCAAACACTCCATATCCGGTCACACGGTAGTCTTTGCTTTCGCCGCCAAAGAATCGCTTTTGCTAATACCGTAGAAGGGTCGAAGTTTGAAAATACTTTGCCTTGCCCAATTGATCGAACAAGTCCGCGAATGGCGGGATGGGATACTTTGTTCTTCATTTGTCACTTTGTTGAGGGCTCGATAATCGACGATATAATCGGAGGCTCCCATCTTGTTTCTTCCGGAAGAGGACCTGAGTCGAAAGGTGCTTTAGAGTCGCGGATGAGACCACCGCTAGCAGTTCACCTAATCGCTTCACGAAGTTCTCGCCAACTCGGGTGGAGGCATCTTGGTGGGTGGTCTTCTTTGAGGCTTTTACTCCCTGCTCCAAATCGATCTTTCATGATCCACGCCTCTGCGTGGCGGAAGAGTCTTGACAACTTCGGGTGGCATGACGTCTTTGAACTCTTTTCGGGGACGTTAAGCCACCACAAAGAAGTTCTTAAATGGCCTCCTCGTTGAAAGTGGCTCTAGCTTCATAGCCACCCACGAATGTCGGGCATCGCTTTTCGCACCTTTCTTCAATTGTAATGCCGAAATGTGTTGGGGCTCCTTGGTTCCTCTCTCAGAGACGGGAACCACGCGAGGTCATTGCCTCCCCATCATACATAGGGAGTTCAAGAACGGCATCGGTACCAACTTCATACAAGCGTCATAAACTCCATTCCAAGAATCACTGGAAGTCGCCCATCGGGCACGGCCATCATGTTGGTGTTTTAAAGCCCAAGTCCCGATTTTTGATGGGAACTCCCTTCGCCAACCCGGAGATTCGCCCGCCTCCGAAGTTCACCCGCCTTCATTCGGCTTGGGCTCTTCTCCAAGTCAACCCAAGTCAGTTTTCACGTCGGCTATGAAGTTGTGGGTAGCGCTTTGGTCCACCATTGACGGTCGTTTGGTCATTCACCTTGATGTCCACATACATCAGTTCACTACTCACCTTTTTAGTACCTTGGTCTTCATGTTTTCTCCCCACTTGACCCCGCGATAGCATTCAACGACGCATTGCTCCCATTCGGGGTCCTTGCGACTCCTCATCGTCATTGTTGATTTGAAATCGCTTGAGCTAAGAGCAAATTTTTTGCCCTTGTCCGTCGGGGGAGGGTGGATGGAAGCCGTCAAAGCATTGAGTGCCCTGCTTACGTGGGCACTCCTTACCATGTCGGTCCTCCGCACAAGAAGCATCCTCTAGGTTTTGAGGCCTTGCCTTTAGGGTTCGCCCTTTGTGGGAGCTCTTCTTCTTTGTTGTTAAGCCCCAGCTCCTTCCCTCGAAATGTTTTGGAGGGCGATTTCACGAAGATTGTTTCCTTCTCACCGGTCTTCTTGGAGGAAACAAAGTCGGTGAGCCTTTCTGCGAAGAATTGCCCCCTCACCACATCGGTAACATTCCTTCGATTTAGCTCTGTTGAGCCCATGGTTTCAAACCATCGAGGAAGGTGAACAACTTGTCCTTCTGGACATGTCCTCAGATGTCCAAATTAATGCAGAAAAACCGCTTCACATAGTCTCTGGATGGTAGTACTTTGGCGGAGTTGTCTCAACTTCCCTTCTTCATGCGATTTAACTCTATGTTCTCCCCAGAAAACCGAGTTCTCAACTCTCGCCTAAGTCTTCTTCATGTGTCGATCTTTCGACACCCACCTTTTGTTGGATCTCCTCCCAACGAAGTTCGCCACCAAAGTTTCGCATCTCCGCTCAAATACATTGTTGCTATAGAAACTTTGGTATCTTGAAATCGGGCCTCAGAGTTCGAAAAGTATTGCTCCATGTCGAACGTGAAAGTTCTCGAGCTCCTTGGCATCTCGGCCCCTCCATATCCATGAGGCTCAAAAGCCCTCAAATTTTGTGGCGATGCTCGCGGGTTGCCTCCTCCTCCCGCGTTTAGTGTTCTTATAAGCATGGCCACCTTTGCGGTGAGTTCCGCCACAACATCCTCAGAAGTGTTGCACGGAGTCTTTGGTGTCATCGACAAGGTCGATCGACTAGGGGCCTCGACCTTGTCGATCCTAGACTCCGCTTCCTCTTATGAAGCTCTCTACCCCAACAAGTCTTTGTTGGTCATGGTAGAGTTCCTCCACGCTTCGCTTCCCGGAACATCCAGCGGGTCTCCGCCACCGTGAGTCTCTCCTTATGACTCTTTTTTCCCATTAAGCACTGATTAAGCTTCTTCCGCCAAAGGAGAGTTGCCAACTTCTCGCTCGTCTTGTTTTTTCGCCAAGCTCCTCTCGAGCTGCTCCAACAAAGATCGAAGCGGAGTGTGCACATGCAGCCCACCCTGGCGGTTTGTTGGGGCAAGCAAAATCCGGCTTGCTCGTCTTGCTTGATTCGCCACGCGATGCTTTTGCCGTGGCGGTTAAGGGTGCGGTTCGTTTCATTGCTCGATCAAGAGCTTGCCCGGCCTGATACCACAATGTCACGACCTTTACTGGAATTGCCTAAGGCGTGAGGCACCATATGGGCCAAAGACGCTGAACTTAGCTTTTCATTTGCCTCGGTCGCGAAGTTACCCTTGAGGCAAAGACGCGAACTTAGCTTTACGTTGCCTAAGTCGTGCCGCCCTGCGATCTTGCTTTCGCAAGGATCAGCCCACTTTGTAACCTCTCGCAGTCCCGGGACCAAAAAGAGAAAGAAGTTAGTTCGAAAGAACGAACGCAATCGGACAAGTCCCGGTCTCAAGAAAAGGGAAGCTTTACAAGCATTGGCGAACACCACAAGACAAGAGAAAAAAGGGAGAGGGAGAAAACAAGGCTTTCATGGATGAACGAACAGCTGCAAAGCCGACAAACAAAAACGCCACCGGGTCCCGGGCGAAAGACAAGTTCCCAGAAAGGTCACGCTCGCGAACTTATAAAGAGATCTCAACGCCCGGTGATATAATCAAGCCCCATCCAGCCCTCCCACCCGGGGTTCCCGGGGTCTGAGATGGTCGATGTTTTGGTGAGCGAAGGCAGTTCTCCGCCACCTCCCCGCGGCACCACGAAAAAGGAGTTGTTTTGGGCTGTTTTGGGGCTGTTTTGCTCTGGTTCGGTGAGCGGTCGCTTAACGCCTGCGACTTGTTCAAACTTACATATTTTACAAGCAAAATGACCCAAAACTAAGAGAAAAACATGTCGTCAAGCGGTTGTACATCACGCGTGTGAAGGCGACGAACGGTTCGTTGAACGGTTGTGGCGGGTGCGACGGCCGTTAAAGGATGACATTCTGCTGGCTGGTTTGACGATACCGATCATTACCATACCCAAGCTGCGGTACGATCCGGTTTGGCAGACATTGATAAAAATAATAAAAAATAACGATGGGCCCATCCAACTAGGTATTAAAAAAAATAAAATAGACATTAGGTTAATCAAACACGAGCCCTCTTCTGGTGTTCAACGTTTTTTTCTGCAAAGGTTATGTGACGAAGGCAAGATTCAAAGTCAAGACCTTGCGATAAACTATCAAAGTCTTTACCAGCTAAGTTAGCTGACACCTTACACATTCAATATTGCTGTCGTTGTCACTGCTAATATCATTGTCATCGCGTTCCTTCTTCCCAGTTACGCTCCCACCTCTTCTCTTCTTCCTTCTCCTCCACCGATTCTTCTTTCGCCTCCTCCACAGCTTCCTCTTTTTCCTTCTTCCTCCTTTGTTCCTCCCCCCATCTCTTCTCCTTTTTCTTCCTCTAAGAAACACCGATACTGAGCAGTATGTACTGGTCCGACTGATCACCGAAACAGGTCCAATACCCGAAATGATGATCCTGGCTGCTACAAATGTCCTTTTCACTCCCCTCATCAGGCTGAGGATTCACCACCTTTTACAGTGGCCGAGCAGCATCAATTGCCTGCACCAAGGCCCTCCTTAAATTCCAACTGGACCAAACTGATTTTTCATTTAATTTACCCAGCTAGGTGGTAAATGAGTGATTGAACACACTACATCTAGCATGACAATCACCTCTAGGGGTCAATTGTGATACTGAATCATGATGAATCTCCATTATAGCTGTAGCATGAATCTATTGCCAAATTAATGCTTATGTACTTTAAAGTGGTAAACCTACATTGAGGATAAACAAGTATAAGTCATGATAAATAGCAGTGTTGACCAGACATGTAAGATTAGGAATGATGAGATGGAACACTAAGCATATCTTATGGCACATGTTTAGTGTAAGTTTTTCACTTTTGGAGCTTCTCCATCCATTTTAAGTTTTCAACTGTATTTTTCTTCTTCTTTTGTTAGCTTAAGATGTATTTTGTACATTCGGTGTCGGTTCTAATTAGTGTAGAATCCTAAGATTTCCATATATCTAATTTAAAACTAATCCACAACTTAAGTTCTCCCAAGTAAAGGCAAGTTGAAGTATGTTTCTGTCACGTCACTACAATGATGGAAATCAAGAAAGAATGAAAAGAAAAATAGGGTGAATCAAAGATATAAAGAAGAATGATTTTGATAAACAATCATATTTTTTTCTAAAAAAACTCTTTTGGTAAATGGCAAGATACAAAAATCAAAGACCGAATCCTAGAAATGGTCATCCTGATTTTTTCCATGAGAACAAACTTTGCAAAACTGAGATCTTACTTTATATCGATGTAAAAGTTTAAACAACAATCAAACAGAACCATCTAAAAACTTTGAGCTTAGATGCCATAGTCAATAGTGTTTTTTATTATTAAAGGAACAAATCTATCTTCAAACTAGATAGTTTCAACCTTAAAAAATTCATAGCGTAAAGGCTACTTGGCTTTCCCCTTCTTTTGAGTCAACTTGAAGATGTCTATCCAACTAGATGGGTATTTGACAAAAAAAATCAATCCTGAAATAATTGGATCCTGTCAATAGTGTTTTTTATTATAAAAGGAACAAATCTAACTTCAAACTAAGATAGTTTCAACCTTAAAAAACTCATAGCGCAAAGGCTACTTGGCTTTCCCCTTCTTTTGAGTCCACTTGAAGATGTCTATCCAACTAGATGGGTATTTGACTAAAAAAATTCAATCCTGTATTAAGGCTGGTGAATCACTAAAAAAAGGGAAAAGAAAAGTTACATGTTCAACAGAAGTTGCATTTGACTTGAAGCCTTCCTATATGTGTCGTGCTTTGATAGATAATACATGTAATGGTCATCTGTTTGTCATAGTTATTCTTAATTCTAGATGTCGCATTTTGCCCTTCCAGTTAGCCTATTATCAAAGCTTAAAGTGATCTGTAAGGAAATTAAAAATATAATTTCCAATAACAATGTAAGAGTACTGACCCCAGGAAGATCAATATCAGTGGGAATACGCTTGCAAAAGTTTCCTGAATACTCTTGAACTTGGAGACCCTAGCAAAACATTAGAAAAGACAATTAAATCTTGAAAAACAAATTTGGGATATTCAGTTGCAGGTACATTATATACCAAATCACTTGTACCTGGCTACATCTGACACGCATCACTGCCTCAAAACCTTGGGGTCTACTGATGTTCCATCTAAGATCATTGTAGAGTTTGCCAGGATCAGAAAGAGCAGAAAACGGATAATAATAATATACCTGCGATGACAAAATTGGAAATTGTGTTAAATACATCAGCATCAAGGAATGATATTTATGATATCAAAGTAATGAAACAATGGAACCAAAGGAAAGTATAACAGAACAATCTAGAATCCTTGAATGGTAGGACCAAGTATAATAAATCTTATGTAAATGAAGCAATAATTACATGTCAGAAACAGAAAGACACTACAACAAGAAAATGGTACACATGGACCCTAACTGAAAGTTTGACTGACTTAATCCGATCCCAAATGACACCAATAATCCTGTCAAATTCTAGCTTTTTCCATCTGCTTCCTGGTCATTTCAAAGGCCAATGAAGGCTCTATTGATGTTCCTTGGCAACTGGACACAGTAAAACATGCGACCATATTGTGACAGCATGTATGGCACAAACGTGGTATCCCATTGAATAACAAGGAGTGAGGAAAATGGCCTATAAAACTGGGGCTGCAAATAACTCACCATTTAAATGCTTACTGAGCATAGACTCAACGAATTCAAAAATATAGAATGCTGACAACATCATATGTACCAATAAGTAAATATACAATAACAACAGCAAAACAACAAGACCGTAAGTCTCAACTATATGGTCACCAATTACTATGATCATACTTGCACCAACAATTAAATAAATTGGGATTAAGAATTGTTATATAATAGGGACAGTGCCAAAAGGTACATAAAAAGGGAATCTCTTATCAACTTTTAGCAAGATGCTTATATTGTCACAGACAAATCTATACACGGAGTGTTTGATGTAATGTTTGTGTAAGTTCATGTCTTTCAATTTTATTCATGCTTCGCACAGCATGAAAAGAGCTTGTAGTAAGCTTGATAGTCCTATTTTGGTTAGTTTTTATGGTCGTTTTACTCTTGTAAACATAGTTTGTGTGTAGTCATCACACAGAGACAAAACTACTCAAAAACAAGTTATACAAATAATCATTTTGAGGGTTTTCTAGCTCTGTAGAGTGGTGCGGAGTGTCAACTAACACAACACCCAAGAGCTACTCAGGTGGCACATAGCTGGATGGGGGTAGTGTTTAGGTCTGGTTCGCTACCTTGTTTTGTAGAAGTGTCATGTGAGCACTTGTAGGGATTTTTAGCTATAGCAGACCACCTTGGACCCTTTGTCGTGTGACCGTTCAGAGCTTACGAAATCTATGTTTGTAATTTGAATTTTATATCAAGTGTTTGCTAAAATATCTGCTTATGGGATCCCAAGTTAAATGCTTCCTCTAACATGTCTTTTCTTTTGTCAATCCTTAAATGACCATAAGAAGTTTTGAGGAGGTTGACCCTTTGCGAATGGTGACGCAAGGGTGCCATATGACTTAGGTAAAACCATCTAAGTCCGTGACAGTACAACAGTGCAAATCATTTGTTATTGCAGAATTCTACTGATGCTAGAGGAACACAAACTTCAAGAGGTTTTAACTTGAGCAATAGTGTGAAGTTTTGGAATGCGCAGTGTAAGTGGAGAAATGATATATTTAACTATTAAAAAGAACTATTTCCACAAGACAAATAGGTATCACATGTATCATAATCAATTCAAGAAGTAGATTCCCTACACAGGTTTTAATTACTGAACCATACCAGTTTTGGCAACCAATTGGACCAATTTGGCACCAATATATAGATGGTATCCTGACTTGTATACATCCAGTGTCACTTTAAAAAAAATTAAAAACTAAATACTGGATGGTATCGACCTATAGGGTCCATGATTGGTTCTAGATCAGATCAGTAAATACTGGTCTGTACATCACGGTCTAACCGGTATTTGAAACCTTGCCTCTACATAACCCATCTTCCAAAATGTGGCTAGAGATCTAGTCATCCAACCAATAACTAAATTATTATCCAGTGTATGTTATCAACAATTAAATACCACCCACGATGTCTTAATCAAGAAGATCCTACAATAAAGAAAACTAAGCTGACTTATACAAAAAAGCCCTGCATACCCAAAAGGAGACATTTTCCAACTGTCTCACACTTGTCATTGACTTTTCAAGTTACTTTACATTCCATCATGTTTTACAGTATTAAGATTAAAGGAAAAATTTACCTGCCCTCCTGTGGTTCCTGGTACAACAGAAATGGAAGCAATGTCAACATAAGTCTGGGTGGTTATGAACATATCCACGCAAACCTGGAGAATAAGGCAAACATATTAGTGTGATATCTAATTCAGTGATGCATAGGTAGCAAAATAAAACCCAGCATCTTACCTGGTACTCGGCAAATTCTCCAGCCATTGCTTTCAGTGTCTTGTCTGCTGGTTGGAGCAACTTATGAGCCTCCTGGATTGCAATGTTATAAGATAAGAGATACCGCATAATCAATTTTATCTAGACAGGATATTTTGTCACTCATAAGCAAATCAAGGGCAGCTAACTTTCAGTTTATTTTTTTTTTACTTAAGTCTGCAACAGTAAGTGTATTATCTAATTATTATATTAGCATTAACTAGAGAAAACATGTTTCAAATTTCAATGACATTGTGTCAAGGCAACTTAGTACATAAAAGAAGATATACAAATACAAGCACATGCACTGAGCACGTGGATTACTAATAATCATGATTAAAACATGCAATTTATTTTTCATTGCTTCGGCAAATGCTGGTTCTAAGCTCAGATGAAAAAGGTAAAGAGTTGTGTTGGATTATTGGCAGCCACCGTAAAACTATATCAGATCACATGCACATAAATCATAACTGTTATTGTTGTTGTACTTTTCATTCTGAATAAGTTATATGAGGTTGAAAAATATATATTATAAAAAATAATACTAAATCAATTAAATAAAAACATAAGGAAAGAAGAGGAATATACCTTATCACCAGCAGAGACATTTGTTCTTCCCTCAGCTTCTCTGGAAGAAAGAGAACCAATACCAACTGATGGCAAGACTGCACAAAGTAGGATAAAAAAACTTTTCTGTAAAACATATCCTTAAAAAAATGAACCACATATACACACAATCAGAAAGTTAGATATAAGGACACGTAAGCCTAGGCTGATGAAGCCAAGGTTTACCAAGCTTAGGTTCGATCAGTCTTCAAATAATATAAATCTTGAGCTTAAGATTTAAGATCAGGCTAGAATTATTTACATCTATACTGACTCTTGGTTGAAGTCCAATTCAGCTGGAGAAGAAAATGAGTCTATTGAACATCTTAACAGCTTGAAATTAAAGTTCTAACTTGGCTAGAAAACCAATAGTGATTTTATGTTTATAGCAAGACTATGCAAACTAATTTATATCTATAGCAACTCTTACACAGAACAAACTAAACCATGAGAAGCAAGTAAAAGTTAAACTGACTTGGTTCAGCTTAAGTATTTTACTGGTACATGCAACATAATTTAAAATTCCTGCACATAACATTCATCTTCTTCATATATGGCCCTTACGTTGCCCTATTTGTATCAAAGGAATCTAGATGGCTCCTCATGTAGACTTCCTTAAATTTCTTTGTTGCTCAAGTCCATGATATCTAACAATGCTCCAACTATTTTTGAGCTCACCACATGCATCTCTACACAATCAGAAATGTGTACATTTGCATGATGGCAGTCAGAACTAATTCCACATCATAAGTCCTGTTTCACTCTGTAGAGATATGCCTAAATTTATCTGTTAAGGAAAATCAGACACTTTGATTGTATAAGGAAAATATTATCAACTTAGTTTGGCCAGAATTAAATGTCATGCAATTAAATTTCATCCTTGAAAAAATTTAAAACACTAAACACCAACCAAACAAGTCTTATCAAATACAATGATCTTAGTGCAGAAAACACACACCGAACAACTGCTAATAAGTATCAATAAAACACGTAATACCAAAGTAACATATCAAAGAATTAGAACTACATTAAACTTCCTGGTTAATATTTACCAATTTGATCAATAACACCTTCTGGACCATATAGCTAGGTACCATCAGTTCTCTTTTTTCCTTTTTCCTGGATAATATACATCAGTATGGGACCACTATTCAAAACCTTGCTTCTAACATGTCATTCCTCAAGGGCTGAAATTTACCTGTCAAATATCTTGTCATGTGAATATACATGTGTTACAACCACTAAATGGTCAACAACTATGCCCCTCCACCTATTATCTAGCTGCATATTTAAGAGTGAAAAACCATGCAGAATCCTCCATCAATAAAGCCAATTCATCAATAGACATGATTGCCATGTCCCTTAGCAGTATTATTTTCTCCATCATGTGTACACACAATGAATGTTCAACAACCGAAGTATAGCATTACACCTTATATTAAACCATTTGTCTTGAAACAACTCTTTTCATGATAAGCCACACAATCACAAACTTATAGCAGTGTTCCATGTGGCCTAATATGCCCTAATATGCCCATGTTTTCATTCTTTACAGACTTCCAAAGATCTGACAGCATATTCTATACTCATGATTCTGGAGTAGTAGTTAAACCCAACTGATCAACTAATATTCAATTACATTTCCAGCGGCTCTTCTCCATCTCTAAAAAAGAATTTTCTTTAAATGAGTCTTCTTTTGTATCTATCATCACAAACATAAATGCTTATGGAGATAGATTCTGACATGCAATATATCAACATCCCCACCCTTGCATGCAGGATATACAAATTCAAGCCTGTTGGTGGAATATTTTTCAGTTCTTCATAAAAGAATTGTGTTTTAGGTCACCTTGCAATCTTCATCTCCTAAAGAACCTCAGGAGAAAAAATTAAGATCACAAAAGCATTAAAGAAGTGACCACTCAGTTGTAAAACTAAATAAGATTTAATTGATCCACTGTTCACAAAAACTCCTAGTCCAACCAAACAGCAGCTACATGCTTTATGTCTATCAGTGGGAAGCAGCAAATTCTAGATATATTTCCAACCAAAATCAGAATGTTCTGGTCCCAAAGAAAACTGGTGCTAAATCAATCATGTACCATCGCAATCAAAAGGATGGACTATTCTGTGCAAACAGAGTGAAGAACAACCTAGGACCACGATACATTGTCACGGACTTAGCTGGTTTTGCCTAAGTCGTGCGGCACCCTTGCATGTCCATCCGCAAAGGTCAGCCTCCCTGAAGCCTCCCACGATCCCTTAGGACCCACAAAAGAGAGAACATGTTAGAGAAAATGCCTCATTCGGAATCCACAAGCAAGCATTTCCGAAAACACTTCATAGACAATGTAAATTACAAACATACTTTACAAGCTCTGAAAAGTTACACAACAAAGGGTCAAAATGATCCATTATAGACCGAAAAAATCTCTCACAAGTGTCCACATGACACAACCTTTATTTACAAGCCTAAAGCGACCATCAACCCAACTAAAATGGGACTATTAAGCCTTCGGCCGTCCCTCTACATGCTATGCAAAGCATGAACATACCAAAAGACACGGACATATATAAGCATTACATCAAATATCCTGTTTTGAAGTTTGTCCATGACATTCTCCCCCACTTATTCCTTCGACATCCTCGTCGAAGCCTTTGTGAACACTGCAACTCCTCACCTTTGCTGAGTCTTCAATCTTCTTCTCCAGCTGCAATGCACCTCTTGGCTCCCAGCTGCTCTCCGCTGCTGTTTTTGAGTAGTCGAACTTTTGATCCGCCATACTGCTTCAACTCAACAATGACTCTGACTCTGGTGAGGGGTGGGCTGAGTTGTGTTGATCCTTGTTGATTCCTGCAGATTCTCCAGATGAAGGAAAAGACCATCCTTACTATACGCCAGTCTCTCAAATGCCTCAGGCTGCTTGAACTGGGTAGATGCTTGTTGGAGCTTTAACGAACATCATCTCGCAAACTTCTTAAGTTTTTGGTCCTTCCACCATAAAATTTGCTCATTGACTCTTCTTTTACTTAGTTGTCACTTCCAAGTAGGTTCGCATCACTTCCGCTTTCGATTGGCATTTCGTTGGGAAATGAAGCGGACAATCTACTCTCAGTAGCACTGATCACCGTTAGTGAGGATTTGACAACTATTGTCTTCCATTATCTTCGAAGGGTCTTTGAACTTGTGCAGAGCTCCTCTGCTGGATAGATAAGAGAATTGGGGTACTCGATTTCGCCTATTCTCTTAAGGGTTAAGAAGGCAAAGGTTACTTGACTTCGCCCGCCTCCTCGAGGTTGTACTCCATGCATCGAGCTGGTTACTGGCCTTCGCCTGCTCTTTGCTCACACTTCTGAAGCACTTGAAGTGTTTGCACTCCTTGCGTTGAGTTAGCTACTGTGATTCACCTTCTCAATGCCATCGAACTTCTGGAATGCAAAAAGTTTTCACCCCAACTTGGAGTAATTCTCTAATAGATTTGTTCGCCTTTGGGATTGTACTGTCTTCTCCATCAACCCTACCGCCTACTCCCCTGAGTAGCAAAGGTACAACACCGCGTACTGCCTGCTTCGTTCCTTGGTCATGCACTCTTGCATGACCCGAAGTCCTTCACTTTCGGCTATCTTGATGAGAAGCTCGTTGACACCGGTCTTACGAAGTTCCTTGGCCTCTGCCCTTTAGCCTTGTCTCGGTACTTGGAGTTTGCCTCTGCATGCTCCGCCTCCTCGGCCCCTTTCACGACCAAGCGCTCTCCCTCCATGAGAGCAAGGGATCAATGACTTTCGCGGAAGTCCCGCCTCTGCGGTACCATGACGCTGTCATGCCCATGGCCCTACTATCCGTTGTCTCGCATCTACATCCCTTTTTGTCACAATCAGTAGATATGTCTCTGTGACACTCCACTGAGTCCACCTCTATTCTAACTGATGCTTGATTTTTTTGAGTAGCTAAGTCCCTCTGGATTTGTCGTCGTTTCCTCGCCCCTTTCGACCTCCTGCTTCAACACCTCTGTGTTCTCCAAACAGCTCCCTTTTGGTCGATGGAAAGACAGGCTGTAACTCCCATGCATGACCTCTGCCATCACATTATAGGGTTTGCATCGATTTTGTTCTCCTTAGCTTCCTTGGTAGCAACATTCGCTTACTCAACCTTGTCCTCTGACTTGTCGGGCTCCCTTAAGCGAATATGGTCTCTAGAGCAATCCAACTCTCCAGCTGCTTCGATCATACCTCTGCATGATCAAGTCCCTCCCATGGGATTCACTGGTACTTGCATTCGAACTTTTTCCTTGGTAGAACACAACCCCCATATGCTGATGACCAAGGCTTTCATCCGATGCAAAATTCGATGCACGCACGGAAGACCCGCTTCTGCGGTACGATGGCCTTCACTCCATGAATCCATAGCCCTTCTTACCGTCGTGTTGTTCACCGAAGTGGAGCTTCCAGTAGCCCCCGATCATACCTCCGTATGATCTAGTCCCTCATGGAACTTATTCATGCGTATCGCATTGCCACGAACTGTTCCACCACGATCCGCTGCACCATGTCGCCTCCTAGTGACATCTCCATTGCATTCTGATCCTTGTGAGATGAACTCGAATTGTGATCCCTCCATGTGTGGCCTCTACCAATACATCGCAGGGTCTCTTCCACCTTCGATTTTGTTCGCTCCTTTGGCAATCGACCTTCATCCACCCACTCTTGGGTCATACCTAGATGAAGCACCGCCCTAGGATAGTCCGTCGCCTAGTAGCTCCCAAAGTCTCCCGACTTCGCTACAATTAGTGTACCATTATGCGGATCCCGGGCCTCACGCCCCCCCTACCAAAATCTTCTTTGCCGCTTCGCTTCCTTTACGGCAACTTGAATGGCAACACTACGGCATATTCTTCAAGAGTACTAAGCTCTACATCCTCTTGCCCCGCTAAGGCCTTTCAACCCAACTTTGCCTTTTCGCAAATTGAGTCGCCTTTAGTTCCTCCATCAAATGCTCCTCCGGATAAGGTGCGTGTGTCCGTGAAGCTCCCTTCGTCTTTGGCACCACGCAAGATGAGTCCGCCTCGTCGAATGAATGACCCACGGAACAACACGATCCCCGCTCTTTGCCTCTACAAGAGTTCATGTCCTCGACTTCGGCCCAAGGAAAGCACGTACCCTCCGCTCCCATGTTCCATCTTCTACGCCGGCTCCCTTCACGCGGCTTGGATACTTTGCCGCGAGTTACACCCAAGTTGCTCTCGCTTGTTTTTTGCAGATTGAGTTGATGGTGGCCCTCGTGCCCACCATTCCACGGGTCGACCCTCCTCGAGTCCGATCTCCATATCGACTCTAAGTACGCCTTCATTTATGTTGCTTTGGGTCTCCCCCACTTGATCTCGCAACGATCCATCCACCAATGCGTTCTCTCGAAGCGAGATCACGCGACGACTCGCCGCCGCTTCGACCCATTGAGCTTCGTGGAGTTGTTATTTGTTGAGGTACTCCTCCTCAACACGCCAGATTCATCCCATGATTCTCCCTCTGAGAGCCGGGACTTATCCTCCCGGATAACTATCTCGTTGGACAGCAACATCTCTTTCGTTTGAGACCACCATCCCTTGGACTACTCGATCTGGCTGAACAAACCGTGCGTTGTTCTACCTCCTGCAAACGCGACTTGCTGGATTAAGGACTCATCGTCAATGCCGCCCCGCCACACCACTCAAGGCCTAGCAACATCCTGAACTCGTTGCACACTTCAGCCTCCTACGAACGTATCCTTCATATGCCGAAGAGAAAGTTTCAATACTACATGGCATCGAGTTTCGATCGCCTTGGGCCGGGAACATTCTATCGTCCGCATACAAACCCATGCATAAGTACTGAATTCTTCGAGTTAGCAATTCCCCTCACCTCTGTAAGCTTTGCACAACTCTTTCGGTCACTGAGCAACTCATTCCACCTTACATGGTCTCATCCTTTACCAAGCGCCTCGCTTGCCTTGAGCACCATCAAGTATAGTTGTCAACGTTAAGTCGTAGCTCAAGCTCAGTCATCCCACCCTTTATGCGCTCTACATTCTTCCAAGCTTGCCTGTTCTCGTGGTGCCTCTTGCACGAAAGGTTGGCCATTCCTCTGAATGACAATCTCAGATGTTCGTTCCTCCGAGCGACTCCTTTTCCCTACATCTCCATGCTCGTTTTCCCCCTAATGGTCACGCGTGTGCTGACTGCCCTCAACGCAACCCAGCTAGGTCCCCCACGTTTGCATGCTAAGTGTTTCTATGAGTGCTTGTCCCGCTCTGATACCATCTGTCACGGACTTAGCTGGTTTTGCCTAAGTCGTGCGGCACCCTTACGTATCCGTCCGCAAAGGTCAGCCTCCCTCGGTCCCCTAGGACCCACAAAAGAGAGAACATGTTAGAGAAAACGCATCATTTGAGATCCACAAGCAAACATTTCCGAAAACACTTCATAGACAATGCAAATTACAAACAGACTTTACAAACTCTGAAAAGTTGCACAACAAAAGGTCAAAATGGTCTATTACAGACCGAAAAAATCTCTCACAAATGTCCACATGACACAATCTTTATTTACAAACCTAAAGCGGCCACCAACCCAACTAAAATGGGACGATTAAGCCTTCGGCCGTCCCTCTACATGCTGTGCAAAGCATGAACATACCAGAAGACACGGACATACATAAGCATTACATCAAACATCCTGTTTCGAAGTTTGTCCGTGACAACATGGTGGTGGAAATGGTGTATGAAGCAGATGAGAGAATGACAAGTGTCTTAAATCTCATACAAATCTATTAGAGATAATTAAACAAGGAGCAAAAAGTACACAGTAGTGATGGAATAAGAAATGAAAAAGAATTGATGCTTACCTGACTGAAATACAAGAAGCTTTCCACCTGTTGGTTTCAATGCCAGAAACCCAGCCTGTAGTAGATGAAACATCAAATTTTACACTTGAATACAAAATCCAGGTAATATGTGAGGTATATTAACCTTGTCTGACTAGTTTATAGTTAATTGCTTGAGAGTCTAGAAACTACTGCATGGGCAGGTGTTGAAAGTCCTATACCCAATGGACAAGAAAAAGCTGGAGGAGCAGAGAGACAGTTACAACTATGAAGTATCCCAATATCAAGATTAATAATTACCTTGATAGCTGCGCCAAATGCAGATTCAGCAACTTTATTGTTTTCAAATATGTTTGGGATGTTCTCTAGCAATTGTTCCAAACTTTGGCGGCACTGAATTATCGAAAATAATGACAATGTAGTTTAAGCAAGATACAACAGTAAAGCTTTACAAATACCAGAAACATCAATACAATAAATTCATTAATAGAAGTGCACAAAAGAATAAAGGAAGGCCAACCTCAGCAAGTTGAACAATTATATCTGTATGGAGGGGTGTATAAACATCATGTACATCAGGAACAATGAGCATTAAGGGCTGCAGTGAGAGAATATATTCAAGTCATTCCACAAAACCATTTATCAATTAGAGTTGATACACATGTTTGAGTGAAAAAGCAAATGTCACATAAATAGACATATTATTCAGAAAAGATTAAGAAAAACTTAAGTAGACATACCATCAACTATTAACTTTATTGTATTTAAATAGACAGTTCAACCAAGAACCTGGAGGGGGATGTTGATCAAATGAAACAGCTAAATCCATTTCGAGTAGGTGCAGTTCATTTTTCAGACAAATTTCATTAATTATTTTGGTAAGATGCCTAGAAGTCCTAAGCAAAATCTTAGTCATTGCATAGTCAACAAAATCCTAGAGAGTCTACAGCATTCAGTAACCATAAATACACCTTTTTGAGGTTTGGCCTATGTGGTATCAGGCTTGGGTCATGACATATTATAGGTTTGAATTCATTTCAAAAATTCAGTGTGATTCTTGAGGTCCTTAGAGTCTAGAGTGCCTTTTGAATTTGTTTTAGCCATTCTCTTTATCGATTCTCATACAAATTTTATGTTATTTTAGACAAAATAAAAGCCTGTCATTTTCAGGTAACAAAATCCTAAAGAATCTGCAACAAATTGCAATATAGCTGTAATATCTAAATCCAGTATTGGAAGGTTCAAATTTCTTTCATGGTTAGTCTAGGAGGAACCTCATTTTTAGTCACATGATCATAAGCATTACAGGAACTCAAATGTTGTCAAAGAACCCAGGAGAAACTTGGTGATGGACTTCGCTTAGCCTTGTGGTCACCATGCTTTTTATATTCAAACGATCTAGTACAGCATATCTCCTGTCATGTTTTGACTTCCACATCTTGATTTTTATCTTCTTGTGATAAAATTAGCATCAACAGAAATGTGTGCAAATGTAAGCATTTTTAGACAAGTATATAGATACAAATGTAATCCTTGTATATTTCTTCCAGACTGCAAACCTATGAAATCTGGAAGAATCTGCAGCAAATTGCGATATAGCTGTAATATCTATTGGAAGGTTCAAATTTCATTCATGGTTAGTCTAGGAGGAACCTCATTTTTAGTCACATGATCATAAGCATTACAGGAACTCAAATGTTGTCAGAGAACCTAGGAGAAACTTGGTGAGGGACTTCGCTTAGCCTTGTTGGTCACCATGCTTTTTATATTCAAACAATCTAGTACAACATATCTCCTGTCATATTTTGACTTCCACTTCTTGATTTTTATTTTCTTGTGATAAAATTAGCATCAACAGAAATGTAAGCAAATGCTAGCTTTTTTAGACAAGTATATAGATACAAATGTAATCCTTGTAGTATATTTCTTCCATATTGCAAACCTATGAAGTCCACCAAACAGAAATAGTTTATACAGATTCTCATTTATTAATTCTTTTCCATGAGTTTTTACACCATCCACGTACCAAGTATGTCATAGGACTATGCCAGTGGAGTGCAGAATGCAATAGGATAAATATAGGAATATATATAAAGAATATGTTTAATGCATTCTTTATACATGATCCTATGTTCTTCCAAGTCCTTAATAAACCCTTTATAGTTATTGCTTACTCTAGCCAACTTGTTATTATATTCAACAAAACATCTGAAGTTAACATCACTTTTTCAAATAAAAAATATTTGTATACTTTCATATTAATTGTGTCAGCTACTGCTAGGAAAACAAATAATGTGTATGCTTTATCCAGTCCCTAAAGACTTACAGCAGGCATTTAACAATGTAGATGTATATAAATAAACATATGTTGATGTGGAGTCAAAAAGCCAGCATAAATACATCTATTTAAACTCGTATATCCAGAGTTATGCTTTAAAATTTAAGTTCAAGGCCCAAAGGAAGCTCGCATATGCATCCTTCTATTCCAGTCATTGCCTTCAATTGAACTATGTATATGCAAGGCAAAAGTCCCTTAACCACAAGTCCCAGCTACCTACAACTGTGGTACCTGCACCCATCTAGTGGCCAAGCAATATTGCATTGCCCTGATTAATCTAAACCCAATCAATCTTGTTTAAGCCTGATTGCCATCCACAGTCAATGGCACAGCCTTTTGCAAAAATCTTACTTGGGATGCAGGTCAACAACCTTTTGCCAGTAAACTACATTTGGAAAAAATTGTGCCTGACAATATTTTCATGTTTTCCTATAGTTTCTTCGTGTTGTTACCTCTTACTTAAGCATTTAATCAGTTATATCTCAGCAAAGAACTCACATTATATTTCATGGAGAGCAGGCTAAACTCAGAATCCCACATAGATAATACTAATTTTTAAACAATACCATTATTAAGTCTAAGATGAAGAACAATGCAATAAACAGACAAAATGTTGGTAGACCCAGAATGTTATAGTCTATATACCTGCTGTGAAGCTCGTCCAAGATTATAGAAATGAATAGTGCAATCAAAAGTTGCAATACCAACCATTGTCCGTGGACCATCCTGAAATGAAGCAAGCATTTACATGTAAAACTAATCTAACTTCACATATGTGAAAGAAAATTCTCAATGGCTGATGGCACTAAAATATAAGAATTAAGATAAAATTATAGATCTGATAGTGTATGAACCAAGGTTCATAATTTCGTATTGTACTAACGTTTTGAGCTTTGCTTGGTATGGTGCGGTACGGTACGGGCATACTGAGTAGTACGTTAGGGTGTACCATTCGATATATATATACATATATGTATATGTATATACATATATGTATATACATATATGTATATACATATATGTATATACATATATGTATATGTATATATATATATATATATGTATATGTATATGTATATGTATATATATATACATATATATATAATAAAAATATAAAAATCAATATAAGAATAATATAAAAAATAAAAAAAAGGAGGCATACGTTGCCTCGACAACGTCGCCTCCTTTTCTTTTCCTTGTGTTAGACGAGGAGAAGAACGTGGGCTTCCCTTCATTTGCGGCGTTCGGCGAAGACGTTGAAGGCTGCAGACGTCTCCGGCCTTCGGCAAAGAACGCAGCAAAGGCCACAGGCATCTCCAACCTTCAGCAAAGAAAGCGGCAAAGGTTGCAGGCGTCTCTGGCCTTTGGCCAAGAACGCAATGAAGAAGAAGTCGAGTTGCCGCCTCTTCGTTACCTCCTAGATCGGGATCATCAAGGGAGGGCGGCGCCGGATCAGAAAGTCTTGAGGTTCTCTCGATTCTCCCTCTTCTTTGAGCACTTTCTCTCTCTTCTCCCTCGACACTTCTTCCCTCGCAGCAGCCAGGTTGATACCGCCCAGTACGAGCGGTATCATTCGAAATTAAAATCCTTGGTATATACTAGTGTTATTTGACCACAATTAAGGAAATTCAGAAGGCAAGGATGAGTTATACAGGGATGTCTTCTTAAGTGTTAGTTGATATCAATATTATACCAGTAAAATGCTAACGAGCCCCTAGTCGAATCTAAACAGAATCACCAATAACAAAACAAGGACTTATAAACAAGTTCGAACTACCACCCGTTTTTAATGATCAAAATCAGGGGTAACAAGCAAATAAGCATACCACCAAGAACCCCTATCTCTTCCCCTCTCTTTCTCCCGACTTCTCTCCCTCCTCTCCTCCTCCCTCAATGTTAACTAGCATTAACATTGTACTAGTTAACCACTGAGCACCTAGTTGAATCTAAATAGAATTGCTAATAACCAACCATGGATTCAAAAACCAGTTTGAACTGAGGGAGGTACTAAACAATAAGCCTAGCACCTGGTACCCCTATCTTTTTCTTATAATTATTTGATGGTTATTTTATTTTTTCCTCCCATGTCTTCCTCAACCCCCTTCTTCATGCCATCACCATCACTCACCACTTCCTCCTCCCTCTCAGGTATGCTGCCGCCTCCTTCATCTTCATTTTTTTACAACTTTCAACAACCGTCTGTTTTGATAAGCTGATCTGATAAGTTTATCAACAGTATCTATTTCTGATATGAAAAAATACACCGGCAGAGCAGTCATCAATTTTTAGGATTCAACATGCCTGAACCAATATCTAATTCATAGGGTACATGTCTAGTACACTTAAAACTGTTATCAAATCAGGGTTTGGATCCTGGATGTCCTTACTGCTTTACTAGATGGGTCTGGCCCAATCATCAAATAAAGCTAAGTCTAAAGTTCTTGCGTCCAGGCAAAATATAAGAATGCAATACACCTTCCATATGTTACTTACTGTGTAATTGTCTTGTTTGTACTTCTTCATTGTGAATGTATTGTGATAGTGCAGTTAACTCAGGTGTATATTAACAAACAGCAGAAAGAAACAAAAACTTACAGGAAGATCTGCAAGAGACTGACTGATTGCACTGCAAGCTGCTGCAGTTGCACCGGTCTGTACAGCATTCATTGAGACATCAATGAGGAAGAAAAAGACAGCAGGCATTGGATCACGTACCTGAAACCAAATGTTCATGCAAAAGTTAACACAACGCCTTAGAACATACACATAATGGATAATTGTGCAAACTTCAGTTGCATATGCATTTTGAAATTTTCATCCATAAACCATACAGCAGAAAAAAAATTTTGTGGTATGCCAAAAATTATGTTCCTATGTTCAAGCCCACTTCACATGGATGGAGATATAATAGAATTAAGGTGAAAAATATTTTTAGTTAAACATAGTTAAGTTGATGTTCAGTCACTATTTTTTCTTTCCAGTTAAATATAGTTAAGTTGTTGTTGAGTCACCATTTCTTCTTTCTTTCTCTTTACTTTTTCTTCTTTTCCTTCTTTCTTCTTTTTTTTTTATTACAAAGATAGTAGAGCCTAGTACCTAATTCATTAAGATCATGAAATATGTAGTACAAGAGAAGGTGACATAGATAATGCCACTGTTACGTGTCAGTCACTTATCTATGCATCCTCAAGAAAATATCATCATGTCAATAACAGATGAGGGCACTATATGGCTCACCCACATCCAGCAATGCAGGAAGGTTTAAGAAATTTCAGAAAGAACAGATACTATTATATAAAGAAAGCTAGCCTGCTTAAGTGAAAGAGTAAAATAGAAATGTCCACATTTAGTCCCAAGATATGAAGACACATTCCAGATGTAAGAAACAAGAAACATTAGAGTGCAGGATAAAAGAAAATGTTACACTGGCAGGAAAAAAAAGCATCTTCCACATAGGTTTTACAAAAAAGGTCATAGCAAAAGATCAAAGACCAAAAAGACCATCTTGAAAACTTTCTAAATATAAACCGACAGACTTAACAAATTTTGATAGGAGGAAAACAATAATCTTCAGAAAAAGAGGTAGAGAGAGGAACAGAGCAAGGAGTGAATTTGACTTCTTTTCTTAAGCTCTCCCAGGCCACACAAATGGGTACTAACCACTCTCCACTATATGAATCTTCAGAACCACTCTTTTTAAGGCAGGGTCTGGGCATGATTTTGAGCCCATCAGGATTAAAATTCTATTTCAATTCATGCATGGCTTCAAGTCTAAGATATTTTGTTGCACCGTTTCTCTTCATGTAGATCTGCCAAAATTGCAGGAAATAATAAACCACTCATATGCAGGCAACACACACATGAGAACTGCACAACCCATAATTTGTGAACCCCAAAGAAAGAACATGCATATGTAAGAGAATATGTCCTCCGACAGTTGCATTTTGACAAACAAAATGTTCATCCAAAAAGTTCAACAATTTGCACAAGTAGGAATGCACAGAGAGAGAGAGAGAGAGAGAGAGAGAGAGAGAGAGAGAGAGATCACAATGTTAATGCAAAATCCATCAGAACTGGAAGAAATAATCCAATTCCATAAAATAATTCTCCACATGTCTATAACTATATCAACTTTTTCAATGAATAGTAAAACCGCTAGATCTTAGGAGGCAGCTGAAAATTAGACCAACCATGTACTCTCTAGTAGCAACAAATTCAACCGTTCCTCTACAAAGTTCGGGCCTTTCATCGGCATCACGGCGCCTACCATCTGGCCCAAGATTACAGTAGTAGTCCCGCGGAGTATCATTAGTAAAGCCTGTAAAAAATGCACAACCAGGACTTAAAGACAAAAATTAAAGGTGTACTGCAAAGAACCCATTAAAAGAACTTTAGAAACTTCAAATAAGTAACTAACAAGAAGAGCTGCCACTGAAGCAGGAAAAGATATTTACAGAATTTAAATGATTATAGAAAAAATCGAAAGGCTATTACAAAAATATCAAACCAACTGCTAAGTACTCACCACATAAATTGCAAATAAATCTTCGTCCATGATCAATGAATTTCATGAAAGGATTTATGTAACCTTTGCATCGAGAACACCGTATAGGTCCACTTTCACCAAAATCTACAATCTATACTCCACAAAAGTAGTTGAAGGAACACAAATATTAAATTCATTAGACAAATTAGACCTCTGACAGAATGAAGCTTCAACATAAACATGAGTGAGACATTATACGAATAACAATACCAGGAACTTTGAAACTGCCTAAACTACAAAGAGATGTAATTGATGTAAGATTGTCTGTCCAAAATTCTTTCATTTACCAACTTCAGACGAGGAAAGAAGCCAACTGTCAATTTGTGATTCATAATACATTAGCAATTAATAAGTTGTGGAAACATGACATCAGTAACCATCATCTAACTGTGTATAAGACCCATATGGCTAAGGCTGAGGCATTCAGCACACTTAAAATTTTAAACATTTCTCTTTTCGACAATAGTAATATCCCATGAAAATTGACTTTACAATCCCCATATATTTGTCTCATGTGCATAAACCAAGTGCAGGATCAATAACATCAACATCAGTTATGAATTTAGCTATAATATTTTTTTCAAATAAATCATGACAAATCAAAGAATTTACAATCAAAGCTATGCATTAGCAGCAAAAAGATCCATTTTAAGCTACAACACCAATAGTTTGTGGGATCAGATTATCTAGATCTAAACTCACTGATCTCTTTACAACGATTGCTGATCAGTGATATGTCCTCACTCGAAAAAATATAGTTCACATGCTAGCTTCCTGCCTGGCCTGTACTAATTTCTTTATTCAACAAGTCACATCTCTTCTCAATGATTAGCAATGTCCTAAAAATATGTTTCCCTTTCAAATTTCTTTATTCATTAAATTAAAAAACTACAATAACACTAAGCCCATTGAGAATCTAAATTTTAAAAGGTTAATTGAGCAGCCTCATTACATGACAATGTTGAAGATGTAACTAACACTTGCTATCTCCAATTGTAATATTCCAAACAATAGTATAGACTATCCGATGATTCAGTAAGAGGTGTTCATTACTTGGATAGGCTCCTCGGATGAATGTGGAAGAGCCAGCGGTTGCACCATCAAGACCAAAGGCATGCTAGATGTAGACAAAAGGTCTCCGGTGCATGGTATCTATCATGACATGCACTTGTTTAATACTACCAGATGGTCATCATAATTAGCCTGTAAAAAAATGTTAAATGAAACCATACCTGATTCATGGTGCATCTCATAAAGCGAGGACTGCAATTACCATTATCCTTGACAACAAAATTGCTTGTTGCAGGCTTAGAAGAGAACAATGGTGAGTCAGAACAACCACTAGATGAGTTATAATAAAACAGACAAGACCTCCATTAGACAGAAATCTTTTCAGAATAGGATACCTAGCACTATTAAAACCAGTACAAAAACTAGAAGGGATATGCAAATTTTAATATGAAAATATCACACCTTTAAGTACATACCGGTGGTACATTTGCTTGATTTCCTTGACGAGTCTCGAATAGTGTGACTGAGGAACTTGGCAAGGGTCGGGGAATTTGGTTAGGATCAATCTTGGATGGCGTCGAGACTTGAGACCCTGCAAGGGGCGAGTGGCCCATAGCAGGTGGAACCGGAGGCATAGTATGACCTGGTGTGCCTGGCGGCATGCCGAACATTCCAGGAGGGGCTTGCATGTTGCCCGGCATGGAAGGGGGCACCTAAAACCAATTTAAATGAGTACCCTAATGTCAGCTTCAGTCACATCCTTTAACTGGACTTGGCATAGGTAAAAGCAATGAAGAACACCACCAAAGCAAGGCATGGCGTTAACCAAGGAGGATATAGAAGGGTTTAAGATCAGTCGAACTTTAGTAACCAACAAACGAAGAAAGAAAATTCACATTTTTTGCATCGTTTAGATTTAATTGAAGGTAAGTCTTCTGACTGTAGGCAGAGAACAAAATTTCACTCACCTGCCGCGGTTGTGATGGCCAAGCTGGAGCTGGAGTGCCGAAAGGGGCGCCCATATTAGGAGGCCCTGGGAATGGCTGCGAAGATGGTGGACCGACATATGACGGCGAGGATGGCCGTCCTGCATACGGCTGGGAGGTTGATGAGCCCATATACGGCTGTGAAACTGGCGGTCTGGTGAATGTCTGCTGCGTGGGTGGTCCACCAAATTGCTGCGATGTGGGTGGTCTGTTGAAAGGTAGCTGCGTGGTGGGCTGTCCGGCCAAGGCTGGCTGTGATCCAGCGAAGGGCGGCTGCGAGGTCGGCGATCCGGACAAGTGGTGCGAGATTGGCGGTCTACCGAATTGCTGCGAAGCCAGTGGACCTGTGAACGGCCGCGATGCAGCAGCGGCCACAGGGGTAGCGGCAGGCGGGCTCCCGGGAAACGGACGGACAACCTGAGCCTGGGAAGGCGCAGCCGACGGAGAGGGAGCCCTGATTGACGCCGGAGCGCCAACCGGCGGCGTCTGCTGGGCATGAGAAGGAGGGGGGATCCGCGGCGCGACAAGGCCCTGAGGCCCGTTACTGGCGACCAGGCCCTGCGGAAAGGCCGCAGCTGGCGGGCGGGATGCGTATTGGGGAGGGCCGGGACGGGAGGAGGCCGGGAGAGGTGCGGAGAAAGGCGAGGGCGGGAGGGGAGCGCTGGGGGCGGTGGAGGACGGCAGGGGGCGGCCGATCTGGTTGATCTGAGGGGCGCCGGCGACGTTTGCGTTGGCGGAGGGGGCAAATCCTGGCCGCGGCCTCGGGGGCCCCGCGGCGAACGGCGGAGACGACGACGCCATAGATTAAGAATTAAGCTCAGAACTTGGATTGGCGAGAAAACGAAAGGGGTCAATCCTCCGATACGAGCAAGGCGAAGGGAGAGATCGCAATCTGAGGAAGGGAGGAGAAGCTAATTGGAGCCGAGGCGGGATCGGGAGCGAGGAAGCAAAGCAGCGGGGCTCCTTAAGGACCGTGTAATGAAGCGAGCCGTCTAAGGTGGCGCGAGGGGATTAAGGGGTACAGAATGAAGGAGGGTGTATCCTGTCGGAGGGCGAGCAGACGGAGAGGGAAACCGAAGGGATGCGTTAAAGGGCGGATGGTTTTAGTCGCTACCGGAAGGCAAGTAATTACGACAATTAGAGTCACGCGATACACGCGGGAGGCTTCGTGGTTAATGATGCTCAAACAACTTAGGAACTAAAATACATTTGATTTCGATAAATGAGTAACATATTTATTTTATAAATAATTTTTTATCATAAAAATGGAGTCGATTTTAATGTTAAATAGTATTCACCATAAGAGGTTTTTAACCTAAATTAATAAACAAGGGGATGTAGCTCACAGAGCGCTCGCTTAGCATGTGAGAGGTATGGGGATCGATATTGCAACTCTAACTTACTAATTGATTTGTTAAACTATTTAAAATTATTAATTTTTTATTTATTTTCCTACAATTGATTTAATATTTTTTTAAAAAAACATGCATAAATTATATATTTATGTTTATATGAAATATAATAAAAAATTATTATATTATAATAAAAACTAATGTTGTGGATGATTATAAGAAAAGACTAGCTTTGGAATAACTCTTTCTCTTATAAATCTATGCACATTATTAATAAAAAATATATATATCTCTTAGAGCTAACCAAAATAATTTATATTTTAAATAAAAAATACTTTTCATGTTTAATTTTTTTGTGATTAGATACAGTCTTCCCAACCCTTGAGACTTCAACACATCTCTCAAGTGGAATTGGTAAGGTATTTTACTTTATAAATTTGAGTTTAGAAGACAGTAGCCATAATATTAATGTTTAGGGATCTTCATGTATTGATTCTACTCAATTTTTGTAAATGGTCTATTTTCTTCAACAATGATTAGGTTTCAAACTTTTGATACATTGTTAATATCATTCATGACAAAACTTCGAGTAAAGTCACTTACCTCGACCAATGGTGAAGCTAAAAGATGATATATGGTGTCTTAATATTTCACCTCGAGTTCAAAATTATATTTGAAAACTCCATTGAATTAGACTTACTACTTCTTCTTAGATGCATAGATTTCTCGACAAGCAATCCGATATTTATTATATCCCATCGGCACTTCAATTCCTTGAAACACACCTTCTTTGAACAACTACTTCACTAGCTTAGTTGAATGCCCCTGTTAGTGAACAAAAGTATTGTGTTAGAACCCTTGCAGATTCTAAACCGGGGGTTGATCTTTTTAGGGGATCAGCCTCCTTGGAATTCTGTAGGTGTTAGAACCCTTGCAGATTTTGAACTTGGGGTTGATCTCTTTAGGGGATCGACCTCCTTGGAACTCTATAGGGGTTCCTCTCTCCAAGTTGCTGCTCAAAGACTGCAGAAAAGATTCATCTATTGCTTATGAAAAGAGGAGAAATACATGGTTATTTATAGGGTTTCTAAACCCTAACTCCTAATGGAACTCCTACTCAAGACTCCTACTCAAGACTCCTTCTTCTAACCAACTCCTAATAGGACTTCTAATCAAGACTCCTATTTCTTTACAACTCATAATTCATCTCTAAGAAACAATCTCCTAACCCTAGCCAGCCTCTTCACCTCGTTAATAGGGGTCAGCTTAGGTAGGTTTTACATGAATGTCCCTCTCAATTAGAACTCTTCTAGCTAGAGTCCTAACAGACCCGCCCTCTTTAAATCAGCCTTGTCCTCAAGGTTGAGATTCCATGAATTCAGGGAACCGGGTCTTCAGCTCCTCATATGGTTCCCATGTGGCATCTTCAAGTGGTAGATTATTCCAATGCACTAGTACTCATGAGGGGATGTCGGCGACGATCGCGATCCCAATGATCGAGGATGGCTTGTGGTTGGGCTTGAATAACTCCATCCTCGGTCGTGTTGGGCGCTTGGATGCGGGATGACTCGTGTTCTCCCAACTTGGGCTTTAAGCATGATACGTGGAAGACAGGGTGAATTTTGGCATCCTCGTGTAATTTAAGTATGTACGCCCACGGCTCCAATACGCCTCGTGATCCGATAGGGCCCATAAAAACGTGGGGATAGCTTCATGGAGGCTCGAAAGTGTTGATAGAGAGTTGCTTGTATGGTTGTGGCGAAGATAAACCTAATCTCCTACTGAAAATTCTCTTTCACTTCGGTCGTGGTGTTTGTTCGCTTCATTCGGCTTGAGCGGTAGAGAGATTATCTTTTAACAGTTGTAAGAGTTTGTCTCTATCAATCAATTCTTGGTCAACCTGATCTACCTTGGCTGAGCCAATTATATACTTTGGAATCACAGGGGCTGGTCGACCATATAATGCTTCATAAGGGGTACATTTTGTAGATGAATGATATATAGTATTATACCACCATTCGGCCCAGGGTAGCCATTTTGCCCACTCTTTTGGTTGATTGCTAGCGAAACACTGGAGGTACGTCTTTAAGCACCTATTTACCACCTTTGTTTGGCCGTCAGTTTGTGGATGATACGTTGTGCTCATCTTGAGTTTGGTGCCTTGTAACTGAAATAACTCGGTCCAAAATTTACTAGTGAAGATCCTGTCACGATCACTTACGATGGACCTTGGCATCCCATGTAGTTTAACAATATTTTCTATGAAAATCTGGGCAATACTAGCAGTAGTGTAGGGATTTCTCACAGCACAAAAATGAGCATATTTCGTAAGTCGATCAACCACCACGAGGATCGTGCTTTTACCTTTGGAAGATGGCAGCCCTTCAATGAAGTCCATGGAGATGTCAGTCCACACTGATTCTGGTATGGGTAGTGGTTGTAGCTTCCCTGGATTTGCCACAGTTTCACCCTTGTGCTGTTGACATACATCATATTGTGCCACATATTCAGCAATAATTTTTTTCATCCCTCTCCAATAAAAATTTTGCTTCACTCTTTTGTAGGTTCTTCGGAATCCAGAGTGCCCTGCTGAAGGTATGGAGTGCATTTCATGCAAAATGATTGTGATGCAAGGGGAGTCAGGTATAAGCACAATGCGACCTTTGTAGCGTAGATCCCTCGAATCCCAAGTGTAATGGGTTATTGAACTTGGATCCTCCTCCAATTTTTTTATGATGTTGCTGGTCTCTGGATCCTTCTTCCATTCTTCCCTAACATCCTCGAGGAGACTGGTGGTAGGAAGGGAGATGGCTGAAACCTTAGCTTATTCAGGTAGCCGTGAAAGTGCATCTGCAACAATGTTTTCTTTCCCCTTTTTCTTTCCCCTTTTTGTAAATAATTTCATAATCAAATCCAAGAAGTTTGGTTACCCATTTTTGTTGCTCAGGGGATGATATCTTTTGCTCCAAAAAGTACTTGAGGCTTTTATGGTCAGTTTTAATTTGAAATCGCCGGCCGATCAGGTAGGGTCTCCACCTCATTACTGTGTGTACAATGGCAAGCATCTCCTTATCATATACTGACATGTTTTGATGGGAGGAAGATAATGCCTTGCTAGTGTATACGAGTGGTCGACCATTTTGCATGAGAACGACTCCAATTCCGACTCCAGATGCATCGGCCTCAATGATGAAGGGTCTATTGAAATCTGGTAGCGCAAGCACCGGCGTTAATTGTCGGTCGCCTTTAAGTTTGTCGAAGGCAGCGAGGCTTTGTCCCACCATTGGAAAGCATCTTTTTTCAGTAAAGAAATGAGTGGTGCACTGATCTTCCCATAGTCCTTAACAACTTTTTCGTAGTAGCCCTTTTAGTCCAAGGAACCCCGTAGTAATTTCATCGTTTGTAGGTTTTGACCTTTTGCATTGCCTCGATTTTTTCTTTGGGTCTACCGCCACTCCTTCTTCTGATATTATATGCCCAAGGTACTCTACTTTTTTGTTGGAGAAAGCTGCACTTTGGTTGCTTTATAAAAAAGAGTATTCTCCCAAGGATCGTCCGAACAATCCGTAAATGCTTTGAAAAGTGAGCCTCAAGAGAAGGGTTGTAAATGAGAATATCATCGAAAAATACCAAAGACAAATTCTGAAGAAAGTCAAAAATATCGTTCATGAGACTTTGAAAGGTTGAAGGAGCATTAGTGAGTTCAAAAGGCATTACTAAGAATTCATAATGACCATTATGTGTGCGAAATGCAGTTTTTGGAATGTCATCGTCACATACCCGAATTTGGTGGTAACCGGATCGGAGGTCCAATTTCGTGAAGACTCGAGCTCTTTTTAATTCATCAAGAAGTTCATCCACTACTGGTATTGGGTACTTGTCCTTGACGGTGATGCCATTTAAAGCTCGGTAGTCGATGCACATCCGCCAAGTTCCGTCCTTCTTGCGTACAAGTAGCACTAGTGAGGAATAGGGGTTACAACTTGGCCGAATCACCCCTGTTTCAAGCATCTCCTTTACGATCTTTTCAATTTCATCTTTCTGGAGGTGAGGATACTGGTACGGTCGAGTGTTTGCTGGTGGCTTGCCCGGAAGGATTGGAATTCGGTGGTCATGTTGCCGAGAAGGAGGAAGACCGCGCGGTTCAGCAAATATGTCGGCAAATTCAGTAAGCAATTGTGTAAGATTTTGATTCTCAATTTCTATTTTCTTCTCTTCTTGTTGTGGCTGGAGATGCATCAAAAAGCCATTATTTACCTTGTGTAAAACTTTCTCCATTCGTTGGGTCGAAATAGTGGTAACGTTGCTTCCGCGCTTCCCGCGTAGGATGATATGTTTGCCCTTACAGTAGAATTTCATAATTAATTTAGAAAAGTTCCAGGAGACATCACCCAGTGTAGTCAGCCATTCTATACCAAGCACTGCCTCATAGTAATCGATTGGTAGGAGGAAGAAATCAGTGATAATTTCTTGGTCTTGCAGTAATAGTTTCACCCGCGGGCATCTTTGGTCGCACTTTAGGATTCGGCCGTCGGCAACCTTTACATCAAACTTGCTGCAACCTTCAATATGTAGTGTCATCCGAGCAGCAACCTTACTATTTAGGAAGTTATTAGTGCTACCCGTGTCGATGAGAACAGTGATCGGCTGTTGTTTGAGAAGGCCTCTAACTTTCATCGTTTGCGGATTTGAGTAGCCAGCTAGTGCATGTACCGTAATGTCAGTCGGCTGTGGCTCTTCTTTCATATCTTCTTCTTCATGTTCATGGCTCTCTTCTAGATGTTCAATGACCTCTTCTTCTACTGGTTCAATCATAAGAAGTCTACCTTTTTTACAGCGATGCTCGCGGCTCCACGGCTCGTCGCAATGCCAACATAACCCCTTCGTAGATCGCTCCCGAAGTTCTTCTCTTGTTAATCTTTTCGGTGCAAGGACTCGGTTGATAGTAGGGGGGGCTGAGGGCTTTAGTATTGTAGGTCATGGAGTGATCCTAGTCCTCCGGGCCTCATGGTTCAATCGCTCCTCTTGTAGTCGTGCGAAAGAGATGGGTGCCATAAGCGTGTAAGGTTGTCGCGCCTTAACTTCTCCCCGGATTTTCGACTTTAAGCCCTCGATAAAGGTCCTCAATAACTGTTTTTCAGACCAATCATGAGTTTGATTAGATAACCTCTCAAATCTGGTCTGGTACTCCTGAATGGTGGAGGTTTGTCGGATCTTTGCTAGTTGTCCGTCAATGTTCTCGTAATAAGTTGGTCCGAAGCAGATCAGTAGTCCTTCTTTGAATTGTCGCCATGAAAGGACTCCATAAGTGTGTTCAAACCAGTCAAACCATTGTATGGCATCCCCTTCAAGATTTATAGCTGCAATTTCCACCATGGATGCATCCGCAGTTTTATGATACCGAAAATATCGCTCCACGCACGAGATCCAACCAATTGGGTCTCCTTCTTCCCATCTAGGGAAGTCCATTCTTATGCGCGAATAGTTGGGGTCAATCACAGAGCCTCCCCTTTCTTGAAAGTCATCTCTTTGGGCATACTGTGATTGGTTAGAGCTCTCTCCTTGATGTGATTTCTTCGGGCTTGGTGGTCGGCCCAAACTGAATTCGGTAAGGAGAGTCTGAATCTTATCCTCCATTCGTGCCTTAAAGGCTTCAAATTTTGCATTGATTGCCTCCTTAGATGCCATAGTATATGACTCCAAATATGTGATATTAAGATCTCTCTTTTGTTGACGGGTTAAAGACATATATAGGTTTGATAGAAATCCGTGAAAGTTTGCTGCAGAATTGTGTTGTCTTGTAGGAGCAGAATTATCGTCGTAGAAACAGCGGTTTCTTGACGAAATCTCCACAAAAATTTGAGAGATTTAAGGAGGAAATTGATAGCAATATCTCAATTTATATGACAGCAAGGATGTCCAATTTAATCAAGAAAATTTCGGCAGTAACAGCAAGAAAATGGGTGTAAGTTGCAATAGCAGAATTCTCGTCAAAAAATTCCAGCAACTTACGATGAAAATTTGCAGCAATAAAGGAACGGATTTGGATTTTCGAATAGGGATAACTAAATTGCAGCAGTAGTAAGGTAGGAAACCAGAACCTGTTGTAATTCACGCGGAGATCAAAGGATGATCCGCGATGGTGGAGATGATGGCGGAATTCGGTGATGATCTTTTAAGGAATTGCTTTGGATGGTTGTGGAGGGTTGATAGATGGCTGTGGAAGGGCAGCGAGACGCAAAGAATGCTGCTTTGATACCAGGTGTTAGAACCCTTGCAGATTCTAAACTGGGGGTTGATCTTTTTAGGGGATCGACCTCCTTGGAATTCTGCAGGTATTAGAACCCTTGTAGATTCTGAACTTGGGGTTGATCTCTTTAGGGGATCGGCCTCCTTGGAACTCTATAGGGGTTCCTCCCTCCAAGTTGCTACTCAAAGGCTGCAGAAAAGATTCATCTATTGCTTATGAAAAGAGGAGGAATACATGGCTATTTATAGGGTTTCTAAACCCTAACTCCTAATGGGACTCCTACTCAAGACTCCTACTCAAGGCTCCTTCTTCTAACCAACTCCTAATAGGACTTCTAATCAAGACTCTTATTTCTTTACAACTCCTAATTCATCTCTAAGAAACAATCTCCTAACCCTAGCTGGCCTCTTCACCTCATTAATAGGGGTCGGCTTAGGTAGGTTTTACATGAATGTCCCTCTCAATTAGGACTCTTCTAGCTAGAGTCCTAACATATTATGGTTGATGAGTCAACACGGTTTGGTCCACGGATCGATGTCGGGAGCCTTCTATTGCCTGAGCTGGATGACGAGATGGTCGTGTCTTCGGGATGGGGTGCTCAGTAGCGTTTGTGGGCCTCTGGGCCGGTTGGTAGCTCGCCCTTGCGCATTGAACTTAAATCCCCGGGTTGGGACGATCACGGTTCTGGTGGTCGTTCGCCTGCAAAAATGGCCCTCGTCGGGTGATCCCCGACTTTGGCCCCTCCGACAAGCAAGTCGATAGAGGATTAAATTGACTCCTTTTTTTCTCCCCTCCTGGTCGGATGCCGGCCAGGGGTTCTTATACCATTGTGCAATGGTCGGTTATGCATTGGTTCGGTATGGCCGCTGACCCTTGTGGGATGGGACAACATTTTAGATCAGCTGGCATCTTAGAGAATGTCAGAGCAGCATCAGACGGCATCGCCCCGAGCTCTCGGGATGAGTCGTGTCACATAGTGTCTCGGTACGGATCCCGACTTGGCGTGCGACATCGGATTCTGACGGCATGTGACATTGGATTTTGACATCGGTTGTGACTTAGCGTGTGACATAGGCGGTGACTTGTCGGGGGCCCAAAATATGCCTTATCACTTTTCTCCCCCCCTCCAAGGCGTGCCGCGGGATCCGTAATGGGTCGGGAGGCATGCTTGGGTCAGAGTGATGCGATTGTGCTGGCTACTTGTGAGGGGAAGCTGGATTGGCTTATCGTGGGATGGTTTGGAGGGGTAGTGCCCCACGCCTTGAGGAGGGTAGACTCCGTGATCAGGCGGTTGGGATCATATGCAATGAATTGACGCGTCGTAGGTCGGATAACTAGTTTTGGCGCGGTTTGGAGTTACGACTGGCGAGACCGAGACGTCGTATGTCAGATAACTGGTTTTAGCATGGCACGGAGTTACGACTGGTGAGTTGCAAGTCGAAGATCGACATGGAGCGACTTGGTTAGAGATTTGATGAGTCGTAAGTTAGAGATCGATGTGGACTGACTCGGTTATCGACGTGGAGTGACTCGGTTAATGGTTTAGTCTAGTAAGGTGCGGCTCGGGCGTCAGATTGGCCGAGATGCGACTCGGGCATTTAGATTGGCCATAAGGCGTGGCTCTGGCATTGGATTGGCCGAGATGCGACTCGGGCATTCGGACTGGCCACGAGGCATGGCTTGGGCGTCGAATTGGTATTGTGGGCTAAGTGACTATACTCAGGCTCTGATTCTAGGGCCGGCGGGTCGAGAGTCGAGAGCGAGCTGGAGCGACCCGGGCCAGATTTGGACCTATTGGCCAAGTGACTATGCTCGGGCACAGGTTCTGGGGTCGACAGGTCGCAAGTCGAGAGCGAGCTGGAGCGACCCAAGCCTGAGTTGGACCTGTTGGCCGAGTGACTATGCTCGGGCTCAGGTTTTGGGGCTGATAGGTCGCAAGTTGAGAGCGATCTGGAGTGACCCGGGCCTGAGTTGGACCTATTGGCCAAGTGTCTATGCTCGGGTTTAGGTTTTGGGGCCGACGGGTCGTAACTTGAGAGCGAGCTAGAGCGACCCGGGCCTGAGTTGGACCTGTTGGCCAAGTGACTATGCTCGGGCTCAGGTTCTGGGGCTGACAAGTCGCAAGTCGAGAGTGAGTTGGAGCGACCCAGGCCTGAGCTGGACTTATGTTGGGAAATCATGGGGGGCGACATCATATGCGCAGCGGAAGAACAAGAAAACAAAAATCCCCGATTCCCAAAAAGATGTTCGTCGTCGTGCGAAAATTGGTGCGTAAAAATCCGCAAAACACAAAACTGCGTATAGAGATTGTGTTACCTAGGGAGATCGTATATCCCTGTTTCCTTGCAGATCCTTAGGAGAGGGTGAAGGAGGTCAAGCGTCCTCCTCTCTAGCGGTCCATCCACAGCAGGGGGGTTGTGACCCCTCCTCAAAAAAACTCCGTGCCTCTGAGGTGGAGAGGAGAGGAGAATAGGAAAGGCAAGCAAAGACTCTAGCCTATGAGGTCAGTGAATCCCTCCTATTTATAGAGATCCCGCGTCAAACCCTAATGGGTCCTTCCCTAGTGGGTATTGGATCTGCATCCAATAAGACAAGGGCTCCATCGGATATCTCATATCCCAACCTCTACTCATCGCAATGCCTACCA
Source organism: Musa schizocarpa (assembly GCA_900464855.2). NCBI lineage: Eukaryota > Viridiplantae > Streptophyta > Magnoliopsida > Zingiberales > Musaceae > Musa > Musa schizocarpa. The sequence goes on along the minus strand of LS990917.1, from coordinate 32,446,589 downwards.
TATGTGTGTGACCCTCTAGGCCCAATATCGAAATGGTAGTGAGTCATACCTGTCGAAACTCCTTCTAACTCAATTGAATTATTATCTCTGTAATAATTCACTCATCATCGACTCTGGACGCATTATTAGGCCACTACGCCAGTCCCCCAGACGATACAGGGGAATCCAATCCATTGGACCTGTCATCCTCGCCACCATGTACCTATAGTCCCTCATCCATCTAATATCCCGTAGACCATATATCGAGCATGGTGTTGTCAGACCCATACGGTTTCTACTCGAGTCTTGCTCTAATCGGATTCTCCCGGAGAACTCTTTCTCTCTCAACCCGAATGACCCTGGCCAAGGATTTGTCTGAGCAAGAACACATGGGATATTCCTCTCATGACGCCGAGTGGGATGATCCTCTATCGACACTCAATAGCCCTCGTGAAGGTCGACTACCACTCCCAATGACCAACAGTACTAGATCCGGGACAACCAAACCTATAAGTCTGGTATCAAAGAGTGGAGCACTCATACAGATATCATCCTTGGTGTCTCAAGTCTAAGGACCCGTGATACACCACTAGGACTACGGAATCGGCCACCGACAATAAGGCATCATCAACCATCTAGCATTCCGTAAGGGATCAATCAAATGAACTCATTCTCCAATGAGCACCTATATCAGATCCCTAGTGTCCCTACACGAGCAGCTATGAGACCAAATTTGCATCCATCATATGGACGGGTATAAAGACACACCGGTCTATCCGGGTTATCACGATGTCCCTCTCGAAAAACCTATGACCGGGATTATTTAGGATATGTGTTTAAAGGTGAATCGATCTCATTATCGTGATCTCATCACGATCCGATTCCCATTGCACAAATCCAAGGACATCACAAGATATATATACATTTATGCAATAGTTATAAAGTGATATACGCCAAAATATAATAAGCAAAAGATTACAGTATCAAGTCACACGCGCCATCACTCACATGATTGGCTTGGTTGGGCACCTATGACTAGCAATCTCCCACTTGACCTAAAGCCAATCACCTATATGTCCGATCTCCATCGGACTCACTGGACGCTCAAAGACAATCGAGACAATGGCTTTGTCGGTGGATCTGAAATGTTATCTTCGGATGGAACTCTTTCCACTTGCTACATCTCCTCAAGTTACGATCTTTCTTATAAGTCTGAAACCTCCTCGGAACACTTCATGAGACCCGGGTTCCCTTATTTGAGTAATCACCCCATAGTTGTCGCAATATAAGGAAGTCGACTTGTCGCTATCTCAGATCGACTCCCAAATCTGTGATGAAATTCTTCACCCGGACTCCCTCCTTTGCTGCATCGATGCAAAATGTACTTCCCGCCTCTATGGTCGAAGTCAAGAAATGGTATCTTGCTTGGAACTCTTCCAAAGACACCTTGCTCCTCCATTCAAGGTGTACACATACCCTAAATTGACTTGCTATCATCGACATCGGTGAAAAACTTGAGTCAGTAGCCTTCAACCTTAAGGCTATTACCTCCATATACTAGTAAAAGATCCTTAGTCCTTCTCAAGTACTTAAGGATACACTTTCTTGCTTTCAGGTGCTCCAAGCCCGGATCCGCTGGATACCGCAGGACACTCGTGAGCATGCGCTTATCATCGGCCCCAAGACATAGCATGTCATACATGATAGACCCTATTGTTGAGGCATAAGGTATCATATCCATGTTAGCCCTTTCTTCTGGAGTCTTTGGGGACATATTAGAGAAAGCGATATCCCATGTCTCATCGGTTATGAGACCTCTCTTGGAATTTTCCATGCCAAACCTTTTGACAATAGTTTCTATGTACACGATTTGGGGGGACAAGCCAAGCATCCTCTTGGATCTATCTCTATAGATTCTAATCCCCAAGATATAAGATGCTTCCCCTAAGTCCTTCATGGAGAAGTGTCTAGATAACCAAGCCTTTCTTCAGGATAGCATTCCTATGTCATTCCCAATGATGAGGATGTCATCCACATATAACACCAAAAGGTGATAGCGCCCCACTTACCTTTCTCTATACACAAGGCTCATCTTCGTTTAATAACTTGAGTCATAAGATTTGATTGCCTCATCAAATCTTATGTTCCAACTTTCGGAAGCTTGCTTTAGTCCATAAATGGATCTAAGCAACCTACACACCTTATCTTATCCAGTTCTTGGACACGAATCCCTCGAGGTTGCATCATATACACCTCCTCATCGAGGTTCCCGTTGAGGAATGCGGTTTTCACATCCATCCGCGGATCTCATAATCATAGTGTGCTGCAATAGCCAATAGAATTCTCGATGGATTTTAGCATTGCTCTGGGTGAAAAAGTTTTTCAGTAGTCAACACCTTGCCTTTAGACGATACCCCTTAGCCACTAGCCTTGCTTTATAGGTCTCTACCTTTCCATCTACTCCCATCTTTTCTTAAAGATCCACTTGCAACCGATGGGTACAATACCTTCTAGCATCAACTAGGTTCCAAACCTTATTGGAGTACATAGAATCCATCTCGAATTCATGGCTTCTTTCCCACTTCCCGAGTCTATACTCATAATAGCCTCCTCGTGGGTCCTCGAAGATCAATATCCTCTACATCCTCTACTCTAATATGTCCCACATATCTCTCGGGAGGATGGGATACTCTATCGGACTGCAAGTAAGTTGTTGATACTTGTGTATTAGGTACCAACGGACTTCGAGTAGTCAGAGTGGTGCTTGAGCTTGGTTCTCCAACCTCGCCAATTCTATCATTCTCCCACTGTCTCTCCGTCAAGAATGTGTTCCTTCTCAAGGAACACTGCTCTCTTAGCTTCAAAGACCTTTTGGTCCTCGAGATGATAGAAATAATACCCACAAGTTTCCTTGGGGTATCCCACAAATTTGCATCGCTCTGTCCTTGATTCTAACTTATCGGGGTAGTGTCTTCTAACATGGGCATGGGCAGCCCCATCTTAACAACCTTAAGATCAGGCTTCTTCCCTTTCCATATCTCATATGGTGTAGACACTACCGACTTAGTTGGAACTCTGTTCGTAAAGGTAAGCTGGGTTTCTAGGGCATATCCCCTAAATGAGATGGGTAGGTCAAAAAACTCATCATGGGCCGTACCATATCTAATAATGTGTACGATTTCTCCTTTCGGAGACACCATTGAGCTGAGGTGTATAAGGAGGTGTCCATTGGGATAATATCCCATGGTCCTTGAGGAACCGAAAGTAAACTCTGTGACTTAAGTATTCACCTCCTCGATCCGATCAAGAGTTTTGATACTCTTTCCAACCGGTTCTCCACCTCATTCTTATACTCTCTGAATTTCTCAAAGGCCTCGGACTTGTACTTCATTAAGTACACATATCCATACCTTGAGAAATCATCAAGAAAATGTAATGAAGTAGGAGTAACCTCCAATGGCATGAGTTGACATGGGTCCACATACATCACTATGTATGAGTTCCAACAACTCATTGGCTCTCTCTCCAGTTCTACTAAATGGAGATTTGGTCAGTTTTCCACGAATGCAAGGCTCACAAGTCGCATATGACACATAGTCGAATGGATCTAGATATCCATCATTTAGCAACTTTTGAATCCTTCTTTCATGGATGTGACCTAGCCTACAATGCCACTGGTATGCACTGTTCAACTCATCTCGTTTCCTTTTGGACACATTTACATTCATGATTTGTGGAGTGGTGTCTAACATAAATAAACCATTATGCAATGTTCCTTTCATGATGATCTTATCATCTAATAATATCGAACAACCATTGTTCTCAAAAATAAATTTATATCCACTAACTGTTAAACATGAAATGGAGATAATGTTTTTGATAATAGAAGGAACAAAATAATATGCATCTAATGCAATAAAAGCTCCACTAGGCAGATGTAGGGCGACCTCGCCAACAGCTAATACGGCAACTTTTGCTCCATTACCCATCTTGAGGTCCATCTCGCCTCTCTGTAGTCTCCTAGGCCTTGCGAGAACCTCGCAACGAATTGCATATATGATAAGCACTACTGGGTATCCAATACCCATGTGTTATCATAAGAGTCCGACAAATGGAGACCGATCATGAATGTACCAAAGCTTCATCAAGCTTTTGTTTAAGCCCTTTCTGCAAGGTACTCTTTGCAGTTTCTCTTCCACTGCCCATCTTTACCACGTGGAAGCACTGCCTTTGTCCTTTTGGTTTGGGTCTTTCTTAGCAACCTTTGCTTTACCTTGTTTGCCCTTGCCCTTTCCCTTCTTAAGGGACCTTTCTGCTTTCCTTTTCTTTCTGGTCTCACTAGTGTAGAGAACTGGCTTCTTTTTCTTTATAGTACTCTCAACCTCCCTCAACATATTGAGGAGCTCTGGGAGAGTCACCTCAAGCTTGTTCATATTAAAATTCATTATGAACTATGAAAAGGAATCTGGTAGGGACTGAAGCACAATTCCACACACAAGTTATCCTCTAGGACCATTCCTAGACCTGTGAGTTTCTCTATCCACTCAATTATCTTTAGGACATGGTTCTGAGCCGGTGTCCCCTCAGTCATCCTAGCGCGGAAAAAGGCTCTTGGATATCTCATATCGTTGAGTCCTTCCCTATTCCTCAAACAATTTGCGGACATGTAGGAGAATGGATCTGGCATCCATCTTTTCATGTTGTTTCTGTAACTCTGGAGTCATAAAGCCCAACATGTAGCACTGAGCAAGAGTGGAGTCATCAATGTACTTCACGTAGTGAGCGATCTCATCCTCGCTTGCCCCTTCTTCGGGCGTAGGCATCACTGTATCAAGGATGTACATGATTTTTTCTCACGTGAGAACAATTCTCAAGTTACTGAGCCAATTCATATAATTTGACCCGGTAAAGGCGTTGACATCAAGTATGCCACGTAAGGGATTTGAAAACGACATTTTCTGAAAATAAAGATGTAGTAGAAATGAATAACATGCAAATTTTGCAAGAAATAAACAATCAAGATATGGACTTCTATCTTAATATGCTCCCACTATTTTACTAACGAGTCACGCCGACACCCTCGAAGATGTGAAACGGAAGTCTCCAAAGAGACTTCTAGTGGGGATCGGGGATCCAATCAGCGTCTTAGAGTAACCTCGAGGGGACTCGACCAATCACACTAAGCCTAAAAAGGTAGGCAACTCTTGCCGATCACAACTCCTTGTGATTCCCGCCCTTTTTTCGCCTCCGAATTACCATGGCCTCGAGGGACTCGACCAACCATGATGCTCTCGGTTAAGTCAACACCTTCGTTACAAGATGAGTCCGATTTGATGATATACCCTCGAGAGACTTCGACCAAGCATACCATGTCCTCAGGTCACCGATGACATCTCTATGTCGTAAGCAAGATAGCGAATCGCGATATAGGTGAGTCTCGAGGGACTCGACCAACTCAACCTACACCGAAATGGGTTCCTACTCATAACGATGGAAGGCCACGTGGGTCAATCTAATTGCCTCACGTTTACCGGATTTAATATTATCGAGAGATGTTTCTATAATTTGGTCTCCTAATATGACATGTCACACATATACATATTTAATATATATATACATCGCATGCAAATATATATACATATCTAGTATGTGTATAAGCAATCACATCGATGATGATCATGGACCACAACCCTAATATGATTAGGCCCGAGCCGATGAGGGCCTAATCACTCACATCAAGATCTATGTGTGCAACGGTGCATCTCCATGCCCCAGTGATCGTCCATCTCGCCCTCGTTGGTTCGTCGACATCTTGATGCATCTCCATGCATCACGATCGTCCGTCTCGTGGGTCCCGCTATCGCATCCACGCTCCCACTGTGCCTCCTCATGTGATTACAACTTAATCATAGGCACGCAGGCCTGACAATAAACGAGAAATATAATGGTGGTTCGCAGACCTCAATAATAATAATCACAAGTACACACATCACACGGTCCATGATCATCCGTCCACACATCATACATCACATGTATAAATAATCATCATCATGTAGGACTACTAGATAATAATAAAAAAATAATAATCAACTAAATCTTTTAATTAATTAATATTTTTCCAAATCGGGGACATGTAGGGAATTTTTCAATTCTAAAGGGTATTTTCGTAATTTGGACAAAAGACATGAAAACTGAATTTCTCAAATTCACAAGGGCAAAACTATCCTTTTGCCCAAAACCCTAATTCCCTCTCTTTGCCGCCGCCGCCACCCCGGCGGCTGTCTCGCATGGCGGCGAGGGCACGCCTGGATTGGCGGCGGCGACGCCAATCGGGTGGGCGCCTCCTTCGGGCGCCGCTGCCTCCGTGGCGGCCGCCCACAATGTGGGGTATCGCCCAGGGGGAAGCGTGGCGGTAAACGTCCTGTTCTATGACGGCGGCGGCGCTGCCTGTTCGGCGCCCTCGCCCGTCATTTTTTGCCCGCCCCATGCCATAAAGCCTTGCGCAAGCGGATCAGCCGCCACGCCGCTTGCTGCTGCATACCTTCTGATTCTTGCGCTTGCCCGGCGTTGTCTTTGCTGGCTGCGGTATTGCTGCAGGTGGTCGCAGCATGCGATCGAGGGAGCAGCATCGTTGTTGCCCTTCCTCGCTTTTTCGTCAACGATTTTGACGTCAATATTCTTCCTAAACACAACACACGCAGTTCAAAACCAATCATTCGCACGAACAACTGGCTCACGATACCACTTTGGGAAATCATGGGGGGCGACATCATATCTTGTGGAAGAACAAGAAAACAAAAATCCCGATTCCCAAAAAATGTTCGTCAGTCATGCGAAGATTGGTGCGTAAAAATCCATGAAAACACAAAACTGCGTATAGAGATTGTGTTACCCTAGGGAGATCGTATATCCCTGTTTCCTTGCAGATCCTTAGGAGAGGGTGAAGGAGGTCAAGCGTCCTCCTCTCTGGCGGTGATCCACACACAATGGGGTTTGCGACGACCCTCCTCAAAAAACTCCAGCCCTCGAGGTGGAGAGGAGAGGAGAATAGGAAAGGCAAGCAAAGACTCTAGCCTATGAGGCTATGAATCCCTCCTATTTATAGAGATCCCGTCAAACCCTAATGGGTCCTTCCCTAGTGGGTATTGGATCTGCATCCAATAAGACAAGGGCTCCGGTCGGATATCTCATATTCAACCTCTACTCATCGCAATGCCTACCATATGTGTGTGACCCTCTAGGCCCAATATCGAGTGGGTCGTGAGTCATACCTGTCGAACTCCTTCTAACTCAATGAATTATTATCTCTTGTAATAATTCACTGACTCATCGACTTACTGGACGTATTTGAGCCCTTCTGTCAGTAGTCCCCAGATCGATCTGGGGAATCCAATCCATTGGACCTGTCTGTCCTCCTCAATTACCATGTACCTATAGTCCCTCATCCATCTAATATCCCGGAGACCATATATCGAGCATGGTGTTGTCGGACCCATACGGTTTCTACTCGAAGTCTCGCTCTAATCGGATTCTCCTGAGAACTCTTTCTCTCTCAACCTCAATGACCCCCGGCCGTGATTTGTCTCGAGCAAGAACACATGAGATATTCCTCTCATGACGCCAAGAGTGGATGATCCTCTATCGACACTCAATAGCCCTCGTAAGGTCGACTACCACTCCCAATGACCAGTGACTAGATTCTGGGACAACCGGACCTATAAGTCTGGTATCAAAGAGTGGAGCACTCATACAGGACATCCTTGGTGTCTCAAGTCTAAGGACCAGATACACCACTAGGACTACGGAATCATTTGTCGACAATAAGGCATCATCAACCATCCAAAGATTCCGTAAGCGGATCAATCAACTCATTCTCCAATGAGCACCTCTTTGTATCCCTAGTGTCCCTACACGAGCAGCTATGAGACCAAAACAGATCCATCATATGGACGGTATACAAACACACCCAGTCTATCCGGTTATCACGATGTCCCTCTCGAGTAACCTATGACCGGGATTATTTAGGATATGTGTTTAAAGGTGAATCGATCTCATTATCATGATCTCATCACGATCCGATTCCCATTGCACAAATCCAAGGACATCACAGTATATATATGCATTTATGCAATAGTTATAAAGTGATATACACCAAAATATAATAAGCAAAAAGATTCTGTATCAAGTCACACGTGCCATCACTCACGTGATTGGCTTGCTGGGCACCTATGACTAGCAACTTATTGGCCGAGTGACTATGCTCGGGCTTAGGTTCTGGGGCCAGCGGGTTGCAAGTCGTGAGTGAGCTGGAGCGACCCGGACTTGGACACTGATTCATGCCTGGATGCCTGGACGTTGTCGTGCCATGTGGTGGGCCAAGCGGAGCATCACGGGGCTTGGCGAGAAACTTTTATTTTGAATGGCCTTCGGTGGGGGGTCTCGGGTGATGGGATGCCTTTAGCGGGAGCTCCGAGGCGAGCGAATCTGGCGGATCCAAGGGGTCATGATGGGTCTTAAATGCTGCGACCGTTTCTCTCCTTGGGGAGCCCCAATCGTCGCCTCATAGTGGGCAACCCGCCTTTTATAAACCCTACCCAGAGCGGTTGCCATCTGTCCTCCGTCCCACACCTTGGCTTCTTTCTTGCAACTCCGCCATCATCTTTGCTCCAGTCCTTCGTCCCCGGCTTCTTTCTTGCAACTTTGAGGTCGGGATGTCTCCGTCTTCGTCTTCATCTTCATCTTCGTCCCCATCTCCTTCTCCTTCTCCTTCTCCTTCTTCTGGGAGTCCATAGGATGAAGTGGTCAGTGTGTCTTTGGGTAGTGCCTCCTCGGAGGCCTCAGGGAGCTCTGCTGCGCTTGATGCTCTCAAGTCGTGGCATGACGTGGACTCGGTGGTGACCGAGGACCTTTTGAGAGTGCTCTAGGATCTCTACCGCATCCCAGAGTGTTACGGCCTGCACGCCCCTCGGCCTGGGCAACGGTCGTACGATTGGTTTCCCAACAGGTTCTAGTTGACCATGGGGGCGCTTGAGGCAGGGCTGTGGTTCCCGATGCACCCCATCATCAGGGACTGTGTTTGGTTTTAGGGGATCTCGCCATCCATGGTGTCGCCAAACTCGTGGCGCTACTTGGTGGCCTTCATCTAGGAGTGTCGGGGGGCTGGGATCGAGCCATCTGGTGCCCTCTTATTGGCCTGCTTTCTCCTGTGCAGGGGGCAAGGTAGGTATTACTTGACTGCCCATGGCGGTTTCAAGATCAATGGTGCACCTTCGAACAACAAAGGTTGGAAGAAGCATTTCTTCTTTGTTAGTTGTAGTATAGAATGGGGCTTCAACATTGGGTGGGCCTTCCGGACCATCGACAACGCCCCCCCGTTACTCTTTAACGGAGAAATGACGGTCGTGGATTGATTAAGGGGTATCCTGTCCTCTTCTCGGGTAATTAAGGAGATGATCGAGGAGTGGATGGTCGAAGTAGAGCTGAGCCCCGCCATGGGGGGTATGGCCAGTCGGATATGATGGCTCGTTCTCTCGTCCTAAACCATCTGACCACTGCTATTTTTTGTAGAAATGGTGGACCTACGATCAGTGAAGAAGACGCCCAGCATCAAGATTGCCGAGCCCCCATCTCGGGATGGGGAGGGTTCCGGAGGTGGGGTTGCCCTGCTAGAGGGCACACCGAAGAGGGCGCTAGCATCTCCGGCAGTGGGGCGCCCTCCGAAGAAGATGAAGACTGTGGCTCGGAAGATGCCTATGGGCCCGGCCACTTGCTCGAGCGCCGTCCTAGAATTGCTGGGGACCGCTCCTCAGGGTGAGGGCTTGGGGAGCATGAAGGGGAAGGGGTCGGCTGGGTTGTCCAATAGTGACCCTTCCAAGAGGGAGCCGACGCGCCCGATGCCGATACGGGAGTTGTCTCGCGTCTACTCCTGGGCCGATGGTGAGCAGAACTAGGCCCTGAATATGGCCGATCTTCCGATCGGGGAGCCGGGAGCCCCCTACGCCACTCGGTGGTCGACCCTCAAGGCCGATAGTGGCAACCGAGATCCTCCTCTTGAGACCTTCCACAATTGCTCGATTCATCACTTCGGTCTGGCCATTGGTTTGGGAGTGCACAATCGAGCTAAACCACAGTTGGATCCCGTATGACTGGCAATAGGCATTGAAGTTAGCATTGTTGAATTGAGCTCCATTGTCGGTGATGATAGCCTTTGGGATCCCGAACCAGGTGATGATGTTCTTCCATGTGAAGCTTCGGATTTGCTTCTCGGTAATGGAAGCCAAGGGCTCGGCCTCAACCCACTTCATGAAGTAGTCGACCCCCACTATAAGAAAGCGCTGCTGCCCTAATGCTGGAGGAAAAGGTCTAAGGAGATTAAGTCCCCATTAGGCGAAAGGCTAGGTTGCATTCATCGGGGAGAGAGGAACTGCTAGCTGGTGTTGTAGTCGGGCATGCCTTTGGCACTATTGGCATTGCTGCACGTATGACATGGCATCTCAGCACATGGTCGGCCAGTAGTACCCTTGCCGAAGAGTCTTGAAGGCCAAGGTTTGTCCCCCGACGTGCTCCCCATAGATCCCTTCGTGGAGCTCAGCGAGGACCGTCTCAGTTCCATTGGCACGAGGCAGCATAAGAGAGGTTGGGAGAAGGCCCTTTGGTACAGCCTTCTGCCGTCTATGCAGTAATAGGCTTATGTTCATCTTAACCGTCTTGCGGCCGTTGGGTCATCGGGCTCCTTTCCATCCTTCTTGAAGCGGAGGATCTCCTCCATCCAGCTCGACGGTATGTCCATTGTGGCGACCCTGAGAGTGGTCATCGTCGAAGCCGTCACATACTCAATCGCTCGAGTCAATGCCGGGCTGTGGGTGGAGGCTGATCTGGCTAGCGCATCGGCCCGCATATTTTGTGCTCGAGGTAGTCTAGCGATTGAGAGGTGGTTGAAACAGTGGGCGAGCCGCTTTGCCTCCACTAGGTATGATGCCATTGTTGGGTCCCGGGCTTCGTAGCTCCCATTGAAGTGTCCCGATACCAACTGGGAGTCGCTAAAGACTTGGAGGTTGTTAATATGCATCTCCAGAGTGAGGCGTAGGCCATGAAGTAGCACCTCATACTCGGACTCGTTGTTGGTGGCTCGGAATTGCAACTGAAGCAACCTCTCATAGGTATCTCCTAACGGGCCCGTGGGGATAAGCCCAACCCCGACCGATCCGATGGTGGACAAGTCATCCACGTACAAGGTCCACGCGTTCTTATTGTTCCCCCGCCCCATAGCATGGTCTTCAGGAGATAGCTCGGAAATAAAGTCAACCAGTACCTGAGCTTTAACAGCAGTGTTGGGGGAGTATTGAATGCCGAATTCACTAAGCTCGATCGACCACTGCAGAATGCGACCTAATGCGTCGAAGTTGGAAAGGATCTGTCATAGCGGCTGGTCGGTGATTACTTTGATTGCGTGGGCTTGGAAGTAGGGCCACAACTTTTTGGCCGTCTTCATTAGAGTGAGGGTTAGCTTCTCGATCAGGGAGTACCGCGCCTCGGGCCCGACGAGAATATGGTTGATGTAATATACGGGTTGCTGCATTGGGGGTATCTCCCGAACTAGCACCGAGCTGACCGCTTGCACCGAGGCCACCAAGTAGAGTCCGAGGGTTTCGCTTGGCTCGGGTGAGGCAAGTCGGGGCAAGCGGGCAAGGCACGTCTTCAAGCTTTCGAAGGCTTCCTCGCACTCTGAGGTCCATGCAAAGTCGTCGGCTCATTGCATAGCCCGGGAAAAAGGGAGGCACTTGTCCCCTGAGCACGACACGAACCTGCTGAGGGTTGCCAACTTCCCGGTGAGTCACTGCACCTCGTTGACCGAGTGGGGGGAGCGCATCTCGGTTATGGCCCGCACCTTTTCTGGGTTGGCATCTATTCCCCTTTGGTGAATGATAAAGCCGAGGAACTTCCCCGAGCCAACCCCGAAGACACTTCGTAGAGTTCAGACGCATATTAAATCGCCTGAGCGTTTAGAACGTTTCCGCTAGGTCGGTCAAGTGCGTGCTTGCAGCCATTGCTCTTCATGATCATGTCATCCACGTATCCTTCCATGTTCCTCCCCAACTGGTGCTCGAAGAGTTTGTCGACCATCCTTTGGTAAGTCGCTCCTGCATTTTTCAGGACGAAGGGCATTACTTTGTAGCAATACGCCCCTCTATTGGTGATGAAGGCAGTGCTCTCCCGATCCTGAGTCACCATCTGAATTTGGTTGTAACCTGAGAATGCGTCCATGAACGTGAGGAGTTCATATCCTATGGTAGCATCATCTAATTGATCTATCATGGGAAGCGGATAACAGTCTTTAGGGCATGCCCGATTGAGATCGGTGTAATCACGACATATCCTCCAGCTTCCATTGGACTTCTTAACAAGGACTACATTCGATAGCCACCGAGGGTATTGAACATCAGTAATGAATCCAGCTCTCTTAAGGCGGCCGACCTCCTCGCTGATTGCCTTCTGTTGGTCCGGTGCGAACTTCTTCTTAACAAGGACTACATTCGATAGCCACCGAGGGTATTGAACATCAGTAATGAATCCAGCTCTCTTAAGGCGGCCGACCTCCTCGCTGATTGCCTTCTGTTGGTCCGGTGCGAACTTCCTTGGTTTTTGTCTCACCGGCCGAGCCTCGGGGTCGATGTTGAGCCGGTGCTGGGCCACTTCTGGGTCAATCCCGGGCATCTCCTCGGGGAACCATGCGAATATGTTAGTGTTTTTCCTCAGGAAGTCGACGAGGTGGAGCTGATCTTCTTCGGGGAGTGTTGTCCCGACCTTGATGGTCCAATCGGGTTGGCTCCTTTTCAGGGGCACCTCAGTGAGTTGCTCAGGAGGCTCCAGCGGTATCTGCACTATAGGCCCCTCACGGGGGTTGGGGCTCTGGTTTGGGTGCGATTTTCCCGGGAGGGTAACCGCCGTGAGGTAGCATCGTCATGACTCTCTCGGGTCACTTCGGGACTCCCCGATTCCTGCCGGGATCGGGAACTTGATGACCCTGTGGTAGGTGGAGACCACCGCCTTTAATTTATTAAGCATCGGTAGGCCGAGGATGACATTGTAGGCCGAGGGCAGGTCGACTACCATGAAGATGGTCATAATTATCTTCGCTCTCGGCTCTTCCCCGATGGTGACAGGGAGGATGGTGTCACGACCCGGGTCTGATGAGCTAACTGGCCAATAACTCCATTTTGGTCCTTGCAACCACGGACCAAAAATGCTTAAGCGGGAGGTTACGTAGTACACTCATCAGGCCCTTATAAGCTAATCACACACATTCCCCACTTCCGATGTGGGACTAATGGGATGTTACATTATCCCTAACTCAATTAGCTTGACGTCCTCGTCAAGGCCAGACATAACCCAGATCGAACCCTAGCATAGTGCATGTGAGGTTTAACTCAGTGGTGGCTCCACGCCATGATGAGTTCTCTGACTCCATCCACGGGTAGCCCTTTCCTTTCTCGAGCCCTCTCACCCTGCCCAAATGCTAGGGTCGGCTCGATACCAAATGTCACGACCGAGTCCGATGAGCTAATCGGCTAATAACTCCATTTTGGTCCTTGCAACCACGGACCAAAATGCTTAAGCGGAGGTTACGTAGTACACTCATCGTGCCCCTTATAAGCTAATCACACACATTCCCCACTTCCGATGTGGGACTAATGGGATATTACATTATCCCCAACTCAATTAGCTTAACGTCCTCGCCAAGGCCAGACATAACCCGGATCGAACCCTAGCATAGTGCATGTGAGGTTTAACTCGATGGTGGCTCCACGCCGCGATGAGTTCTTCTCGACTCCATCCACGGGTAGCCCTTTTCCTACTCGAGCCCTCTCACCCCTGCCCAAATGCTAGGTCGGCTCGATACCAAATGTCACGACCCGGTCCGATGAGCTAACGGCCAATAACTCCATTTTGGTCCTTGCAACCACGGACCAAAATGCTTTAAGCGGGAGGTTACGTGTACACTCATCGCCCTTATAAGCTAATCACACACATTCCCCACTTCCGATGTGGGACTAATGGGATATTACATTATCCCCAACTCAATTAGCTTAACGCCCCTCGTCAAGGCCAGACATAACCCAGATCGAACCCTAGCATAGTGCATGTGAGGTTTAACTTCGGTGGTGGCTCCACGCCGGATGAGTTCTCGACTCCATCCACGGGTAGCCCTTTCCCTACTCGAGCCCTCTCACCTGCCCAAATGCTAGGTCGGCTCGATACCAAATGTCACGTCACGACCGGTCCGATGAGCTAATCGGCCAATAACTCCATTTTGGTCCTTGCAACCACGGACCAAAATGCTTAAGCGGAGGTTACGTAGTACACTCATCGTGCCCTTATAAGCTAATCACACACATTCCCCACTTCCGATGTGGGACTAATGGGATGTTACATTATCCCTAACTCAATTAGCTTGACGCCCTCGTCAAGGCCGACATAACCAGATCGAACCCTAGCATAGTGCATGTGAGGTATAACTTCGCTGGTGGCTCCACGCGATGAGTTCTCCGACTCCCATACACGGGTAGCCCTTTCCCTACTTGAGCCCTCTCACCCCGCCCAAATGCTAGGTCGGCTCGATACCAAATGTCACGACCCGGTCCGATGAGCTAACTGGCCAATAACTCCATTTTGGTCCTTGCAACCACGGACCAAAATGCTTAAGCGGGAGGTTACGTAGTACACTCATCAGGCCCTTATAAGCTAATCACACACATTCCCCACTTCCGATGTGGGACTAATGGGATGTTACATTATCCCTAACTCAATTAGCTTGACGTCCTCGTCAAGGCCAGACATAACCCAGATCGAACCCTAGCATAGTGCATGTGAGGTTTAACTCAGTGGTGGCTCCACGCCGTGATGAGTTCTCCGACTCCATACACGGGTAGCCCTTTCCTACTTGAGCCCTCTCACCCTGCCCAAATGCTAGGTCGGCTCTGATACCAAATGTCACGACCCAGGTCTGATGAGCTAACTGGCCAATAACTCCATTTTGGTCCTTGCAACCACGGACCAAAATGCTTAAGCGGGAGGTCACGTAGTACACTCATCAGGCCCTTATAAGCTAATCACACACATTCCCCACTTCCGATGTGGGACTAATGGGATGTTACAGATGGTGGTCCCGAGTGGGGAGATAGAATCCCTTGTGAACCCAGTGAGTTCTAACGCCATTGGGGTGAGGTCTTTCTTAGTCAATCCGAGCCTCCTGAAGGCGTTGAGGTATAGGACGTCGGCGGAACTCCCGGTGTCAACCATCACCCTTTTGACTCGAGCGTTGGCAATCTGAATGGAGATCACTAGAGCATCATCATGGTGGGAGCGCTCGACTTCTCTGGTCCCGAAAGTGATTTCAGGCTCTAGCTCGGGCTGGGGATGTTTCTCGACCATGCTGCGGGCGTAGGCCTTCCTTGTTGTAGAACTGCTACCGATGGCTGCTGGTCCTCCGGAGATGACATCGATCGAGGTTTCTCGAGATAGCACCCGAGGTGACCTTTTTAGATTAGTTCCTCGATTTGATTCTGGAGGTCGTGGCAGTCCTCCGTGTCATGGCCATAGTCTCAGTGGAACCTGCAATATTTGGATCGATCTTTGTGAGTGGCTCTCATGGGACGGGGGTGTCGCAAGAGACCCTTCTCCCTAATTTGGAGAAAGATCTCGGTACGAGACGTATTCAGGGGAAGAGGCGGGGCCCTCGATAGTAGTAACTCTTGTCGGTCGGGTCTCCGACAGAGTTGCACCAGGGCTATTGAGGTCACTCCCCGGGATTGTTCTGCCCTTGGCCTCTTGCTGTCTGTGTGCTTCCTCGCCACCAACGCTTCCGCGGTGACATACTGGTTGGCACGCTGGAGCATTTCCGAGACGATTACTGGCGGCTTCTTGATTAGCGGCCAAAAGAACCTCGAAGGCTTCAAACCCATCAGAAATGCCTGCATGATTAACGAGGGGTGAGCATCTGGGAATCCTTGGATTTCAATGGCAAAACGTTCCATGAACTAAGAGAGCGACTCATCTTTGTGTTGAGATCGCGAGAGCAGGGTGGCCATGGAGGGCCTAGGTCGCACGCTGGCGAGGAAGTTCTGCTCAAACTCGTTGGCGAGCTGGTCAAAGGATGAGACTGAGGATTGGTGTAGCCGGCTGAACCATGCTCATGCCAGTCACCTCAGGGTAGTTGGAAATGCCCGGCACATCAATGCGTCGGGTGTATCGTAGAGGGTCATCTAAGCCCAGAATGCGAAGACGTGCTCCGTGGGATCAGAGCTGACATCGTATGTCTCCAATGCTGGTAGCCTGAAGTTGAGGGACACCGGCTTGTCCAATACTTCATGAGTAAAGGAGGATCCCCCTGAGTTGCCTTCGCTGGACTCGCTCTACGATTTTTGAAACTTGCGTTGGAACTCGTCCAAGCATTGGTTGACTCGGGACAGCCAGGCTCGAAGTGAGCTATCCGCCGAGTCAGATAATACGGTGTTAGGTTCGTAGTGGGGTGGTACGATTCGATTGGGTGCGAGTATGCTCTGCCCCGGTGGACCTCTCGGGTTCGTTGTTTACTCTCAGACTTCTCCCGTCCTGACCTACTCCTCGCTCGGCCTCTGCCAGGTTGGGTCAGTCGTGGGTGCTGCTAGCCACACGATCTGAGGAATGAGCGGAACGAGTGTCTGCATCTTGCCCGCTATGGCCTGCATTTGCTTGGTTAGGCCGAGGAACGCTTCGGACATCACAACCAAGGGTCATGTGGCAAGTTCGGGGAGCGATAATCCCGCGTCATTGAACATGCACTAATAGCGATCGGGTGTCAAGGCCGGGATCCCCCTGTCTCCAAGGGTGGGGAGGGACTAATCTCCGGGCTCGATGGAGGGGAGCCCAATCAGTGGTTCTCCCTCAGGGAGAGCTCCTGTGAGATACTCCTGTGACATGACCCTTCTTCTAGCACCAAACTATTAGTGAACAAAAGTACCGTGGCTGATGAGTCAGCACGATTTGGTCCACGGGTCAATGTTGGGAGCCTTCTATCGCTTGAGTTGGATGACGAGGTGGTCTTATCTTCGGGATGGGGTGCTTAGTGGCATTTGTGGGCCTCCAGGCCGGTTGGCAGCTCGCCCTTGTGCATCGAACTTAAATCCCCGGGTTGGGACGATCACAGCTCGGGTGGTCATTTGCCTGCAAAAACGACCCTCATCGGGTGATCCCCGACTTTGGCCCCTCCAACGAGTAAGTCAATAGAGGATTAAATTGCCTCCCTTTTTTCTCCCCTCCTGGTTGGATGCCGGCCAGGGGTTCTTTGAAGAGATTTGGTGCAACTACCAAAGGGAATAAAAGCTTTGAAAACAAGTGGGTTTTCAGGTTGAAGACTCAAGAATATTATTTCCAACTAAAGTACAAAGCTAGATTGGTTGTGAAAGGCTTTGGTTAAAGGAAATGTATTAACTTTGAAGAGATTTTTTCTCCTATTATTAAAATATCTTCTATTCGTGTTGCTCTTGGTATTACTACTAACCTGGACTTAGAGGTTGAGTAGTTAGATGTGAAAATAACTTTTCTTCATGGTGATTTAGAGGAGGAAATTTATATAGAGCAACCAGAAGGCTTTAAAGTTAAAGGTAAAGAAAATTTTATTTGCAAATTAGGGAGAGCTTGTATGGGCTGAAGCAAGCTCCAAGATGGTAGTACAAAAAGTTTAATTCATTTATGACTGAAAACGGATACAAAAGAACAGCTTCAGATCATTGTGTGTGCATCTAACGGTTTGGTAAGGATTTTATTATTCTCTTACTTTATGTTGATGACATGCTTATCCTTAGAAAGATATGTCTACAATTGACAGGTTGAAGGAAAAACTGAGTGAGTTTTTTGCAATGAAGGATATAGGGCCAACAAAGCAAAAACTAGGCATGCAAATTTCCCATGAAAGAAAAAAAAGAAAATTTGGTTATCATAGGAGAAATATATCGAGAATGTATTGAAAATGTTCAATATGAGTGATACAAAGCCAGTTGGTTCTCCTCTTGCAGGTCACTTCAAGTTGTGCTCAGAACAGAGTCCATCAAGTGATGAGGAGAAGGAGAAAATGCAAATGGTTCCTTATGCTTCAGTAGTTTGAAGTTTAATATATGTGATAGTATGTACGAGGCCAAACATCGCATATATAGTGGGTATTACTAGCAGATTTCTTGCAAATACAGGCAAAAAGTACTGGGCAGTAGTGAGGTAGATCTTTAGATATCTTATAGGGGGTTCTAAAGTTTGTTTAAGCTTTAGAGATGGACCACCGATGCTGACAGGTTACACAAATGCAGATATGGCAAGAGATATAGATACAAAGAAATCTATATCAGGTTTTGTAATTATTTTTGTTGGGGGAGCTGTGTTATGACAATCCAGATTGCAAAGGTGTATTGCTCTCTTCATCATAAAGGCAGAATATATTACTATTACAAAGGTTTGCAAAAAAATATTATGGATGAAAGAATCATTACAAGAATTGGGGTTAAAATAAAAAAATTATGTAATGCATTGTGATAGCTAGAGTGTCATTCATTTGTGTAAGAACATAACTTTTCATTCCAAGTTAAAGCATATAGATGTCAAATACCATTGGATTCGAAATATACTTAAAGAGAAGCAGTTGCAACTTCAGAAAATTTATATAGATGATAATGTAGTTGACATGTTGACAAAGACCTTACCGAAAGAAAGGCAGGAGATATGCCTACAGTTGCTCGGCATGGTTTCACGTTGAGGAGTCATGAGACAACCTCCCTTATGGGCTAAAGTGGGAGGTTGTTGGGCTGACAACCCACGAGTTCAACCCATAGTAGGCTTTAATAACTCATAGCCCACCTTCCTTTTAATCTAACCCTAGATCTAATAAGGGGCGTGTGGTGGCTGCGAAAAATTAGGGAGAAAAACTACAACAAGAAGGCAAAAAACAACAACATTAACTTGATTTAAAAAAGAGGAGAAAAGGACAAAAAAATAAGAGAAAGAAAAGGAATAATACAAGAACAACACAAAGAGATTGTTCTCAATTATCCAAGTAGTGCTCTCATCTTAGGTTAGATTAGATCTATAGTAAATTCTTGCTGTGATTACTTAGGGAGATTTTGGATATTGTTCACAGTGATGTAATCCTTGTATCCCAATTATTCTCTAAAGATTGTTGCTTGGGTTTTGAGTAAAAGACTATAAGATTTGTATATTCATTATTCTTATAGTGTATTATCTTTGGTTTAGCCCGTGGTTTTTACCCTTCACATTGGAGGGGTTTTCCACGTAAATCTTGGTGTCCTATTTGATTATAATTTCTATTTAATTCCATTGTGTGTTATAGTTTGCTTGTATTTGTTCGTATACAAAGTTTATTCTTCTTTATATCCTAACACGCTGACGACTTTGCGTTAGCGAAGGGGGCGAATCCTAGCCGCGGCCTCGGGGGCCTCGAGGCAAACGATAGACAGAGAGAGAGAGAGAGAGCGAAAGGGGTAAATCATTCGAAACGAGCAAGGCGAAGGGAGAGATCGCGAATTGAGGAAGGAGGAGAAGGTAAATGGAGCCGAGGCGGGATCGAGAGTGAGGGAGCAAAGCAGCGGAGCTCCTTAAGGACCATGTAATGAAGCGAGCCATCAAAGGTGGTGCGAGGGGATTAAGGGGTACAAAATGAAGGAGGGTGTATCCTGTCGTAGGGCGAGCAGACAGAGAGGGAAACCGAAGGGATGCATTAAAGGGCGGATGGTTTTAGTCACTGCCCGAAGGCAAGTAATTACGACGATTAGAGTCACGCGATACACGTGTGAGGCTTCATGGTTGATGATGCTCAAACAACTTAGGAACTAAAATACATTTGATTTTGATAAATGAGTAACATATTTATTTCATAAATAATTTTTGATCATACAAATGGAGTCGATTTTAATGTTTAATAGTATTAACCATAAGAGGTTTTTAACATAAGTTAATAAATAAGGGGATGTAGCTAAGATGGTAGAGCGCTCGCTTAGCATGCGCCCCGCATCTCCAACTTACTAATTGATTTGTTAAATTATTTAAAATTATTAATTTTCTATTTATTTTCCTACAATTGATTTAATATTTTTTTTAAAAAAAATGCATATATTATACATTTATGTTTATATGAAATATAATAAAAAAAATTATTATATTATAATAAAAACTAATGTTGTGGATGATTATAAGAAAAGACTAGCTTTGGAATAACTCTTTCTCTTATAAATCTATGCACATTATTAATAAAGAATATATATATCTCTTAGAGCTAACCAAAATAATTTATATTTAAAAAAAAAAACCTTTCGTGTTTAATTTTTTTGTGATTAGATACAGTCTCCCCAACTCTTGAGACTTCAACACATCTCTCAAGTGGAATTGGTAAGGTATTTTACTTTATAAATTTGAGTTTAGAAGACAGTAGCCACAATATTAATGTTTAGGGATCTTCATGTATTGATTCTACTCGATTTTTGTAAATGGTCTATTTTCTTCAACAATGATTAGGTTTCAAACTTTTGATACATTGTTAATATCATTCATGACAAAACTTTGAGTAAAGTCACTTACCTCGACCAATGGTGAAGCTAAAAGATGATATATGGTGTCTTAATATTTCACCTCGAGTTCAAAATTATATTTGAAAACTCCATTGAATTAGACTTCCTACTTCTTCTTAGATGCATAGATTTCTCGACAAGCAATCCGATATTTGTTATATCTGCCATCGGCACTTCGATTCCTTGAAGCACACCTTCTTTGAATGTTCTCATGCCTCCTCCTGTAGCTCAAGCACACCTTCGATAGTTGAATGGTCCCTGTTAGTGAACAAAAGTATTGTGGTTGATGAGTCAACACGGTTTGGTCCATGGATCGATGTCGGGAGCCTTCTATTGCTTGAGCTGGATGACAAGATGGCCGTGTCTTCGGGATGGGGTGCTCAGTAGCGTTTGTGGGCCTCTGGGCTGGTTGGTAGCTCGCCCTTGCGCGTTGAACTTAAATCCCCGGGTTGGGACGATCACGGTTCGGGTGGTCGTTCGCCTACAAAAATGGCCCTCGTCAAGTATTCCCCGACTTTGGCCCCTCCGACGAGCAAGTCGATAGAGGATTAAATTGACTCCTTTTTTTCTCCCCTCCTGGCCGGATGCCGGCCAGGGGTTCTTATACCATTGTGCAATGGACAGTTATGCATCGGTTCAGTATGGCCGCTGACCCTTGTGGGATGGGACAACATTTTAGATCAGCTGGCGTCTTAGAGAATGTTGGAGCAGCATCAGATGACATCGCCCCGAGCTCTCGGGATGAGTCGTATCACATAGTGTCTCGATACGGATCCCGACTTGGCGTGCGACATCGGATTCTGACGGCATGCGACATTGGATTTTGACATCGGTTGTGACTTAGCGTGTGACATAGGCGGTGACTTGTCGGGGACCCAAAATATGCCTTATCACTTCTCTCCCCCCCTACAAGGCGTGCCACGGGATCCCTAATGGGTCGGGAGGCATGCTTGGGTCAGAGTGATGCGATTGTGCTGGCTACTTGTGAGGGGAAGCTGGATTGGCTTGTCGTGGGATGGTTTGGAGGGGTAGTGCCCCACGCCTCGAGGAGGGTAGACTCCGCTGATCAGGCGGTTGGGATCAAATGCAATGAGATTGACGTGTCGTAGGTCGGATAACTAGTTTTGGCGTGGCTTGGAGTTACGGCTGGCGAGACCGAGACGTCGTAGGTCAAATAACTGGTTTTAGCATGGCACGAAGTTACGACCGGTGAGTTGCAAGTCGAAGATCGACGTGGAGCGACTTGGTTAGAGATTTGATGAGTCGTAAGTCAGAGATCGATGTGGAGTGACTCGGTTATCGACGTGGAGTGACTCGGTTAATGGTTTAGTCTAGTAAGGTGTGGCTCGGGTGTCGGATTGGCCGAGATGCGACTCGGGCATTTAGATTGGCCATAAGGCGTGGCTCGGGCATTAGATTGGCCGAGATGCGACTCGGGCATTTGGACTGGCCGCGAGGCATGGCTTGGGCGTCGGATTGGTATTGTGGGCTAAGTGACTATACTCAGGCTCCGATTCTAGGGCCGGCGGGTGGAGAGTCGAGAGCGAGCTGGAGCGACCCGGGCCTGAGTTGGACCTATTGGCCAAGTGACTATACTCGGGCACAGGTTCTGGGGTCGGCAGGTCGCAAGTCGATAGCGAGCTGGAGCAACCCGAGCCTGAGTTGGACCTATTGGCCGAGTGACTATGCTCGGGCTCAGGTTCTGGGGCCGGCGGGTCGCAAGTTGAGAGCGAGCTGGAGTGACCCGGGCCTGAGTTGGACCTATTGGCCAAGTGACTATGCTCGGGCTCAGGTTTTGGGGCCGACGGGTCGTAACTCGAGAGCGAGCTAGAGCGACCTGGGCCTGAGTTGGACCTGTTGGCCAAGTGACTATGCTCGAGCTCAGGTTCTGGGGCTGACAGGTCGCAATTCGAGAGTGAGTTGGAGCGACCCGGGCCTGAGCTGGACTTGTTGGCCAAGTGACTATGCTCGGGCTTAGGTTCTGGGGTGAGCAGGTCGCAAGTCGAGAGTGAGCTGGAGCGACCTGGGCTTGGACACTGATTCATGCCTGGATGCCTGGACGTTGTCGTGCCATGTGGTGGGCCAAGCGGAGCATCACGGGGCTTGGGGAGCATGAGGGGGAAGGGGTCGGCCGGGTTGTCCAATAGTGACCCTTCCAAGAGGGAGACGACGCGCCCGATGCCGATACAGGAGTTGTGTCGCGTCTACTCCTGGGCTGATGGTGAGCAGAACTAGGCCCTGAATATGGCCGATCTTCCAATCGGGGAGCCGGGAGCCCCCTACGCCACTCGGTGGTCGACCCTCAAGGCCGATAGTGGCAACCGAGATCCTCCTCTTGAGACCTTCCAGAATTGCTCGATTCATCACTTCGGTCTGGCCGTTGGTTTGGGAGTGCACAATCGAGCTAAACCACAGTTGGATCCCGTATGACTAGCAATAGGCATTGAAGTTAGCATTGTTGAATTGAGCTCCATTGTCGGTGATGATAGCCTTTGGGATCCCGAACCAGGTGATGATGTTCTTCCATGTGAAGCTTCAGATCTGCTTCTCGGTAATGGAAGCCAAGGGCTCGGCCTCAACCCATTTCGTGAAGTAGTCGACCCCCACTATAAGAAAGCGCTAAGGAGATTGAGTCCCCATTAGGTGAAAGGCTAGGTTGCATTCATCGGGGAGAGAGGAACTGCTAGCTGGTGTTGCAGTCGGGCATGCCTTTGGCACTATTGGCATTGCTGCACGTATGACATGGCGTCCCGCCACATGGTCGGCCAGTAGTACCCTTGCCGAAGAGTCTTGAAGGCCAAGGTTTGTCCCCCGATGTGCTCCCCATAGATCCCTTTGTGGAGCTCGGCGAGGACCATCTTAGCTTCCGTTGGCACGAGGCAGCATAAGAGAGGTTGGGAGAAGGCCCTTCGGTACAGCCTTCTGCCGTCTATGCAGTAATAGGCTTATGTTCATCTTAACCGTCTCGCGGCCGTTGGGTCATCGGGCTCCTTTCCATCCTTCTTGAAGCGGAGGATCTCCTCCATCCAGCTCGACGGTATGTCTGTTGTGGCGACCCTGAGAGTGGTCACCGTCGAAGCCATCACAGACTCAATCGCTCGAGCCGATGCCGGGTTGTGGGTGGAGGACGATCTGGCTAGCGCATCGGCCCGCATATTTTGTGCTCGAGGTAGTCTAGCGATTGAGAGGTGGTTGAAGCGGTGGGCGAGCCGCTTTGCCTCCACTAGGTACGATGCCATTGTTGGGTCCCGGGCTTCGTAGCTCCCATTGAAGTGTCCCGATACCAACTGGGAGTCGTTGATGACTTGGAGGTTGTTAATATGCATCTCCAAAGTGGGGCGTAGGCCATGAAGTAGCGCCTAGTACTCGGACTCGTTGTTGGTGGCCCGGAATTGCAACTGGAGCAACCTCTCATAGGTATCTCCTAATGGGCCCATGAGGATAAGCCCAAACCCGGCTGATCCGATGGTGGACGAGTCATCCACGTACAAGGTCCACGCGTTCTTATTGTTCCCCTCCCCCATAGCATGGTCTTCAGGAGATAGCTCGAAAATAAAGTCAATCAGTACCTGAGCTTTAACGGTAGTGTTGGGGGAGTACTGAATGTCGAATTCACTAAGCTCGATCGACCACTGCAGAATGTGACCTGATGCGTCGAAGTTGGAAAGGATCTGTCATAGCGGCTGGTCGGTGATTACTTTGATTGCGTGGGCTTGGAAGTAGGGCCGCAACTTTCTGGCCATCTTCATCAGAGTGAGGGTTAGCTTCTCGATCAGGGAGTACCGCGCCTCGGGCCCGACGAGAATATGGTTGACGTAATATACGGGTTGCTGCATTGGGGGTATCTCCCGAACTAACACCGAGCTGATCGCTTGCACCGAGGCCGCCAAGCAGAGTCCGAGGGTTTTGCTTGGCTCGGGTTAGGCAAGTCGGGGCAAGCGGGCGAGGCATGTCTTCAAGCTTTCGAAGGCTTCCTCGCACTCTGAGGTCCATGCAAAGTCGTTGGCTCATTGCAGAGCCCGGGAAAAAGGGAGGCACTTGTCCCCTGAGCACGACACGAACCTGCTGAGGGTTGCCAACTTCCTGGTGAGTCACTGCACCTTGTTGACCGAGTGGGGGGGAGCACATCTCGGTTATGGCCCGTACCTTTTCTGGGTTGGCATCAATTCCCCTTTGGTGAATGATAAAGCCGAGGAACTTCCCCGAGCCGACCCCGAAGACACACTTCACAGAGTTCAGACGCATATTAAATCGCCTGAGCGTTTAGAACATTTCCGCTAGGTCGGTCAAGTGCGTGCTTGCAGCCTTGCTCTTCATGATCATGTCGTCCACGTATCCTTCCATGTTCCTCCCCAGCTGGTGCTCGAAGAGTTTGTCGGCCATCCTTTGGTAAGTCGCTCCAGCATTTTTCAGGACAAAGGGTATTACGTTGTAGCAATACGCCCCTCTGTTGGTGATGAAGGCAGTGCTCTCCCGATCCTGAGTCACCATCTGAATTTGGTTGTAACCTGAGAATGCGTCCATAAACGTGAGGAGTTCATATCCTATGGTAGCATCATCTAATTGATCTTTCATGGGAAGCAGATAACAGTCTTTAGGGCATGCTCGATTGAGATCTGTGTAATCACGACATATCCTCCAGCTTCCATTGGACTTCTTAACAAGGACTACATTCGATAGCCACCGAGGGTATTGAACATCAGTAATGAATCCGGCTCTCTTAAGGCGGCCGATCTCCTCGCTGATTGCCTTCTGTCGGTCTGGTGCGAACTTCCTTGGTTTTTGTCTCACCGGCCGAGCCTCGGGGTCAATGTTGAGTCGGTGCTGGGACACTTCTGGGTCAATCCCGGGCATCTCCTCGGGGGACCATGCGAATATGTCAGTGTTTTTCCTCAGGAAGTCGACGAGGTGGAGCTGATCTTCTTCGGGGAGTGTTGTCCCGACCTTGATGGTCCAATCGGGTTGGCTCCTTTTCAGGGGCACCTCGGTGAGTTGCTTAGGAGGCTCCAGCGGTATCGGCACTATAGGCCCCTCACGGGGGTCGGGGCTCTGGTTTGGGTGCGATTTTCTCGGGAGGGTAACCGTCATGAGGTAGCATCGTCATGACTCTCCCGGGTCACTTCGGGACTCCCCGATTCCTGCCGGGATTGGGAACTTGACGACCCTGTGGTAGGTGAAGACCACCGCCTTTAATTTATTAAGCATCGGTAGGCCGAGGATGACATTGTAGGCCGAGGGTAGGTCGACTATCATGAAGGTGGTCATAATTATCTTCGCTCTTGGCTCTTCCCCGATGGTGACAGGGAGGATGGTGGTCCCGAGCGGGGAGATAGAATCCCTTGTGGACCCAGTGAGTTCTGACGCCATGGGGGTGAGGTCTTCCTTAGTCAATCCGAGCCTCTTGAAGGCGTTGAGGTATATGACGTCGGCGGAACTCCCAGTGTCAACCATCACCCTTTTGACTCGAGCGTTGGCAATCTGAATGGAGATCACTAGATCATCGTCATGGTGGGAGCGCTCGACTTCTCCGGCCCCAAAAGTGATTTCAGGCTCGAGCTCGGGCTGGGGATGTTTCTCGACCACGCTGCGGGCATAGGCCTTCCTTGTTGTAGAACTACTACCGATGGCTGCTGGTCCTCTGGAGATGACATTGATTTGCCTTTCAACAGGTCTCCTAGGGCGTGGAGTCGCTTCCCAGGTTTCTCGAGATAGCACCCGAGGTGACCTTTTTAGATTAGTTCCTCGATTTGATTCTGGAGGTCGTGGCAGTCCTCTGTGTCATGGCCATAGTCTCGGTGGAACCTGCAATATTTGGATCGATCTTTGTGAGTGGCTCTCATGGGATGGGGGTATCGCAAGAGACCCTTCTCCCTAATTTGGAGAAAGATCTCGGTACGAGACATATTCAGGGGAAGAGGCGGGGCCCTCGGTAGTAGTAACTCTTGTCGGTCGGGCCTCCGACAGAGTTGCACCAGGGCTACTGAGGTCACTCCCCGGGATTGTTCTGCCCTTGGCCTCTTGCTGTCTGTATGCTTCCCCGCCACCAACGCTTCCGCGACGACATACTGGTTGGCACGCTGGAGCATTTCAGAGACAATTACTAGCGGCTTATTGATTAGCGGCCAAAAGAACCTCGAAGGTTTCAAACCCATCAGAAATGCCTGCATGATTAACGAGGGGTGAGCATCTGGGAATCCTTGGATTTCAGTGGCAAAATGTGCCACGAACTGAGAGAGCGACTCATCTTCGTGTTGAGATCGCGAGAGCAGGGTGGCCATGGAGGGCCTAGGTCGCACGCTGGTGAGGAAGTACTGCTCAAACTCGTTGGCGAGCTGGTCAAAGGATGAGACTGAGGATTGGCGTAGCCGGCTGAACCATGCTCATGCCAATCACCTCAGGGTAGTTGGAAATGCCCGGCACATCAATGCGTCGGGTGTATCGTAGAGGGTCATCTAAGCCCAGAATGCGAAGACGTGCTCCGTGGGATCGGAGCCGCCATCGTATGTCTCCAATGCCGGTAGCTTGAAGTTGAGGGACACCGGCTTGTCCAATACTTCCTGAGTAAAGGAGGATCCTCCTGAGTTGCCTTCGCTGTGTTGAATCTCGTATTTTGATGATGAAACCACTTGATATGTGTTTATAATTTAAACTGCATTTTGAGTGATGCAGGTCTAGTCGATCAGGATTAGACAGTAACGCAGGAGGAATTGACATTGCGCCGGAGGAGATCACGTCAGGATATTGGACAGCAGAAGGCTTCGGACGTCGGGCATCGGGCCAAGGAGAGCGGAATTGCGCCAAGGATATCGGGGTTGCGGAGGTCAACCGTCGATTGGGTAACAAGCCGCAAGAGAGGATGATGCGCTGAAGAATCGGACGAAGCGCCAACCAATGACGTGCCGAGCAACAGAATGTCAATTCGCGTTGTAATAATTGTCTAGATCGGAGTAGAGTTTTAGCTTGTGTGTGCAGGATTAACTATGATAACGACGAAGACATAAAGCAAAACAAAGTGTCGGAGTCAAGCGCGAAGGATTTGTTGCAAGTTCGAGAGTTCGACGGAAGTCCGAAGGTTCATCGGGAATGCTACCGGAACTAGCCGAGAATGAGTAAGCTTACCGAAGGGTTTTTCGGAAGCTTGCCAGAAGGTTCGTTGGAAGTTTGTGGAGCTCGCCGAGAAAGATCGGAGCTGGCTAAAGAAGCTCGTTGGAACTCGCCAAGATTAAATCGTGAAGTCTAGGAGCTTGCCAGGAGTCCGCAGAATGGTTTCCGAGAGTTTATCGGAAGACCGTCGGAAGTTCGCTGGAAGAAGTCTTGACTTACGGACTTTGTAATAGCTTAGAAAATGTCTTTAAATTCGTAGTTAGCACGTTAATTAGGGTTAGGATTAGGTGTTAATCCTATAGCCCAAGTCCACTGTCAGTGTCAGACACTGATAGGCGGTGGCACCGCCGGCCTCGGAAACCCAAGAGAATTCAAATTTTGGAGCCCAAATTTGAATCCTCTTAGGGCCTTTAAATACCCCTCATTTCTCAGTAGAGAACACAACCTTTTGAGAAGCTAGAAGTTGAGAAAAGCTTTAGGAAAAGTCTTGTTTTCAATAGCTTGAGTGTTCACCTCATTTCTTTTCATTGAAATCTTTGTAAAAGGGTGAACCACTTGTAAGAGGTTGTAAGAGGGGTGTAAGAAGGAGGTTGATCTTCGCCTAGTAAAGGAAGATCATTAGTGGATGCCAGTGGCCTCAACGGAAGAGGAATCAGAGGAGTGGATGTAGGTCACGATTGACCGAACCACTATAAACTACCGTCTTCTCTGGTTTGCATTTATCTTATTGTCATTTATATTACTGCAAACCATCTTCACTTTGATGCTCTACTTCTTTATCTCCTTCTTACATATGCCTTCAAGTTAAAAATGCAATCGAAACGGTTTCAAATTAAACGTTGCTTTTATCGTACGAAGTTTCTGTAAGTGTTTAAATCGTCGAAAGTTTATCATACTTTACCGTTGCACTAATTTACCCCCCCCTCTTAGTGCCGCTCTGGTCCTAACAATTGGTATCAGAGCCCGGTATTTCTCATTTCGGATTTACACCTGAGAGAAATGGCTCTTCATGGCTTTCAAGAGGGTTTATCGGTTTTTCGTCCACCATTGTTTAACAGATCGGACTACACTTGTTGGAAAACTCGAATGAGAGTTTTCTTACTTTCTTTGGATTTGAATTTATGGCATATAGTCGAAAATGGATATGAAATGTCTTCTCTCCTAATGAACCATTGGAATGATTTGGAGAAGAAGATGTTTTCTTTAAACACAAAGGCTATGAATGCCTTATTTTGTGCTTTGGACAAGAATGAGTTCAATCGGATTTCTACGTGCGAAACAGCTTTTGATATTTGGCGAACACTTGAAATCATGCATGAGGGAACTAGTAGAGTCAAAGACTCAAAAGTTAACATTTTATTGCATGATTTTGAGCTTTTTCGAATGCAACCAAGCGAGATTATAGGCGACATGTACACCCGCTTCACGGATGTCGTCAATAATCTAAGAGTTCTTGGTAAATCTTTTTTGAATTTTGATCTCGTAAGCAAGATCTTAAGATCCCTTCCAAAACGGTGGGATCCTAAAATTGTTAGGATCAAGAGCACTAAGAGTGGGGTGAATTAGTGCAGCGGAAATCTTTCTGCGATTAAAACAAAAGCTGCGTTCGTTCGATAAAAAACGATTTCGATGTAAAAGTCGATTCTAAGATTTAACTTAAGATTGAGCGAGATGACGTTAAAGTAAATTTATCAAGGCAGTTTGCAGTTTATGATGAAAATCAGAATGCAAGCGCAAACTGAAATGCGACGTTCGTACGATAAAACCAGTTTACGTCTAAATGCCGATTCTGAAGATACTAAACTTTGAGATACGTTTTATAATGAGCATAAGGCAGTTTACAGTTATGATTGAAATCAAAACGTAAACGTAAACTGAAGTATGATGATTCTGCGAAAAAGTCGATTTACGTCTAAATGCAGATTCAGAAAGCTCTGAACTTAGAAACTCGTTCGTAAAAGCGCAGAAGGTAGTAAGCTATTGAGGAGGTTTGCAGTAAAGATGAAATGCTCAAAGTAAATGCAAACCGAGATTTAGAGTGGTTCGGTCAATCTTGACCTACTCCACTTTTGGCTTCCTCCACCGACGAGGTCACCGACGTCAACTAGAGGCCTTCCTTTAATAGGCGAAGGCCAACCACCCTTTTATAGTTTCACTCCTTTTGACGGGCTTAGGAGACAACCCTTACAGAAATTTCTCTCATCTCTTTACAACTCAAAACTTTGAAGAACAGAGGGAGGAGAACTTTTGGCCTTTACAACAATTTTGAGCTATAAGAATCACAGAAAAGATCAAGATTTCGGTGTGTGTCTATATCCTTTCAGTGCTGAATGGGTGGGGTATTTATAGGCCCCAACCCAGTTCAAATTTGGAGCTCAAAACTATCAAATCCTGGAATTTCGGGATCAGGCGGTTGCACCTCCTGACTGGAGCGGTTGCACCGCCTGGCAGAGCTCGAAGACTGAGCCCAGGTGGTTGCACCGCCTGCCAGAGCTCGAAGACCGAGCTCAAGCGGTGCTACCTCTCTGTCAGGGGAGGTTGCACTGCTCAATCTCACTCGGAGACTGAGCCCAGGCGGTTGCACCTCCTGACTGAGGCGGTTGCACCGCCTGCCAGAGCTCGAAGACCGAGCTCAGGCGGTGCTACCTCTCTGTCAGGGGAGGTTGCACCGCCCAGTCTCGCTCGGAGACTGAGCCCAAGTGGTGCCACCTCCTGGCTGGGGTGGTTGCACCGCCCAGTCTCCCTGGGAGACTTAGCCCAGGCGGTGCTACCTCCTGGCTTGGGCGGTTGCACTGCCCAGTGCAATCAGGGTCCGAATGGGTAGATCCATTCGACCCAACTTGGGTTTTTTAGGGGCCCAATTGCCCTAAGACTAAGTTAATGGGATCACCTCCCATTTCCAACTTAATCAATGTGCTAACTATGATTAATCCTAAGACAATCTCTGTAGCTTGCTCCGTGCGTCAATCGCTTCTTTCGGCGAGTTTCCGGCGAACTTCCGTCGATCATCTGATGTACCCTCGGTGATGCTCCTGCGGACTTCCGGCAAACTCCTGGACTTGTGACGATCCACTTGGCGAGTTCCGATGAGCTTCGTTTGGCAAGCTTATGGACTTCTCGGATCTGTTCCCGC
The DNA here is from genome assembly GCA_900464855.2 of Musa schizocarpa. Lineage (NCBI taxonomy): Eukaryota > Viridiplantae > Streptophyta > Magnoliopsida > Zingiberales > Musaceae > Musa > Musa schizocarpa. Next base: position 32,415,767 of record LS990917.1, on the reverse strand, counting down.
AGAACCTCCGACGACAGTCCGAACTTCCGTCGAACTCTCGAACTCCCAACATGATCATTATCTTGACTCCGGCGCAACTCCTGCTGCATGTCTTAACTCTCATCGTAGTTAATCCTGCACACTTATCTCAACACATAGATTAGACAACAAATGACAATTGACTTCATCATCAAAATTCGAGATTCAACAATCTCCCCCTTTTTGATGATGACAATCAATTGATAATGGAGTTAACCTTAACTCCCCCTGTCTATATGCCATACTTGAGATAAGTCAATCTTGAATTCAAGATCTAAGAATTCAAGCGACATATTGATAAGTTAAATCATTTGAACTTATCAATACTCCCATCATGATTCCCATCATGATGTATCTCTCTGAAGATGATGTCAAGGCTTGACATTCATTTTCAGATTTTTCATTATAAGTTTGAATGATGATAATAGTAACAATTCATCATATTGTAAGATATCAACATGTAAAGCTGTGAAGTAAGATTTTGATATCATTACATGATGTACACATTTCGCAAGTGTTGCATTTCTTCACATGGTAAGATATCAACTCAAGGCATAATGCAAATTATAGCATCTGTTCATATATCTCTTGGTGATGGCAGCATAATCATTGCATCAGTGTTTATAGCATCAATTCATATATTTCTAGCATCAATTCATCAATTCATCAATTCATATATTTCTCCCCCTTTGTCATCAACAAAAAGCATGATAGCTGTGATAGCAGGAAAGCAAGTTATCAAGCATATAAGGGAAGGCATGATACGTAGATTGCTTTGAATAATCCTTTGTGCATGAAGGAGGAAAGCCATTTATGATTCCAACCATTTGGAATTCATAAGCAGGAATCATTTCATCAAATCCATTTCAAAAAAAAAATTTCATGAAGACAAACATTTCAACACATGTTATTAGGTGATTTGATCATTCAATAAAGTCCGAAAAATAATTTTAACTAATTTATCTATTCGGACACATCAACATTCCTAATTCTCTTCTTATGAAATCGAATTGTTCTTCACTTAGAGGTTTTGTAAAAATATTAGCTAGTTGATATTTAGTATCAATGAACTCTATGGTTACGTCATGATTAGTAACATGATCTCGTATAAAGTGATGTCTAATATCAATATGTTTTGTTCTTGAGTGTTGTATAGGATTCTTAGTTAAGCATATTGCACTTGTGTTATCACATTTAATGGGAATATTTTTAAGATTAACTTTATAATCTTCTAAGGTGTTTTTCATCCATACAACTTGTGCACAGCATGCACTTGCTGCTATATATTCAGCTTCGGTTGTTGATAGTGCAACCGAGTTTTGTTTCTTAGATGACCAGGAAACAAGGGCATTTCCTAAAAATTGACATGATCCTGATGTGCTTTTTCTATCTAGTTTACAGCCAGCAAAGTCTGCATCAGCATAAGCAATTAACTCAAAATTATCTGATTTTGGGTACCATAATCCTAGATTTATGGTACCATTAAGATATCTAAGTATTCTTTTAACTGCTTTGAGATGAGATATCTTAGGGTTTGATTGAAATCTAGCACAAAGTCCTACACTGAACATGATGTCTGGTCTGGTTGCAGTGAGGTAAAGTAAACTTCCTATCATACCCCTATAAGTTTTTTGATTGAAGCTTTCTCCACTTTCATCAATTTCTAACTTAGTGGAGGTGCTCATAGGAGTGTTAATAGCCTTTGAGTTGTTCATATTAAATTTTTTCAATAAATTCATAGCATATTTAGTTTGACTAATAAAGATGTCATTGCTTAGTTGTTTGATTTGTAAGCCTAAGAAGAATGTTAATTCTCCCATTAAGCTCATTTCAAATTCAAGACTCATAGTTTTAGCAAAAGATTCACAAAGAGATTCATTTGTAGAGCCAAAGATAATATCATCAACATAAATCTGAACAATGAGAAAATTATTTTCAAAATTCTTAATGAACAATGTAGTATCAACCTTGCCTTTTGTGAAATTATTTTCGATAAGAAAAGAACTAAGTCTCTCATACCAAGCCCTTGGGGCTTGTTTTAAACTATAGAGAGCTTTAGTTAATCTAAACACATGATTAGGGAGGCTATCATTTTCAAATCCAGGAGGTTGTTTAACATAAACTTCTTCGGAAATAAAGCCATTTAGAAAAGCGCTTTTAACATCCATTTGAAATAACTTAAAATTATTACTACTAGCGTAGGCAAGGAGCATCCTTATGGCTTTCAATCGAGCCACAGGAGCGAAGGTTTCTTCGTAATCGATACCTTCTTCTTGGTTGAAACCTTTGGCCACTAATCTAGCCTTGTTTCTAACCACGATACCATTTTCATCTTGCTTGTTTCTGAAGACCCATTTAGTACCAATAACTAAATGGTCATTTGGCCTAGGAACAAGTTTCCACACCTCATTTCTCTCAAATTGATTCAATTCATCTTGCATTGCGATAATCCATGAATCATCTTTCATGGCTTCGTCAACACATTTGGGTTCAATTTGGGAGAGAAAGGCGGCATTCGTATAAAAAATTTTAAGAGAAGATCGTGTTTGAACCCCCTTTGACGTGTCTCCTAAGATTAGCTCCTTGGGATGAGCATCTATATACTTCCAATCCTTGGGTAAGGATGTTTCGGGAGTGGATGCATCCAAGTTGCTAGTTGGAGAAGGGGTTTCATTTAAATTCAAGGAATCAAAATTAACATCATCATCAAAATCATTTTTCCTAATTTCGAAAATCTCATTAAAAACAACATGAATGGATTCTTCGATAATTAAAGTTCTTTTATTGAAGATACGAAAGGCTTTAGAAACTGAAGAATAACCAAGAAAGATTCTTTCATCGGATTTAGCATCAAATTTTCCTAAGTTATCCTTTTCATTCAAGATAAAACAGTTACACCCAAAGACTTTAAAATATGAAACATTGGATTTTTTGTTGTTCCATAACTCATAGGGAGTTTTGGTTAGTAGGGGTCTTACTAGAACTCTATTCAAAATGTAGCATGCAGTATTTATGGCTTCGACCCAAAAATATTTGGGTATGTTGTGTTCATTCAACATGGTTCTTGCCATTTCTTGTAAATTTCGATTTTTTCTTTCTACTACTCCATTTTGTTGAGGATTTCTAGGAGTAGAGAAATTATGGTTGTGTCCATTGAGTTCACAAAATTCCTAAAAATCATGGTTTTGAAATTCACCACCATGATCACTTCTAATTGACGAAATCATAGAATCTTTCTCATTCTGAACAAGTTTACAAAACTTGGTAAAATATCTAAGGCATTCACTTTTCTGTTTTAAGAAGTAAGTCCATGTGTATCTGCTATAGTCATCCACGATGACGAAGGCGTATTTGCTACCTCCTAGGCTTGATGTGGAGATTGGTCTGAACAAGTCCGTATGGATCAATTGTAAGGGCCTAGAGGTGCTTATTTGATTCTTAGATTTGAAACTACTCTTAATTTGTTTACCTAATTGGCAAGCATCACATAAATTATCTTTGATGAACTTGATATGAGGAATTCCTCTTACAAGTTCTTTAGATGAAATTTGAGTGATTAGTTTCATGCTAGCATGACCTAATCTTCTATGCCATATCCAAGCATCCTCATTCAAAACAGAAAAACATATTTCATTACACAAATCATTGATGTCAATAGTGTATACGTTATTTTGTTTCAATGCAATCATAGATATGTTTTTGTGTGGTTTTTCAATGATACAAGCATTAGATTCAAATCTGACAATATATCCTTTATCACATAATTGACTAATGCTCAAGAGGTTATGTTTTAAACCATCAACTAACAAAACATCTTCAATAAAGAAGTTGGATTTGTTACCTATGGTTCCTTTGCCAATGATTTTACCCTTGTTGTTGTCTCCGAAGGTGACATAGCCTTCGTCTATGCTAGTGAGCTTAGAGAATTGAGATGGATCTCCGGTCATATGCCTTGAGCATCCACTATCAAGGTATCATCTCTTGCTCCTAGCTTGCGATGGTTTAGTTTTCTACAAGAAAGGATGATTTTTAGGTACCCATTTGCTTTTGGGTGCCTCACAAATAGATCTACATTGTCTATCATGTTGCATAGAATTTATCATGGTTCCTTTAGGAACCAAATCAATTTGTTTAGACTAATTTTCTTGAATGGACAATAATGCGTCTTGTGTCCAAATTTGCAACAAAAGTTGCATTTGTTTTAATGTCGAACATGTAAGATGGGGCCTTTTATGAAGGTGGTTGGATTTTGGTGAGGACTTCTCATAAATCCAATTCCACTTCTTTTAGGAATGTGACCCTTGTTTGTAAGGATCATGTTTAATGTTTTGCTACCAACCTCGAATTTCTTCAAAGTGTCCTTAAGTAGCAAGTTTTCCTTTTGGAAAGTTTCTAGATCATGGCATTTTATGCATGAGCTTAAACTATCATGATGTTCAGCTTTTAACTTATCGAAATTACAAATAAGACTATCATGCTCCTTTTTTAGCAATTTATATTTTCTACTAATTGTCTTACATTCATCAAATAATTCATGGAAAGCATCTAATAATTTATGATAAGGTAAATCTGTATCAATTAAATTTGTCACCTCATCTCCGATGGCCATTAAGGCGTAATGAGCAACTTGCTCGGTGTTGGACTCCTCTTCTTCGAATGCGCTCGAATCATCCCATGTTGTTTTGAGTGCCTTCTTCTTGGATGTTCTCTTCTGGGCTTGGGGACAATCACTCTTGTAGTGTCCCGGCTTTTTGCATTCATAACAAATAACTTGGTCCTTCTTGGGTTCAAGTTTATTTTTTGTGTCATTCTTAAACTTGTTTCTTTTAAAGAATTTTTTAAATTTTCTTGTTAGAAGTGCCAAGTCATCATCACAGTCCTCATCACTTGAGTTTTCTCTCAAGTGGCCTTCTGAAGTTTTAAGTGCCATATCCTTCATATTCTTTGGAAGGATGTCTTCTTGCTCTTCATGAGCTTTACAAGTCATCTCGTAGGTCATTAATGACCCGATTAGTTCTTCAAGAGGGAAGTTGCATAGATCTTTTGCCTCTTGAATAGTAGTGACTTTAGGATCCCAACTCTTAGGAAGGGATCTTAGAATCTTATTTACGAGCACAAAATCCGAAAAACTTTTTCCGAGTCCTTTTAGACCGTTGACGACATCCGTGAAACGGGTAAACATGTCGCCAATGGTTTCACTCGGTTTCATCCGGAAAAGTTCGAAAGAGTGTAACAGAAGATTGATTTTTGACTCTTTCACTCTACTTGTACCTTCGTGAGTCACTTCGAGTGTGTGCCAAATATCAAATGTCGTTTCACAAGTTGAAACACGGTTAAACTCGTTTTTATCAAGTGCACAAAATAAGGCATTCATAGCCTTTGCATTAAGGGCGAAAGCCTTCTTCTCCAATTCATTCCAATCGATCATTGGAAGAGAAGACTTTGAAAATCCATTTTTGACAAGATTCCAAAGTTCAAAATCCATAGAAATAAGAAAGATCCTCATTCGGGTCTTCCAATAGGTGTAGTCCGTCCCACTGAACATGGGTGGACGTGTAATAGAATGGCCCTCTTGGTTTCTGGTGTATGCCATCTCTCTTGGGTTTTAATCCGTTAGAGAGTTAACCTCGCTCTGATACCAATTGTTAGGATCAAGAGCACTAAGAGGGGGGGGAATTAGTGCAGCGGAAATCTTTCTGCGATTAAAACGAAAGCTGCGTTCGTTCGATAAAAAATGATTTCGATGTAAAAGCCGATTCTAAGATTTAACTTAAGATTGAGCAAGATGACATTAAAGTAAATCTATCAAGGCAGTTTGCAGTTTATGATGAAAATCAGAATGCAAGCGCAAACTGAAATGCGACGTTCGTACGATAAAACCGGTTTACGTCTAAATGCCGATTCTGAAGATACTGAACTTTGAGATACATTTTATAATGAGCATAAGGTAGTTTACAGTTATGATTGAAATCAAAACGTAAACGTAAACTGAAGTATGATGATTCTGTTGGGAAATCATGGGGGCGACATCATATGCGCAGCAGAAGAACAAGAAAACAAAAATCCCCGATTCCCAAAAAAGATGTTCGTCGTCGTGCGAAGATTGGTGCGAAAAATCCGCAAAACACAAAACTGCGTATAGAGATTGTGTTACCTAGGGAGATCGTATATCCCTGTTTCCTTGCAGATCCAGAGGGAGAGGGTGAAGGAGGTCAAGCGCCCTCCTCTCTAGCTAGTGATCCACACAAAGGGTTGCGACTTACGACCCTCCTCAAAAAACTCCAGTGCCTCGAGGTGGAGAGGGAGAGGAGAATAGGAAAGACAAGCAAAGACTCTAGCCTATGAGGTCAGAATCCCTCCTATTTATAGAGATCCCGTGTCAAACCCTAATGGGTCCTTCCTAATGGGTATTGGATCTGCATCCAATAAGACAAGGGGCTCGCCGGATATCTCATATCCCAACCTCTACTCATCGTAATGCCTACCATATGTGTGTGACCCTCTAGGCCCAATATCGAAATGGCCGTGAGTCATACCTGTCGCCGAACTCCTTTAAACTCAGTGAATTATTATCTCTGTAATAATTCACTCGACTCATCGACTACGCACGCATTAGGCCACTACGCCAGTAGTCCCCGCACGATACTGGGGAATCCAATCCATTGGACCTGTCTGTCCTCGCCACCATGTACCTATAGTCCCTCATCCATCTAATATCCCGAGACCGATATCGAGCATGGTGTTGTCGTCGACCCATACGGTTTCTACTCGAAGTCTCGCTTTAATCGGATTCTCCCGGAGAACTCTTTCTCTCAACCCGAATGACCCTCGCCGTGGATTTGTCTCGAGCAAGAACACATGGGATATTCCTCTCATGACGCCGAGAGTGGATGATCCTCTGTCGACACTCAATAGCCCCTCGTAAGGTCGACTACCACTCCCAATGACCAAATTGTACTAGATCCGGGATAGCCAAACCTATAAGTCTCGGTATCAAAGAGTGGAGCACTCATACAGATATCCTTTTGGTGTCTCAAGTCTACGGACCAGATACACCACTAGGACTCACGGAATCGCTGTCCGACAATAAGGCATCATCAACCATCCAAAGATTCCGTAGAAGCGGATCAATCGCTGAACTCATTCTCCAATGAGCACCTGCATCAGATCCCTAGTGTCCCTATACGAAAGCAGCTATGAGACCAGCCGCATCCATCATATGGATGGGTATACAGACACCAGTCTATCCGGGTTATCACGATGTCCATCTCGAAAAACCTATGACCGGGATTATTTAGGATATGTGTTTAAAGGTGAATCGATCTCATTATCGTGATCTCATCACGATCCGATTCCCATTGCACAAATCCAAGGACATCACAATATATATATGCATTTATGCAATAGTTATAAAGTGATATACGCCAAAATATAATAAGCAAAAAGATTCTCAGATCAAGTCACATGTGCCATCACTCACGGATTGGCTTGTTGGCACCTATGACTAGCAGTGATTCTGCTAAAAAGTCGATTTACATCTAAACGCAGATTCGGAAAGCTCTGAACTTAGAAACTCGTTCGTAAAAGCGCAGAAGGCAGTAAGCTATTGAGGAGGTTTGCAGTAAAGATAAAATGCTCAAAGTAAATACAAACCGAGATTTAGAGTGGTTCGGTCAATCTTGACCTACTCCACTTTTGGCTTCCTCCACCGAAGAGGTCACCGACGTCAACTAGAGGCCTTCCTTCAATAGGCGAAGGCCAACCACCCTTTTACAGTTTCACTCCTTTTGACGGGCTTAGGAGACAACCCTTATAGAAATTTCTCTCCTCTCTTTACAACTCAAAACTTTGAAGAACAAAGGGAGGAGAACTTTTGGCCTTTACAACAATTTTGAGCTATAAGAATCACATAAAAGATCAAGATTTCGGTGCGTGTCTATATCCTTTCAATGCTGAATGGGTGGGGTATTTATAGGCCCCAACCCAGTTCAAATTTAGAGCTCAAAACTATCAAATCCCGGAATTTCGAGATCAGGCGGTTGCACCTCCTGACTGGAGCGGTTGCACCGCCTGGCAGAGCTCGAAGATCGAGCCCAGCGGTTGCACCTCCTCGATTGAGGCGGGTTGCACCGCCGCCAGAGCTCGAAGACCGAGCTCGGCAAAGTGCTACCTCTCCGCCGTGGGGAGGTTGCACCGCCGCCTCGCCGGAGATCGAGCCCAAAGTGGTTGCACCAGATCGACTCCCAAATCTGTGATGAACTTCTTCACCCAGACTCCCTCTTTTGCTGCATCTGATGCAGCAATGTACTCACTCGTGGTCGAGTCAAGAGTGGTATCTTGCTTGGAACTCTTCCAAAGACACTGCTCCTCCATTCAAGGTGTACACATACCCCTGAATTCGACTTTGCTATCATCGACATCGACTGAAAACTTGAGTCAAGGTAGCCTTCAACCTTAAGGCTATTACCTCCATATACTAGTAAAAGATCCTTAGTCCTTCTCAAGTACTTAAGGATACACTTTATCGCTTTCCAAAGGTCTTTCTCAAGCCCGATCCGCTTGATACCTGCCAGGACACTCGTGAGCATGCGCTATATCGGACCTAGTACATAGCATGGCATACATGATAGACCCTATTGCTGAGGCATAAGGTATCATATCCATGTTCGCCTTTTTCTTCCGAGTCTTTGGGGACATATTCGTGAGAAAGTTTATATCCCATGTCTCATCGGTATGAGACCTCTCTTGAATTTTTCATGCCAAACCTTTTGACAATAGTTTCTATGTACTGATCGGACAAGCCAAGCATCCTCTTGGATCTATCTCTATAGATTCTAATCCCCAAGATATAAGATGCTTCCCCAAGTCCTTCATGGAGAAGTGTCTAGATAACCAAGCCTTTACGTGGATAGCATTCCTATGTCATTCCCAATGATGAGGATGTCATCCACATATAACACTAAAAAAAGGTGATAGCGCCCCACTTACCTTTCTGTATACACAAGGCTCATCTTCGTTCTAAATCGAAGTCATAAGATCTGATTGCCTCATCAAATCTTATGTTCTAACTTCGAAGCTTGCTTTAGTCCATAAATGGATCTAAGCAACCTACACACCTTATCTCAAGCAGTTCTTGGACACGAATCCTCAAAGTTGCATCATATACACCTCCTCCTCGAGGCTTCCGTTGAGGAATACGGTTTTCACATCCATCTCGCCGATATATCATAATCATAGTGTGCTGCAATAGCCAATAGAATTTCGATGGATTTTAGCATTGCTACGGGGTGAGAAAGTTTCGTCAGAGTCAACACCTTGCCTTTGACGATACCCCTTAGCCACTAGCCTTGCTTTATAGGTCTCTACCTTTCCATCTACTCCCATCTTTTTTTCTTAAAGATCCACTTGCAACCGATGGGTACAATACCTTCTAAGCATCAACTAGGTTCCAAACCTTATTGGAGTATATAGAATCTATCTCAATTCATGGCTTTTTCCACTTCCCTTCCTAGTCTATACTCATAATAGCCTCCTCAGAGGGTCCGAGGATCAATATCCTCTACATCCTCTGCTCTAATATGTCCCACATATCTCTCAGAGGATGGGATACTCTGTCACCTGCATAAAGTTGATACTTGTGTATTAGGTACCTGAATGCACTCTGTCAGAGTGGTGCTTGAGCTTGGTTCTCCAACCTCGCCAATTCTATCATTCTCCCACTGCCTCCGTTAAGAATGTGTTCCTTCTCAAGGAACACTGCTCTCTTTAGCTACAAAGACCTTTTGGTCCTCGAGATGATAGAAATAATACCCACAAGTTTCCTTTGGGGTATCCCACAAATTTGCATCGCTTCTGTCCTTGATTCTAACTTATCTGGGGTTGTGTCTTCTAACATGGGCAGGGCCCCCAGATCTTAACAACCTTAAGATCAGGGGCTTCTTCCCTTTCCATATCTCATATGGTGTAGACACTACCGACTTAGTTGGAACTCTGTTCGGTAAAGTCATGGGTTTCTAGGGCATATCCCCGTTAATGAGATGGGTAGGTCACAAACTCATCATGGACCATACCATATCTAATAATGTACGATTTCTCCTTTCGAGACACCATTGAGCTGAGGTGTATAAGGAGGTGTCCATTGGGATAATATCCCATGGTCCTTGAGGAACCGAGTAAACTCAGTGCTTAAGTATTCACCTCCTCGATCTGATCAAGAGTTTTGATACTCTTTCCAAATTGATTCTCCACCTCATTCTTATACTCTCCTAATTTCTCAAAGGCCTTAGACTTGTACTTCATTAAGTACACATATCCATACCTTGAGAAATCATCAAGAATATAATGAAGTAGGAGTAACCTCCAATGGCATGAGTTGACATAGGTCCACATACATCACTATGTATGAGTTCTAACAACTCATTGGCTCTCTCCAGCCTCTACTAAATGGAGATTTGGTCAGCTTTTCCACGAATGCAAGGCTCACAAGTCGCATATGACACATAGTCGAATGGATCTAGATATCCATCATTTAGCAACTTTTGAATCCTTCTTTCATGGATGTGACCTAGCCTACAATGCCACAGGTATGCACTATTCAACTCATCTTGTTTCCTTTTGGACACATTTACATTCATGATATGTGGAGTGGTGTCTAACATAAATAAACCATTATGCAATGTTCCTATCGTGATGATCTTATCATCTAATAATATCGAACAACCATTGTTCTCAAAAACAAATTTATATCCACTAACCTGTTAAACATGAAATGGAGATAATGTTTTGATAATAGAAGGAACAAAATAACATGCATCTAATGCAATAAAAGCTCCACTAGGCAGATGTAGGGCGACCTCACCAACAGCTAATACAAAGAACTTTTGCTCCATTACCCATCTTGAGGTCCATCTCGCCTCTCTCAGTCTCATAGGCCTTGCCGTAACCTCAAGAACGACTGCATATATGATAAGCACTACCGGTATCCAATACCCATGTGTTATCATAAGAGTCCGACAAATGAAGACCGATCATGAATGTACCAAAGCTTCATCAAGCTTTTTGTTTCGCCCTTTTCTGCAAGGTACTTTTGCGCTTTCTCTTCCAATGCCCATCTTTACCACAGTGGAAGCACTGGCCTTTGTCCTTTTTTGGGTCTTTCTTAGCAACCTTTGCTTTTACCTTTGTTTGCCCTTGCCCTTTCCCTTCTTAAGGGACCTTTCTCTTTTCCTTTTTTTTCTGGTCTCACCAGTGTAGAGAACTGGCTTCTTTTCTTAATAGTACTCTCTGCCTCCCTCAACATATTGAGGAGCTCTTGGAGAGTCACCTCCAAGCTTGTTTATATTAAAATTCATTATGAACTGTGAAAAGGAATCTGTAGGGACTCAAGCACAATGTCCACACACAAGTTATCCTCTAGGACCATTCCTAGACCTGTGAGTTTTCTCTATCCACTTAATCATCTTTAGGACATGGTTCTGAAACCGGTGTCCCCTCACCATCCTAGCTGAAAAGGCTCTTGGATATCTCATATCGTTGAGTCCTTCCCTGTTCCTCAAACAATTTTCTGACATGTAGGAGAATGGATCCGCATCCATCTTTTCATGTTGTCTCAGAAACTCCTGAGTCATAGAGCCCAACATATAGCACCGAGCAAGAGTGGAGTCATCAATGTACTTTCACGTGAGCGAGCGATCTCATCCTTGCTTGTTCCTTCTTCGGGCGTAGGCATCATCAGATCAAGGACGCATACGATTTTCACGCCGTGAGAACAATTCTAAAGTTACGAGCCAATCCAGATAATTTGGACCAAGAAGGCGGTTGACATCAAGTATGTCACGTAAGGGATTTGAAAGTTTACATTTTCAAAAATAAAGATGTAGCGAAATGAATAACATGCAGATTTTCAAGAAATAAACTATCAAGATATGGACTTCTATCTTAATATGCTCCCACTATTTTACTAACGAAGTCACGCGACACCCTCAAAGACGTGAAACGGAAGTCTCCAACAGACTTCTAGCGGGGATCATGATCCAATCAAAGTCTTAGTGTAACCTCGAGGGACTCGACCAATCACACTAAGCCTAAAAGGTAGGCAACTCTGCCGATCACAACTCCTTGTGATTCCCGGCCCCTGTTTCGGGCTCCTCCGGACACCATGGCCTCGAGGGACTCGACCAACCATGATGCTCGGTTAAGTCAACACTTTCGTTACAAGATGAGTCCGATTTGATGATATACCCTCGAGGGACTCGACCAAGCATACCATGTCCTCGGTCACAAGGTGACATCTCTATGTCGTAAGCAAGATAGCGAATTAATCACGATATAGGTGAGTCTCGAGAGACTTCGACCAACTCAACCTACATCGGAATCGGTTCCTACTATAACGATGGAAGGCCACGGGGTCAATCTAATTGCCTCACGCTTTACCGGAATTTAATATTATCGAGATGTTTCTATAATTTGGTCTCCTAATATGACATGTCACACATATACATATTTAATATATATCTACATCGCATGCAAATATATATACATATCTAGTATGTGTATAAGCAATCACATCGATGATCATGGACCACAACCTAATATGATTAGGCCCGAGCCAAGGGCCTAATCACTCACATCAAGATCTATGTGTTCAACGGTGCATCTCAATGCCCTTGTGATCGTCCATCTCTGCCCTCGCTTGTTCCGGTCGACATCTTGATGCATCTCCATGCATCACGATCGTCCGTCTCGTGGGTCCCGCTATCGCATCCACGCTCCCGCTGTGCCTCCTCATGTGATTACAACTTAATCATAGGCACGCAGGCCCAACAATAAACGAGAAATGTAACGGAGGTTCGCAGACCTCAATAATAATAATCACAAGTACACACATCACACGGTCCATGATCATCCGTCCACACATCATACATCACATGTATAAATAATCATCATCATGTAGGACTACTAGATAATAATAAAAATAATAATCAACTAAACCTTTTAATTAATTAATATTTTTCTGAAATCAGGGACATGTAGGGAATTTTTCAATTCCTAAGGGTATTTTCGTAATTTGGACAAAAGACAGAAACTGGAATTTCTCAAATTCACAGGGGCAAAACTATCCTTTTGCCCAAAACCCTAATTCCCTATGCTGCTGCCGCCGCCGCCACCTGGCGGCGGTGGCGCATCGGGGCGAGGGCGGGCGGGTTCTCGCCTTTAGTAAGGCATCGCCACCGGCGACGACGTCGCCGCCGCGGGTGGGCGCCCTTCGGCGCCGCTGCCTCGATGCGGTGCTGTCTCGCCAGCGTCGCCCGTGGGGGGGGCCATGGCAGCAGCGCAGCGGGCGCGGCGCCTTTTTTACGCCGGCGTCGTCGCCGCCTACGGCGGTAGCGCCGCTTCCTTTGCGGTAGCGGCGCCGCCCTTCTCCGGGGCGCTTCTGCCCGTGGGGCTGCCAGCCCCGCCGGGCAGCAAGCCTGCTGCAAGCAGACCCGGGGTCTGCCCGCAGTACGCTAACTGCGACGCGCCGGGCGCCAGGTGGTGCTGGTCGCGGGCTGGCATTTCGGGCAGGGTCAGCAGTTTATGCAGATCGAGGGCAGCAACTGTTGCTGCCCTTCCTCGCTTTTGCATCAACGATTTTGACGTTAATATTCTTCCTAAACACAACACACGCAGCTTCAAAACCAATCATTCGCACGAACAACCCGGCTCGATACCACCGTTGGGAAATCATGGGGCGACATCATATGCGCAATGGAAGAACAAGAAAACAAAAATCCCCGATCCCAAAAAAAGATGTTTGTCGTCGTATAAGATTGGTGCACAAAAATCCGCGAAAACACAAAACTGCGTATAGAGATTGTGTTACCTAGGGAGATCAGATATCCCTCGCTTCTTGCAGATCCTTAGGAGAGGGTGAAGGAGGTCAAGCATCCTCCTCTCTAGCGGTGATCCACACAAAGGGGTTGCGGCGACCCCTCCTCAAAACTCCAGGCCTCTAAGGTGGAGAGGGAGAGGAGAATAGGAAAGGCAAGCAAAGACTCTAGCCTATGAGGTCATGGAATCCCTCCTATTTATAGAGATCCCGTGTCAAACCCTAATGGGTCCTTCCCTAATGGGTATTGGATCTGCATCCAATAAGATAAGGGCTCCGCTGGGATATCTCATATCCCAACCTCTACCATCGCAATGCCTACCATATGTGTGTGACCCTCTAGGCCCAATATCGAATCTGGCCGTGAGTCATACCGTCGAACTCCTTCTAACTTTCGGTGAATTATTATCTCTCGTAATAATTCACTTTCGACTCATCGACTTACTTTACGTATTTCAGGCCACTACGCCATAGTCCCCGACGATACTGGGAATCCAATCCATTGGACCCGTCTGTCCTCGCCACCATGTACCTATAGTCCCTCATCCATCTAATATCCCGTGACCGATATCGAGCATGGTGTTGTCGAACCCATACGGTTTTCTACTGAAGTCTCGCTCTAATCGGATTCTCCCGGAGAACTCTTTCTCTCTCAACCCAATGACCCTAGCCAGGGATTTGTCTGAGCAAGAACACATGGGATATTCCTCTCATGACGCCGAGAGTGGATGATCCTCTATCGACACTCAATAGCCCTCGAAGGTCGACTACCACCACCAATGACCACCAGACTAGATCCGGGATAGCCAAACCTATAAGTCCGGTATCAAAGAGTGGAGCACTCATACAGGACATCCTTGGTGTCTCAAGTCTAAGGATCGAGATACACCACTAGAACTACTGGAATCGCCCCGACAATAAGGCATCATCAACCATCCAAAGATTCCGTAAGCGGATCAATCAAGGAACTCATTCTCCACGAGCACTTTGTCTCAGTATCCCTAGTGTCCCTACACGAGCAGCTATGAGACCAGCTGCATCCATCATATGGACGGGTATACAGCACACCAGTCTATCCGGTTATCACGATGTCCCTCTCGAGTAACCTATGACCGGGATTATTTAGGATATATGTTTAAAGGTGAATCGATCTCATTATCGTGATCTCATCACGATCCGATTCCCATTGCACAAATCCAAGGACATCACAATATATATATGCATTTATGCAATAGTTATAAAGTGATATACGCCAAAATATAATAAGCAAAAAGATTCTGTATCAAGTCACATGTGCCATCACTCACGTGATTGGCTTGCTGGGCACCTATGACTAGCAGATTCTACGAAAAAGTCGATTTACATCTAAACGCAGATTCGGAAAGCTCTGAACTTAGAAACTCGTTCGTAAAAGCGCAGAAGGCAGTAAGCTATTGAGGAGGTTTGCAGTAAAGATAAAATGCTCAAAGTAAATTCAAACCGAGATTTAGAGTGGTTCGGTCAATCTTGACCTACTCCACTTTTGGCTTCCTCCACCGAAGAGGTCACCGACATCAACTAGAGGCCTTCCTTCAATAGGCGAAGGCCAACCACCCTTTTACAGTTTCACTCCTTTTGACGGGCTTAGGAGACAACCCTTACAGAAATTTCTCTCCTCTCTTTACAACTCAAAACTTTGAAGAACAAAGGGAGGAGAACTTTTGGCCTTTACAACAATTTTGAGCTATAAGAATCACATAAAAGATCAAGATTTCGGTGTGTGTCTATATCCTTTCAATGCTGAATGGGTGGGGTATTTATAGGCCCCAACCCAGTTCAAATTTGGAGCTCAAAACTATCAAATCCTGGAATTTCGAGATCAGGCGGTTGCACCTCCTGACTGGAGCGGTTGCACCGCCTGGCAGAGCTCGAAGACTGAGCCCAGGCAGTTGCACCTCCTGATTGAAGCGGTTGCACCGCCTGCTAGAGCTCGAAGACCGAGCTCAGGCGGTGCTACCTCTCTGTCAGGGGAGGTTGCACCGCTCAGTCTCGCTCGGAGACTGAGCCTAGGCGGTTGCACCTCCTGACTGAGTCGGTTGCACCGCCTGCCAGAGCTCGAAGACCGAGCTCAAGCGGTGCTACCGCTCTGTCAGGGGAGGTTGCACCGCCCAGTCTCGCTCGGAGACTGAGGCCAGGCGGTGCCACCTCCTAGCTGGGGCGGTTGCACCGCCCAGTCTCCCTGGGAGACTTAGCCCAGGCGGTGCTACCTCCTGGCTTGGGCGGTTGCATCGCCCAGTGCAATCAGGGTCCGAATGGGTAGATCCATTCGGCCCAACTTGGGTTTTTCAGGGGCCCAATTGCCCTATGACTAAGTTAATGGGATCACCTCCCATTTCCAACTTAATCAATGTGCTAACTACGATTAATCCTAAGACAATCTTTGCAGCTTGCTCCGGTGCGTCAATCGCTTCTTCCGGCGAGTTTCCGACGAAATTCCGGCGAACTTCCGTCGATCATCCGATGTACCCTTGGTGATGCTCCTGCGGACTTCCGGCAAACTCCTGGACTTGCGACGATCCACTTGGCGAGTTTCGACGAGCTTCGTTTGGCAAGCTTATGGACTTCTCGGATCTATTCCCGCAGAACCTCCGACGACAGTCCGAACTTCTGTCGAACTCTCTAACTCCCAACATGATCATTATCTTGACTCCAGTGCAACTCCTGCTGCATGTCTTAACTCTCATCGTAGTTAATCCTGTACACTTATCTCAACACATAGATTAGACAACAAATGACAATTGACTTCATCATGAAAATCTGAGATTCAACAAATACAAGAAACAAAAGATTTAAATATTTTTTCACTTGAAGAACTTATCGGCTCATTGATGACATATGAAATGGTGCGCAATGCACATGATGAACACGATGAACACTTGAACCACCTTCCAAAGATCAGGAAGGATTGGAACTTCGGACAAATGAATACCACTTGAGCGATGACTCAAGTGATGAGGATAATAATGAACTTGAACTTCGAACACTAAATCTTAATAAGTTCATTGAACAAAAATCTAAAATAAACAATGAACTTGAACTAAGGAAGAGGCCAAAGAAGAGGAAGGCAACCAAGGATGAATCAAAAACTTCCAAAGATGAAACGGCGAATTGGGCTTTGATGGGCTTCGACTACAAGGTAAGTAACTCAACTCTCTTGAATTATTTTGAAATTACATAATACTTTCATGAGTCATTTTTAATTTAGTTTAGGATTAATTTTTTAAAAATTGCATGTGTTATGTTAATGCAATAAAATGTTAGATATAAATCTAATGCTTATACACCTAGTAAGATTAATCTTATGTATATGCTTGAGAAGCAAGAATGTATATTTTGACGATTTCCATATTGATTTTCATTGACGATGCATGTCTTTTGAATGGAAGGCTTGATGATTTTTATTTATGAACCTTATCTTTGGTTATCAAACATGATGTATGGTTTTGACATAAGAATAAAATTTGAGCATGCTAATATAAAGTCAATCTTATAAATTAAAATTAAAGAAGTTTTAGTTATCTATAAGAATCATTCAAAATTATGTTCAATGAAACCAATGCAATAAAGTTGTAATGAAAATGTTGAAATTTTGATACCATGATTTGATGATTTTATGTATGAGATTTTAAAGTAATATATAATGATTTTTGTAACTTATTGGTCTTGATGGTTTTATGATGAAATTCATTTTTTGATCCAAAACGTTGATGTATGTTTGAAAGCATGTTAACATGAAATTTTATTGTGAATCAAGATCTTGTTTTTTAAACTCCCATGTTTCTTGTTATTGTTTACTAAAGAAGAAAATTTCTGAAATGAATCATGATTTTTTTTTTGAAATTATAATTTTTATGATTCATAAAGAATTGAGAGATTAAAAAATATATCTATGTTTTTCTTTTTATGAATCTCTTGAAAATGATTTTGATTTGATGATTTAAATTTAAATGAGCTTTATCTTGATTTTTTGAGATTTATAACTTGAGATTTACTCTATAAAAATCAAGATCTTGTATCCTCAATGTTACTTTTTAGCCTCTACTATCCAAATGAATTATGATTGGTATCATTGATATATTTCTTCTTATCGTGTACTAAAGAGAAAATTTTCCTAAATGAATCGTGATTTTTCGAAACCACAATTCTTTTTATGATTCATAATGAATTGAGAAATTTTATATGCTTGAATTAATATCTTGTTCTTTTATAAGATTGAATGAATTTTATTTATATCATGATCTCCTAAGATTTTCCCTTGATTATTATGATAAATCTATGTATACCATTTTGAATCTCTTGTAAGTAATGTTGAGATTTTGATGAATTTGACAATTTAAATTTGAATGAGTTTGTATTCAAATTATGATCTTGATTTCTTGGATTTACTACTTGAGATTCTTTTTTAATCACAATCTCTTCTTTGTACACCTATAATTTTTGTTATTTATAAAAGGAAGAGATTTGATAAAATGAATCATGTCTTTTGGTATTCAAATGGTCTTATCTTTGATGATATGATTTAAATCCCTTGAAATGATTGAAATATTTTATGCTTTTATGCTCTTCCCTACTTTCTTGTTTTCAATGATAAAATGGGGGGAAGTTTTGATCATGCATGGTAGGATATAAATTGATACCATCATGATATGAAACATTTATGATTTGCAATGATACATGCAATACTTGAGCTTTCTAATTATGATATGATGTATTGTATATGATGTAAATCATGATTTAAAATGCTATGAGTTGTTGCTAAAATGATAAATATTGATTTAATGTTTTGTATCATGAATACTCTAAATGATGAATGTTTGGTATCATGATCAAAATGTTGACAAATAGTTAAAAATTTTAGTATCATGTATGATATCCTCATAATGTTGATTGATTTATTCAATATCGTGTATGAATAAAATATAAGGTTTTTCAAATAGTGCATGTTTTAAATTGAAAATATAATGATGCACAAATAATATTGATACTTACCTTTGTCATGATTTAGAAATTGATGTAAAGGTTTTTTCCCTTCTTTTTGACAATGACAAAGGGGGAGATAGATTGCTAGCACAATTCAAGAAAAAGAAAAAAAAATTGCACTTCTCAAAAGAGAAGAAATTGCTATCTTGAACATCACCGAGAATTGCTAGCTTGAAACATCAAGAAAATACAAAAATGTGCTATCATGCTTATCTCAAGAAAAGCAAATATGCCAACTTGCATATATTTGAATTTGCTAGCTTGTATGTAGTAAAACTTGCATATCGTAAAAATTGCTAGCTTATAGTCTAAAGAGAAGCAAATAGTTGCTATCTCAAAATGCAAAATATGCTAACTTGCTACAGAAGCAAATTTGCTAGCTCAGACATTGCAAAGGAAGCAAAAATTTGCTAGCTTGCAACTTGCATATCGTGAAAACTGCTAGCTAGTAGTCTAAAGAGAAGCAATCAATAGCTATCTCAAGAAGACCAAACATGCTAAACTTACACATCTTTAATCATTAGATTGCATGATGATAAAACTTGATATTATGTTTTTCATGCAATAAGTTGAACCCATATAACAAACACTTGATTGTGGTACTTCTCCTTTTTGTTGATGACAAAGGGGGAGAAGTATGTTGATGACATGACATGTGATGCATAAGTTTTATGCATATGTTCATGATGATGTGTTGCAAGTATTCATGAAGAATATTGCAATGACTTGAATTCAGTTTGAATTCAAGGTTCTATCAATATGACATATTGATAGGGGGAGTTTATTTAAACTCCGGGAGTTAAGGTTAACTCCGTCATCAAGTGGTTGTCATCATCAAAAAGGGGGAGATTGTTGAATCTCGTATTTTGATGATGAAACCACTTGATATGTGTTTATAATTTAAACTGCATTTTGAGTGATGCAGGTCTACTCGATCAGGATTAGACAGTTAACGCAGGAGGAATTGACATTGCGCCGGAGGAGATCACGTCAGGATATTGGACAGCAGAAGGCTTCGGACGTCGGGCATCGGGCCAAGGAGAGCGGAATTGCGCCAAGGATATCGGGGTTGCGGAGGTCAACCGTCGATTGGGTAACAAGCCGCAAGAGAGGACGATGCGCTGAAGAATCGGACGAAGCGCCAACCAATGACGTGCCGAGCAACAGAATGTCAATTCGCGTTGTAATAATTGTCTAGATCGGAGTAGAGTTTTAGCTTGTGTGTGCAGGATTAACTACGATAACGACGAAGACATAAAGCAAAACAAAGTGTCGGAGTCAAGCGCGAAGGATTTGTTGCAAGTTCGAGAGTTCGACGGAAGTCCGAAGGTTCATCGGGAATGCTACCGGAACTAGCCGAGAATGAGTAAGCTTGCCGAAGGGTTTTTCGGAAGCTTGCCAGAAGGTTCGTTGGAAGTTCGCGGAGCTCGCCGAGAAAGATCGGAGCTGGCTAAAGAAGCTCGTTGGAACTCGCCAAGATCAAATCGTGAAGTCTAGGAGCTTGCCAGGAGTCCGCAGAATGGTTTCCGAGAGTTTATCGGAAGACCGTCGGAAGTTCGCTGGAAGAAGTCTTGACTTACGGACTTTGTAATAGCTTAGAAAATGTCTTTAAATTCATAGTTAGCATGTTAATTAGGGTTAGGATTAGGTGTTTATCCTATAGCCCAAGTAGGGGCCAATTGGGCCCGAGTTCGGACTGGTTTGGGCCAAGTTTGGAGCCCAACCAGTGAGCTGAATTGGCCTAGGCGGTGGCACCGCCCAGCACCCGAGACTTGGGTGGTGGCACCACTTGACTGGGCGGTGGCACCGCTAGTCCACTGTCAGTGTCAGACTTCGCCTAGTAAAGGAAGATCATTAGTGGATGCCGGTGGCCTCGACGGAAGAGGAATCAGAGGAGTGGATGTAAGTCACGATTGACCGAACCACTATAAACTACCGTCTTCTCTGGTTTGCATTTATCTTATTGTCATTTATATTACTGCAAACCATCTTCACTTTGATGCTCTACTTCTTTGTCTCCTTCTTACATATGCCTTCAAGTTAAAAACGCAATCGAAACGGTTTCAAATGAAACGTTGCTTTTATCGTACGAAGTTTCCGTAAGTGTTTAAATCGTCGAAAGTTTATCATACTTTACCGTTGCACTAATTCACCCCCCCCTCTTAGTGCCGCTCCGATCCTAACACGCTGGACTCGCTCTACGATTTTTGAAACTTGCGTTGGAACTCGTCCAAGCCTTGGTTGACTCGGGACAGCTAGGCTCGAAGTGAGCTATCCGCCGAGTCAGATAATACGGTGTCAGGTTCGCAGTGGGGTGGTATGATTTGATTGGGTGCAAGTATGCTCTACCCTGGTAGACCTCTCGGGTTCGTAGTTTACTCTCAGACTTTTCCCGTCCCGACCTACTCCTCGCTCGGCCTCTGCCAGTTCGGGTCAGTTGGGGGAGCTGCTAGCCGCACGATCTGAGGAATGAGCGGAACGAGTGTCTGCATCTTGCCCGCTATGGCCGAGGAACGCTTCGGACATCACAACCAAGGGTCCTGTGGCAAGTTCGGGGAGCGACAATCCCGCGTCATTGAACATGCACTAGTAGTGATCGGGTGTCAAGGCCGGGATCCCCCTGTCTCCAAGGGTGGGGAGGGACCAATCTCCGGGCTCGACGGAGGGGAGCCCGATCAGTGGTTCTCCCTCAGGAAGAGCTCCTGAGAGATACTCCTGTGACATGGCCCTTCTTCTAGCACTAAATTGTTAGTGAACAAAAGTACCGTGGCTGATGAGTCAGCACGATTTGGTCCACGGGTCAATGTTGGGAGCCTTCTGTCACCTGAGTTGGATGACGAGGTGGTCTTATCTTCGGGATGGGGTGCTTAGTGGCATTTGTGGGCCTCCAGGCCGGTTGGCAGCTCGCCCTTGCGCATCAAACTTAAATCCCCGGGTTGGGACAATCACAGCTCGGGTGGTCATTTGCCTGCAAAAATGACCCTCATCGGGTGATCCCCGACTTTGGCCCCTCCAACGAGTAAGTCAATAGAGGATTAAATTGCCTCCCTTTTTTCTCCCCTCCTGGTTGGATGCCGGCCAGGGGTTCTTTGAACAGATTTGGTGCAACTACCAAAGGGAATAAAAGCTTTGAAAACAAGTGGGTTTTCAGGTTGAAGACTCAAGAATATTATTCCCAACTAAAGTACAAAGCTAGATTGGTTGTGAAAGGCTTTAGTTAAAGGAAATGTATTAACTTTGAAGAGATTTTTTCTCCTATTATTAAAATATCTTCTATTCGTGTTGCTCTTGGTATTGCTGCTAACCTAGACTTAGAGGTTGAGTAGTTTGATGTGAAGACAGTTTTTTTTTATGGTGATTTAGAGGAGGAAATTTATATAGAGCAACCAGAAGGCTTCAAAGTTAAAGGTAAAGAAAGTTTTATTTGCAAGTTGAGGGAGAGCTTGTATGAGCTGAAGCAAGCTCCAAGATGGTAGTACAAAAAGTTTAATTCATTTATGACTGAAAACAAATCCAAAAGAATAGCTTCAGATCATTGTGTGTGCATCTAATGGTTTGGTAAGGATTTTATTATTCTCTTACTTTATGTTGATGATATGCTTATCCTTAGAAAGATATGTCTACAATTGACAGGTTGAAGGAAAAACTGAGTGAGTTTTTTGCAATGAAGGATATAGGGCCAACAAAGCAAAAACTAGACATGCAAATTTCCCATGAAAGAAAAAATAAGAAGATTTGGTTGTCATAGGAGAAATATATCGAGAATGTATTGAAAATGTTCAGTATGAGCGATACAAAGCCAGTTGGTTCTCCTCTTGCAGGTCACTTCAAGTTGTGCTCAGAACAGAGTCCATCAAGTGATGAGGAGAAGGAGAAAATGCAAAAGGTTCCTTATGCTTAAGCAGTTTGAAGTTTAATATATGTGATAGTATATACGAGGCCAGACATCGCATATGTAGTGTGTATTACTAGCAGATTTCTTACAAATCTAGGCAAAAAATACTGGGCAGTAGTGAGGTAGATCTTTAGATATCTTATAGGGGGTTCTAAAGTTTATTTAAGCTTTAGAGATGGACCACCGATGCTGACAGGTTACACAAATGCAGATATAACAAGAGATATAGATACAAAGAAATCTATATCAGGTTTTGTAATTATTTTTGTAGGGGGAGCTATGTTATGACAATCCAGATTGGAAAGGTGTATTGCTCTCTCTATCATAGAGGCGGAATATATTACTATTACAAAGGTTTGCAAAAAAATATTATGGATGAAAGAATCATTACAAGAATTGGGGTTAAAATAAAAAAATTATATGATGCATTGTGATAGCTAGAGTGTCATTCATTTGTGTAAGAACATAACTTTTCATTCCAAGTCAAAGCATATAGATGTCAAATACCATTGGATTCGAAATATACTTAAAGAGAAGCAGTTGCAACTTCAGAAAATTTATATAGATGATAATGGAGCTGACATATTGACAAAGACTTTACCGAAAGAAAGGCAGGAGATGTGCCTACAGTTGCTCGGCATGGTTTCACGTTGAGGAGTCATGAGACAGCCTCCCTTATGGGCTAAAGGGAGAGGTTGTTGGGTTGACAACCCACGAGTTCAGCCTATAGTAGGCTTTAATAGACCATAGCCCACCTCCCTTTTAATCTAACCTTAGATCTAATAAGGGGCGTGTGGTGGCTGCGAAAAATTAGGGAGAAAAACTACAATAATAAGGCAAAAAACAACAGCATTAACTTGATTTAAAAAAGAGGAGAAAAGGATAAAAAAAATAAGAGAAAGAAAGGGAAGAATACAAGAACAACACAAAGAGATTGTTCTCAATTATCTAAGTAGTGCTCTTATCTTAGGTTAGATTAGATCTATAGTAAATTGTTGCTGTAATTACTTAGGGAGATTTTGGATATTGTTCACAGTGATGTAATCCTTGTATTCCAATTATTCTCTAAAGATTGTTGCTTGGGTTTTGAGCAAAAGACTATAAGATTTGTATATTCATTATTCTTATAGTGGATTATCTTTGGTTTAGCCCGTGGTTTGTACCCTTCACGTTGGAAGGGTTTTCCACGTAAATCTTGGTGTTCTATTTGATTATAATTTCTATTTAATTACATTCTGTATTACGGTTTGCTTGTATTTGTTCGTATACAAAGTTTGTTCTTCTTTATATCCTAACACGCTGACGACTTTATGTTAGCGAAGGGGGCGAATCCTAGCCGTGGCCTCGGGGGCCTTGAGGTAAACGATAGACAGAGAGAGAGAGAGAGCCAAAGGGGTAAATTATTCGAAATGAGCAAGGTGAAGGGAGAGATCGCGAATTAAGGAAGGAGGAGAAGGTAAATGGAGCCGAGGCGAGATCGAGAGTGAGGGAGCAAAGCAGCGGAGCTCCTTAAGGACCATGTAATGAAGCGAGCCATCAAAGGTGGTGCGAGGGGATTAAGGGGTACAAAATGAAGGAGGGTGTATCCTGTCGCAGGGCGAGCAGACGGAGAGGGAAACTGAAGGGATGCATTAAAGGGCGGATGGTTTTAGTACTGCCGGAAGGCAAGTAATTACGACGATTAGAGTCACGCGATACACGTGTGAGGCTTCATGGTTGATGATGCTCAAACAACTTAGGAACTAAAATACATTTGATTTCGATAAACGAGTAATATATTTATTTCATAAATAATTTTTGATCATATAAATGTAGTTGATTTTAATGTTTAATATTATTCATTATAAGAGGTTTTTAACATGAATTAATACATAAGGGGATGTAGCTCAGATGGTAGAGTGCTCGCTTAGCATGCGAGAGGTATAGGGATCGATACCCCGCATCTCCAACTTACTAGTTGATTTATTAAATTATTTGAAATTATTTATTTTCTATTTATTTTCCTACAATTGATTTAATATTTTTTTAAAAAAAATATGCATAAATTATACATTTATGTTTATATGAAATATAATAAAAAAAATATTATATTATAATAAAAACTAATGTTGTGGATGATTATAAGAAAAGACTAGCTTTGGAATAACTCTTTCTCTTATAAATCTATGCATATTATTAATAAAGAATATATATATCTCTTAGAGCTAACCAAAATAATTTATATTTAAAAAAAAAAACCTTTAGTGTTTAATTTTTTTGTGATTAGATACAGTCTCCCCAACCCTTGAGACTTCAACACATCTCTCAAGTGGAATTGGTAAGGTATTTTACTTTATAAATTTGAGTTTAGAAGACAGTAGCCACAATATTAATGTTTAGGGATCTTCGTGTATTGATTCTACTCAATTTTTGTAAATGGTCTATTTTCTTCAACAATGATTAGGTTTCAAACTTTTGATACATTATTAATATCTTTCATGACAAAACTTCGAGTAAAGGTTTTAATAGCCCATAGCCCACCTCCCTTTTAATCTAACCCTAGATCTAATAAGGGGGGTGTGCTGGCTGTGAAAAATTAGGGAGAAAAACTACAACAACAAGGCAAAAAACAACAACAGTAACTTTATTTAAAAAAGAGGAGAAAAGGATAAAAAAATAAGAGAAAGAAAGGGAAGAATACAAGGACAACACAAAGAGATTGTTCTCAATCATCCAAGCAGTGGACTCATCTTAGGTTAGATTAGATCCATAGTAAATTCTTGCTGTGATTACTTAGGGAGATTTTGGATATTGTTCACAGTGATGTAATCCTTATATCCCAATTATTCTCTAAAGATTATTGCTTGGGTTTTGAGCAAAAGACTATAAGATTTATATATTCATTATTATTATAGTGGATTATCTTTGGTTTAACCCGTGGTTTTTACCCTTCACGTTAGAGGGGTTTTCCACGTAAATTTTGGTGTCCTATTTGATTATAATTTCTATTTAATTCGATTATGTGTTACGGTCTACTTGTATTTGTTCGTATACAAAGTTTGTTCTTCTTTATATCCTAACATGCTAACGACTTTGCGTTAGCAAAGGGGGAGAATCCTAGCCGCGGCCTCTGGGGCCTCGAGGCAAACGATAGATAAAGAGAGAGTGAAAGAGGTAAATCATTCGATACGAGCAAGGCGAAGGGTGAGATCGTGACTTGAGGAAGGAGGAGAAGGTAAATGGAGCCGAGGCGGGATCGAGAGTGAGGGAGCAAAGCAGCGGGGCTCCTTAAGGATCGTGTAATGAAGTGAGCCGTCTAAGGTGGCACGAGGGGATTGAGGGGTACAGAATGAAGGAGGGTGTATCCTGTCAAAGGGCGAGCAGATGGAGAGGGAAACCGAAGGGATGCGTTAAAGGGCGGATGGTTTTAGTCGCTACCGGAAGGCAAGTAATTATGACGATTAGAGTCACGTGATACATGCGTGAGGCTTCATGGTTGATGATGCTCAAACAACTTAGGAACTAAAATACATTTGATTTCGATAAATGAGTAATATATTTATTTCATAAATAATTTTTGATCATACAAATGTAGTCTTTTTTAATGTTTAATAGTATTAATCATAAGAGGTTTTTAACATGAGTTAATAAACAAGGGGATGTAGCTCAGATGGTAGAACACTCGCTTAGCATGCGAGAGGTACAGGGATTTATACCCCGCATGTCCAACTTACTAATTGATTTGTTAAACTATTTGAAATTATTAATTTTCTATTTATTTTCCTATAATTGATTTAATATTTTTTTTAAAAAAATATGCATAAATTATACGTTTATGTTTATATGAAATATAATAAAAAATTATTATATTATAATAAAAACTAATGTTGTGGATGATTATAAGAAAAGACTAGCTTTGGAATAACTCTTTCTCTTATAAATCTATGCACATTATTAATAAAGAATATATATATCTCTTAGAGCTAACCAAAATAATTTATATTTAAAAAAAAAACCTTTCGTGTTTAATTTTTTTGTGATTAGATACAGTCTCCCCAACCCTTGAGACTTCAACACATCTCTCAAGTGGAATTGGTAAGGTATTTTACTTTATAAATTTGAGTTTAGAAGACAGTAGTCACAATATTAATGTTTAGGGATCTTCATGTATTGATTCTACTCAATTTTTGTAAATGGTCTATTTTCTTCAACAATGATTAGGTTTCAAACTTTTGATACATTGTTAATATCATTCATGACAAAACTTCGAGTAAAGTCACTTACCTCGACCAATGGTGAAGCTAAAAGATGATATATGGTGTCTTAATATTTCACCTCGAGATCAAAATTATATTTGAAAACTCCATTGAAGTAGACTTCCTACTTCTTCTTAGATGCATAGATTTCTCAACAAGCAATCCGATATTTGTTATATCTGCCATCGGCACTTCGATTCCTTGAAGCACACCTTCTTTGAATGTTCCCATGCCTCCTCCTGTTGGCTTTTCTTTTGGGATAAGTTGAACAACTACTTCACTTGCTTAGTTGAATAGCCCCTGTTAGTGAACAAAAGTATTGTGGTTGATGAGTCAACACGGTTTGGTCCACGGATTGATGTCGGAAGCCTTCTTTTACCTGGATGACGAGGTGGCCGTGTCTTCGGGATGGGGTGCTGAGTAGCGTTTGTGGGCCTCTGGGCCGGTTGGCAGCTCGCCCTTGCGCGTCAAACTTAAATCCCCGGGTTGGGATGATCACGGTTCGGGTGGTCGTTCGCCTGCAAAAATGGCCCTCGTTGGGTGATCCCCGACTTTGGCCCCTCCGACGAGCAAGTCAGTAGAGGATTAAATTGCTTCCGTTTTTTCTCCCCTTCTGGCCGGATGTCGGCCAGGGGTTCTTATACCATTGTGCAAGGGTCGTTTGAACGTCGGTTCGATATGGCCGTTGACCCTTGTGGGATGGGACGACGTTTCAGATCAGCTGGCGTCTTGGAGAATGTCGGAGCAATGTCAGACAGTATCGCCCCGAGCTCTCGGGATGAGTCGTGTCACATAGTGTCTCGGTACGGATCCCGACTTGGCGTGCGACATTGGATTCTGACGGCATGTGACATCGGATTTTGACATCGGTTGTGACTTGGAGTGTGACATAGGCGGTAACTTGTCGGGGGCCCAAAATATGCCTTATCACTTCTCTCCCCCCGTCCAAGGCATTCCGCGGAGTCCCTAATGGGTCAGGAGGCATGCCTGAGTCAGAGTGATGCGATTGTGCTGGTTGCTTATGAGGGGAAGCTGGATTGGCTCGTCGTGGGATGGTTTGGAAGGGTAGTGCCTCGCACCTCAAGGAGGGTAGACTCCACTGATCAAGCGGTCGGGATCAGATGCGGTGAGATCGACGCGTCGTAGGTCGGATAACTAGTTTTGGCGTGGCTCGGAGTTACAGCCGATGAGACCAACACGTCGTTGGTCGGATAACTGGTTTTGGCATGGCACGATGTTACCACTAGTGAGTTGCAAGTCGGAGATCGAGGTTAAGTGACTCGGTTAGAGATTTGACGAGTCGTAAGTCGGAGATTGATGTGGAGTGACTCGGTTATCTACGTGGAGCGACTCGGTTAATGGTTTAGTCTAGCGAGGTGTGGCTTGGGCGTCGGATTGGCCGAGATGCAACTCGGGCATTTAGACTGGCCACGAGGCTTGGCTCGGGCATTGGATTGGCCAAGATGCTACTCGGGCATTTGGACTGGCCGCGAGGCGTGGCTTGGGCGTCAGATTGGTATTGTGGGCTAAGTGACTATACTCAGGCTCCGGTTCTTGGGCCGGTGGGTCGCTAGTCGAGTGGGAGCTGGAGTGACCTGGGCTTGAGTTGGACCTGTTGGCCGAGTGATTATGCTTGGGCTCAGGTTTTGGGGCTGGCGGGTCATAAGTGGAGAGCGAGCTGTAGAAACCCGGGCCTGAGTTGGACCTGTTGGCCGAGTGACTATGCTCGGGCTCAGGTTCTGGGGTCGGCGGGTCATAATTCGAGAGCGAGCTAGAGTGACCCGGGCCTGAGTTGGACCTATTGGCCGAGTGACTATGCTCGGGCTCAGGTTCTGGGGCCGACGGGTCGCAAGTCGAGAGTGAGCTGGAGTGACCCGGGCCTGAGTTGGACCTATTGGCTGAGTGACTATGCTCGGGCTCAGGTTCTGGGGCCGACGGGTCGCAAGTCAAGAGCGAGCTGGAGCGAGCTGGAGCAACCCAGGCCTGAGTTGGACTTGTTATCTGAGTGACTATGCTCGGGCTCAGGTTCTGGGGTCGGTGGGTCACAAGCCGAGAGTGAGCTGGAGCGACCCGGGCTTGGACATCGATTCATGCCTGGATGCCTGGACTTCATCGTGCCAAGTGCGGGCCAAGCGGAGCGTCACAGAGCCTGGCGGGAAACTTTTGTTTTGAATGGCCTTCGACGAGGTGTCTCGGGTGACAGGACGCCTCTGGCGGGAGCTTCGAGGTGGGCAAATTTGGTGGATACGAGGGGTCATGACGAGTCTTAAATGCTGCGACTGTTTCTCTCCTCGGGGAGCCCCAATCGCTGCCTCATAGTGGGCAACCCACCTTTTATAAACCCCACCCAGAGTGATTGCCATCACCCTTGGCATCTGTCCTCCGTCCCGCACCTTAGCTTCTTTCTTGCAACTCCGCCATCATCTTTGCTCTAGTCCTTCGTCCCCGGCTTCTTTCTTGAAACTTTGAGGTCAGGATGTCTCCGTCTTCGTCTTCGTCTTTATCTTCGTCCCCATCTCCTTCTCCTTCTCCTTCTTCTAGGAGTCCACAGGATGAAGTGGTTTGTGTGTCTTCGGGTAGCGCCTCCTCGGAGGCCTCAGGGAGTTCTGTTGCGCTTGAGGCTCTCAAGTCGTTGCATGACGTGGACTCGGTGGTGACCAAGGACCTTTTAAGAGTGCTCCAAGATCTCTACTGCATCCTAGAGTGTTACGGCCTGCACGCCCCTCAGCTTGGGCAGCGGCCGTACGATCGGTTTCCCAATGGGTTTGAGTTCACCATGTGGGCGCTTGAGGCTGGGCTGTGGTTCCTGATGCACCCCATCATCAGGGACTGTCTTTGCTTTTAG
Organism: Musa schizocarpa; assembly: GCA_900464855.2. Taxonomy (NCBI): domain Eukaryota; kingdom Viridiplantae; phylum Streptophyta; class Magnoliopsida; order Zingiberales; family Musaceae; genus Musa; species Musa schizocarpa. Next base: position 32,385,888 of record LS990917.1, on the reverse strand, counting down.
GGGACCTCACTATCCCAGGTGTCGCCAAACTCATGGCGCTACCTGGTGGCCTTCATCTGGGAGTGTCAAGGGGCTGGGATCGAGCCATCCCGTGCCCTCTAATTAGCTTGCTTCGCCTATGCAGGGGGCAAGGCAGGTATTACCTGACCGCTCGTGGCAGTTTCAAGATCAATGGTGCACCTTCCAACAACAAAGGTTGGAAGAAGCGTTTCTTCTTTGTTAGTTGTAGTATAGAATGGGGCTGCAGCATTGGGTGGGCCTTCCAGACCATCGACAACGCCCCCCTGTTACTCTCTGACGTAGAAACAATGGTCGTGGATTGACTGAGGGGTATCCTGTTCTCTTCTTGGGTAATTAAGGAGATGACCGAGGAGTGGATGGTCGAAGCGGAGTTGAGCCCTGCCACTGGGGGTATGGCCATTCACATATGATGGCTCGTTCGCTCGTCCCGAACCATTTGACCGCTGCTATTTTTTGTAGAAATGGTGGACCTGCGATCAGTGAAGAAGACGCATAGTGTCAAGGTCGCCGAGCCCCCATCTCGGGACGGGGAGGGTTCCGGAGGTGGGGTTGCCCTGCTGGAGGGCACACTAAAGAGGGCGTGGGCATCTCCGGCAATGGGGCGCCTTCCGAAGAAGATGAAGACTGTGGCTCCGAAGACGCCTGTGGGCCCGGCCACTTGCTCGAGCGTCATCCTGGAATTGCTAGGGGCCGCTCCCCAAGGTGAGGGCTCGGGGAGCTTGAAGGGGAAGGGGTCGGCCGGGTCGTCCGGTAGTGACCCTTCTAAGAGGGAGCTGACGCGTCCGATGCTGATATGGGAGCTATGTCGCGTCTACTCCTATGCCGATGGTGAGCAGTACCAGGCCCTGAATATGGTCCTTCTTCTGACCGGGGAGCCGGGAGCCCCCTACGCCACTCGGTGGTCGACGCTCAAGGCCGACAGTCGTATCTGGGGTGACGGGCCAACTGCTCAGTGCTAGTCATAGGTGCCCAGCAAGTCAATCACGTGAGTGATGGCACGTGTGACTTGATACCGAATCTTTTTGCTTATTATATTTTGGTATATATCACTTTATAACTATTGCATATATGCATATATATATTGTGATGTCCTTGGATTTGTGCAATGGGAATCAAATTGCGATGAGATCACGATAATGAGATCAATTCACCTTTAAACACATATCCTAAATAATCCCGATCATAGGTTACTCGAGAGGGACATCGTGATAACCGGACAGACTAGTGTGCTGTATACCTATCCATCTAATGGATGCAGCTGGTCTCATAGTTGCTCGTGTAGGGACACTAGGGATACAATACAGGTGTTCATTGGAGAATGAGTTCACTGATTGATCCACTTACAAAATGCTGGATGGTTGATGATGCCTTATTGTTAGACAGCGATTCCGTAGTCCTAGTGGTATATTTGGTCCTTAGACTTGAGACACCAAGGATGTCCTGTATGAGTGCTCCACTCTTTGATACTAGACTTATAGGTTTGGTTGTCCCAGATTTAGTACAGCTGGTCATTGGGAGTGGTAGTCGACCATACGAGGGCTATTGAGTGTCGATAGAGGATCATCCACTCTCGACGTCATGAGAGGAATATCCCATGTGTTCTTGCTCAGAAAAATCCCTGGCTAGGGTCATTCGGGTTGAGAGAGAAAGAGTTCTCCGAGAGAATCCATTAGAGCGAGACTCGAGTAGAAACCGTATAAGTATGACAGCACCATGCTCGATATATGGTCTCGGGGATATTAGATGGATGAGGGACTATAGGTACACGGTAACTGAGGACAGATAGGTCCAATGGATTGGATTCCCCTGTATCGTCTGGGGACTACGGTGTAGTGGCCTAGTACGTCCGTAGTCGATGAGTCAAGTGAATTATTACAGAGATAATAATTCACTGAGTTAGAAGGAGTTCTAACAGGTATGACTCACGGCCAGCTCGATATTGGGCCTAGAGGGTCACACACATATTGTAGGCATTGCGATGATTAGAGGTTCAGATATGAGATATCTGACAGAGCCCTTGTCTTATTGGATGCAGATCTAATACCCACTAGGGGAGGACCAATTAGGGTTTGACAGGGGACCTCTATAAATAGGAGGGATTCAAAGCCTCATAGGTTAGAGCCTTTGCTTGCCTCTCCTATTCTCCTCCCCCTCTCCACCTCAGAGCAGACCTGGAGTTTTGAGGAGCGTCGTCACAGCCCTATTGTGTGGATCACTGCTAGAGAGGAGGACACTTGACCTCCTTCACCCTTTCCTAAAGATCTGCAAGGAAACAGGGATATACGATCTCCCTAGGTAACACAATCTACTCTATACACAGTTTTAAGTTTCACAGATTTTGTGCACCAATCTTCGCACGATGATGAACTTCTCTTTGGGAATCGAGGATTTTATTTTCTTGTTCTTCCGCTGTGCATGTGATGTCGCCCTCTAAGATTTCCCAACAGTGGTATTAGAGCCAGGTTGTTCGTGCGAATGATTGGTTTTGAACTACGTGTGTTGTATTTAGGAAGAATTTTGACATCAAAATTGTTGATGCAAAAATAAGGAAGGGCAACAATAGTTGCTGCCCTTGATCTGCGTCCGTGCAGCACAGCCGCAAGCAGGTAGCACAGGGGCTGCGTCTGCAGCAGCCGGTCGGCGGCCTGCTTGCAGCAGGCTTGCGGTTGACGGGGCTGGCAGCTCGCGGGCAGAGGCGCTTGCGGTCACTTCTCCCGCGGGGTGAGGTACTGTAGGGCAGCGGTGCTTGCCGGTGCTGCTCCCGCGGGAGAAACCCCCTCACAGGGGCGGTCGCCCGGCGGGATAGTACCACCTGCGGGCGTTGCCCCGCGGGCAGAACCGCCCACGTAGGCGCCAACCTGCAGGGGCAGCACCGCCTGCGGGCACTGCCCCACCGGCAGAACCGCACGTGGGGGCGCGCACCTGCAACGGCAGTGCCGCCAGCGGGCGTGCCGCCTACAGCGCGGGCAGCACCCTCGCCCCGCCGCACAGGCCGCCGCCAGCAGGGTGGCGACGGTGGCGACAGCAAAGGGGGGTATGGCATTAGGTTTACTGGTCAAAAGACAGTTTTGCACCTTGGAATTTGAGAAATTCTAGTTTCTATCTTTTGTCCAAATTATAAAAATACCCCTATAAATTCAGAAATTCCTCGTATGTCCCTGATTTCATAAAAATACTAATTAATTAAAAGGTTTAGTTGATTATTATTTTGTATCATTATCTAGTAGTCCTACATGATGATGATTATTTATACATGTGATGTATGATGTGTAGACGGATGATCATGGACCGTGTGATGTGTGTATTTGTGATTATTATTATTGAGGTCTGCGAGCCTCCATTATAATTCTCGTTTATTGTTGGGCTTGCGTGCCTATGATTAAGTTGTAATCACATAAGGAGACGTAGCGGGAGCGTGGATGCGATAGCGGGACCCACGAGACGGATGATCGCGATGCATGAAGATGCATCAAGATGTTGACGGAACCAATGAGGACGAGATGGACGATCACAGGGCATGGAGATGCACCGTTGCACACATAGATCTTGATGTGAGTGATTAGGCCTACTAGCTCGGGCCTAGTCATATTAGGTTGTGGTCCATGATCATCTGGTGTGATTGCTTATACACATACTATATATATATTAAATATGTATATGTGTGACATGTCATATTAGGAGACTAAATCATAGAAACATCTCTCTCGATAATATTAAGTCGGTAAACGTGAGGCAATTAGATTAACCCACGTGGCCTTCCATCGTTAGAAGTAGGAACCGATTCCCGGTGTAGGTTGAGTTGGTTGAGTCCCTCGAGACTCACCTATATCGCGATTCGCTATCTTGCTTACGACATAGAGATGTCACCGGTGACCTGAGGACATGGTATGCTTGGTCGAGTCCCTCGAGGGTATATCATCAAATCAGACTCATCTTGTAACGAAGGTGTTGACTTAACCGAGCATCATGGTTGGTCGAGTCCCTCGAGGCCATGGTGATTCAGAGTCCGAACAGAACGAGAATCATAAGGAGTTGTGATCGACAAGAGTTGCCTACTTTTTAGGCTTAGTGCGATTGGTCGAGTCTCTCGAGGTTACACTAAGAGGTTGATTGGATCCTGATCCCCACTAGAAGTCTGCTGGAGACTTCTGTTTCATGTGCTGAGGGTGTTGCGTGACTCATTAGTAAAATAGTGGGAACATATTAAGATAGAAGTCCATATCTTGATAGTTTATTTCTTATAAAATATGCATGTTATTCATTTATGCTACATCTTTATTTTCAGAAAATGTCGCTTTCGAATCCCTTACGTGGCATACTTGATGTCAACCGCCTCACTGGTATAAATTATACGGATTGGCTCCGTAACTTGAGAATTGTTCTCACAACGGAGAAAATTGTGTACGTCCTTGATACAGTGACGCCTACGCCCGAAGAAGGGGCAAGCGAGGATGAGATCGCTCACTACGTGAAGTATATTGATGACTCCACTCTTTCTCAGTGTTATATGTTGGGCTCTATGACTCATGAGTTATAGAGACAACATGAAAAGATGGATGCCATATCCATTCTCCTACATGTCCGCAAATTGTTCAAGGAACAGGGAAGGACTCAGCAATATGAGATATCCAAGAGCCTCTTCTGTGCTAGGATGACTGAGGGGACACCGGTTCAGAACCATGTCCTAAAGATGATTGAGTGGATAGAAAAACTCATAGGTCTAGGAATGGTCTTAGAGGATAACTTGTGTGTGGACATTGTGCTTCAGTCCCTACCAGATTCCTTTTCATAATTCATAATGAATTTTAATATGAATAAGCTTGAGGTGACTCTCCCAAAGCTCCTCAATATGTTGAGGGAGGCAGAGAGTACTATTAAGAAAGAGAAGCCAGTTCTCTACACTGGTTAGACCAGAAAGAAAAGGAAAGCAGAAAGGTCCCCTAAGAAGGGAAAGGGCAGACTAGGTAAAGCAAAGGTTGCTAAGAAAGACCCAACGAAGGACAAAGGCCAGTACTTCCACTGTGGTAAAATGGGCACCGGAAGAGGAATTGCAAAGAGTACCTTGCAGAAAGGGTGAAACAAAAGCTTGATAAATCTTCAGGTACATTCATGATCAGTCTCCATTTGTTAGACTCTTATGATAACACATGTGTATTGGATACCGATAGTGTTTATTATATATACAATTCGTTGCAGGTTCTGACAAGGCCTAGGAGACTAGAGAGAGGTGAGATGGACCTCAAGATGGGTAATGGAGCAAAAGTTGCTGTAGTAGCTGTTAGCGAGATCACCCTACATCTGCCTGGTGGAGCTTTTATTGCATTAGATGCATGTTATTTTGTTCCTTCTATTATCAAAAACATTATCTCCATTTCATGTTTGATAGTTAGTGGATATAAATTAATTTTTGAGAACAATGGTTGTTCGATATTATTAGATGATAAGATCATCACGAAAGGAACATTACATAATGGTTTATTTATATTAGACACTATTCCACATATCATGAATGTAAATGTGTCCAAAAGGAAACGAGATGAGATGAACAATGCATACTAGTGGCATTGTATGCTAGGTCATATCCATGAAAGTAGGATTCAAAAGTTGCTAAATGATGGATATCTAGATCCATTCGACTATGTGTCATATGCAACTTGTGAGCCTTGCCTTCATGGAAAACTGACCAACTCTCCATTTAGTGGAGCTAGAGAGAGAGCCACTGAGCTGTTGGAACTCATACAGAGTGATGTATGTGGACCCATGTCAACTCATGTCATTGGTGGTTACTCCTACTTCATTATCTTTACTGATGATTTCTCAAGGTATAGATATGTGTACTTAATAAAGTATAAGTCTGAGGCCTTTGAGAAATTCAGAAAGTATAAGAATGAGGTGGAGAACCAGACTGGAAAGACTATCAAAACGCTTCGATCAGATCGAGGAGGTGAGTACTTAAGTACAGAGTTTACTCAATTCCTCAAGGACCATGGGATATTATCCCAATGGACACCTCCTTATACACCTTAGCTCAATGGTGTCTTTGAAAGGAGAAATCGTACGCTATTAGACATGGTACGGTCCATGATGAGTTTTGCTAACCTACCCATCTCATTCTAGGGATATGCCCTAGAAACCACAGCTTACCTTCTGAACAGAGTTCCAACTAAGTCGGTAGTGTCTACACCATATGAGATATGGAAAGGGAAGAAGCCTGATCTTAAGGTTGTTAAGATTTGGGGCTGCCCTACCCACGTTAAAAGACACAACCCCGATAAGTTAGAATCAAAGATAGAGCGATGCAAATTTGTGGGATACCCTAAGGAAACTTGGGGGTATTATTTTTATCATCTCGAGGACCAAAAGGTCTTTGTAGCTAAGAGAGCAGTGTTCCATGAGAAAGAACACATTCTTGGCGGAGATAGTGGGAGAATGATAGAGTTGAGCGAGGTTGGAGAACTAAGCTCAAGCACCACTCTACAGCCCGAGTCTGTTCAAGTACCTAATACACAAGTTTCAACTTTACGCAGGTCTGATAGAGTATCCCATCCTCCTGAGAGATGTGGGACATATTAGAGGAGAGGATGTTGAGGATATTGATCCTCAGACCTACGAGGAGGCTATTATGAGTATAGACTCCGGGAAGTAGCAAGAAGCTTTCTGAGATGGATTCTATGTACTCCAATAAGGTTTGGAACCTAGTTGATATGCTCGAAGGTATTGTACCCATCGATTGCAAGTGGATCTTTAAGAAAAAGATCAGAGTAGATGAAAAAGTAGAGACCTATAAAGCAAGGCTAGTGGTTAAGGGGTATCGTCAAAGGTAAGGTGTTGACTACGACGAAACCTTCTCACCCGTAGCAATGCTAAATTCCATCAGAATTCTATTGGCTATTGCAACACACTATGATTATGAGATTTGACAGATGGATGTAAAAACTGCATTCCTCAATGGGAACCTCGAGGAGGAGGTGTATATGATGCAACCTGAGGGATTTGTGTCCAAGAACTGCCCAGATAAGGTGTGTAGGTTGCTTAGATCCATTTATGGACCAAAGCAAGCTTCCCGAAGTTGGAATATAAGATTTGATGAGGCAATCAGATCTTATGACTTCGTTAAGAATGAAGATGAGCCTTGTGTGTACAGGAAGGTAAGTGGGATCGCTATCACCTTTTTGGTGTTATATGTGGATGACATCCTAATCATTGGGAATGACGTAGGAATGTTATCTATAGTAAAGGCTTGGTTATCTAGACACTTCTCCATGAAGGACTTAGGGGAAGCATCCTATATTTTGGGGATTCAAATATATAGAGATAGATCCAAGAGGATGCTTGGCTTATCCCAGTCTAGGTACATAAAAACCATTGTCAAAAGGTTTGGCATGGAAAATTCCAAGAGAGGTCTCATACCGATGAGACATGGGATATCGCTTTCTACGAGTATGTCCCCAAAGACTCCAGAAGAAAGGGCAAACATGGATTTGATACCTTATGCCTCAACAATAGGGTCTATCATGTATACCATGCTATGTACTAGGCTTGATATAGCGCATGCTCTGTGTGTCACGAGCAGGTATCAGGCGGATCCAGGCTTGCAGCACTGGAAAGCAGTAAAGTGTATCCTTAAGTACTTGAGAAGGACTAAAGATCTTTTATAAGTATATGGAGGTAATAGCCTTAAGGTTGAAGGCTACACGAACTTAAGTTTTCAGTCTGATGTTGATGATAACAAGTCAAATTCAGGGTATGTGTACACCTTGAATGGAGGAGCAGTGTGCTGGAAGAGTTCCAAGCAAGATACTATTGCTGACTCGACCACAGAGGCGGAGTACATTTCTACATCAGATGCAGCAAAGGAGGGAGTCTAGTTGAAGAAGTTCATTATAAATTTGGGAGTCGTGTCGGGTAGCGAGGAGCCGATCTCCCTATATTGCGACAACAACGGGGCGATTGCTCAAGCGAAGGAACCTAGGTCTCATTAGAAATCTAAGCATGTTCTAAGGAGGTTCCACCTTATCAGAGAGATCGTAACCCGAGGAGATGTAGCAGTGGAAAGAGTTCCATCCGAAGATAACATTACAGATCCACTAACAAAGCTGTTGTCTCAGATTGTCTTTGAGCGTCACAGGGGTCTGATGGGGATCAGACACATAGGTGATTGGCTTTAGGTCAAGTGGAAGATTGCTAGTCATAGGTGCCCAGTAAGCCAATCACGTGTGTGATGACACGTGTGACTTGATACAAAATCTTTTTGCTTATTATATTTTGGCGTATATCATTTTATAACTATTGCATATATGTATATATATATTGTGATGTCCTTGGATTTATGCAATGGGAATCAGATCGTGATGAGATCACGATAATGAGATCGATTCACCTTTAAACACATATCCTAAATAATCCCGGTCATAGGTTACTCGAGAGGGACATCGTGATAACCAGACAGACTGGTGTGCTGTATACCCGTCCATATGATGGATGCAGCTGGTCTCATAGCTGCTCATGTAGGGACACTAGGGATACAGTTCAGGTGCTCATTGGAGAATGAGTTCACTGATTGATCCGCTTACGGAATGCTAGATGGTTGATGATGCCTTATTGTCAGACAGCGATTCCGTAGTCCTAGTGGTATATCTGGTCCTTAGACTTGAGACACCAAGGATGTCATGTGTGAGTGCTCCACTTTTTGATACCAGACTTATAGGTTTGGCTGTCCCATATCTAGTATAGTTGGTCATTGGGAGTGGTAGTCGACCTTACGAGGGCTATTGAGTGTCGATAGAGGATCATCCACTCTCTGCGTCATGAGAGGAAGATCCCATGTGTTCTTGCTCAAAAAAATCCCTAGCTAGGGTCATTCGGGTTGAGAGAGAAAGAGTTCTCTGAGAGAATCCATTAGAGCGAGACTCGAGTAGAAACCGTATGGGTCTGACAGCACCATGCTCGATATACAGTCTTAAGGATATTAGATGGATGAGGGACTATAGGTACACGGTAACTGAGGACAGACAGCTCCAATGGATTGGATTCCCCTATATCGTTTGAGGACTATGACATAGTGTCATAGTACGTCCGTAATCGATGAGTCAAGTGAATTATTACAAAGATAATAATTCACTAAGTTAGAAGGAGTTCTGATAGGTATGACTCATGGCCAGCTCGATATTGGGCTTAAAGGGTCACACACATATGGTAGGCATTGCGATGAGTAGAGGTTTAGATATGAGATATCCGATAGAGCCCTTGTCTTATTGGATGTAGATCCAATACCCACTATGGGAGGACCCATTGGGTTTGATAAGGGACCTCTATAAATAGGAGGGATTCAGAGCCTCATAGGCTAGAGCCTTTGCTTGCCTCTCCTATTCTCCTCCCCCTCTCCATCTCAGAGCAGGCCTGGAGTTTTGAGGAGCGTCGTCGCAACACAATCTACTCTATACGCAGTTTTAAGTTTCGCGGATTTTGCGCACCAATCTTCGCACGACGACGAACATCTCTTTGGGAATTGAGGATTTTGTTTTCTTATTCTTCCACTGCGCATGTGATGTCGCCCCATAAGATTTCCCAACACTCAGTAGTTCATCCGAGGGGCGCTGCACCTGGTCATAGCCAAGGACCTATGCAGCTCCCCCTCCAAAGTGCTGGCAAAGTGGGCGGCCAAGTCGCTTGTTTGGGTAAGTGGTGGCTTCTTTTCCCTACTCGATCCCCTCTTGCATGGGTGCTAACACTGACCTTCATGCAGAACCAGCACTATGGCATGGCGTTGATCGACTGGGTCCTCAATGTCGGGCGGGTGATCGAGCCCCAGTCGAAGACCTACGTTGCCCTCCGGCTGGAGAACCTGGATCTGAGAGCCAGGGGGGCCAAAGGCCATTGCCGCGGCCAAAGAGCGTGCCTCGGCACTGGGTGAGGAGGTGGCTCGTTTGAAGACCGAGTTGGAAGAAAGCTAGTCACACATCGGATCGCTAGATGATGAGCTACTCACCCTCTCCCACGATGTCGAGACTGCCAAGTCCTCGACCTGGATCGCTGAAGAGATTCTAAAGGAGGAGCGGCTGGCATTGCCCAAGAAGGTCAAGGAGGCGATCGTTGGGTACAAAGCGTCCGCCAGGTTCGAGCGTGGCCTGGTGAGGTCGGGACGGGCCATGTACGAGTGCGGGTATCGGGTGGCTTGTGCTCACTTCCAGGTAAAGTACCCAGACCTAGAGTTGGAGTCAGACCCATTTGTTGACAACCCGACAGATCAGGACGTCGACATGCCAGCGAACGTCCCCTTCGATGATGGGCCCGAGACTCCCCCCTGAGCTAGGGGCTACGCTTGCTTTCCTTTGTTCTAGTCGGGTTTGGAACTATACCACCCGACCACCATGTGTATTTCCTCTTTTATTAAGAAGCACTTTTATTTTGAAATTCTGACTGTGGGTGCGCGTGCTCCGCGTGTCTTCTTTGCATCCCGACTTACTTCTTTTATGGGTAAAACTTCTTTAGGTTTGCCGCATTCCACATCCTCGGCAGGGGGCTCCCTTCCAAAGTCTCAAGTCGGTAGGTCCCCTTTTGGACCATGTCATAGAATCGATATGGGCCTTCCCAATTAGGCGTGAGCTTTCCCCTGGCTCGGGTCAGGTCACTCACCTCCACCTTTCGAAGGATGAGGTCCCTAACCTTGATTTGCCGCGGACGGACTTTGCAGTTTGTATACCCGAATCATTGCTTTCTTATATGCCAAGGTACATTGATATGCCTTGGCTCTCCTTTCTTCAAGGAGGTCTAAGTTTGCTCATAGGCCTATCTCGGAGTCTTCTTGTTCGTAATTTGATGTGCGTAGGGTTGGGAACACCATCTCGGGCAGAAAGACCGCTTCGGTCCCGAATGCCAAGCTGAACAGAGACTCCCCCGAGGCAGGTTTGGGAGTTATTCGCATTGCCCACAAGACGCTAGGAAGCTCGTCCACCTAGGCCCCGTGCGCGCCCAAGATCCTCCTCTTGAGGCCTTCCAGAATTAACTGATTCATCACTTCGGTCTGGCCGTTGATTTAGGGGTGCGCAACCGAGCTAAACTACAGTTGGATCCTGTATGACTGGCAATAGGCATTGAAGTTAGCATTATTGAATTGAGCTCCGTTATCGGTGATGATAGCCTTTGGGATCCTGAACCAGGTGATGATGTTCTTCCATGTGAAGCTTCGAATCAGCTTGTCGGTAATGGAAGCCAAGGGCTCTGCCTCAACCCACTTCGTGAAGTAGTCGACCCCAATTATAAGAAAGCGCTGTTGCCCCGATGCTGGAGGAAAAGGTCTAAGGAGATCGAGTCCCCATTGGGCGAAAGGCTAAATTGCATCCATCGGGGAGAGAGGAACTGCTAGCTGGTGTTGCAGTCGGGCATGCCTTTGGCACTATTGCCATTGCTGCACGTATGACATGGTGTCTTGGCACATGGTCGGCTAGTAGTAACCTTGCCAGAGAGTCTTGAAGGCCAAGGTTAGTCCCCCGATGTGCTCCCCATAGATCCCTTCGTGGAGCTCGGTGAGGACCGTCTCAGCTTCCGTTGGCACTAGGCAGCATAAGAGAGGTTAGGAGAAGGCCCTTCGGTATAGCCTTCCGCCGACTACGTAGTACCAGGCTTGTGTTCATCTTAACTATCTCGTGGCCGTCGGGTCATCGGGCTCCTTTCCATCCTTCTTGAAGCAGAGGATCTCCTCCATCTAGCTCAACAGTACGTCTGTTGTGGTGACCCCGAGAGTGGTCACCGTCAGAGCCGTCACAGACTGAGTCGCTGGAGTCGATGCTGGGCTGCGGGTGGAGGCGATTTGTGCCCAAGGTATTCTGTGCCTAAGGTATTCTAGCGATTGAGAGGCGATTTGTTAGAACCCTTGCAGATTCTAAACTTGGGGTTGATCTCTTTAGGGGATCGGCCTCCTTGGAACTCTGCAGGTGTTAGAACCCTTGCAGATTCTAAACTTGGGGTTGATCTCTTTAGGGGATCGGCCTCCTTGGAACTCTATAGGGGTTCCTCCCTCCAAGTTGCTGCTCAAAGGCTGCAGAAAAGATTCATCTATTGCTTATGAAAAGAGGAGGAATACATGGCTATTTATAGGGTTTCTAAACCCTAACTCCTAATAGGACTCCTACTCAAGACTCCTTCTTCTAACCAACTCCTAATAGGACTTCTAATCAAGACTCCTATTTCTTTACAACTCCATATTCATCTCTAAGAAATAATCTCCTAACCTAGCCGGCCTCTTCACCTCGTTAATAGGGGTCGGCTTAGGTAGGTTTTACATGAACGTCCCTCTTTAAATCAGCCTTGTCCTCAATGCTGAGATTCCATGAATTCAGGGAACCGGGTCTTCAGCTCCTCATATGGTTCCCATGTGGCGTCTTCAAGTGGTAGATTCTTCCAATGCACTAGTACTTCAGTAGAGGGATGTTGGCGACGCATCACGATCCTACGATCGAGGATGGCTTGTGGTTGGGCTTGAATAACTCCATCCTCAGTCGTGTTGGGCAGTTGGATCTGGGATGACTCGTGTTCTCCCAACTTGGGCTTTAAGCATGATACATGGAAGACAGGGTGAAATCGTCGACCAATCAAGTAGGGTCTCCACCTCGTTGCTACGCGCACAATGGCAAGCATCTCCTTATCATATATTGACTTATTTTGATGGGAGGGAGATAATGTCTTGCTAGTGTATGCGAGTTGTCGACCATCTTGCATGAGAATGGCTCCAATTCTAACTCCAGATGCGTTGGCCTCAATAACGAAGGGTTGATTGAAATCTGGTAGTGTTAGCACTGGCGTCGACATCATGGCTACCTTAAGTTTGTCGAAGGCAGTGGAGGCTTTGTCCAACCATTGGAAGACATCTTTTTCTAGTAAGGAAGTAAGTGGTGCACTGATCTTTCTATAGTTTTTCATGAACTTGCGGTAGTAGCCTGTTAAACCCAGAAAGCCATATAGCAATTTTATGTTTCTCGGGGTCTGCCAGTTTTGCATTGCTCCTATTTTGAAGGGGTCCACTGTCACACCTTCCTCTGATATGATATGCCCACGATACTTCACCATCTGTTGAAGAAAGCAAGAATTTGTAGTGGTTGTTGTGTGTTCAAAAGGTGGTTTTCGGTATGTCTTCTTCGCACACTCATATTTGATGATACCCGAATCTGTTGAATCTCATATTTTGATGATGAAACTACTTGATATATGTTTATGATTTAATCTGCGTCTTGAGTGACGCAGGGTGCTTCGATCAGGATGAGACAATTAAAGCAGGAAAATCATGTTGTGCCGAAGGAACATGTTAGAAGATTGGACGTCGGGCCGGTGGATCGGTCGACGTATCGACAGAAGGCTTCGGGCCGTGGACTCGAGCATCGGGCCAAGAAGAGCGGGTATTGTGCCAAGGATATCGGAGTTGCAGAGTCAATTGGCCGATTGGGCAATAGGCTGTATGAGAGGACGATGCGCCGAAGAATCGGACGAAGCGTCGAGGGACCAATGACATGCCGGACAACTTGGTTAAATTGCTTAGGATTAATTGTCTCGATCGAAGTTTTGTTGTGCAGGATTAACTATGATAACGATGAAGACATAAAGCGAAACAAAGTGTCAGAGTCAAGCGCGAAGGATTTGTTGCGAGTTCGAGAGTTCGACAGAAGTCCGAAGGTTCATCGGGAATGCTACCAGAGCTTCGCCGAGAAAGATCGAGACTTGCGAAAGAAGCTCATTGGAACTTCGCTAAGATCAAATCGTGAAGTCTAGGAGCTTGCCGGAGTCCGCAGAATTGTTTCCAGAGTTCATCGGAAGACCGCCCGGGAAGTTTGCCGGCTTCGCCCGGAAGAAGTCTTGACTTGCGGACTTTGTAATAGCTTAGAAAATATCTTTAAATTCATAGTTAGCACGTTAATTAGGGTTAGGATTAGGTGTTAATCCTATAACCCAAGTAGGGGCCAAATTAGGCTCAAGTTGGACTGGTTTGGGCCAAGTTTGGAGCCAAACCAAGTGAGCTGAAATAGTAAAAAAGGTGGCACCGCCCGAGGTTGGAGGTAGCACCGCCGGGCCATGTGTCTCCCAGCCCGAGGCCCTGGTGGTGCAACCGCCCCAGCCAAGAGGTGCAACCGCCCAGAACTCGATCTCCTCCTGAAGCGAGACTAGGCGGTGCAACCTCCTCTGTCAGAGAGGTAGCACCGCCAGAGCTCTCAAGTTCGAAGCTCTGCCAGGCGGTGCATCCTCTCGGTCGAGACGGTGCAACCGCTTTGAGCTTCGATCTTCGAGCTCTGGCGAGAGAGTGCAACCCGCCTCGGCGAGTGGTGGCACCGCCAGGGCTCGATCTTCGAGCTCGCCAAAAAGTGCAACCTCTCCGATCGAGGTGTAACCGCCTGATCCCGAATTCGGGATTTGATCGTTTTGAGCTCCAAATTTGAACTGGGTTAGGGCCTATAAATACCCCACCCATTCAGCACTGAAAAGACACAGATCCACACCGAATTCTTGATCTTTTCTATGATTCTAAGAGCTCAAATTTGTGTAAAGTCCAAAAGTTCTCCTCTTTCTGTTCTTCAAGTCTTGAGTTGTAAAGAGAGGAGAGAAAGGATCTGTAAGGGTTGTCTCCTGAGCCCGTCAAAAGGAGAGAAACTGTAAAAGGGCAGTTGGCCTTCGCCTATTGAAGGAAGGCCTCTAGTTGACGTCGGTGACCTCATCGGTGGAGGAAGCCAAAAGTGGAGTAGGTCAAGACCGACCAACCACTCTAAATCTCTGGTTTGCTTTTATTTTGAGCATTTTATCATTACTGCAAACCTCTACATAGCTACTGCTCTCTCGCTTTTACGAACAAGTTTCTAAGTTCTAATCTTTCCGAATCTGCATTTAGGCGTAAAACGGTTTTTTAATCACGATCTTTTTATCGCAGCTTACATTTACGTCTTGAGTCTGTTTATAACTGCAAACTGTCTTTTGCGCTTTTACGAACGAGTTTCTGTGCAGTTTACGTTTACGTCTTGATTCCATTTATAACTGCAAACTGTCTTCTGCGCTTTTACCAACGAGTTTCTTTGCAGTTTACATTTACGTTTTGATTCCATTCATAACTGCGAACTGTCATTTGCGCTTAGACGTAAACTACGTTTAGACGTAAACCGTGCTTAGACACAAACTGTGTTTAGACGTAAACTGTGCTTAGACGTAAACTGTGTTTGGACGCAAACTGCGTTTAGACGCAAACTGCGCTTAGACGCAAACTGTGTTTAGACGCAACCTGCGCTCAGACGCAAACTGTGTTTAGATGCAAACTGCCCTTAGACGCAAACTGTGTTTAGACGCAAACTGTGTTTAGACGCAAACTGCGCTTAGACGCAATCTGCGCTTAGACGCAAACTGCGCTTAGATGCAAACTGCGCTTAGACGCAATCTGCATTTAGACGCAAACTGCATTTAGACACAAAACTGCATTTAGACGCAAACTGCGTAAACTGCACTTAGATACAAACTGTGAATCGGCATTTGCATCATAATAGATTTTATCGAACGAACGCACCTTTCGGTTTTAATCGCTGTAAGATTTCCGCTGCACTAATTCACCCCCCTCTTAGTGCTCTTGATCCTAACAATTGGTATCAGAGCGGGTATTTCTCATTTTGGATTTACACCCGAGAGAAATGGCTCTTCAAGAGGGCTTTTCGGTCTTTAAGTCCACCGTTCTTTAATGGATTGGACTACACTTATTGGAAAACTCGAATGAGAGTTTTCTTGATTTCTCTAAATCTGGATTTATGGAATATCGTTGAAAACGGTTTTCAACTTCCCTCTAAACCGATGAACGAATGGTCGGTTTAGAGAAGAAGTATTTTCTTTAAACGCAAAAGGCTATGAATGCCTTATTTTGCGCTTTGGACAAAAAAATGAGTTCAATCGGGTTTCTTTGTGCAAAACGGCTTTTCGATATCAAGCGCCTCTTGAAATCACGCACGAGGGAACTAGTAGAGTCAAAGACTTCGAAAGTTAATATTTTACTGCATGATTTCGAGCTTTTTCATATGAAACCAAGCGAAACCGTTGTTGACATGTACACCCGTTTTACTGATGTCGTCAATGGTTTAAAAATCGCTTGGTAAAAGCTTTTCGGATTTTGAACTTCGTTAACAAAGTTTTGCGCTCACTTTCTAAAACATGGGATTCAAAAAGTAACTGCTATTCAAGAATCGAAAAACTTGAACCAATTTCCACTTGAAGAACTAATTGGTTCATTGATGACATATGAAATGGTGCACAATGCACATGATGAACATGTTGAACACAATCACCTTCCAAAGAACAGGAAGGATTTGGAACTCTGGACAAATGAATGCCACTTGAGCGATGACTCAAGTGATGAGGATAATGATGAACAAAACAACCTTCCAAAGAACAGGAAGGATTTGGGACATAGAACATTTGAAGACCACTCGAGCATAAGCTCAAGTGATGGTGAACTTAAACTACCAATGAAACGAAAATTAAAAAGCAAAAAGAATGGAACTACTTGCTTTGAACGCAAGAAGAAGAACAAAAATTGGGATGAATCGAGCTCCTCCGAAGACGAGGAGAAAATCAACAAAGGCGAGGTGGCAAACTACGCCTTTACGCCTTTCGACACTGAGGTAATCAAAATGCCTTTAATTTACTTTGAAATTACATGATGCTTTTCATAAAGCATTTTTTTTTAATTTTCTTGAAAATTGCATGTTTAATAATCTTATAATGAAAATACAAACAATTAGGAATCATGCTTATCATTCTAGTAATTTTGAAAATAATCATGAAAATTGTATGTTTATGATAAACAAAATGATTTTGATTAAAAATACCTTATGAAATCATGCTATATGTGGTTGAGAAGTAATAATGTGTATCATGTTAATTTCCATTGTTATTTCTCGATGAAATCATGAATCTATTTATAAATTTTGTGAGCCATAAAAATGATTTTGATAATTTAAAATTGAAATAAGTTTTATCAAAATCATGATCTTGATTTATCAAATTGAATGAATTGAAAATGAATAATGAATTTTCTCTTGAATGATTGTGACTTGTATTCCTTGTATTCATGATATGATTTTTATGCAATTCTTTGTACTCATGAAATATTTATCTCATCACCCAATTATTCCTTTTCAATACTCCTCAAGTGATGATATGAATGCATGAGATATTCATGAATTTATTTTGATGTATGCAAATGAGAAGTTTCGATCATGCATGGTAGGATGCAATGTGACAAATTAATATCATGATGATTTAAAATATTTATGATTTGGAATGATGCACATGTTTTTTTTTATGTGTATCATGAATGCTTTAAATGATAAATGTTTGGAATCATGATTAAAATGAAGTGATAAATACTGATTCAATGTTCGGTATCATGAATACTTCATTATCATACATTAAAATAGTGATAAATATTTTAAAAATAAATGATTGTATCATGTTAGATGATTTTATATATTGTGCATGATAAGCTATAAGTGGTGATTGAAACAATGATTGAAATAATATGAATGATGATTTGGAATCATGCATATAATAATGAGTTTATTTGTTTTGAAAATGTGCATGTTTTAATTTGAAAATATAATGATGCACAAATAAGATTGATACTAACCTTTGTCATGATTTAAAATTGTTGTAAAGGGTTTTTCCCTTCTTTTTGACAATGACAAAAGGGGAGATAGCTAGCTTGCACAATTCAAGAAGAAAGCAAAAATTGCACTTCTCAAAAGAGAAGAAATTGCTATCTTGAACATCACTAAGAAGTGCTATCTTGCAGATCTCAAGACACACAAATGCAATCATGCAAAATTTATAATTTTGCACATCATTAAAATTTATGATGCTTTGGTGATTATGCATGTTATAAAATTCACTAGCTTGCATGATGTAGAACTTAGCTATATTGAACATCACCAAGGAATGCTATCTTGCCTATCTCAAGAAGCAAAAAGTTAACTTGCACATCTAGCAAAACTTATATTTCAAGAAGCAAGAGTTGCTTTCTTGAACATCTCAAAATTGCTAGCTTGCGGGCCTTAAAATTTAGAAATTTTTTGCTAGCTTGTATATAGTAAACTTGCTATCATACTACCATGATGATGAGCATGTCTTATCTTTATGATTGTATTTGAAAAACTATGGCAAAAATACGTCCTAATGATTGAACGTGTTAAAATTATTTTTCGAACCTTCTTGATTGAATGATCGAATCACTTGATTGGCATAATGATTTTACACAATTACATGTTGAAAATTATGTGCTTGAATACAAAACTTCCATGATAACAAGTATGCTTTACCTTCATGATTGTAATTGAATATCTATAGCAAAACCTTGTCCGAATGGAAGAAAGAGTCAAATTTCATTTTCGGATTCTCTTGAATCTAACATATCAAGTTCACTCTCTTCCAAACTTAACAAGCATATGTCATATCAAGTTTAGTTCATATCATTGATTTTTGACATATGTAATTAACTAGCAAATACATCTCTCATACACACATCATGTGAAAAATAATTTTTGAGAAATGGATTTGATGAATATGGATGAAAGTGTTTTTACATACAAGGATTTGACTCACTTACATATCTTAATCCTTGCAAAAATGAAGTGTGCTTTAATATCTTATCGATTTGAACTTCACATATGGCTTTCCTCCTTCATGTAAAAAAATAACAAATAAAAAGGAAGAAGCAATAAAAGCTATCTCCATGTCATGTTTTCCTCGAGATGTTTGCATTACTGGTACCCTATCACTCACTGTTGGAAAATGACATGAACCAACTTATGGCATCGCACTTATATTTAAAATTTGCTTATATCGTTCTCCTTGTTGTTGATGACAAAGGGGGAGAAATATATGAATTGATATGTTTGCTATCACTAATGGTTGCTATCACTGATGCTGATATGTTTGCTATCACTAATGATGATATGGTTGCTATTACTGATATTGATATGTTTGCTATCATTGATGTTGATATGGTTGCTATCACTGATGCTATGATTAGGCCATACTTGCATCACCAAGAAATATATGATTGCTATCATTGCTATGATTAGGCCATACTTGCATCACCAAGTAATATATGATTGCTATCATTGCTATATGCCCTGTATCATGATATCAAACAAAAATTTGCATTGTACGAGCTGATATCTTACCATGTGATACAATGCTTGCTAAAATATTCGAAATGTGTACATCATGAAATGATATCAAAATCTTGCTTCACAGCTTTACATGTCGATATCATGCCATATGATGAAATGCTACAATTGATAAACACTTGAAATAGTTGCGTTACAATATCAAAAGCTAACACTACAAAGGAAGCAAAAATTTGCTAGCTTGCAACTTGCATGTTTCAAGAAGCAAGAGTTGCCTTCTTGAATATCTCTAAACTGCTAGCTTGCAAGCACTAAAATATTGTAACATTGCTAGCTTGCATGTGCTATCTTGTATGCCGTAAAACTTGCATATCTAAAACTTGATAGCTTGAATGTTCTAAGCATGATGTAACATTTGCTAAATTTTCTGGCTTCAAAACTGCATGATGATAAAACTTGATATTATGTTTTTCATGCAATAAGTTAAACTTACATCACAAACACTTGATTATGGTACTTCTCGTTTTTGTTGATGACAAAGGGGGAGAGTATGTTGATGACATGACATGTGATGCATAAGTTTATGCATATGTTCATGTTGACGTGTTGCAAGTATTCAAGATGAATATTGCAATGACTTGAATTCAGTTTGAATTCAGTTTGAATTCAAGGTTCTATCAATATGGCATATTGATAGGGGGAGTTTGTTTAAACTCCGGGAGTTAAGTTTAACTCCGTCATCAAGTAGTTGTCATCATCAAAAAGGGGGAGATTGTTGAATCTCATATTTTGATGATGAAACTACTTGATATATGTTTATGATTTAATCTGCGTCTTGAGTGACGCAGGGTGCTTCGATCAGGATGAGACAATTAAAGCAGGAAAATCATGTTGTGCCGAAGGAACATGTCAGAAGATTGGACGTCGGGCCGGTGGATCGGTCGACGTATCGACAGAAGGCTTCGGGCCGTAGACTCGGGCATCGGGCCAAGAAGAGCGGGTATTGTGCCAAGGATATCGGAGTTGCAGAGTCAACTGGCCGATTGGGCAATAGGCTGCAAGAGAGGACGATGCGCCGAAGAATCGGACGAAGCGTCGAGGGACCAATGACATGCCGGACAACTTGGTTAAATTGCTTAGGATTAATTGTCTCGATCGAAGTTTTGTTGTGCAGGATTAACTATGATAACAATGAAGACATAAAGCGAAACAAAGTGTCGGAGTCAAGCGCGAAGGATTTGTTGCGAGTTCGAGAGTTCGACGGAAGTCCGAAGGTTCGTCGAGAATGCTACCAGAGCTCGCCGAGAAAGATCGGAGCTTACTGAAGAAGCTCATTGGAACTCGCTAAGATCAAATCGTGAAGTCTAGGAGCTTGCCAGGAGTCCGTAGAATGGTTTCCGAGAGTTCATCGGAAGACCGCCGGAAGTTTGCCGGAAGCTCGCCAGAAGAAGTCTTGACTTGCGGACTTTGTAATAGCTTAGAAAATGTCTTTAAATTCATAGTTAGCACATTAATTAGGGTTAGGATTAGGTGTTAATCCTATAACCCAAGTAGGGGCCAATTAGGCTCAAGTTCGGACTGGTTTAGGCCAAGTTTGGAGCCAAACCAAGTGAGCTGAAATAGTAAAAGAGGTGGCACCGCCAGGGTTGGAGGTAGCACCGCCCAGGCCATGTCTCCCAGCGAGACTGGGCGGTGCAACCGCCCCAGCCAAGAGGTGCAACCGCCCAGGGCTCAGTCTCCGAGCGAGACTGGGCGGTGCAACCTCCTCTGTCAAGAGGTAGCACCGCCAGAGCTCAAGTTTCGAGCTCTGCCAGGCGGTGCAACCTCTCCAGTCAGGCGGTGCAACCGCCTGAGCTCGGTCTTCGAGCTCTGGCAGAGAGGTGCAACCGCCTCTGACAGAGGTGGCACCGCCCAGAGGCTCAATCTTCGAGCTCTGTCAAGCGATGCAACCTCTCCAGTCAGGAGGTGCAACCGCCTGATCCCGGAATTCCGGGATTTGATCGTTTTGAGCTCCAAATTTGAACTGGGTTGGGGCCTATAAATACCCCACCCATTTAGCACTGAAAAGACACAGATCCACACCGAATTCTTGATCTTTTCTATGATTCTAAGAGCTCAAATTTGTGTAAAGTCCAAAAGTTCTCCTCTTTCTGTTCTTCAAGTCTTGAGTTGTAAAGAGAGGAGAGAAAGGATCTGTAAGGGTTGTCTCCTGAGCCCGTCAAAAGGAGAGAAACTGTAAAAGGGCAGTTGGCCTTCGCCTATTGAAGGAAGGCCTCTAGTTGACGTCGGTGACCTCATCGGTGGAGGAAGCCAAAAGTGGAGTAGGTCAAGACTGACCGAACCACTCTAAATCTCTGGTTTGCTTTTATTTTGAGCATTTTATCATTACTGCAAACCTCTACATAGCTACTGCTCTCTGCGCTTTTACGAACAAGTTTCTAAGTTCTAATCTTTCCGAATCTGCATTCAGACGTAAAACGGTGTTTTCGTACGATCTTTACATCGCAGCTTACATTTACGTCTTGAGTCTGTTTATAACTGCAAACTGTCTTTTGCGCTTTTACGAACGAGTTTCTGTGCAGTTTACGTTTACGTCTTGATTCCATTTATAACTGCAAACTGTCTTCTGCGCTTTTACGAACGAGTTTCTTTGCAGTTTACGTTTACGTTTTGATTCCATTCATAACTGCGAACTGTCATCTGCGCTTAGACGTAAACTGCGTTTAGACGTAAACCGTGCTTAGACACAAACTGTGTACTTAGACGTAAACTGTGTTTGGACGCAAACTGCGTTTAGACGTAAACTGCGCTTAGACGCAAACTGTGTTTAGACGCAAACTGCGCTCAAACGCAAACTGTGTTTAGACACAAACTGTGTTTAGACGCAAACTGCGCTTAGACGCAAACTGTGTTTAGACGCAAACTGTGTTTAGACGCAAACTGCGCTTAGACGCAAACTGCGCTTAGAGGCAAACTGCGCTTAGATGCAATCTGCATTTAGACGCAAACTGCATTTACACACAAAACTGCATTTAGACGCAAACTGTGTAAACTGCACTTAGATACAAACTGTGAATCAGCTTTTGCATCATAATAGATTTTATCGAACGAACGCATCTTTCGGTTTTAATCGCTGTAAGATTTCCGCTGCACTAATTCACCCCCCCCCCCTCTTAGTGCTCTTGATCCTAACAGGATCAAAGGTCCAGCTTTGTGAAGGTATGTGCTCCCTTTCATCTAGCAATTCATCTGCTATTGGAATAAGGTATTTGTCCTTGATGGTTATGCCATTGAGAGCTCGGTAATTAACGCATATTCGCCATGTTCCAACCTTCTTGCGTACAAGTAGCACCGGTGAAGAGTAGAGGTTGCAACTTGGCCGAATAACTCCTATTTCGAGCATCTCTTTTACAATCCTTTCTGTTTCATCCTTCTGGAGATGTAGATATTGATATGGCCGAGTATTTGCTGGAGGTTTGTCTGAAAGAATCGTTATATAATGATCATGCCGACGGGTAAGAGGTAGGTTGTAAGGTTCGTCAAATATATCTGAAAATTCAGCAAGCAAAGGAAGTTGGTTTGGATCTTCAAATTCTATTGGCTCTCCCTTAGTTTGCTGCTCAAGTTGTACCAAAAATCTGTGGCATGCTTTATGCAAAATCTTCTTCATTTGTTGTGTGCAAATCATCGTTACGTCGCCCCCATGTTTCTCGTTTAGTATCACCTATTTCTCCTTACTGTAAAATTTCATAATTAGTTGCATAAAATTCCAAGAAATATCACCTAATGTTGTCAACCATTTAATTATGAGCATAGCCTCATGATCATCAAGCGGGAGAAGGAAGAAATCTGCAATTATCTCTTGGTTCTGCAGCAATAGTTTCTCTTGCGGGCGCCTACGATCATACTTCAAAATCCATCCATCGGCGATCTTAACGTCAAACCTACTGCAATTCTCAATAGGTAAAGCCATTTGGACAGCAACCTTACTGTTTAGAAAGTTATTAGTACTGCCCGTGTCGATGAGAACAGTGATCGGTTGTTGTTTGAGAAGGCCTCCAACTTTCATCGTTTGCGGGTTTGAGTAATCGGCTAGTGCATGTACCGTAACTTCGATCGATTGTGGCTCTTCTTCTGCATCTTCTTCTTCATGTTCAAGGCTCTCTTCTGGATGTTCAATGACCTCTTCTTCTATTGGTTCAATCATAAGAAGTCTCCCTTTACTACAGCGATGCTCACGGCTCCACGGGTCGTCACAATGCCAACATAACCCCTTCGCATATCGCTCCCGAAGCTCTTCTCTTGTTAACCTCTTTGGTGTAGGGACTTGGTCGATAGTAGGGGGGGTTGAGAGCTTCAATATTGCTGGTTGAGGAGTGACCCTAGTCCTCCGAGCTTTATAGTTCAATTACTCCTCTTGATGTCGTGCAAAAGAGATGGCTGCCATAAGTGTATATGGTTGTCGCGCTTTAACTTCTCCTCGGATCTCCGGGTTCAAGCCCTCAATGAAGGTCCTCAATAGCTTTTTTTGAGACCAATCATGAGTTTGATTAGATAGCCTTTCAAACCTGGTTTGGTACTCCTGAATGGTGGAGGTTTGTCGGATCTTTGCTAGTTGTTCGTCAATATTCTCGTAATCGGTTGGTTTGAAGCGTATCTGCAGTCCTTCTTTGAATTGTTGCCATGAAAGGACTCCATAAGTATGTTCAAACCAGTCAAACCACTGTATAGCATCTCCTTCAAGATATATAGCTGCAATTTTAACCATAGATGCATCTGCGATTTTGTGGTATCGAAAATATCGCTCCGCGTGCGAGATCCAACCAATCGGATTTCCTTCTTCCCATCTAGGGAAGTCCACTCTCATGCATGGATAGTTGAGGTTGATCATAGAGCTTCCCCTCTCTTGGAAGTCATATCTTTGGGCTTGGTGCGATTGGGCAAAGCTCTCTCCTTGATGTGATTTCTTCGGGCTTCGTGGTCGGCCCAATCTGAGTTTGGTAAAGAGCATTCGAATCTTATCCTTCATTCGCGCCTCGAAGGCTTCGAATTTAGTATTGAATACCTCCTCAGATGCCATAGTATATGCCGTCAAATCTGTGATATCAAGATCTCTCTTTTGTTGTCGGGTTAAAGGCATGTATTGGTTGAGAGAGGTGATGGTCGAAAGGGTTGGTAGATTGGTGGATGTAGGCTATGGTTTAGGCTTGTTTTGTGGCTATTTTGGGTGCAGGTTGAGGGTGTGGTTTGGTAGAGTTTTAGGGCTGTAGACAAAAGTTTTGGATCTGTAGTAGATGGTAGCAAAGGTTTGATAGAAATCAGTGGAAGTTGCAGCAAGTATGTGTTGTCTTGTAAGAGTAGAATTGTCGTCGAAGAAACAATGGTTTCTCGACGTAATTTCCACCAAAAACGTGAGAGAATTGGGGAGGGAATTGATAGCAAAATCACAATTTATATGGCAGCAAGGATTTCTAATTTAATCAAGAAAATTTCGGCAGTATAACAGCAATAAAATTGGTGCAAGTTGCGATTGCAGAATTCTCGTCGAGAAATTTCATCAAGTTACGACGAAAATTTGCAGCAACACAAAATCATTTTAGAGATGAATTTCTTTATAGATCAATCTTAGATGGAAGCCAAGATGATCTATGAAGTGTATAAGAAATTTCATTCAAAAAAGATTGCAAATAGATGGGTTAAGGCAACAATATGCGGCTGAAATTTTCTGCAGCACAGATTTTTAAGTATAGCAGATTGGACGTAAAAGATCAGTGGTTTATATTGAGAATTTTTTTATGAAACCAAATGGAATCTGCTATTAGGAAATGTCAAAGATGTCATAAAAATTTCGTAGAGATTTGGATCGAAAAAACACAGTAGCAAGATCAAACAGACAGTGCTATACGGTTGGAATTCTGCAATATATCTTTCGTTGTAGAGATAAAAACTTTATGACGAAAAGTTTATGCAGCAATATAGGAATAATTTTTTTTTGGGATTTTCAAATAAGGATAACTAAATTGCAGCAGCAGTAAGGTAGAAAACCAGAACCTGTTGCAATTCACAGGGAGATCAAAGGATGATCCGTGGTGGTAGAGATGACGGTGGAATTTGACAACGATCTCTTAAGCAATTGTGGGAATTGCTTTGGGCGGTTGTGGAGGGTTGATGGATGGCTGTGGAAGGGCAGCGAGACACCAAGAACGCTGCTCTGATACCAAGTGTTAGAACCCTTACAGATTCTAAACTTGGGGTTGATCTCTTTAGGGGATCGACCTCCTTGGAACTCTGCAGGTGTTAGAACCCTTGCAGATTCTAAACTTGGGGTTGATCTCTTTAGGGGATCGGCCTCCTTAGAACTCTATAGGGGTTCCTCCCTCCAAGTTGCTGCTCAAAGGCTGCAGAAAAGATTCATCTATTGCTTATGAAAAGAGGAGGAATACATGGCTATTTATAGGGTTTCTAAACCCTAACTCCTAATAGGACTCCTACTCAAGACTGACACAGGAGTGTCTAATTTACTACAATCTGATTATATGAGCCTTGATTATGATCTAGTATCTTTTTCAGTCAATAATGATGCCTCATAATCTTTATCTCAGCACAATCAAATATGACAGCTCATCAGCATATTCTCTACACAAAGTTAAAGCTGTTTCAAGCACACTCAAATATGATGCTCATCGTATATTCTCTGCACAAAGTTAAAGTTTTGTTTCAAGGTGCTTGGCATATTCTCATCAGCATATTCTTCAAGACAAAGGAATGCATTAAAGGAGTTGGTTGGTGGCAACTGTGAACATTTCTTCATTACCAATGAGTGCATTAAAATAGTTGGTTAGTAGTCAGAAACACTTAATTTCAAAATTCCCTATGCATGAAGGGTTGTTTCATGCACTAGTATATATTTTGGTGTTTAGGACTTAGAAAGGGGATCTTTAGAAAAGTCGAGGATATTGGTAGAAGCTCTCTTGGAGTGCTCTTGTGAACTCTGTATCTCTTGGAAGTATCCTTGAGTGGTGAGTCTTTTTGCTTTCAGTTAATCCCTTGTTATTGTCATTAGGGTGGTGATCTTTTCTGTATCCCTTTTGATTTTTTTTAACTTGGTGGTGAACTATTTTTTTTTTTTTTACCGAAGTTTCTTCAAGAGTTCGTTCATTGCCTTCTCGTGACATTTTCTATCTGAACAACTATTTTATCGGTGTTCTTTCGAAATCCATTCTGCATTTTTACCCTCCCCGGTATCAGTTTGGTATCAGAGCTAAAGGCTAGAGATCATGGCAAGGCGGAATGGAAAAGATGTAGTTGGTGAAGGTAGCGACCATGAAGATGACGCTGAGTCGTTGAGGCTGCAGCTCTGAAAACTTGTCTGCGTAGCCTACAAGAAAAAATGAAATAATCGATAAACTTCAAAAGTAGACACAACCAACATGAAAAAATGATGCTCGAGAGTTTATTTCTGATGATGATACACCTCATCTTCCAAGAGAGTCGAAAGATGTCGGAGAAAAATGAAGTCCAAGACAGTGGCGAAATAAATATAATCCCAGTTTGATATTCCAGAATTTGAAGGGAAAGTAAATGTTGATGACTTTATCGATTGGCTTAATATAGTAGAAAGAATCTTTGATTTTCATGAACCATTAGAACAAAAAGAAGGTCAAACTTGTGGCACTCAAACTCAAAGGAATGCATCTTTTTTGGTGGGAAAATCTGAAGAAACAAAGAGAACGTGAGGGGAAGAGTAAGATCGTTACATGGGAGAAAATGAAAAGGAGCTAAAGAGAAAATATTTACCTGATAATTATAGACAAGAGATCTTTCTCAAAATACATGATTTCAAGCAAAAAAGATCTTAGTGTGGAGGAGTACACTGCAGAATTTGATAATTTGATGTTAAAAGAAGAGCTTGTGGAACCTAAGAGCAAACAATTGCAAGATACTTAGGAGGTCCGAGGTATGAGATTTCTAAAGTTATTCACCACACCATATTGGTCTTTAAATGATGTGAGCAAGCTGGCATTAAAAGTTGAAAAGCAACAGAAGTTTGAAAAGAGTTTTCGGTATGGCTCAAAAAGAAGGCTACACAAAGGAGGAAGTTCCAAGCCCTCTTGTCCAAAGCAAGGTGATATCGAAGGTGCAAGAAAAGGGGTGAAGAGTCTGCTGGCAACAAAAAAAAACCTAATTCTTCTACCCCAAGTGGCCAAAAATGCTTCAAATGTCATGGTTTTGGGCATATTGCTTCGGATTGTCCAAATAGGAGGATTGTAACTTTGGTTGAAGATCATAGTGATGGAGGCTGAAGAGGAAGCCGAATGACGAACCAAAATCTGATGATGATGAGGAAGAGATTACTTATGCTGATCATGGTTTGTCTATTGTATTGCAACATAGTTTACAAGTGTCATATGTGGTAGAATGATGAAAGTTGGGTGAGAAAAAAATGTGTTTCACACTAAATGCACTTCTCTTGGCAAGGTGTGCTTGGTGATCATCGACAGTAGTAGTTTTGAGAACGTGGTTTCTTTGGAGATGGTGCAGAAGCTGAAGTTGGATACGATCTCTCATCCACATCCATAACAATTATGTTGGTTGCAAAAAGGAAATGACATCAAGGTAACTAAAAGATGTTTAGTTTCATTTTCTATTGGCAAGTATTATAAAGAAAAAGTGTGGTGTGATGTCGCCCCTATGGATGCTTGTCATTTATTATTGGGAAGACCTTGGCATTATGATAGAAGAGTGTTGTATGATGGTTATAAACATACTTATTCTTTTAAAGTGAATGAAAAGAAGATTATCTTAGCTCCATTACAATCTTCTGAAATCAGTGCGCCAAAGAAGGAAGTTAGTGCTTTTATTTCTTATAGAGAATGCAGATATAAATTGGACAAGGGCGGTCATGTTTTGGCCCTAATGGTAGTAGAGGAGAACGAACAACATAAGGAGACACCAAAAATCATGCAACCAATCCTAGAAGAATTTCAAGATGTTATACCGGAAGAGATTCCACATGGCCTTCCACCCTTGAGAGATATCCAGCATCACATTGATCTTATTCCTGGGGCTATTCTACCTAATAAGGCAGCATATAGAATGAGTCCCAAGGAGCATGCAGAACTTCAAAGGCAAGTTGATGAATTGGTTAAAAAAGGGTTAATCCGGGAGAGCATGAGTCCTTGTGCGGTTCCTGCTTTGTTAGTGCCTAAGAAGGATGGTTCTTGGAGAATGTGCGTGGACAGTTGCACCATCAACAAAATCACAGTGGACTATCGCTTTCCTATTCCAAGGTTAGATGATTTACTTGATCAATTGTGTGGTGCTTATATTTTCTCTAAAATTGATTTGAGGAGTAGCTATCACCAAATAAGAATGAGGCTCAAAGATGAGTGGAAAACAGCGTTTAAAACTAGAGAAGACTTATATGAATGGTTGGTTATGCCATTTGGACTATCTAATGCTCCTAGCACATTCATGAGATTTATGAATCACATACTTAAGCCATGCATTGGAATATTTGTTGTAGTTTATTTTGACGATATATTGGTGTACAGCAAGAGTGAAGAGGAGCATATGAGTCATCTGAAAGAGATCTTTTTTATTTTGAGGCAGCAAAAACTTTATGCTAATCTAAAGAAATGTGATTTCTTAACTTCTAGTGTGGTGTTTTTGGGGTATGTTGTTTCAAAAGATGGAATCATGATGGATCAAAGCAAGGTTGAAGCTATTCTCAATTGGCCAACACCTGCTTCATTACATGATGTGAGGAGTTTCCATGGCTTAACATCATTTTATAGAAGATTCATCAAGAGTTTCAGCTCTATTGTCGCTCCAATCACCGAATGTCTGAAATGTGATAAATTCAAATGGACTAATGAGGCTAATGATGCTTTTGAGCTTTTGAAAAGAAAGGTTACTGAAGCTCCTATCTTAGTTCTACCAAATTTTGACAATGTGTTTGAAGTTGAATGTGATGCATCTAATGTGGGAATTGGTGCTGTTTTGAGTCAAGACGGAAAGCCCATTGCATTTTTTAGTGAAAAGCTGAATGATACGAGAAAGAAATACTCTACTTATGATAAGGAGTTCTATGCGATTTATCGAGCTTTGTCTCATTGGAGTCAATATCTTCTCGCCAAGCCATTTGTTCTATATTCTGATCACGAGGCATTAAAGTTCATTAATCATCAGCACAAGCTAAACAAGAGGCATGCAGCTTGGGTGGAGTTCTTACAATCTTACAACTTTACAATCAAGCACAAATCTGGTGTTCAAAATGTAGTTGCTGACGCATTGAGCAGAAAGCATTCTTTATTATCAGCAATGGAAGTCAAAGTGGTTGGATTTGAAACATTCAAAGATCTATATGAGAATGATGTGGATTTTGGCTCGATATGGCAGAATTGCAAATCAGGTTCCTGTCAACAATTTTCAATCTTTGATGGTTTTCTTCTTCGAGATAATGCTTTATGTGTTCCATCTTGTTCTTTGAGACAAGTAATTCTAGCTGAAGCTCATGGTGGTGTTTTGGGTGGACATTTTGGTAGAGATAAAACTTTAGCTCTTATTCAATCAAACTTCTATTGGCCTAAGATGTTTAGAGATGTGGAAAGACATGTAAAGCAATGTCGAGTGTGTCATTTGGCAAAAACAAGAACTCAAAATTCTGGTTTGTACACTCCATTGCCAGTGCCAAATGCTCCCTGGGAGGATGTGAGTCTTGATTTCATTTTAGGACTGCCAAGAACTCAAAGGAACAAGGATTCTATCATGGTTGTTGTTGACAGATTTTCAAAAATGTCTCACTTTGTTCCATGCAATAAATCAAATGATGCATCTCATATTGCTGATTTATATTTTTTAGGAGATTGTTAAATTGCATGGTATTCCAAGAACTATGGTGTCGATCGAGATTCAAAATTTGTTAGTCATTTTGGAGAACTCTTTGGAGGAAGCCGGGTACTTCTTTGAATTTCAAAGCTCGCATCATCCACAAACCGATGGGCAAACCTGAAGTAACAAACCAAAGCTTGAAAATTTGCTTAGAAGCTATGTTGGCAAGAATATTAAGCAATGGGATGTCATTCTTCCATAAATTGAGTTTGCCTACAATCGTTTTATGCATAATAGTATCGGTAAGAGTCCTTTTGAGGTTGTTTATGGTGCTAATCCTGCTAGTCCTTTGGACTTAATCCCTCATTCTACAACAAAGCAATTTAGTGGAGATGCTGATGAAAGAGCTAAGCAGATAAAGAAGCTGCATGAGGGTGTGAAAGCAACCATTGAGAAGCAAAATGAGAGGTACATGCATGCTGCCAACAAACACAGAAAACATGTGGAGTTTAATGCAGGTGATTTGGTCTGGATTTATCTAAGGAAGGAGAGGTTTCCACCGGGCAAATTTGAAAAATTGAAACCAAAGGCTGATGGTCCATTCAAGGTGCTTAAGAGAATTGGCAGAAATGCTTATGAGATAGAGCTACCTGAAGATTACGGAGTATCCCCAATATTTAATGTGGCCGATTTGAGTCCTTTTTATAATCATGTTGATGAATCAAATGAAGACTTGAGGACAAGTTTCATTCAACCGGGGGAGATTGACACAGGAGTGTCTAATTTACTACAATCTGATTATATGAGCCTTGATTATGATCTAGTATCTTTTTCAGTCAATAATGATGCCTCATAATCTTTATCTCAGCACAATCAAATATGACAGCTCATCAGCATATTCTCTGCACAAAGTTAAAGCTGTTTCAAGCACACTCAAATATGATAGCTCATCAGCATATTCTCTGCACAAAGTTAAAGCTGTTTCAAGGTGCTTGGCATATTCTCATCAGCATATTCTTCAAGACAAAGGAATGCATTAAAGGAGTTGGTTGGCAGTTGTGAACATTTCTTCATTACCAATGAGTGCATTAAAATAGTTGGTTAGTAGCTGTAAACACTTAATTTCGAAATTCCCTATGCATGAAAGGTTGTTTCATGCACTAGTATATATTTTGGTGTTTAGGACTTAGAAAGGGGATCTTTAGAAAAGCTGAGAATATTGGTAGAAGCTCTCTTGGAGTGCTCTTGTGAACTCTGTATCTCTTGGAAGTATCCTTGAGTGGTGAGTCTTTTGCTTTCAGTTCTGTATCCTTGTTATTGTCATTAGGGTGGTGATCTTTCTGTATCCCTTTTGATTTTTAACTTGGTGGTGAACTATTTTTTTGTTTTACCGAAGTTTCTTCAAGAGTTCGTTCATTGCCTTCTGTGACATTTTCTATCTGAACAACTATTCTATCGGTGTTCTTTCGAAATCCATTCTGCATTTTTACCCTCCCCTGTATCAAAGACTCTTTCTTCTAACCAACTCCTAATAGGACTTCTAATCAAGACTCCTATTTCTTTACAACTCCTAATTCATCTCTAAGAAACAATCTCCTAACCCTAGCCGGCCTCTTCACCTCGTTAATAGGGGTCGGCTTAGGTAGGTTTTACATGAATGTCCCTCTCAATTAGGACTCTTCTAGCTAGAGTCCTAACACGATTAAAGCAGTGGGCGAGCCATTTTGCATCCACTAGGTACGATGCCATCGTTGGGTCCCAGGCTTCGCAGCTCCCATTGACGTGTCCCGTTACCAGCCGGGAGTCACTGAAGACTTCGAGGTTGTCAATATGCATCTCTAGAGCGAGGCTCAAGCCATGAAGTAGCACCTCGTACTCGGACTCATTGTTGGTGGCTCAGAATTGCAACTGGAGCGACCTCTCGTTCTTGTTGTTCCCTTGCTCCATAGCATGGTCTTCAGGAGATAGCTTGGAAATAAAGTCAACTAATACTCGAGCTTTAACGACAGTGCTGGGGGAGTACTAAATGTCGAATTCACTAAGCTCGATCGACCATTGCAGAATGCGACCTGATGTATCAAAGTTGGAAAGGATCTGTCGTAGCGGTTGGTCAGTGATTACTTTAATTGCGTGGGCTTGGAAGTAGGGCCGCAACTTTTGGGCCGTCTTCATCAGAGCGAGGGTTAGCTTCTCGATCGGGGAGTACCGCGCCTCGGGCCCGACGAGAATATGGCTGATGTAATATACGGGTTGCTGCATTTGGGGTATCTCCCAAACTAACACCGAGCTGACCGCTTGTGCCGAGGCCGCCAAGTAGAGTCCGAGGGTTTCGCCCGGCTCAGACGAAGCGAGTCGGGGCAAGCGGGTGAGGCACGTCTTCAAGCTTTCGAAGGCTTCCTCGAACTCTGAGATCCATGTAAAGTTGTTGGCTCGTTGTAGAGCCCGAGAAAAAGGGAGGCACTTATGGCTTGAGCATGACACGAACCTGCTAAGGGTTGCCAACTTCCCGACGAGTCGCTGCACCTCCTTGACCGAGCGGGGGGAGCGCATCTTGGTTATGGCCCGCACCTTTTTTGGGTTTGCATCTATCCCCCTTTGGTGAATAATAAAACCGAGAAACTTCCCCGAGCCGACCCCAAAGTCACACTTCGTAGGGTTCAGACGCATATTGAACCACCCGAGCATTTGGAACGTTTCTGCTAGGTCGGTCAAGTGCGTGCTTGCGGCCTTGCTCTTCATGATCATGTTGTCCACGTATACTTCCATGTTCCTCCCTAGCTAGTGCTTGAAGAGTTTGTCGACCATCCTTTGGTAAGTCGCTCCAGCATTTTTCAGGACGAAGGACATTACTTTGTAGCAATATGCCCCTCTATTGGTGATGAAGGCAGTGCTCTCTCGATCCTGAGTCGCCATCTGAATTTGGTTGTAGCCCGAGAATGCATCCATGAATGTGAGGAGTTCATGTCCTACGGTAGCATCATCTAATTGATCTGTCCTGGGAAGAGGATAGCAGTCTTTAGGGCATACCCGATTGAGATCGGTGTAATCAAGACATATCCTCTAGCTTCCATTGGACTTCTTAACGAGGACTACATTCGACAGCCACCAAGGGTATTGAACATCGGTAATAAATCTGGCTCTCTTAAGGCGGTCGACCTCCTCGCTGAGTACCTTCTAGCAGTCCGGTGCGAACTTCCTTGGTTTTTATCTCACCAGCCGAGCCTCAAGGTCGATGTTGAGCCGATGCTGGGCCACTTCTGGGTCAATCTCGGGCATCTCCTTGGGGGACATGCGAATATGTCAGTGTTTTTCCTCAGGAAGTCGACCAGGTGGAGCTGATCTTCTTCGGGGAGCGTTGTCCCGACCTTGATGGTCCAATTGGGTTGGCTCCTTTTCAGGGGCACCTCGATGAGTTGCTTAGGAGGCTCCAGCGGTATCGGCGCTATGGGCCCCTCGCGGGGGTCAGGGCTCTGGTTTGGGCGTGATTTTCTCGGGCGGGTAACCGCCGTGAGGTAGCATCATCATGACTCTCCTGGGTCACTTCGGCACTCCCTGATTCCTGTCGGGGTCGGGAACTTGACGACCCTGTGGTCAGTGGAGACCACCGCCTTTAATTTGTTGAGCATCAGCCAGCCGAGGATGACATTGTAGGCCGAGGGCAGGTTGACTACCATGAAGGTGGTCATCATTGTCTTCGCTCTCGACTCTTCCCCGATGGTGACAGGGAGGATGGTGGTCCCAAGCGGGGAGATAGAATCCCTCGTGAACCCAATGAGTGCTAACGCCATGGGGATGAGGTCTTCCTTAGTCAATCCGAGCCTCCTGAAGGCGTTGAGGTACAGGACGTCGGAGGAAATCCCAATGTCAACCATCACCCTTTTGACTCGAGCATTGGCAATCCGAATGGAGATCACTAGAGCATCATCATGGTGGGAGCGCTCGACTTCTCCAGCCCTGAAAGTGATTTCAGGCTCGAGCTCGGGCTGGGGACGTTTCTCGACCGCGCTGTGGGCGTTGGCCTTCCTTGTTGTAGAACTGCTACCGCTGGCTGTTGGTCCTCCGGAGATGACATCAATTTGCCTTTCAACAGGTCCCCTGGGGCGTGGAGTCACTTCCCGGGGTTCCTCGAGATAGCACTCGAGGTGACCTTTCTGGATTAGTTCCTCGATTTGATTCTGGAGGTCGTGGCAGTCCTCCGTGTCATGGTCGTAGTCTCGGTGGAACCTGCAATATTTGGATTGATCTTTGTGAGTGTCTCTCATGGGATGGGAGTGTCGCAAGAGACCCTTCTCCCTAACTTGGAGAAAGATCTCGGTACGAGACGTATTCAGGGGAAGAGGCGGGGGGCTCGGTAGTAGTAACTCTTGTCGATCGGGCCTCCGACAGAGTTGCACTAGGGCTGCTAAGGTCGCTCCCCGAGATTGTTCTGCCCTTGGCCTCTTGCTGTCTGTGTGCTTCCCCGCCACCAATGCTTCCGTGGTGATGTACTGGTTAGTGCACTAGAGCATTTCGGAGATGGTTACTGGCGGCTTCTCAATCAGCGACCAGAAGAACCGCGAAGGCTTCAAACCCATTAGAAACGCTTACATGATTAACGAGGGATGAGTATTCGGAAATCCCTAGATTTCGATGGAAAAACATGCCACGAACTGGGAGAGCGACTCGTCTTCGCGCTGAGATAGTGCGAGCAGGGTGGCCATGGAGGGCCTAGGTCGCACGCTGGCGAGGATGTTCTGCTCGAACTCCCTGGCGAGCTGGCCAAGGATGAGATTGAGGATTGGCGTAGCTGTTGAGCCATGCTCGTGCCAGTCACCTCAGGGTAGTTGGAAATGCCCGACACATCAATGTGTCGGGGGTGTCGTAGAGGGTCATCTAAGCCCAGAATGTAGAGACGTGCTCCGTGGGATCGGAGCCGCCATCATATGTCTCCAATGCTGATAGCCTAAAGTTGAGGGATACCGGCTTGTCCTGTACTTCTTGAGTAAAGGGGGATCCTCCTGAGTTGCCTTCGCTAGACTCGCTCTATGATTTTTGAAACTCGCATTGGAACTCATCCAAGCGTTAGTTGACTCGGGACAACTAGGCTCGAAGTGAGCTGTCCGCCGAGTCAGATGATACAATGTCAGGTTTGTAGTGGGGTGGTGCGATTCGATTGGGTGCAAGGATGCTCTGCTCGGGCGGACCTCTCGGGTCCATCGTTTGCTCTTGGGTTTTTCCCTCCCGACCTGCTCCTCGTTTGCTCTCGAGTCCGTCATTCACAGTGATGTAATCCTTATATCTCAATTATTCTCTTGAGATTGTTGCTTGGGTTTTGAACAAAAGACTATGAGATTTGTATACTCATTATTCTTATAGTGGATTATCTTTAGTTTGGCCCGTAGTTTTTACCCTTCACGTTGGAGGGGTTTTCCATGTAAATCTTAGTGTCCTATTTGATTATAATTTCTATTTAATTCCAGTGTGTGTTACGGTCTGCTTATATTTGTTCGTATACAAAGTTTGTTCTTCTTTGTATCCTAACACATTGACGACTTTGCATTAGCGAAGGGGGTGAATCCTAGCCGCGGCCTCGAGGTCCTCGAGATGAACGATAGATAGAGAGAAAGCGAAAGAGGTAAATCATTTAATACGAGCAAGGTGAAGGGAGAGATCGCGACTTGAGGAAGGAGGAGAAGGTAAATGGAGCCGAGGCGGGATTGAGAGTGAGGGAGCAAAGCAGCGGAGCTCCTTAAGGACCGTGTAATGAAGCGAGCCGTCAAAGGTGGTGCGAGGGGATTAAGGGGTATAGAATGAAGGAGGGTGTATCCTGTCGGAGGATGAGCAGACGGAGAGGGAAACCGAAGGGATGCATTAAAGGGCGGATGGTTTTAGTCGCTGCCGGAAGGCAAGTAATTACGACGATTAAAGTCACGCGATACACGCGTGAGGCTTCGTGGTTGATGATGCTCAAACCACTTAGGAACTAAAATACATTTGATTTCGATAAATGAGTAATAAATTTATTTCATAAATAATTTTTGATCATACAAATGGAGTCGATTTTAATGTTAAATAGTATTAACCATAAGAGGTTTTTAACATGAGTTAATAAATAAGGGGATGTAGCTCAGATGGTAGAGCACTTGCTTAGCATATGAGAGGTACGGGGATCGAGGATCGATACCTTACATCTCCAACTTGTTAATTGATTTGTTAAACTATTTAAAATTATTAATTTTCTATTTATTTTCCTACAATTGATTTAATATTAAAAAAAAAGCATAAATTATATATTTATGTTTATATGAAATATAATAAAAATTATTATACTAATGTTGTGGATGATTATAAGAAAAGACTAGCTTTGGAATAACTCTTTCTCTTATAAATCTATGCACATTATTAATAAAGAATATATATATATCTCTTAGAGCTAACCAAAATAATTTATATTTTAAATAAAAAAATACCTTTCATGTTTAATTTTTTTGTGATTAGATACAGTCTCCCCAACCCTTGAGACTTCAACACATCTCTCAAGTGGAATTGGTAAGGTATTTTACTTTATAAATTTGAGTTTAGAAGACAGTAGCCACAATATTAATGTTTAGGGATCTTCATGTATTGATTCTACTCAATTTTTGTAAATGGTCTATTTTCTTCAACAATGATTAGGTTTCAAACTTTTGATACATTGTTAATATCATTCATGACAAAACTTCGAGTAAAGTCACTTACCTCGACCAATGGTGAAGCTAAAAGATGATATATGGTGTCTTAATATTTCACCTCGAGTTCAAAATTATATTTGAAAACTCCATTGAATTAGACTTCCTACTTCTTCTTAGATGCATAGATTTCTCGACAAGCAATCCGATATTTGTTATATCTGCCATCGGCACTTCGATTCCTTGAAGCACACCTTCTTTGAATGTTCTCATGCCTCCTCTGGCTTTTCTTTCGGGATAAGTTGAACAACTACTTCACTAGCTTAGTTGAATGACCCCATTGTGGGTCCATTTGAGCCCAACTCAGAAATTAAAAAGAGAAAGAGAAAGGGTAGAAGGTAAGGAAAAAGATTAGAGTGCGTGTGTGTGTGCAGATGAGCGTGCAGCGAGCGGCGGCACAGATAGAAAAAAAAAAGGAGAGAGAAAAATTATGTTTCTAAGTTTTCTGCTTGACGATCGGTCCAGATTTTATACGGAGAATCCTTGTAGCAAACTCTATAATCCTAACGGTGTTGATCTATAGTTTACCCTCTTTTAGATACTTTCCTGCTATATCTATTCTGTGATACCTAGAATAGTGTTTTGAGGAGATTCCTAGAGCCAAGATCTATATTCTCGATGTTATTGTGATTCTCTGATTATTCTAGAGAAGATATATTATAAATCTGTTATCATTACTATTGATAGTGGAAGTTTGAGGTGGACTACGAACTCGTAGTTTTTTTCCATATTGGGTTTTTCACGTTAAAAGATTTGGTCTCACTGTGTGATTGATTTTTTGCTCTATTGTTTATGCTGTGCTGGTTGATATTTTCATTTGGATATCAAGTTGGTATTTTGATAAGGAACCCATTTTGATACACAAAAAGGGAAAAGAATATTCCGCTTTAATAGTTTTTTCCCAACAAGTGGTATCAGGGCAACAGGTTGTTTGGTGCTAGTTTTTCTTGTGTGATTGAAATGAACCAGTTAGATGGTATAATTAAATTGAACTCATCAAATTATTCCACTTGGAGGCATCTGATGGAAGATTTGCTCTATTGCA
This sequence comes from Musa schizocarpa, assembly GCA_900464855.2. Taxonomy (NCBI): domain Eukaryota; kingdom Viridiplantae; phylum Streptophyta; class Magnoliopsida; order Zingiberales; family Musaceae; genus Musa; species Musa schizocarpa. The sequence goes on along the minus strand of LS990917.1, from coordinate 32,348,140 downwards.
AAGATTTGTATAAGCCAATCAAGATTAAAGATAAACCTTCTACTATGGACGATGAATAATGAGAAGTTCAACATAGAAAAGTCATTGCCTATATTAGAAGATGGATGAATATAAACTTACATGAGCATATTTCTGATGAAACCAGAGCTGATGTTGTTTGGCAAAGGTTAGAAAACCTTTTTGCGAAAAAGACAGTGGGAAATAGAATTTTTCTCCTCAAAAGGCTTGTAAATTTGAAGTATAAAGATGGTGGTAATATTGTTGAGCATATAAGCCTTTTTCAGAGTCTTGCAAACAAGCTGATTGCTATGAAAATAAATACAGATGATGAGATGCAAGGATTATTACTTCTCAGCTCTTTATTAGAAAGTTAGGAAACATATGTGATGACAATTTGTAACTCCACGCTAGAGGGGACTCTAACTATAGATATGGTTAAAGATAGTTTGCTAAATGAAGATGCTAGAAGGAAAGAACAGGGTGAATCTTCTTATAGGGCATCTGTTACTGAAAAACAAGAAAGACGTGGAAGAAGTCATAGCAGAAATCCACATGGATATAGAGGAAGATCCAAGTCTAGAAGAGATATCAAATGTTTTCACTGTAACAGACTAGGTCACATGAAGAAAGAGTGTAGGTTTTGGAAGCGAGAATAGAATGAAATGAAGAAAAATGAGAAAGAAACCAATACAGTTGCTGCTGAAGGTAATATCACTATTGTCTGTGATGAAGGTTGTGTTAGTCTTGTAGCTTAGGACAATAATTGACTAATTGACTCTGGTGCTTCATTTCATATTACTTCTCATGGTGATTTCTTTAGATCTTACATTGTTAGTGATTTTGGTAATGTCAGAATGGGAAACAGTGGTACATCTAAGATTATGAGTATTAGAGATATTTGCTTGGAGACTAGTATTGGGAGTAAATTGATACTCAAAGATGTAAGACATGTTTCAGATATTCGTCTTAACTTGATATCTACAAGTAGACTTGATGATGAGGGCTTTGCACACTATTTTGGTAAAAGCAAATGGAAACTCACTAAAGGTTCTCTGATTGTGGCAAGAGGAAAGAAACTTAACTCTTTTCATGTCATGGAAGCTAAGCTACACAAAGGAGAGATTAATGCAATTCAAAAAGTGAAAGTATAGATCTTTGGCATAAGAGGCTTGGGCATATTAGCGAGAAGGGACTTTAAACTTTTGCTAGAAAGCAGTTCTTACCAGAGTTGTACGGTACATCTCTTAAATCTTGTGATCATTGCTTAGTTGGAAAAACACAAAGAGTTTCATTTCATACATATCCATCATTTAGAAGATCAGATGTTATTGATTTAATCCATACTGATGTCTGTACTATGCAAACTAGAACTCTTGGAGGTGCTCTTTATTTTGTTACTTTTATTGATGACTATTCTAGAAAAGTGTGGGCTTTTGCTTTGAAATCTAAAGACCAAGTACTCAATGTTTTCAAGGAGTTTCATGTCAGTGTTGAAAGAGAAATTGGCAGAAAACTAAAGTGTATTTGATCAGATAATGGTGGCGAGTACAGGGGTCCTTTTGAGAATTATTGCAGGTTCCATGGTATCAGGCTTGAGAAAACAGTTCCTAAAACTCTTCAACAGAACAGTGTGACAGAAAGGTTGAACAGAACCATTAAAGAAAGGATTAGGTGTATGCTTTCCCATGCCAAGTTACCAAAGTCATTTTGGGGGGAGGCTATGAGAACTACAGTTGATCTGATAAATCTTTCTCCAGTAGTTCGTCTGAAAGATGATGTTCCAGAGAGAGTATGGAGAGGAAAAGATATATCTTATAATCACTTAAGAGTCTTTGGGTGTAAAGAATTTGTTCATATTCCCAAAGATGAGAGGTCCAAGCTTGATAGTAAAGCAAAAGCATATATCTTCTTGGGATATGGTCATGAAGAGTTTGGGTACAAATTATGGGATCCAATGAATAAGAAGATTATTAGAAGCAGAGATGTTGTGTTTCTTGAAGACCAATTGTTTGATGATGGTGATAATATTGAGAAGCTAGAAACCTCTGTTTATATTCCTTGGAGTTTGGGTCCAATTCTTTCACCTGTAGTTCATGATGATAATTGGGGGGATGAACAAGAAGATTGTGGTGAGAATACCAGTGATGATACACCTACAGTTGATGATACTGAACCAACTGAACAAGCACCTCCACCACCAGTTGAGATTCCATTAAGAAGATCCACTAAAGAGCGACAACCATCTACCAAATATCCTCCATATGAATATGTTATGCTTACTGACAAGGGAGAGCCAGAAACTTACTAAGAAACTATTCTACATGAAAATAAGAATGAGTAGGTTAAAGCCATGCAAGAAGAGATGAGATCCTTGCTTGAGAACCACACATATGACTTGGTAAGGTTGCCTAAAGAGAAGAAAGCTCTCAAGAATAAGTGGGTTTATAAATTGAAGACTGAAAACAATAGCTCACAACAAAGATACAAGGCACGACTAGTTGTAAAAGGATTCAGTCAAAAGAAATGTATTGACTTTGAAGAAATATTCTCCAGTTGTGAAAATGTCTTCTATCCGAGTTGTTCTTGGTTTAGCTGCCCGCTTGAATTTAGAAGTTGAGCAACTTGATGTAAAAGCAACATTTCTTCATGGTGACTTAGAAGAAGAAATTTATATGGAGCAACCATAAGGTTTCAAAGTCAAGGGAAAAGAAAATATGGTGTTTACGCTTAGAAAAAGCTTATATAGACTTAAACAGACACCTAGATAGTGGTATAAGAAGTTTGATTCCTTTATGATGAGCCAAGGGTATGATAGAACCACATCTGATCATTGTGTGTTTATGAAGAAATTTTCAGATGATGATTTTATTATTTTTCTACTATATGTTGATGATATGCTGATTGTTGGCCATGATGTTAGAAAAATTGGAAAGCTTAAAAGAGAGCTAAGTAAGTATTTTGCCATAAAAGACTTGGGATCGGTGAAACAAATACTTGGCATGAAGATTCTTCGTGATAGGAAGAAAAGGAAGATTTGGCTATCTCAGGATACTTACATTGAAAAGGTTCTTGAAAGATTCAACATGAGTAAAGCCAAAGCAATTTGTTCTCCACTTGTAAGTTATTTCAAGCTTAGTTCGAAATAATGTCCTATAAGTGAGAAAGAAAAGGAAGAAATGTCCAGAGTGTCTTACTCATCTGTAGTAGACAGTTTGATATATGCTATGGTTTGTACTAGGCCAGATATAGCTCATACAATTGGAGTTGTCAGCCGATTTCTCTCTAATCCTAGAAAGGAACATTGGGCAGTAGTGAAATGGATATTAAGATATTTAAGAGGTACTTCTAGATTATGTTTATGTTTTGGTAATGATAAACATGTATTAGAAGGGTACACAGATGCAAACATAACAGGTGATACTGATTCTTGGAAGTCTACTTCGGGGTTCTTGATGACATTTGTAGGGAGAGCAGTCTCTTGGCAATCAAAGTTACAAAATCGTATTGCTCTATCAACGACAGAAGCAGAATACATAGCAATTACTGAAGTCTGCAAGGAAGCTTTATGGATGAAAAAGTTTCTACAGGAATTGAGCTTGAAATAGGAAGGATATACTGTTTATTGTGACAATTAGAGTGCCGTTCACCTCTCCAAGAATTCAACATACCATTCTAGATCCAAGCATATTGATGTAAGATATCATTGGATTCATGATGTGCTTGAGTTGAAAGAATTACAATTGAAAAAAGTGTATACCAATGAGAATGATTCAGATATGTTGACAAAGTCTTTGCCTAAGGAGAAGCTTGAAGTATGTAGGCGAAGAGCGGGCTTAGTACAGCCCACCATATGAGCTGGAGGGGTAGAATTGTTAGGTTCAGCCCATATGCGGGCTTAGACAAATTGGACCATTTGAGCCCAAATCAAAGAAATTAAAAAGAGAGAGAAAAAGGGCAAAAGGTGAGGAAAAAGATTAGAGTGTGCGTGTGTGCATTGTAGCGAGCGGCGGCACAGATAGAAAAGAGGAGAGAGAAAGATTATATTTTTGAATTTTTTGCTTGACGATCGGCAGCTAAACGTTGTCAGTTTTGATCCAAATTTTATATAAAGAATTCTTGTAGCAAACTCTACAATCCTAATGGTGTTGATCTACAGTTTACCCTCTCTAAGGTACTTTCCTGCTATATCCATTCTGTGAGATCTAGAATTCCTTTTGAGGAGATTCATCTATATTCTATAGCCAAAATATATGTTCTTGATATTATTGTGATCATCTGATTATTCTAGAGAAGACATATTGTATACCTGTTAACATTATTATTGATAGTGGAAGTTTGAGGTGGACTATAGTACCGTGATTTTTTTCCACATTAGGTTTTCTACGTTAAAAGATTTGGTCTTACTGTGTGATTGATTTTTAGCTCTATTGCTTATACTGTGCTGGTTGATATTTTCATTTGGATATCAAATTGGTATTTTGATAAAAACCCATTTTGTTACAAGGAAAAAAATATTCCATTTTAACAAGTTTTTTTCCCAACACTCATGATTCTTAGCTCTAGGAGAGGGAATCCCTTGATGGTTGTATTTCTTTAGCAACAGTGGCTTGACGGTAACAATCGCTTATTTTGCTACTATGGGTTCAATCCTTCTATATCTAATCTACAGCCTTAGCCATGCTAAACGATCATAATCATTTTTCCCTTTCATCCACAACCCTAGCCAATCAATATTTTGATTTTATAATATATGTTTTACTTTGATTGCTCGTTTACTCTTGAATCTATTTTTTTGTTTTTTTGTGTAATGCCCTACTCTTAATTTCATTCGTACCTTATATGCATAATTAAAGTAGGATATGTACCTTATATGCATAATTAAAGTAGGATATTATATTTTAATTTTCAATACTATCATTAATAAAAGTACAATGGAAAATAGACAATCTTAAAATTAAAATATATTAATTTATTAAATAAATTGATAAATATTCTCCTATGCATAGTATTTTTTAAACCAAAGAAAAACACATAATATGTCCAAAAGTTAATATACATAAAATGCCCATAAGTTATTGTTCATATATGTGTTGATATGGGCTTATACATGCTCACTTCACTAACCAATCACTTAGGTAGGGTACTAATTTTTTACTTATAAAATAAGAGATATATAGTGAGTAATTATTCAGTAAATATAAGTCTTTAATATTTTATTCATGAGATATCTATCAAATTGAGAGCATAGGGTTATAAGATGTCTTAATTATGAATCATACATATTTAATAATTGATTTATAATAATTCATATACTTTATAAACTTTTTTGATAAAATCCATTATAAAATAGACTAGACTAAACTTAAAATGTTATCTAAATTTTATCACTATTTTTTTAATAATTAATTTTATAACTAAATGAACTAGTTAGTATCAATCAAATAATCATACAATTCTATGAAAAAGCTTTTATTTTATTATTTTAATTGATCAAATGTTCTTAATCATCATAAAATTTTATAGAAAATATATAAAACTGAATACACACTAAATTTTAGCTTAAGACAAAATTATTTGAAGACTAAATCACCATCCTAGTTTAACAATTAACACCTCTTCTGTTGTATTGATATTAAGTTGAGACTATCTAAACTTATCAACCTTAGATCTTGGCGCATAGAGGTCGTGTTCAGTCAATTCCAAATCTTGTAGAACTTTAAGAGTACCCTTTACAACATATCAAAAGAACAAAACTTAATTATCCCTAAGATAATCAATATAGCTGGAATAAAATCCCTTCTCCAAAATTAAAGAATTTTGAGTACCTCAAATTGGGACAATCACAAATCTTTGCATCAATTTCATATTAAAATTATACTAGAGGTATTAGAACCATAAGAGAATCATCCAAAATATATCCAAAAATAAAAAATAAATTTTAAATATAAGTAACTCAAAAGTAATTAAAAAAATTAATATATAATTTGTAAAACTAAAACCCTAAGTATATTAAAGAAAGAATTAAGTTTTTCTTATTTCAATCTTAGAGCTGGGGTTTCCTAGCTTCCATAAGAAAAGTTAAAAAAATAACTAAAGAAAAAGAGAAAGGTTTGTGAGTTATTAGGTTGATAAATAGGATGAAACCAAAATAAGATAGAGATTCTTAAGAGATTATCTTAAGGTCTAGGGTTCAACCTCATTACGTCTTGTTTAATTTTTTTCTTTTCTTCTTTTACTAATATATTTCTAATGTTATAATAAATTTAATTAAGTTTGATTTGGTTTAACAAATATAATATTTTTAGTCTAAACTCATCATTCAATCTCTCTCATGTATCTCAACATTTAGTACAATACTATTCTTTGATTTGCATCTCCATTTAATTTTTTATTTTCTAATCTATGCCTGAGTAGCTTATGATCATTCATATACATAATATCTAAAGCACAAACTTTCTTATGTTAATTATGGTCAAATTCATTCAAAGTCTTAAGATTCATTTAAGGTTAATTAAAATTCATCCACCACTTCTATTCACTATATGGATGCTTATTATCATAACTCAATCTCATAGTAAAATCTGTTATCATACTTTGGCTTGTTGCACTATGCTTAACGTAGATATTAATGTTTCTACATACAAAAGTAACATTTCATAAAACACTAAAAATAATATTTTTAGAAAATATATATTTTAATCTTAATAGTAAAAAATATGACCATATGATTTATTATATTTATAAAGCATAGATATCATAAATTATATAACTCAGTGAGAATAATATATATATATATATATATATATATATATATTATTTGTACTTTAATTGATAAGGTAGTTAGAGTTTAAAGTGTACGAGACTCACTCGAGTACTTTTATTTGATTTCTCACACGGAGACAAGATAAGTAATATAGTTATTGCAAGCTGCATGCCATGCAAAACTCACTCCCTTAGTCACTCTGAAGCTGTAGCCATGCCAAGCACTCGGCCCTCGACAATATATAGGTTCACTCCGACTCACAGCAGCCTATTAACTACCTCACTAACACTATATAATCCTTACATGGTATTAACACCATCATCACAAATCGCTCTTGTATTGATTAGTCCCATGGTTCTTAGCTTAAAGAGAGGCAATCCCTTGATGGCTACATTTCTTTGGCAACAGTGACTTGACAGAAACAATTGCTTGTTTTGCAACTGTCGGGTTTAATTATTCTCCATCTAGTGTAGAGACATGGTTATGTTGAACGATCAAAATCAACTTTCCCTTGTATCCACAACCATAGTCAATTAAGAATTTGATTTCACGATATATGTTTTACTTTGATCGCTCGTTTACTCCTGATTCTATTTTTGCTTGCAGGTCTTAGCTTGGCTTCTCACTCTGAGACAAGAAAGGTAACGTAGTTATCACAAGCTGCACGCCATGCAAAACTCACTCCCCTATTCACTCATGCCAAGCAATTGGGCCTCGTTCAATCCGACTCACAGTAACCCATTAACTACTTCACTAACACAACATATAAGTCCCTAAATGGCATTAACACCATAATCACAAATTGCCCTTGGGTTGTTTCTTAACCAAAGTGCGATGAACAGTCACATCATAATCACAAACCATCTTTTTGTTACTTCACCAATATAATTTTTTTTTTTTTGTGGAGTTACACTCTAAGAAACTTCTTTTTTTTTTCTTTTAAAATTTCTGAACACGATTTTAACCTAAATGAAGTTAGAGAGAAAAAAATAATTTAATCTTATAAGATTCCTAATAAATTCTTTAATTTCTTTTGAAAACAATTGATTATTCATATCCTTCTCACGTTTCGTGAATAGCCTAGTGTGGCACCTCACTTAAATTCCACCTATACCCTATATGTATGACTAAAGTAGGATGTCATATTTTTATTTTTATTATTTTTATCGATAGAAATATAATAAAAAGATAATCTTAAAATTAAAATATACTAGCTTACTACACAAAATGATATGGTTTTTCCTATACATAATATTTTTGACACTTGCACATAATTATAATATCTAACTAAAGAAAAATATAAATATAATATGTTCAAAATTTATATACACAAAATACTCATAGATTATCATCTATATCTATGTTGGAATGAGCTTACATGTGCTCACTTTTTTGCATAACTACTTAGACAAGAACTAATATCCTTACTAATAAAATAGGGCTTATAATGAATAATCACTCAATAAGTATAAGCTTTTACAACTATTAGGGAAATTTATTATTGATGTATACATAAGCACAACGTGGCCCTGATCCTAGTGCGAGAGGTCATCCGAGGTGATGCACGGTCTTTTTAGCCTTGTTCTTATATAAAGATTGAGATCGAGGGGGTCCTCCCAAGTCGGTCCCTTCGACGTTCAAGTTAGTGATCTTATCTTTCTTTTTTTTTAAGCTTTAGATATGTTTTTATACTAACCTCTAAAGGAAGATAAGTACCGCACATAAATCTCGTACAGGGTGTAGTTTATAACCAACTTGAATTATTCCTTAATCTTCTTGGTAATCGATGATATCCAATCCAAGTTGACCCTTGATCTTCTTGGGATATCCCTATGGATATTTCATAGGGGAGGTTGATTCATAACTGATCTGAATTATCCTTTAATCTTATCAAAATATTCCTATGGATATTCCATATGAGAGCTAAACTACATTAATCTTCTCAATAGCTCAATAGCTCGATAGTTCGGTAGGTCAAAATTTCGATAGCTTAGAGTTTTGATGGCTTGTAGATTATCTCAAGCTACCTTTTAGACCTCGATCCTTATAGATAAGAGAACATTGGTCTTGATATGGTGCTAGTGTAGTGAGGCATAGTGAATAGTGGTTGGTTAGTCTTATATTCCCTATCAATAATTTTATTTATGTGAGCATTCATCATGTCATGTATATAATATTTTAAAATATTAGCATAAGATATTTAATGATAAATCCCTTATCCTATGACTGTCTTGGTAAGCATACTCATATAACATAATATAGGTAAAATTATATGTTGAAATGCTTCGAAATACTTATATACATTTGTAGGAAGTATAACAAATTCATAGACTTCTAGGCCCTATATTATAATATATATGTGCTCTCTTACATCGTATATTTATCATAATATATACATACACTTACATACTGCATGTTATAATATATACATGTACTCCTACACCATATGTTATAATACATATATGTACTCCCACATCGCATGGTACAGAAAACACGTGCACTCTCACACTACACATCATTATATATAAATGGATATAAGATATTTTTATTATAATTCATATATTTTTATGCTTATAATATAGATATATTCATATTTAGTTTATGCCTAGTTAATGACATTCATTTCATTCGAAATATGTTTTCCAAAATATATTATATATATAATAATTTTTATGATCACTATTTTGTAGTGAATTAAATTTATACTTACCTGATTGAACTCAAAAATAAAAATGCCAATGAAAAACTATATTCTTTAATGGTCAAGTATGCTAGAGAGCGATACACATAAAATTGGAAGCATAGGATCATGAGATGCTTTAATTGAGAACACTATCTTTTGAATTATTGATTTATAATAATTTATAGCAATAATTTATAGTAAAAGTTTGATAAAATATTTTATAAAATAAACTATATTCAATCTAAAAATTCATTTAAATTTCACCACTAGTTTTTCAACAATTTACTTTATAAACAAATAAATTAGTTAGTATCAATCAAACCACCATACAATTCTATAAAGAAATTTTACTTCACTATTTTAGTTGGCTAAATGATATTTAATTATCATGAAATTTTATGAAAAATTAGGAGACATAAAATTAAATACACACCAAATTTAAACTTGAAATAGAATCATTTGAATGCTAAACTATTATTTTAGTTCAACTACCAATATCTATTCTATTCTATTAAAAATATAACATATATTTTATAAAACTGAAACCCCAAGTATAACAAGGAAAGAATTGAGTTTTTCTTATCTCATTCTTCTTTAGAGTTGGGCTTTCTTAGCCTGCATGAGAAAACCTAAGAGATTGACTAAAGAACGAGAGCAAAAGTCATGAGTTATTAGGTTGGTAAATAACAGAAAGCCAAATTAAAATAGATGTGTTTAAGATGTTACATTGAGGTCTAAGATTTAATTCCATTAGGCCTCATTCCAATTTTTTTCTTTTTTTATTTTACTAATATAATTCTAATATTACAACAACTTTTATTGAGTTTAATTTGGTTTAACAAAGATAACATTTTTTGTTTAAGTTTATCATTCAATATTACTTATGTATCTCAACATTTAATATAACACTCCTCTTTGATTTGTATCTCCATTTATTTTTTCATTACTCCATCTATGCCTAAGTAGTATATGATATCCTATGCATAAGCTAACTAGGTATTAATTGTATGATAAATTTATTCTTCCTATCTAGTGGCAATCTAAGAAGGTCCTCTAAAAACACTTTGAAGGAATTTTCTCACAATCGGTTCATCCTCTGACCTAACCTTTGGTTCCACGCTAGTGTTAATGACATTTGCCAAATATCCCACGCATCCATAATTTAAATTTCTTTTTCACTTTCATTGTCGAGATAATATGGATTGAGTAGAAAGTCAGCATCCACCCTGGTTGCTAAGAGTGAAAAGTTAGTCAATTTAACTACTTTATCAATAGTTCAAATATCTCTCCATGTACAAATGCAAAAATTTGAATATGAGATAATCCTTTAAAAGTTTAATTGAGAAATCGATAGCACTATCACTATAGCTAATCTTTTTTGGGAAAAAAAAATAAGTTACAAATTAAGAACCTTTATTTGATTTTTTTATTTTGATGAAGGGGTAATCAAATTTCAAGATAGATTATATATATTAGAGGAGCATGACATAAAGTAAAAAATTTTAATAGATGCATACTCATCTTTATAATCGGTCTAAAATAACTAAAATATATAAGGATCTAAAAGAGCACTACTGGTGGCTAGAAATAAAGAGAGATATCATACAATTTATTAAAAAATATCTCACATATCAACAAATCAAAATAAAACATTAAACAACAACAAGTATCTTAAATCCATTGCAAATATCCTAATGAAAATTTTATTATCAGTTTGCCTAAGACTAATAAAGGATATGATGAAATTTAGTTTATTGTGGATACATTGACCTAAATAATCCACTTTCTACTTATTCATACTAATTATTCAATGGATCAATATACTCAATTATATATTAAGGAGATAATTAGACTTTATGGTATGTCGATGTCTATTTAGTCAGTAGAGACTCCAAATTCATAAAAGGATTTTGAAGAAGTCTTCATAAGACATGGCTTTTAGAATTAATTTTTATCCTTAAATAGATGGCCAATTAGAAAAAATATTCAAATATTAGAGGATATGCTAATAGCTTATTTCATTGACTTAATGAGATTATGAAGCAAATATTTACCTTTCATAAAGTTTGCTTATAATAATAATTATTAGACAACCATTGGGATGATAATATTTGAAGCACTAAATAATAGAAAGTATTGATCACCTATTTATTGAGATAAGATGAGTGAAAATAAATATTTGAGGCAAGATTTGGTAAGAGAAACGTAAGCAATTATTAAGATCGGCCAAAGAATGAAGGCAGCATAAAGTAGACAGAAAAATTATGTTAATAATAGGAGAAGACATTTGAAATTTAAAATAGATGATAAAATATTCTTAAATGTAGCATGGAGTGATGAGGTATGGGATGAAAAATAAGTTAAGTTCTCGATATATAGAACTATATAAAATTCTTGATAAAATTGATGTGGCCTACAAACTTGCCTTACCCCTTGCATTAGCAAAGCTATATAATGTATTTCATGCATCAATTGTCAATGTTAAGGAAGCATATTTCATATCCTTCTTATGTCCTCCAGGAACAACTAATATAATTGGATGAAAATTTAACGTACGAGGAACGAGTTGTATATATTCTTAATAGAAAAGAGAAAGAGCTTCATAAGAAGATTGCTTTAGTCAAAATGTTACGGAGGAATTATACAATGAAGCAAACATCTTGAGAAATAGAAGAAGAGATGCGAGAGAAATATTCAAAGTTATTTAGGTAAGAAATTTCGAGGATGAAGTTTTTATTAGGAGGAGAAGATTATAGTGCCCGAGACATGATTTGTCATGTCTATAATTAGCTTTGAACTATAATTAGCATACTAATGGAAGTATAAATAATATCTATATGTTATCCTCACTTAGTCATATGATTTATAATATCTATACTTCATAAATATGATAAATGATATGCTCATGTTTTCGACTTTTAAGATTAAAGCATATGCTTTTCAAAAATATCATTCTAAATATTCTATGAAATATTAGTTAAGCATGCATAAGCATTAATGTTTATGTTAATCATAGCGTAACAAGCCAAAGTATACTAACGGACTTGAATACGAGGTTAAATTACGATAATAACCATGCATATAATAACTAGAAGTATTAGTTGAATTTTAATCGGTCTTAAATGAATCTTAAGGTTTGAATGAGTTTGATCATGATTAACGTAAGGAAGTTTGAGTTTTAAACATTGGTACGTGGGGGATCATAAACAACTTAAGCATAAATGAAGTAATAAAAAATTAAATAAAGTTACAAATTAAAGAGGGGTATTATACTAAATGTTGATATACATAAGTAAGATTGAAGGCTAAGTTTAGACAAAAAAAAATATGATTTTTTGTCAAACCAAATTAAACTCAATAGAAGTTACTATAATATTAAAATTATATTATTAAAAAATAGAAAGAGGAAAAAAAAGAAAAACTTGAAATGAGGTGTAATGAGATTGAAATATTGGCCTGAAAGTAACCTCTTAAGCACTTTTATCTTAATTTGGTCTTATCCTCTTAACGAACTTAATAACCCATGACTTTTCTTTTCTTCTTTAGTTATACTCTTAGTTTTTCTGATGGAGGCTAGGGAACCCCAGCTTTAAGAAATATGGAGGTAAAAAAAACTCAATTCTTCTCTTGCTATTAGTTTTATGGATTATAGGCTAATTTTTTTAGCTACTTTTGAGTAACCTAGACTTTGAATTTATCTTGGATTTTTAAATATATTTTGTATAAATTCTTATAATTCTAAGTCCTCTAGCATAACTTTAATCTGAGATTAGTACATAAAATTATTATTGTCCCAATCTGAGATACTCAACATTTTTTATTTTTTTGAAAAGAGGTTTTATTCAAGTTGAATTGATCGCCTTCGGGATATGATTAGGCTTTGTCTTGAAATTGAGTGATGACTATCTCGGTATACTAAAATATGAGGTTTATAAGTTCATACATACCCAACCATTTTTAGTAGAATAGAATATGTATTGGTAATTAAATTATAAGGATAGTTTAACTTCCAAATAATTTTATTTTAAGTTAAAATTTGATTTATATTTGGTATTATATATTTTCTATCTTTTAATAAAATTTTATGATGACATGTGATGTGGAAGTACATATATATATATATATATGGTGTAATATGAGATGTAGAACTCTGAATTTGCTATGCTTCTTACAAATATATATAAATATTTTAAATTATTTTGGTATAAAATTTTATCATTTTATTTTGCATATACAATGTTGTGGGTTATGCTTGCTAAAGAAATCATATGTTGAGGGTTTTACTATTAAATATCTTATGCTAATAATTTTGAAATGTTGTATACATGATGCATGCTCACCTAAATGAAACTATAAAGGCTTGTATGTACTAAATGATTACTCACTATAAACTTTATTTTACTGATAAAAATATTAGTAGCTCACCTAAATGAAACTATAAAGGCTTATATATACTAAATAATTACTCACTATAAACTCTATTTTGCTGGTAAGATTATTAGTACTCTAGCTAAGTGTATAGGTAGGAAAGTGAGCACATCCAAGCACATGTTAGTGTAGATATGGATAATGACTTATGAGCATTTAGTGTGCATAAATTTTAGACACATTATGTTAATATTCTTCTTTGGTTAGATATTATAATTATATATAGGTGTCAAAAGTTAGATATTATAATCATGTATAGGTGTAAAAAATATTATGTATAGAGAAACATTATTATTTTGTTTAGTAAGCTAGCATATTTTAATCTTAAGATTATCTAATTTTCACTATACTCCTCCTATCAATAGCAATAATAAAAATAAAAATATAGTATTATACTTTCATCATACATATAGGATATGAATGAGATGAGGAGTACGGTGTTACACTAGACTATCCATAGAATAAAAGAAGCAAATGAATAATCATCCGCCTTAAAAAAAATATTAAAGAATTTATTAGGGATCTTATAAGATCAATTCATCTTTTTTTTCTTTAACATATGGTCAGAACTTGTTAGAGATTGTTAGAGATTGTTAGAGATTGTTAGTCATCTGGGTTCGAATTCTATTGAGAGATTGTTAGAGATAAAAAATTCTTGAAGAAAAAAAAAGAAGTTCCTTAAAGTGTAATTAAAAAAATTGTATCGGTGAAGTAACAAAATGATGATTTGTGGTCAAAGAAGCAACACAAGGCTGTGGACTTCCTAGTGAAGCAAAACATATATTATATAATCAAAATCTTAACCGGCTAAGGTTGTGGATGTAAGGGAAGGTTGATTTTTAGGGTTCAGTATAACCAAAGCTGTGGGTTAGATGTGTTAGAGCTAGCCCCAGAAAATTTATCAAAGGGTAATTTTGGTAACCCGACAAAGACAATAAAGCGGAAAGAATAAAAGTGACAAGAACACCAGATTTACGTGGTTCGATCAATTAACCTTAACCTACATCCACGGACGAAAGAGGAGCAAATCACTACTATAAAAGAGACTATTACAAATGCCTTAGAAAGATGTTCCTAAGCCATAAAACACCCGAAAATACTAAACAAGAAAAACCTCAACTATAAGCCCAAACTATTGAACTGAGTATGGACTTAAACCCAAAGCAAACACTTAGGTTTTTCTTGTGGTGCCACTTGTGGTGCCTCTTGTGGTGTTTCTGACTTCAAAGCCTAGGCCCTTATTTATAGTTCCAATAGAAGATAACAAGCCTGGTTTTCCCGATGTGAGACTATGGGACTTGCCAAACTAACAAATCTCTACCTTGGCATGTCCCAACAAAACTTGCTCCACCTTCTTCATAAAAGCCCAACGGGCAATCACTAACAATGAATACCAACCAAATCCAAGCACTACTTGAACTTGTAAACCGGAAGAGGCTTCGTAAGCATATCAGTTGGATTGTCCTTCGTATGAATTTTCTGAACAAGGACTTTTCCCTCAGCAATGGTATCCCATTTGCATCCAACAATTTTCTTACCTGAAGGCGGCTCCACAAGATCCCAAGTTCTATTCCGATAGAGAGATTCAATTTCTTCATTCATCGCGATCAACCACTTAGCGGAATTATCACAAGAAACTGCATCTGAGTAGGAAGTAGGCTCACCAACTTCACTTGTTTCTTCTGCAACAGACAAAGCATATGCAACCAAATTTGCATATCTTTGTGGTGGTCGAATATCTCTCCATGGTTTATCCTTGGCTATGGAGTATTGCTCTTCTTCTGGATCATCTGCGCCAGTAGACTCGGGACCATCTACTAGCATTCTTTGAGTAGAAGAGTTCGACTGAAAAGAATTAGAACTGCCAATCTCAAGCTCCACCTGCTTCTGCGCACTATCATTTGTACAACTAGTAGATTCCTCTTTAGAAGATAACATAGATAATTCATCAAAAGTAACATCTCTACTGATTACAAATTTTGGGGATTTGGGATCAGAACACCATAATCTGTATCCTTTCACCCCAGAAGCATACCCAAGGAAAATCTATTTTTTAGCTCGAGGCTCTAATTTTCCTTCATTTATATGCATGTATGCTGGACACCAAAAAATTTTTAAATCAAAGTAATCAGTAGGAGTACCTGACCAAACTTCCTCCGGAGTTTTAAAGTTAAGTACTGCAGAAGGAACGCGGTTAACAACGTAACAGGCCATATTAATCGCCTCTGCCCAAAAGTCCTTTGTTAACCCTGTATTTGAGATCATACACCTTGCTCTCTCCAAAAGTGTTATGTTCATACGTTCGGCCACACCATTTTGCTGAGGCGTCATCCTAATAGTGCGATGCCGAACGATTCCTTCATTTTTGCAAAATTCATTAAAGTCACCTTCACAAAACTCCATGCCATTATCTATTCGAAGCTGCTTAATCTATTTACCTGTTTGCTTCTCAATTAAAGCCTTCCATTGTTTAAATATTAGAAAAAAATCATTTTTATGCTTCAAAAAATAAACCCAAACTTTCCTAGAATAATCATCAATGAAAGTCAACATATACCTGGCACCATCCTTAGACTGAACATGAGCTGGACCCCAAAGATCTGAATGAATATAGTCAAGAGTACCTTTTGTTTTGTGAACTGCCGGAGAATTAAAGCTGACTCTTTTCTGCTTTCCAAAAATGCAGTGTTTACAAAAATCCAATGGCCCAGTACTCTGTCCGTAAAGTAGACCCCTTTTGCTCAATATGCTCAAACCTTTTTCGCTCATATGACCCAAACGCATATACCATAATTTGGTGATGTCAGAATCAGACAATGATGATGACACGACTGCAACTGATCCTGTTACAGTAGTTCCCTGCAAAATATACAAGCTACCAGACCTACAAGCTTTCATAACAACAAGGGCATTTCTAGAAACTTTCATAACTCCACCTTCAGCTGTGTATTTACACCCAAGGGCCACTAGGGTGCCTAAAGAGATGAGATTCTTTTTTAAATTAGGAACATATCTAACATTAGTGAGCGTCCTCACAATACCATCATGCATTTTAATTTGGATTGTTCCTCTACCAACAACATCACATACTGCATTATTGCCCATCAAAACAATTCCACCATTACAAGATTCATATGCAGAAAACAAATCTCTATTAGGACACATGTGATAAGAACAACCAGAATCTAAAATCCATTCATTTTTAGACCTCGTTCTATCATTAATAGCAAAGAAAATATTTCCAACATTCTCATCAGCTACTACACTAGCTTCAGCAGATTCAATAGTTTTCTCAACAAAATTTTCCTTTTGCTTTAATTTATTTTTTAATTTAAACCAATTTGATTTAATGTGCCCTATTTTATGACAATATTTGCACTCCAAATTTCTATATCTGGATTTAGATCTAAATTTATATCTACTACTATCAAATTCCCTTTTATCTGTTCTGCCCCTAACAACCAGACCTTCAGCCTGATTCTCTCTACTTTCCTTAGTGATATCTCTGTCTATCTGCTCCTTAGATTTTAGTGCAGATTTAATTTCCTGATACGAAATTGTTTCTTTTTCATAAATCATAGTATCACGGAAATGCTTAAAAGATTGGGGAAAGAGAATACAAAAGTAACAAGGCCTTATCCTCATCATCAATTTTTGCATTTATATTCTTCAAATCCATAACCAAAGAATCAAACTTATCAAAATGTGAGAGTATAGATGTACTTTCAATCATCCGAAGCATATACAAACTATGCTTTAAGTAGAGACGATTCTCTATTGTCCTCTTCATATACAAGGCTTTAAGCTTGTCCCATATGCTCTTAGCCGTAGTCTCCATAGCTACCTCCCGTAAAACCTCATCAGAGAGATTTAGAATAATGTTGGATCGAGCCTTCTTATCCATACCCGCAAGATCTTCCTTTGACGTACCATCTGGAATGTTCTCAGCCCCCTTAGTGCCAAATCAACTCCGTCTTAAACCAGAATGACCTCTATCTTAAGTTGCCACATGCCGAAGTTGACATTTCTATCAAATTTCTCGACAATAATCTTTGATATTGTCATTATTGCCAAAAGATCCCGAAACCAAGCTCTGATACCAGTTTGTTGGCAACTTGACAAAGACAATAAAGCGGAAAAAATAAAAGCAACAAGAACACCGGATTTACGTGGTTCGGTCAATTAACCTTGACCTACATCAACGAACGAAAGAGGAGCAAATCACTACTATAAAAGAGACTATTACAAATTCCTTAGGAAGATGTTCCTAGGTCATAAAACACCCGAAAATACTAAACAAGAAAAACCTCAACCATAAGCCCAAACTATTGAACTGAGTATGGACTTAAACCCAAAGCAAACACTTAGGTTTTCTTGTGGTGCCACTTGTGGTGCCTCTTGTGGTGTTTTTAACTTCAAAGCCTAGACCCTTATTTATAGTTCCAATAGGAGATAACAAGCCTGGTTTTCCCGATGTGGGACTATGAGACTTACCAAACTAACAAGATGGAGAACGATTGAACTCTATAGTTGTGAAACAAGCAATTATTTCTATCAAGTCACTGTTGCTAAAGAAAGATAGTCATAAAGGGATTAATTGCCTCTCCCGAAGCCCAAAACCATCGGGCCAATCAATCAAGCCGGTGAAGTAGTAATTCAACTTATCTCGAAAGAAAGGCCAATAGGAGAAGCATATGGGAACATTCGAAGAAGATGTGCTTTGTGGAGTCAGAGGGATCGTGGTTGATATAACAAGGATTAGATTGTTTATCGAGAAAAATATGCATCTGAGTAGAAGTAGAAAGTTTACCGCAAGAGAGTCTTTAAATATAAATTTTTTTACTCGGGCTGAAACATCAAACCTCATGTCATCTTTTAGTCCGTCCAAGCCTCACCATTAGTGAGTGAATCCGAGGGTAAGAAGGTGTAAGCACAGTTAAAAATGACTTCACCAAGGGATGAAGGGACCAAATCCACCTATCATCATTGGGATGCTATGAAATATAAATGTTGAGAATTTTCGAGGTGAGATATGTTAGGATCGAGAGCACTAAGAGGGGGAATTAGTGCAGTAGAAATCTTTCAGCGATTTAAAAACGAAAGCTGCGTTTGTCCGATAAAAACGATTTCGATGTAAAAGCCGATTCTAAGATTACTTAAGATTAAGCGTAGTTTACGTCTAAGCACAATTTACATCTAAACTGAGTTTGTGTCTAAATACAGTTTGCGTCTAAACGCAGTTTTGCGTCTAAACTCAATTTACGTCTAAACGCAGTTTTACGTCAAAACGCAGTTTGCGTCTAAAAGTAGTTTACGTCTAAAAGACAGTTTTATGTCTAAACACAGTTTGCGCAGTTTGCGTCTAAACACAGTTTTGCGTCTAAACTCAGTTTACGTCTAAACGCAGTTTTACGCAGTTTGCGTCTAAACGCAGTTTTACGTCTAAACGTTTAAAAGAAGTTTACGTCTAAAACACAGTTTTATGTTTAAACACAGTTTGCGCAGTTTACGTTTAAACGCAGTTTTACGTCTAAACACATTTTGTATCTAAAACAGTTTCAAAGGGATCTAAACTTAGAAACTAGTTCATAAAAGCGCAGAAGACAGTTTTGCAGAATCAAAACACAAACGTAAGCTGATCGTACAAAAAACACAGATTTACGTCTGAATGCAGATTCGAAAAGGTCAGCACTTAGAACTTATTCGTAAAGGCGCAGAGAGCAGTAGTTATGTAGGAGGTTTGCAGTAATGATAAGGTACTCGAAATAAAAGCAAACCAGAGATTTAGAGTGGTTCTTCGGTCTTGACCTACTCCACTTTTGGCTTCCTCCTCCCACGAGGTCACCGGCGTCAACTAGCTGCCTTCCTTCAATGGGCTAAGGCCAACTGCCCTTTACAGTTTCACTCCTTTTGATGGGCTCAGGAGACAACCCTTACAGAACCTTTCTCTCCTCACTTTTATAATTCAAACTTAAAAGAACGTAAGGAGGAGACTTAAAGGCTTTACAACAATTTTGAGCTCAAGAATCACAGAGAAGATCAAGATTTCAGTGTAGGTCTCTTGCTCTTTCTGTGCTGAATGGGTGGGGTATTTATAGGCCCCAACCCAGTTCAAATTTGGAGCTCAAAACGATCAAATCCCGGAATTCGGATCAAAGTGGTTGCACCTCCGACCCGAGAGGTTGCACCGCCTGGCGAGAGCTCGAGATCGAGCCCAAAGCGGTTGCACCTCTGTCGTCGGGCGGTTGCACCGCCTAAGTCCGCTTCGAGATCTGAGCCCCAGCGGTGCCACCTCGACCGAGGCGTTGCACCTCTCTCTGCCAGAGCTCGAAGACCGAGCTCAAAGTGGTTTGCACCTCCCCGGTGGGCCCGGTTGCCACGGTCTCCTCGCTGGAGACTTAGCTCAGGCGGTTTGCACCTCCTGGTCAAGGCGGTTGCACTGCCCAGTCTCGCTGGAGACTTAGCTCTGGCGGTTGCACCGCCCGCCTCATGGGAGACTTAGCCCGACGGTTGCCACCTCCTCGGCCTGGGCGGTTGCACCTCCTAGTGCAATCGGTCCGAATGGTTCGCTCCATTCGGCCCAATTTCAATCTTTTCAGGGTCCCAATTGCCCCAAGATTAAGCTAATGGGATCACCTCCCATTTTCCAACTTAATCAACGTGCTAACTACGATTAAATCTAAGACAATTTCTGCAGCTTTGCTTCGATGCTTCAATCGCTTCTTCCAGCGAGTTTTCGGCGAACTTCCGTTGATCATCCGATGAACCCTTGGTGATTCTTCTGTGGACTTCCGGCAAACTCCTGGACTTTGCGACGATCCACTTGGCGAAGTTCCGGCGAAGCTTCGCAGCAAGCTTCTCGGACTTCTCGATCTGTTCTGCATCCTCCGACGGCCGTCCAAACTTCCGTCGAACTCTCGAACTCCTAACGTGATCATGATCTTGACTCGGCGCAACTCCTGCTGCTTGTCTAACTTTCATCGTAGTTAATCCTGCACACTTATCTCAACACATAGATTAGACAACAAATGACAATTGACTTCATCATCAAAATCTGAGATTCAACAATCTCCCCTTTTAATGATGACAATCAATTGATAATGGAGTTATCCTTAACTCCCCTATCTATATGCCATAGTTGAGATAAGTCAACCTTGAATTCAAGACCTAAGAATTCAAGTGACGATTTGATAAGTTAGATCGCTTAAACTTATCAATACTCCCATCATGATACCCATCATGATGTATCTCTTCAAGAATGATATCAAGGCTTGACATACATTATCAAGTTTGTATGATTGTGTTTTGTAACTATTCATCATGTAATTGAATATTATCATATAAAGCTGCGAAGGACTATTACATGATGCACACATTTGAGATTTTCTAGCAAGTTTGCATTTACTTCACAAGATAGGATATCAACTCAAGACATAATGCAAACTATAGCACATGTTCATATATCTCTTGGTGATGCAAGGATGGCATAACCATAACATTGTTTATAGCATCACTCAAGTATTTGCAACTATGACATAGACATGATCATGGCAAGTGTTTATCAATTCATATGTTTCTCCCCTTTGTCATCAACAAAAAAACATGGTAATTGTGATACCAGAAAACAATATTAGCAAGCTTTATAGAGGAATTTTACATAGATTGCTTTGAAAACTTCTTCCCTTTTTTTATAATAATCCATTTTACCCAAGAAAGATATTACAGGATGAAATACATACACAGGAATCACTTTATCAGATTTATTTCAGAAACTTATGAAAGTGTACGAATAAATTTGTTTTATAGCATTCAAACAAATAAGATGCATTTGGACAAGATTTTGTTACAGATTTTCACATTTAAACATGGCAATCAAGTGATCTGATCATTCAATATAGTCCGAAAAATAAGTTTATTTATTCGGACACATCAACATTCCTAATTCTCTTTTAATAAAATCAAATTGTTCTTCACTTAGAGGTTTTGTAAAAATGTCAGCCAGTTGATGTTTGGTATCAATAAACTCTATGGTTACGTCATGATTAGTGACATGATCTCGTATAAAGTGATGTCTAATATCAATATGTTTTGTTCTTGAGTGTTGTATAGGATTTTTAGTTAAGCATATTGCACTTTCGTTTATCACATTTAATGGGAATATCTTTAAGATTAACTTTGTAATCTTCTAAAGTGTTTTTCGTCCATACAACTTGTGCACGACATGCACTTGTTGTTAATATATTCAAATGTTGTTGTTGATAGAGCAACCGAGCTTTGTTTCTTAGATGACCAGGATACAAGGGCATGTCCTAAAAATTGACATGATCCTGATGTGCTTTTTCTATCTAGTCTGACCAAATGAAGTTCGCATCGGCAAGTCGTTAACTTAAAAATTTTCTGATTTTGGGTACCATAATCCTAGATTTGTGGTTCCATTAAGATATCTAAGTATTCTTTTGACTACTTTGAGATGAGATATCTTAGGGTTTGATTGAAATCTAGCATAAAGTCCTACACCGAACATGATGTGTCCGGTGCGGTGGCGGTGAGGTAAAAGTAAACTTCCTATCATACCCCTATAAGTCTTTTGATTAAAGCTTTCTCCACTTTCATCAATTTCTAACTTAGTGGAGGTGCTTATAGGGGTGTTAATAGCCTTTGAGTTGTTCATATTAAACTTTTTTAATAAATTCATAGCATATTTTGTTTGACTAATAAAGATGTCGTTGCTTAATTGTTTGATTTGTAAACCTAAGAAGAATGTTAATTCTCCCATTAAGCTCATTTCGAATTCAAGACTCATGGTTCTAGCAAAAGATTCACAGAGAGATTCATTTGTAGAACCAAAGATAATATCATCAACATAAATCTGAACAATGAGAAAATTATTTTCAAAATTCTTGATAAATAATGTAGTATCAACCTTGCCTTTTGTGAAGTTATTTTCGATAAGAAAAGAACTAAGTCTCTCATACCAAGCCCTTGGGGCTTGTTTTAAACCATAGAGAGCTTTAGTTAATCTAAACACATGATTAGGGAGACTATCATTTTCAAAACCAGGAGGTTGTTCAACATAAACTTCTTCGGAGATAAAGCCATTTAGAAAAGCGCTTTTAACATCAATTTGAAACAACTTAAAATTATTACTGCTAGCGTAGGCAATGAGCATTCTTATGGCTTCCAATCGAGCCACAAGAGCGAAGGTTTCTTCGTAATCGATACCTTCTTCTTGGTTGAAACCTTTGGCCACTAATCTAGCCTTGTTTCTAACCACGATACCATTTTCATTTTGCTTGTTTCTGAAGACCCATTTAGTACCAATAACTAAATGGTCATTTGGCCTAGGAACAAGCTTCCACACTTCATTTCTCTCAAATTGATTTAATTCATCTTGCATTGCGATAAACCATGAATCATCTTTCATGGCTTTATCAATGCATTTGGGTTCAATTTGGGAGAGAAAGGCGGCATTCGCACAAAAGGTTTTAAGAGAAGATCGTGTTTGAACCCCCTTTGACGTGTCTCCTAGGATTAGCTCCTTAGGGTGAGCATCTACATACTTCCAATCCTTGGGTAAGGATATTTTGGAAGTGGATGCATCCAGGTTGTTAGTTGGAGAAGGGGTTTCCTTTAAATTCAAGGAATCAAAGTTAACATCTTCATCAAGATCATTTTTCGTGATTTCGGAAATCTCATTGAAAACAACATGAATAGATTCTTCAATAATTAGAGTTCTTTTATTGAAGATACGAAAGGCTTTAGAAACTGTAGAATAACCAAGAAAGATTCCTTCATCGGATTTACCATCAAATTTTCCTAAGTTGTCTTTTTCATTCAAGATAAAACACTTACACCCAAAGACTTTAAAATATGAAACGTTGGGTTTTTTATTGTTCCATAACTCATAGGGAGTTTTGGTTAGTAGAGGTCTCACTAGAACTCTATTTAAAACGTAGCATGCAGTATTTTACGGCCCATTTAAAAAATATTTGGGTAGGTTGTGTTCATTCAACATGGTTCTTGCCATTTCTTGTAAATTTCAATTTTTTCTTTCTATAACTCCATTTTGTTGAGGGTTTCTAGGAGTAGAGAAATTATGGTTGTATCCATTGAGTTCACAAAATTCACGGAAATCATGGTTTTGAAATTCACCACCATGATCACTTATAATTGACAAAATCATAGAACCTTTCTCATTCTCGAACGAGTTTGCAAAACTTGGTAAAAGATCTAAGGCATTCACTTTTCTGTTTTAAGAAGTAAGTCCATGTGTATCTGCTATAGTCATCCCGATGATGATCGAAGGCGTATTTACCTCTCCTAGGCTTGATGTGGAGATGGGTCCCAACAAGTCCATATGGATCAATTGTAAGGGCCTAGAGGTGCTTATTTGATTTTTAGATTTGAAGCTACTCTTAATTTGTTTACCTAATTGGCGAGGCATCACATACATTATCTTTGATGAACTTGATATGAGGAATTCCTCTTACAAGTTCTTTGGATGATATTTGAGTGATTAGCTTCATGCTAGCATGACCTAATCTTACTGTGCCATATCCAAGCATTCTCATTTAAAAGCAAAAACATATTTCATTACATAAATCATTGATGTCAATAGTGTATACGTTATTTTGTTTTAATGCAATCATAGATATGTTTTTGTATGGTTTTTCAATGATGCAAGCATTAGATTCAAATCTGATAATATATCCTTTATCACACAATTGACTAATGCTCAAGAGGTTATGTTTTAGACCATCAACTAGCAAAACATCTTCAATAGAGAAGTTGGATTTGTTACCTATGGTTCCTTTGCCAATGATTTTACCCTTGTTGTTGTCTTCGAAGGTGACATATCCTTCGTCTATGCTAGTGAGCTTAGAGAATTGGGATGGATCTCCGGTCATATGCCTTGAGTATCCACTATCAAGGTACCATCTCTTGCTCCTAGCTTGCGATGGTTTAGTTTTTTACAAGAAAGGATGATGTTTAGGTACCCATTTGCTTTTGGGTTCCTCACAAATAGATCTACATTTTCTATCATGTTGCATAGAATTTGTCATGGTTCCTTTAGGAACCCAAATCAATTTGTTTGGACTAAATTTCCTGAATAGACAATAATGCGTCCTGTGTCCGAACTTGCAACAAAAGTTGCATTTGCTTTGATGTCTAACATGTAAGATGGGGCCTTTTACGAAGGTAGTTGGATTTTGGTGAGGACTCCTCACAAATCCAATCCCACTTCTTTTGGGAACATGACCCTTGTTTGTAAGGATCATGTTTAATGACTTGCTACTAACCTCGAATTTCTTCAAGGTGTCCTTAAGTAGCAAGTTTTCTTTTTGAAAAGTTTCTAGATCATGACATTTGATACATGAATTTAAACTATCATGATATTCAATTTTTAACTTATTAAAATCACAAGTAAGACTATCATGCTCCTTTTTTAGCAATTTGTATTTTCTATTGATAATCTTGCATTCATCAAATAATTCATGGAAAGCATTTAATAATTCATCGAAAGATAAATCAGCATCTAATAAATTAGTTACCTCCTCTCCGATGGCCATTAAAGTAATGAGCAACTTGCTTTCGGTGTTGGACTCCTCTTCTTGAGATCTTTCGAGTCATCCCATGTTGCTTGAAGAGCCTTCTTCTTTGATGTTCTCCTTTTGACTTGGGGACAATCACTCTTGTAGTGTCCCGCTTTTTTGCATTCATAGCAGATCACTTGGTCCTTCTTGGGTTCAAGTTTAATTTTTGCATCATTCTTAAACTTGTTTCTTTTAAAGAACTTTTTAAACTTTCTTGTTAGAAGTGCCAAGTCATCATCACAGTCCTCATCACTTGAGTTTTCTCTCAAGTGGCATTCAGAAGTTTTGAGTGCCACATCCTTCCTGTTCTTTGGAAGGATGTCTTCTTGCTCTTCATGAGCTTTACAAGTCATTTCGTAGGTCATTAATGACCCGATTAGTTCTTCAAGAGGGAAGTTGCGCAGATCTTTTGCCTCTTGAATAGCAGTGACTTTAGGATCCCAACTTTTAGGAAGGGATTTTAGTATCTTATTTACGAGTTCAAAATTCGAAAAACTTTTTCCGAGTCCTTTTAGACCGTTGACGACATCCGTGAAACGGGTAAACATGTCGCCAATGGTTTCACTCGGTTTCATTCGGAAAAGTTCAAAAGAATGCAACAACAGATTGATTTTTGACTCTTTCACTCTACTTGTGCCCTCGTGGGTCACTTCAAGTGTGTGCAAAATATCATATGCAGTTTCAAAGTTGAAACACGATTAAACTTGTTTTTTATCAAGTCGCAAAAATAAGGCATTCATAGCCTTTGCATTAAGAGCGAAAAGCCTTCTTTTCCAATTCATTCCAATCGATCATTGGAAGAGAAGACTTTGAAAATCCGTTTTCAACAAGGTTCCACAGTTCAAAATCCATAGAAATAAGAAAGATCCTCATTTGGGTCTTCCAAGTGGGTGTAGTCCGTCCCCCACTGAACATGGGTGGGCGTGTAATAGAATGCCCCTCTTGGTTTCCGGCATGCCATCTCTCTTGGGTTTTAATCCATTAGAGAGTTAACCTTGCTCGATACCAATTGTTAGGATCGAGAGCACTAAGAGGGGGGGGGGGAATTAGTGCAGCGGAAATCTTTCAGCGATTTAAAACGAAAGCTGCGTTTGTCCGATAAAAAAACGATTTCGATGTAAAAGCCGATTCTAAGATTACTTAAGATTAAAGCGCGGTTTACGTCTAAGCACAGTTTACGTCTAAACTGAGTTTGCGTCGAAATACAGTTTCGCGTCTAAAACGCAGTTTTAAGCCTAAACACAGTTTTAGTCTAAACGCGGTTTTACGTCAAAACGCGTTTTCGCCTAAAAGTAGTTTACGCCTAAAAGACAGTTTTATGTCTAAACACAGTTTAGCGGTTTATGCCTAAACACAGTTTTATGCCTAAACTCAGTTTACGTCTAAACGCAGTTTTACGCAGTTTGCGTCTAAACGCAGTTTTACGTCTAAACGTTTAAAAGAAGTTTACGTCTAAAACACAGTTTTATGTTTAAACACAGTTTGCGCAGTTTACGTTTAAACGCAGTTTTACGTCTAAACACAGTTTGCGTCTAAAACAGTTTCAAAGGGATCTAAACTTGACCTACTCCACTTTTGGCTTCCTCCTCCGACGAGGTCACCGACGACAACTAGCTGCCTTCCTTCAATGGGCGAAGGCCAACTGCCCTTTTACAGTTTCACTCCTTTTGATGGGCTCAGGAGACAACCCTTACAAAACCTTTCTCTCCTCACTTTTACAATTCAGAAACTTAAAGAACAGAAGGAGGAGACTTAAAGGCTTTACAACAATTTTGAGCTCAAGAATCACATAGAAGATCAAGATTTCGGTGTAGGTCTCTTGCTCTTTCTGTGCTGAATGGGTGGGGTATTTATAGGCCCCAACCCAGTTTAAATTTGGAGCTCAAAACGATCAAATCCCGAATTCGGGATCAGGGCCGTTGCACCTCCCGATTTGAGAGGTTGCACCGCTTTGGCGAGCTTCGAGATCGAGCCCGGCGGTTGCACCTCTCTGTCGGGGCGGTTGCACCGCCTGAAATCTGCTCTCGAGATCGAGCCCCAGGCGGTGCCACCTCGACCGAGGCGGTTGCACCTCTCTCTGCTAGAGCTCGAGACCGAGAGCTCAGGGTTGTTGCACCTCCTCGGCCGGGCGGTTGCACCGCCGCCTCTCCTGGGAGACTTAGCTCAAGCGGTTGCACCTCTCCCTGGTTGGGCGGTTGCACCGCCGGTCTGGGCCTGGGGAGACTTAGCTCAGGCGGTTGCACCTCTCCTGGCTGTTGGTTACGCCGCCGCCTCGCTAGGAGACTTAGCCCAGCGGTGCCACCTCCTGGCCTAGGCGGTTGCACCCTCTGGTGCAATCGTGGTCCCAATGGTTAGCTCCATTCGGCCCAATTTCAATCTTTTCTGGGGCCCAATTGCCCCAAGATTAAGCTAATGGGATCACCTCCCATTTTCCAACTTAATCAATGTGCTAACTACGATTAAATCTAAGACAATTTCTGCAGCTTTGCTTCGATGCGTCAATCGCTTCTTCCGGGCGAAGTTTCCGGAACTTCCGTTGATCATCCGATGAACCCTCGGTGATTCTTCTGGACTTCCGGCAAACTCCTGGACTTTGCGACGATCCACTTGGCGAAGTTCCGGACGAAGCTTAAGCAACAAGCTTCTGGACTTCTCGGATCTGTTCTCGCAGAACCTCCGACGACCGTCCGAACTTCCGTCGAACTCTCGAACTCCCAACGTGATCA
This sequence comes from Musa schizocarpa, assembly GCA_900464855.2. Taxonomy (NCBI): domain Eukaryota; kingdom Viridiplantae; phylum Streptophyta; class Magnoliopsida; order Zingiberales; family Musaceae; genus Musa; species Musa schizocarpa. Next base: position 32,319,946 of record LS990917.1, on the reverse strand, counting down.
TGATCTTGACTCCGTCGCAACTCCTGCTGCTTGTCTAACTTTCATCGTAGTTAATCCTGCACACTTATCTCAACACATAGATTAGACAACAAATGACAATTGACTTCATCATCAAAATCAGATATTCAACAAGACATGGGTAAAAGAGAGTGTTGAAGAGGTCCAAATTCAAAGTTTTGTCATGAAAGATGTTGATATTGTGGCCAAAGCTTACTAATTTTCTGAAACCAAACATAAGAAGATCAAGAAAGCAAAATACCTCATCAATTTCATTTGGGAGGTCGGTTCAAGTCTCAAGGGAATGTTCTTTTTTTTGTAGCTCTAAGTGGTATTATCCTTTATTAATAATGTGCATAGATGTATAAGAGAAAGAGAATGTTTTCTAATATAAAAATATAATATTTATATAAAAATATTAGTATGTCATAAATTAACCTTGTTATAAGAAAACATTCTCTTAACATTATATAAAAATATAATATTATAAATTATACATGTTTTCTTATAATATAGAATGATTATAAGAAAACATTCTCTTAACATTATATAAAAATAATGTTATAAATTATACCTGTTTTCTTATAATCAATCATAACATTAGTTTTTATTATAATATAATATTTTAGATAACATAAATGTATAATTTATGTGTATTTTTTTAAATAGTAATAGGAGACTATTTGATGTTAGCTTGATCCAATGTATTCTCCTTATGTTTTTTACTTGTCAGAACAAAACAAAAATATTGGTCCCTATATCTCTCGCATGCTAAGCGAGCGCTCTACCATCTGAGCTACATCCCTTTTTATTATTTATTTATTTTAAATAATTCTTATGATTTATACTATTAAACATTAAAATTATCCCTTCAACCATGTTAAAAAAAGATTGGTTTATCGATCCATGTTAAATACCTTTGGTCTGATGCCCAAACTCACGACACGAAGGCTTCTACCAACACGTCGATCATTTCTTTGGTTTGACATCCAATCTTCTAACATGTTCAATTCCGGCCCAACTTCTTATTCTTCCTGTTTTAATCAATTTTGCCTCTCCTGATCGACGCTAGTCCTGCGTCACTGAAAACGCAGATTAGATCATAACATTATCAATTGGTTTCATAATCAAAATTCGAAATTCAACATGTTCTAGCAGAAGGACTTTGGCTTTGAGTCTGTGCATCAAGCCGAAGGATCATACATTGCGCCAAGGAGATCAGATGTTGTGAAGGTCAATATACCAATTAGGCAACTCGTCGAAGGAGAGGATGATGCACCGAAGGGTTGGACGAAGTGCCAGATGAACCAATGACATGCCGGACAACAAAGAATTCAAGCTTTGTAATAATTTGTCTAGATCGAAGTAGTTTAGAGGGCTTATTGAGTTGGTTTTGGGTGTAACCATGACAACTCAATTAGGGGCCCATTGGGCCTGTGTTGGGACTGTTTTGGGCCTAGTGGAAAGCCTATTCAGTAATCCAAGGATAAGTGAAACTGCCCATGACCTGGAAAAGTCAAAAGCACACTTTTCCAAGCTATTAGGTGGTGGTATCACTAGGTCAAGCAGTGGTATCGCTCATGCACAATCTCTTATACTATGTCAAGCGATGATGTCACTTAGTGTCAAGCAGTGGTATCGCCAAACTGGGCAGTGGTATTGCCCAGCATAAGCAGTGGTACCACTAGGACCCGAGAAACCCGAGATGAGACCTTTTTTTACTCCATTTTTGAAGTCATTTGGGGTCTATAAATACCCTAGTTATTTCTGCTTAGAAGAACATAAAATTGAGTAGAAAAAGAAGGAAGTATACTTGAGAAAAAGGTGTTGTAATATCTCTAAAGTTAGTAAGTATCTTCCTCCTAGAGTTAAGAGGTTTCTAAGGGAGGAGTGAGGTCTAAAAGAGAGAGGCTTATAAATGTTGTCTCCTAAACTAGTGAAAATGATAAAGAGTTGTAAAGGTAGTTGATCTTTGCCCATTGGAAAGCAGATCAGTAGTGAAAGCTGGTGGCCTTGAGTGAAGAGGAATCGAGAGTAGATGTAGGTCACGACGATCGAACCACTATAAAATCGGTTTGCATTTCCTTCATACTTTTTATTTATATTGCTAACTGATTTACTTGTTTACTTACTCACTATGCTTATGAACATTTTCAAGTTAAACATCTTTCCGATATGGCTTTATCGAATGGAAGTTTTTCAAACCGATAATTTTATTGAAAGCACTAATTCACCCTCTACACCCCTCTTAGTGTCGACTTGATCATAATAAGTAGATCCATAGTCATTGAGTCGAGTGAATTATTATGGAGATAATAATTCACTAAGTCAGAATGAGTTCCGATAAGTATGACTCACAGCCAGCTTAGTATTAGGCCTAGAGGATCACACATATATGGTAGGTATTGTGATGAGTAGAGGTATGAATATGAGATATCCATCGAGCCCCTGTCTTATTGGATATCTAATAAACCCCTGTATTGTTAAATCCTTTAGGAGAGAGCTAATAAGAACAAATAGTGATTATTGAATAAAAATCTATTAATCTAAAAGACTTGGGTAGTTAGATAGAGATCCATTAATCCAAGAGGCTTTGGTAGTTAGATAGAGATCTAGTACCCAATATGACAGGATCTCCATTATAGTTAAAATTGATATGGACCTCTATAAGTAGGAGGGAACCAAAGGGGCATAGGCTAAACCCTTTTTGGCTACCATTGGCTATTTTCCTCCCTCCCTCTTCTCCTCAACTAACAACCCTATTTAGAGTATGTGAACAATAAGAAGGGTTGGCCTCTTCTTGATTGATCTTGGTGCAGTCTTGTGGTGTGCAAAGGAGAGGAAAGATCACACTACAAAAGAGGAGCATCGTCATGTCATCTGCTATGTGGATTATCGTTAGAGAAGAGGACATTTGACCTCACTTATCTAGAGATTTGGATATGTGGTTTCGAGGATATACAATCTCCCCTAAGTAAATCATCTCACATATGTTATACGATTTTTGGTTTTATAGTTTTTCATGCACTAATCTTCGCACGATGATTTAATATTAAATTTTTGGGAACCTATTTTATTTTCTATTCTTTTACTATATTATACTAGGCATGTATTGATTATCTAAACGTCATGTTTTCATTAACTATAACAAGAAATGATAATATTTCAACCTCTAGGATCAACAAAATTTATATTTACTGAAGAAAAAATATCAATATAAAAAAAAATTAAATGATAAAATATATAGAAAATCTAGCAGGAAGAAGGGGTTTCAGATTAGTCGAATTTTAGTAAACGAACATTTAAAAAAATTCACCTTTTTTTATCGTTTAGATTCAAGGCAAGACTTTTGACTCTTAGCAGAAGAGCTGCCCATAGTATGAGGTCCTGCGAATGGCTGCGAAGATGGTGGACCGACATATGATGGCGAGGATGGCCGTCCTGCATACGGCTTGGAGGTTGATGAGTCCATATACGACTGTGAAACTGGCGGTTTGGTGAATGTCTGCTGCGTCGATGGTTGATGCAATTTGGGTGGTCTGTTGAAAGGCAACTGCATGGTGGGCGGTCCAGCAAAGGCTGGCTGTGATCCAGAGAAGGGCGACTGCGAGGTCGGCGATCCGGAGAAGGGGTGCGACATTGGCGGTCTACCGAATTGCAGCAAAGCTGGTGGACTTGTGAACGTCCACGATGTAGCAGCGGCCACAAGGGTAGCAGCAGGCGGGCTCTCGGGAAACAGACGGACAGCGTGAGCCTGGGAAGGCGCAGCCGATGGAGAGGGAGCCCTGACTGATGCTGGAGCACTAAACTATCACGAACAAACTTCTAAACAGGATGTTTGATGTAATGCTTATGTATGTCCGTGTCTTTTGGTATGTTCATGCTTTGTACAGCATATAGAGGGATGGCCGAAGGCTTAATAGTCATATTTTAGTTAGGTTGGTGGCTGCTTTAGGCATGTAAATGAAGGTTGTGTCATGTGGACACGTGTGAGAGATTTTCGGTTTATAGTAGACCATTTTACCCTTTGTTGTGCAACTGTTAAAGTCTGTTTGTAATTTGCATTATCTATGAAGTGTTTTAAAAAATGTTTGCTTGTGGATCCCTAGTGAGGTATTCTCTCTAACCCGTTTTCTCTTTTGTGGGTCCTAAGGGGCCATGGGAAGCTTCGGGGAGGCTAACCTTTGCGGACGGACACGCAAGGGTGCTGCACGACTTAGGCAAATCTAGCTAAGTATGTGACAGATGGTATCAGAGCAGGACAAGCACTCATAGAAACACTTAGCATGCAAACGTAGGGGACCTAGTAGGGCTGCGTTGAGGGCAGTCAGCACACGCGCGACCGTTTGGGGGAAAAACTGTTGGGAAGAAACCTGTTAATGCGGAATAATTCTTTTCCCTCTTTGTGTATCAAAATAGGTTCCTCATCAAAATACCAACTTGATGTCAAAATGCTAAATCAATCAGCATAGCATAAACAATAGAGCAATAAATCAATCACACAATGAGACCAAATCTTTTTAACGTGGAAAACTCAATGTGGGAAAAACCACGGGACCGCAGTCCACCTCAAACTTCTACTATCAATAATAATGATAACAGATTTATAGTAGGTCTTCTCTAGAATAACTAGAGGATCAGAATAACATCAAGATCATAGATCTTGGCTCAAGAATAACATATCTTCGTCACATAAGATGGATCTCCTCAAAAGAGAATTCTAGGTCTCACGGAGTGGATATCGTAGGAAAGTACCTTAGAGAGGGTAAACTGCAGATCAACACCGTTAGGATTGTAGAGTTTGCTGCAAGGATTCTCCACATAAAATTTGGGCCGAAACTGACAACGTTTGGCCACCGATCGTCAAGCAGAAAACTCAGAAACCTAATCTTTCTCTCTCTATTTCTCTCTCCTCTGCACGTCGCACGCTGCACGCTCCCTGTGCACACTATTCTCTCACTCAATTTTTTCCTTTCTCTCTTGATTTGTTGATTTGGGCTCAATAGGCCCAATTGTCCAAGCCCACATATGGGCTGGACCCAACAAAAACAGGCATGGAGATGTAGGGAAAAGAGTCGCTCGGAGGAGCGGGCATCTGAGATTGGCATTAAGTGGAATGGCTAACCCTTCGCGCAAGAGGCACCACGAGAACAGACAAGCTTGGAAGAATGTGAAGCGCACAAAGGTTGGGATGGCTGAGTTTGAGCTATGGCTCAACGTTGACAACTATACTTGATGGTGCTTAAGGCAAGTGAGGTGCTTGGTAAAGGATGGGACCATCCAAGGTGGAATGAGTTGCTCAGTAACCGAAAGAGTTGTGCAAAGCTCACAGAGGTGAGGGGAATTGTTAACTTAAAGAAATATGGTACTCATGCATGGACTTGTATGTAGACGATGGAATGTTCATGGCTATCCCAAGGTGACCGAAACTCGGCGCCATGGAGCATTGAAACTTTCTCTTTGGCATGTAAAGGATATATCCGTAGGAGGCTGAAGTATGCAACAAGTTCAGCATGTTGCTAGGCCTTGAGTGGTGCAGCGGGAGTTGTATTGACGTGGAGTCGCAATCTAGCAAGTGCGTTTGCAGGAGGTAGAACAATGCACAGTTTGTTCAGCGGATCAGAGTAGTCCAAGGGGATGGTGGTCTCCGAAACGAAGAGAGATGTTGCTCCAACGGGACAGTTATCTAGGAGGTATAAGTCCCGGCTCTCTAGAGGGAGAATCATGTGGGACGGATCTCACATGTTGAGGAGGAGTACCTCAACAAACAATAACTCCACGAAGCTTAATGGATTGAGCAAGCGGCGAAGAGTCATCGCATGATCTCGCTCGAGAGAATGCATTAGTGGATGCATTGTGAGATCAAGTGGGGGAGCGACCCAAAGCAAAATAAATGAAAGCACACTTGGAATCGATATGGAGATTGGACTCAAGAGAGAGCTGACCCGTGGAATGGTGGGCGCGAAGGCCACCATCAACTCAATGCAAAAACGAGGAGTGGAGCAACTTGGGTGTAATTTGGCAAAGTACCCAAGCCGCATGAAGGGAGCCAGCATAGACGATGCAACATGGAGCAGAGGCATAGTGCTTTCCTTGGACAAAGGTCAAGGACATGAACTCTTGCAGAGGCAAGAGCAGGATAATATTGTTCCATGGGTCATTCATTCTGATGGAGCGGACTCATTTTGCATGGTGCCAAAGATGAAGGGAGCTTCTGGGCATATGCACCTTATCTCGGAGGACCATTTGATGGAGGAACTAAGGCGACTCAATTTACAAAGGCGAAGTTGGGTTCAGAAGGCCTTAACATAGGGTAAGAGGACGCAAAGGTGGGTACTCTTGAAGAATATGTCATAGTGTTGCCATTCAAGTTGCCATGAAGGAAGCGGTGCGCAACGAAGATTGTACTAGTAGGGGAAGAGAGGCCCAGGATCCAGACAATGGTGCACTAATTGCAACGAAGTCGAGGGACTTTGGGAGCTACTAGGCGACGGACTATCCTAGAGCGATGCTCCATCTAGGTGTAACCTAAGAGTGGGTGGATAAAAGTTGATTGCCAAAGGAGCAAACAAAATCGGAGGTGGAAGAACAAGAATATAAAATCCCCGATTCCCAAAGAGATGTTCGTCGTCGTGCGAAGATTAGTGCGCAAAATCCATGAAACTTAAAACTACGTATAGAATAGATTGTGTTACCTAGGGTGATCGTATATGCCTATTTCCTGGCAGATCTTTAGGAGAGGGTGAAGGAGGTCAAGCATCCTCCTCTCTAGCAGTGATCCACACAGTAGGGCTGCAACGATGCTCCTCAAAACTCTAGGCCTGCTCTGAGGTGGAGAGGGGGAGGAGAATAGGAGAGGCAAGCAAAGACTCTAGCCTATGAGGCTCTGAATCCCTCCTATTTATAGAGGTCCCCTGTCAAACCCTAATGGGTCCTCCCCTAGTGGGTATTGGTTCTGCATCCAATAAGACAAGGGCTCCGTCGGATATCTCATATCCGAACCTCTACTTATCGCAATGCCTACCATATGTGTGTAACCCTCTAGGCCCAATATCGAGCTGGCCGTGAGTCATACCTATCAGAACTCCTTCTAACTCATTGAATTATTATCTCTATAATAATTCACTTGACTCATCGACTACGGACGTACTAGGCCACTACGTCGTAGTCCCCAAATGATATAGGGGAATCCAATCCATTGGACTTGTCTGTCCTCAGTTACCGTATACCTATAGTCCCTCATCCATCTAATATCCCAGAGACCGTATATCGAGCATGGTGCTGTCAGACCCATACGGTTTCTACTCGAGTCTCGCTCTAATCGGATTCTCCCGGAGAACTCTTTCTCTCTCAACCCGAATGACCCTGGCCAGGGATTTTTCTGAGCAAGAACACATTGGATATTCCTCTCATGACATCGAGAGTGGATGATCCTCTATCGATACTCAATAACCCCCGTAAGGTCGACTACCACTCCCAATGACTAGCTATACTAGATCTGGGACAGCCAAACCTATAAGTTTGGTATCAAAGAGCGGAGCACTCATATAGGATATCCTTGGTGTCTCAAGTCTAAGAACCAAATATACCACTAGAACTACGGAATCACTATCTGACAATAAGGCATCATCAATCATCCAGCATTCCGTAAGCGGATCAATTAGTGAACTCATTCTTTAATGAGCACCTATACTGTATCCCTAGTGTCCCTACACGAGCAGTTATGAGACCAACTACATCCATCATATAGATGGGTATATAGCACACTAGTCTCTCTGGTTATCACGATGTCCCTCTCGAGTAACCTATGACCGGGATTATTTAGGATCTGTGTTTAAAGGTGAATCGATCTCATTATCGTGATCTCATCACGATCCGATCCCCATTGCACAAATCCAAGGACATCACAATATATATGCGCATATATGCAATAGTTATAAAGTGATATATGCCAAAATATAATAAGCAAAAAGATTCTGTATCAAGTCACACGTGCCATCACTCACGTGATTGGCTTGTTGGGCACCTATAATAAGCAAAAAGATGTAGTAGAAATGAATAACATGCAGATTTTGCACGAAGTAAACTATCAAGATATGGATTTCTATCTTAATATGCTCCCACTATTTTACTAACGAGTCATGCGACACCCTCAGCACGTGAAACGGAAGTCTCCGGCAGACTTCTAGTGGGGATCAGGATCCAATCAGCGTCTTAGTGTAACCTCGAGGGACTCGACCAATCACACTAAGCCTAAAAGGTAGGCAACTCTTACCGATCACAACTCCTTATGATTCCCGTCCTATTTGGCCTCCGAATCACTATGGTCTCAAGGGACTCAACCAACAATGATGCTCGGTTAAGTCAACACCTTTGTTACAAGATGAGTCTGATTTGATGATATACTCTCGAGGGACTCGACCAAGCATACCATGCCCTCAGGTCACCGGTGACATCTCTATGTCATAAGCAAGATAGCAAATCGTGATATAGGTAAGTCTCGAGGGACTTGACCAACTCAACCTATACTGAGAATCGGTTCCTACTTATAACGATGGAAGGCCACCTGGGTCAATCTAATTGCCTCACGTTTACCGACTTAATATTATCGAGAGAGATGTTTCTATGATTTGGTCTCCTAATATGACATGTCACACATATACATATTTAATAAATATCTACATCGTATGCAAATATATATACATATATAGTATGTGTATAAGCAATCACACAAGATGATCATGGACCACAACCTAATGTGATTAGGCCCGAGCCAATAGGCCTAATCACTCACATCAAGATCTATGTGTGCAACGGTGCATCTTTATTCCCTGTGTGATCGTCCATCTCGTCCTCGTTGGTTCAGTCGACATCTTGATGCATCTTCATTCATCGCGATCGTCCGTCTCGTGGGTCCCACTATCGCATCCACGCTCCCGCTTTGCCTCCTCATGTGATTACAACTTAATCATAGGCACGCAGGCCCGATAATAAACGAGAAATATAATTAAAGCTCGCAGACCTCAATAATAATAATCATAAGTACACACATCACACGGTCCATGATCATCCGTCAACACATTATACATCATATGTATAAATAATCATTATCATGTAGGACTACTAGATAATGATAAAAAATAATAATCAACTAAACCTTTTAATTAATTAATATTTTATGAAATCAAGGATATATAGGGAATTTCTGAATTCATAGGAGTATTTTAGTAATTTGGACAAAAGATAGGAACTAGAATTTCTCAAATTCCGAGGGGCAAAACTATCTTTTGCCCAGAAAACCCTAATGTCCTACTCCCCTTTGCTGCTGCCGTCGCCACCACCCCATCTATCGGCGGGCTTAGGCGGCGAGGGCGGGGCGCCACCCCCTATAGGTGGGTGCCACCGGGGTTAAACCCCCACGGTGGCAGCACCCCCCTCCCGAAGGCCAGCAGGTCATGCGGTGGTGTTGTTCATTGGCGACCACCCCTACGAGGGGGTTTGCCCGCGAGAGCAGCGGTCGCAAGCGTCGTTGTCTTGTGGCGCCTCAGCCCGCGGGTGCTGCGGCCGCAGGCGCCTCGCCCCACGGTGCATCTGCCAGCCGGTCAATGCACCCGCAGGCGTCGCCCTTGCATGCGGGCCCAGTGCCCGCACGTAGGTGGTCGCCTTGCCCGTAGCCCTGCCTGCCGGTGCCATGCGGCAACGACCGCGGGTGGGGCACCTGCGGGCTGCTAGCCCCACCGGCTGCAAGCCTGCTGCAAGTAGGCCACCGACCGGCTGCTTTAGGGGCAGCCCTTGTGCTGCCTGCCTTCGGCTATGCTACACGCATGCAGATCGAGGGCAGCAACTATTGCTGCCCTTCCTTGTTTTTACATCAAAATTCTTCCTAAACACAACACATGCATTTCAAAACCAATCATTAGCATGAACAACCTGACTCTGATACCACTGTTTGGAAATCTTGGGGGCGACATCACATGCGCAGCGGAAGAACAAGAAAATAAAATCACCGATTCCCAAAGAGATGTTTGTCGTTGTGCGAAGATTGTTGCGTAAAATCCGTGAAACTTAAAACTGCGTATAAAGTAGATTATGTTACCTAGGGTGATCGTATATCCCTATTTCCTTGCATATCTTTAGGAGAGTGTGAAGGAGGTCAAGCGTCCTCCTCTCTAGTGGTGATCCACACAGTAGGGCTGCGACTACGCTCCTCAAAACTTCAGGCCTACTCTAAGGTGGAGAGGGGGAGGAGAATAGGAGAGGCAAGCAAAGACTCTAGCCTATGAGGCTCTTAATCCCTCCTATATATAGAGGTCCCCTGTCAAACCCTAATGGGTCCTCCCCTAGTGGGTATTAGATCTGCATCCAATAAGACAAGGGCTTCATTGGATATCTTATATTCGAACGTCTACTCATTGCAATGCCTACCATATGTGTGTGACCCTCTAGGCCCAATATCGAGCTGGCTGTGGGTCATACCTATCAGAACTCCTTCTAACTCATTGAATTATTATCTCTGTAATAATTCACTTGACTCATCGACTACGGATGTACTAGGCCACTACGCTGTAGTCCATAGACGATATAGGGGAATCCAATCCATTGGACCTGTTTGTCCTTAGTTACCATGTACCTATAGTCCCTTATCCATCTAATATCCCAAAGACCGTATATCGAGCATGGTGTTGTCAGACCCATACGGTTTCTACTCGAGTCTCGCTCTAATCAGATTCTCCTGGAGAACTCTTTCTCTCTCAACCCGAATGACCCTAGCCAGGGATTTTTCTAAGCAAGAACACATGGGATATTCCTCTCATGACGCCGAGAGTGGATGATCCTCTATCGACACTCAATAGCCTCGTAAGGTCGACTACCACTCCCAATGACCAGCTGTACTAGATCTGGGACAGCCAAACCTATAAGTCTGGTATCAAAGAGTGGAGTACTCATACAGGACATCCTTGGTGTCTCAAGTCTAAGGATCAGATACACCACTAGAACTACGGAATCGCTGTTTGACAATAAGGCATCATCAACCATCTAGCATTCCGTAAGCGGATCAATTAGTGAACTTATTCTCTAATGAGCACTTGTACTGTATCCCTAGTGTCCCTACACGAGCAGCTTTGAGACCATCTGCATCCATTATATGGACGGGTATACAGTACACCAGTCTGTCCGGTTATCACGATGTCCCTCTCGAGTAACCTATGACCGGGATTATTTAGGATCTGTGTTTAAAGGTGAATCAATCTCATTATCGTGATCTCATCACGATCTGATTCCCATTGCACAAATTCAAGGACATCACAATATATATGTGCATATATGCAATAGTTATAAAGTGATATATGTCAAAATATAATAAGCAAAAAGATTCTGTATCAAGTCACACGTGCCATAACTCACGTGATTGGCTTGTTGGGCACCTATGACTAGCATGTTTGACATAAGAGTGGGTGGATAAAAGTCGATTGCCAAAGGAGCAAACAAAATCAAAGGTGGAAGATGTTGAATCTCGTATTTTGATGATGAAACCACTTGATATGTGTTTATAATTTAAACTGCATTTTGAGTGATGCAGGTCTACTCGATCAGGATTAGACAGTTAACGCAGGAGGAATTAACGTTGCGCCGGAGGAGATCACATCAGGATATTGGACTGCAGAAGGCTTCGAACGTCGGGCATCGGGCCAAGGAGAGCGGAATTGTGCCAAGGATATCGGGGTTGCGGAGGTCAACCGCCGATTGGGCAACAAGCCGCAAGAGAGGATGATGTGCTAAAGAATCAGACGAAGCGCCAACCAATGACGTGCCGGGCAACAGAATGTCAATTCACGTTGTAATAATTGTCTAGATCGGAGCAGAGTTTTGGTTTGCATGTGCAGGATTAACTACGATAACGATGAAGACATAAAGTGAAACAAAGTGTGGAGTCAAGCATGAAGGATTCGTTGGGAGTTCAAGAGTTCGACGTAAGTCCGAAGGATCGTCGGGAACGCTGCCGGAACTAGCCGAGAATGAGTAGGGAGCTTGCCGAAGGGTTTTTCGGAAGCTCGCCGGAAGGTTCGTGGGAAGTTCGCAAAGTTCGCCGAGAAAGATCGGAGCTTGCCGAAGAAGCTCGTTGGAACTCACCAAGATCAAATCGTGAAGTTTAAGAGCTTGCCGGGAGTCCGCAGAATGGTTTCCGAGAGTTTATCGAAAGACCGCCGAAAGTTCGCCGGAAGCTCGCCGGAAGAAGTCTTGACTTATGGACTTTGTAATAGCTTATAAAATGTCTTTAAATTCGTAGTTAGCATATTAATTAGGGTTAGGATTAGGTATTAATCCTATAACCCAAGTAGGGGCCAATTGGGCCCGAGTTCAGACTAGTTTGGGCCAAGATTGAAGCCCAACTAGTGGGCTGAAAACACTGTAGGCAGTGGCACCGCCCAGTGCTCGAGAGCTGGGCGGTAGCACCGCCTGAGCTGGGTGGTGGCACCGCCTAGCATTGTCAGCGCCTGACACTGACAGGCGGTGGCACCGCCAGCATCGGGAACTCCACGAGAATTCAAATTTGGAGCCCAAATTTGAATCCTCTTGAGGCCTATAAATACTCCTCAAATCTCAGCTGAGATTACAACTTTTTGAGCAGCAATTGATTGAGAGAAAAGTCTTAGAAAGTCTTAGCAAGTCTAGTTTTCAATTTGCTAGAAAGTTCTCCTCCTTTTTTACTGAAAATTTGTAAGAGGTTGAACTGTTCGTAAAAGGTTGTAAGAGGGGTATTTGCCCTTCCATTTCAAGAGATTTGCTAGTGGAAGGTGGGAGCCTCATCGAAGAGGGGCCTCGCAAGTGGATGTAGGTCATTTGACCGAACCACTCTAAAATCGGCGTGATCTTTGGTTTGCATTTCATTATTGCTATTTACATTACTACAAACCTTCTTACATGTTTTAGTTCCTTATTACCTTTGCTGCGCATATTTAAGAATACACTTTCAAGTTAAGCTTTTCAAGTTCCGTTCTTATCGTACGAAAGATTTATTAAAATCAAAGTTTTAATCCGCTGCACTAATTCACCCCCCCCTCTTAGTGCCGCTCCGATCCTAACAATTGGTATCAGAGCCTGGTATTTCTAATTTCGGATTTACACCCGAGAAAAATGGCTCTTTATGGCTTTCAAGAGGGCTAATCGGTTTTACGTCCACCTTTGTTTAACGGATTGGACTACACTTGTTGGAAAACTCGAATGAGAGTTTTCTTGATTTCTATGAATTTGAATTTATGGAATATCGTTGAGAACGGTTTTCAACTTCCCTCTAAACCGATGAACGAATGGTCGGATTTGGAGAAGAAGTATTTTTCTTTAAACGCAAAGGCTATGAATGCCTTATTTTGCGCTTTAGATAAAAATGAGTTCAATCAGATTTCTACGTGCGAAATGACTTTTGATATTTGGCGAATACTTGAAATCACACACGAGGGAACTAGTAGAGTCAAAGACTCGAAAGTTAACATTTTAATGCATGATTTCGAGCTTTTTCAAATGAAGCCGAGCGAAACCATTGTTGACATGTACACTCGTTTTACGGATGTCGTCAATGGTTTACAAACTCTTGGCAAATGTTTCTCGAATTTTGAACTTGTTAGTAAAGTTTTACGATCACTTTCTAAAGTTTGAGAATCAAAAGTTACGGCAATACAAGAAACAAAAGATTTAAATATTTTTCCACTTGAAGAACTTATCGGCTCATTGATGACATATGAAATGGTGCATAATGCACATGATGAACACAATGAACACTTGAACCACCTTCCAAAGAATAGGAAGGATTTGAAACTCCGGACAAATGAATACCACTTGAGCGATGACTCAAGTGATGAGGACAATGATGAACTTGAACTTCGAACACTAACTCTTAATAAGTTCATTAAACAAAAATCTAAAATGAACAATGAACTTGAACGGAGGAAGAGGCCAAAGAAAAGGAAGGCACCCAAGGATGAATTAAGAACTTCCAAAGATGAAACGGTGAATTGGGCTTTGATGGGCTTCGACTACAAGGTAAGTAACTCAACTCTCTTGAATTATTTTGAAATTACATAATACTTTCATGAGTTATTTTTAATTTAGTTTAGGATTAATTTTTTTAAAAAAATTGCATGTGTTATGTTAATGCAACAAAATGTTAGATATAACTCTAATGCTTATACACCTAGTAAGATTAATCTTATGTATATGCTTGAGAAGCAAGAATGTATATTTTGACAATTTTCATATTGATTTTCAATGACGATGCATGTCTTTTGAATGGAAGACTTGATGATTTTTTTTTATGAACCTTATCTTTGGTTATCAAACATGATGTATGGTTTTGACATAAGAATAAAATTTGAGCATGCTAGTATAAAGTCAATCTTATAAATTAAAATTAAAGAAGTTTTAGTTATCTATAAGAATCATTCAAAATTATGTTCAATGAAACCAATGCAATAAAGTTGTAATGAAAATGTCGAAATTTTGATACCATGATTTGACGATTTTATGTATGAGATTTTAAAGTAATATATAATGATTTTTGTAACTTATTGATCTCGATGGTTTTATGATGAAATTCATTTTTTGATCTAAAACGTTGATGCGTGTTTGAAAGCATGTTAACAAGAAATTTTATTGTGAATCAAGATCTTGTTTTTTAAACTCCCATGTTTCTTCTTATTGTTTACTAAAGAAGAAAATTTCCGAAATGAATCATGATTTTTTTTAAATTATAATTTTTCTGATTCATAAAGAATTGAGAGATTAAAAAATCTATCTATGTTTTTCTTTTTATGAATCTCTTAAAAATGATTTTGATTTGATGATGAGCTTTATCTTGATTTTTTGAGATTTATAACTTGAGATTTACTCTATAAAAATCAAGATCTTGTATCCTCAATGTTACTTTTTAGCATCTACTGTCCAAATGAATTATGATTGGTATCATTGCTATATTTCTTCTTATCGTGTACTAAAGAGAAAATTTTCCTAAATGAATCGTGATTTTTCGAAACCACAATTCTTTTTATGATTCATAATGAATTGAGAAATTTTATATGCTTGAATTAATATCTTGTTCTCTTATAAAATTGAATGAATTTTATCTATATCATGATCTCCTAAGATTTTCCCTTGATTATTATGATAAATCTATGTATACCATTTTGAATCTCTTGTAAGTAATGTTGAGATTTTGATGAATTTAACGGTTTGAATTTGAATGAGTTTGTATTCAAATTATAATCTTGATTTCTTGGATTTACTACTTGAGATTCTTTTTTAATCACAATCTCTTCTTTATACACCTACAATTTATGTTATTTATAAAAAGAAGATATTTGATAAAATGAATCATGTCATTTGGTATTCAAATGGTCTTATCTTTGATGATATGATTTCTTTGTATCTATGATACAAATGCCTTGAAATGATGGAAATATTTTACACTTTTATGCTCTTCCCTACTTCTTTCTTGTTTTCAATGATAAAATGGGAAGAAGTTATGATTTGCAATGATGCATACAATACTTGTGCTTTCTAATTATGATATGATGTATTGCATATGATGTAAATCATGATTTAAAATACTATGAGTTATTACCAAAAAATGTATCATGTATGATATACTCATAATGTTGATTGATTTATTCAATATCGCGCATGAATGAAATATAAGGTTTTTGAAATAATGCATGTTTTAATTTGAATATATAATGATGCACAAATAAGAATGATACTTACCTTTGTCATAATATGGAAATTGATATAAGGGTCTTCCCTTCTTTTTGACAATGACAAAGGGGGAGCAAGAATTTCTAGTGTGGACATCATGAAAAGAGGCAAACTAACTAGCTTGCACAATTCAAGATGAAAGCAAAAAATTGCACTTCTCAAAAGAGAAGATGCAAATGTAACATTTGCCAAATTGTTTGCTTGCCTCATGTAAAATATTATCTCTTGCTAGTTTGGCATTTTTGCTAGCTTGTATATTGTAAAACTTACATATCGTAAAAATTGCTAGCTTGTAGTCTAAAGAGAAGCAAAAAGTTGCTATCTCAAAAGAAGCAAATGTGCTATCTTGCCTATCTTAAGAGGCAAAAATGCTAACTTGCACATCTAGCAAAACTTGACAAATTTGCATATTTCAAGAAGCAAGAGTTGCTTTCTTGAACATCTCAATATTGCTAGCTTGCATGATGTAAAACTTACTATCTTGAACATTATCAAAAGTGCTATCTTGTATGCTGTAAAACTTGCATATCTAAAACTTGATAGCTTGAATGTCCTAAGCATGATGCATTACTTGCTAAATTTTCTAGCTTCAAAACTGCATGATGATAAAACTTAATATTATGTTTTTCATGCAATGAGTTGAACCCATATAACAAATACTTGATTGTGGTACTTCTCCCTTTTGTTGATGACAAAGGGGGAGAAGTATGTTGATGGCATGACATGTGATGCATAAGTTTTATGCATATGTTCATGATGATGTGTTGCAAGTATTCATGATAAATATTGCAATGACTTGAATTCTGTTTGAATTCAAGGTTCTATCAATATGGCATATTGATAGGGGGAGTTTGTTTAAACTCCGGGAGTTAAGGTTAACTCCGTCATCAAGTGGTTGTCATCATAAAAAAGGGGGAGATTGTTGAATCTCGTATTTTGATGATGAAACCACTTGATATGTGTTTATAATTTAAACTGCATTTTGAGTGATGTAGGTCTACTCGATCAGGATTAGACAGTTAACGTAGGAGGAATTGACGTTGCACCGGAGGAGATCACGTCAGGATATTGGACGGCAGAAGGCTTCGAACGTCGGGCATCGGGCCAAGGAGAGCGGAATTGCGCCAAGGATATCGGGGTTGCGGAGGTCAACCGCCGATTGGGCAACAAGCCGCAAGAGAGGACGATGTGCTAAAGAATCAGATGAAGCACCAACCAATGACGTGTCGGGCAACAGAATGTTAATTCGCGTTGTAATAACTGTCTAGATCGGAGTAGAGTTTTGGTTTGCATGTGCAGGATTAACTACGATAACGATGAAGACATAAAGTGAAACAAAGTGTGGAGTCAAGCATGAAGGATTCGTTGGGAGTTCAAGAGTTCGACGGAAGTCCGAAGGATCGTCGGGAATGCTGCCGGAACTAGCCGAGAATGAGTAGGGAGCTTGCCGAAGGGTTTTTCGGAAGCTCGTCGGAAGGTTCGTGGGAAGTTCGCAGAGTTCGCCGAGAAAGATCGGAGCTTGCCAAAGAAGCTCATTGGAACTCACCAAGATCAAATCGTGAAGTTGAAGAGCTTGCCGGGAGTCCGCAGAATGGTTTCCGAGAGTTTATCGGAAGACCGCCGAAAGTTCGCCGGAAGCTCGTCGGAAGAAGTCTTTGCTAGTCATAGGTGCCCAGCAAGCCAATCACGTGAGTGATGGCACGTGTGACTTGATACAGAATCTTTTTGCTTATTATATTTTGGCGTATATCACTTTATAACTATTGCATAAATGCATATATATATTGTGATGTCCTTGGATTTGTGCAATGGGAATCGGATCATGATGAGATCACGATAATGAGATCGATTCACCTTTAAACACATATCCTAAATAATCCTGGTCATAGGTTACTCGAGAGGGACATCGTGATAACCGGATAGACTGGTGTGTTGTATACCCGTCCATATGATGGGTGCAGTTGATCTCATAGTTGCTCGTGTAGGGACACTAGGGATATAGTACAGGTGCTCATTGGAGAATGAGTTCACTGATTGATCCGCTTACGGAATGCTGGATGGTTGATGATGCCTTATTGTCAGATAGCGATTCCGTAGTCCTAGTGGTGTATCTGGTCCTTAGACTTGAGACACCAAGGATGTCCTGTATGAGTGCTCCACTCTTTGATACCGAGACTTATAGGTTTGGCTCCCCCCCATCTAGTCTAGTACAAATGGTCATTGGGAATGGTAGTCGACCTTACGAGGGCTATTGAGTGTCGATAGAGGATCATCCACTCTCGGCGCCATGAGAGGAATATCCCATGTGTTCTTGCTCGACAAAATCCCTGGTCAGGGGTCATTCGGGTTGAGAGAAAAGAGTTCTCCTGAGAATCCGATTAGAGCGAGACTTCGAGTAGAAACCGTATGGGTCCGACAACACCATGCTCGATATCTGGTCTCCTCGGATATTAGATGGATGAGGGACTATATGTACATGGTAATCGAGGATAGACAGTCCAATGGATTGGATTCCCCTATATCGCCCCGGGGACTACTACGGCTAGTGGCCTAGTACGTCCCGCGAAGTCGATGAGTCGAAAGTGAATTATTACGGAGATAATAATTCACCGAAGTTAGAAGGAGTTCTCGACAGTATGACTCACGGCCACTTCGATATTGGGCCTAGAGGGTCACACACATATGGTAGGCATTGGCGATGAGTAGAGGTTCTGGATATGAGATATCCGACGGAGCCCTTGTCTTATTGGATGCAGATCCAATACCCACTAGGGAAGGACCCATTAGGGTTTGACACGGGATCTCTATAAATAGGAGGGATTCATAGCCTCATAGGCTAGAGTCTTTGCTTGCCTTTCCTATTCTCCTCTCCTCCCTCCACCTCAAAGGCTTGGAGTTTTGAGGAGGGTCGCCGCAACCCCTGCTGTGGATCACCGCCAGAGAGGAGGACGCTTGACCTCCTTCACCCTCTCCTAAGGATCTGCAAGGAAACAGGGATATACGATCTCCCCCAGGTAACACAATCTCTATAATGTAGTTTTGTGTTTTATGGATTTTTACGCACCAATCTTCATCTCGACGACGACGAAAACATCTTTTTGGGAATCGGGATTTTGTTTTCTTGTTCTTCCGCCAAGATATGATGTCGCCCCATGATTTCCCAACAAAGGGTATCGAGCCGTGTTGTTCGTATGCGAATGTTTGGTTTTGAACCGCGTGTGTTGTGTTTAGGAAGAATATTGACGCCAAAATCGTTGACGCGAATAAAATGAGGAAGGGCAGCAACAGTTGCTGCCCTCGATCTGATGCCTGCAGCTACACAGCAGAAGCCGCCGCCCGCAGCCGGCCAGATACAGCCGGCCAAGATGCGCAAGTTACCGCGGTTCGCGAACAACCGGGTTTTGCGGTCCCGCTTTGCAGCAGCTTTATCGGCGGGGTCGGCAGCCCACGGGCAGAGGCGCCGCAGGCGGCGGGCCGCCGCCCGCTAAAGCGAAGCGGCGCCGCCGCAGGGCGTTGACGCCATCACCGCCACTGCCCCGCTGGCGAAACCCCCCCATTGTGGGCGGCCGGCATGGATAAAGACCGTCATGAGGGCAGCAATGGCGCTCAAGGAGGCCACCACCAAGATGGCGTCGCGCCGCCAAGAAGCAAAGCGTCTTGGGGCGAGGGCGAAGGTTTCTCCCCGCCAAGATAGTGCCGCCGCCAAAGAGGGTGGCGCGGCGGCAAATGCAGCAGCGGCGAGAGGGAATTAGGGTTTTGGGCAAAAGGACAGTTTTGCCCTGTGAATTTGAGAAATTCCTGTTTCTATCTTTTGTCCAAATTACGAAAAATACCCTTAGGAATTGAAAAATTCCCTACATATCCCTGATTTCAGAAAAATATTAATTAATTAAAAGGTTTAGTTGATTATTATTTTTATTATTATCTAGTAGTCCTACATGATGATGATTATTTATACATGTGATGTATGATGTGTGGACGGATGATCATGGACCGTGTGATGTGTGTACTTGTGATTATTATTATTGGGGTCTCATAACCTCCATTACATTTCTCGCTTTATTGTCGGGCCTGGCGTGCCTATGATTAAGTTATAATCACATGAGGAGGCTTAAATGGGAGCGTGGATGCGATAAGGGGACCCACGAGACGGACGATCGTGATGCATGGAGATGCATCAAGATGTCGAATTTAAACCCGACGAGGACGAGATGAACGATCACGGGGCATGGAGATGCACCGCTGCACATAGATCTTGATGTGAGTGATTAGGCCCACTGCTCGGGCCTAATCATATTAGGTTGTGGTCCATGATCATCCGATGTGATTGCTTATACACATACTAGATATGTATATATATTTGCATGCGATGTAGATATATATTAAATATGTATATGTGTGACATGTCATATTAGGAGACCAAATTATAGAAACATCTCTCGATAATATTAAGTTTCGGTAAACGTGAGGCAATTAGATTGACCCACGGGGCCTTCCATCGTTATGAGTAGGAACCGATTCCCCCTGTAGGTTGAGTTGGTCGAGTCCCTCGAGACTCACCTATATCGCGATTCGCCATCTTGCTTACTTTACATAGAGATGTCACCGTGACCCGAGGACATGGTATGCTTGGTCGAGTCCCTCGGGTATATCATCAAATCGCACTCATCTTGTAACGAAGGTGTTGACTTAACCGAAAGCATCATGGTTGGTCGAGTCCCTCGAGGCCATGGTGATTCTGAGGCCGAACAGGACGGGAATCACAAGGAGTTGTGATCGGCAAGAGTTGCCTACCTTTTAGGCTTAGTGTGATTGGTCGAGTCCCTCGAGGTTACACTAAGACGCTGATTGATCCTCGATCCCCACTAGAAGTCCGCTAGAGACTTCCGCTTTCACGCGGCCGAGGGTGTCGATGACTCGTTAGTAAAATAGTGGGAGCATATTAAGATAGAAGTCCATATCTTGATAGTTTATTTCTTGCAAAATCTGCATGTTATTCATTTCTCGCTACATCTTTATTTTCAGAAAATGTCGCCAAATCCCTTTACGCGGCATACTTGATGTCAACCGCCTTTATCGGTCCAAATTATACGGATTGGCTCCGAATTTGAGAATTGTTCTCACAAATGAGAAAAAATCGGTACGCCCTGATACAAAGGATGCCTACGCCCGAAGAAGGGGCAAGCGAGGATGAGATCGCCGCCACGGAAGTACATTGATGACTCCACTCTTGCTCGCTATGTTTGGGCTCTATGACTCTAGAGTTACAGAGACAACACATGAAAAGATGGATGCCGATCCATTCTCCTACATGTCCTAAAATTGTTTGAGGAACAGGGAAGGACTCAACGATATGAGATATCCAAGAGCCTTTTCCGTGCTAGGATGACCGAGGGGACACCGGTTGGAACCATGTCCTAAAGATGATTGAGTGGATAGAGAAACTCACAGTGTTTAGGAATGGTCCTAGAGGATAACTTGTGTGTGGACATTGTGCTTCAGCCCCTACCAGATTCCTTTTCACAGTTCATAATGAATTTTAATATGAACAAGCTTAAGGTGACTTCTCCCAGAGCTCCTCAATATGTTGAGGGAGGCAGAGAGTATTATTAAGAAAGAGAAGCCAGTTCTCTACACTAGTGAGACCGTAAAGAAAAGGAAAGCGTAAAGGTCCCTTAAGAAGGAAAAGGGCAAGGGAAAACAAGGTAAAGCAAAGGTTGCTAAGAAAGACCCAACAAAGGACAAAGGCCTGTAGCTTCCACTCAGAGTAAAGATGGGCATTGAAGAGAAACTGCAAAGAGTACCTTGCAGAAAGGGTGAAACAAAAGCTTGATAAAGCTTCGTGTACATTCATGATCACCTCCATTTGTCGACTCTTATGATAACACATGGGTATTGGATACCGGTAGTGCTTATCATATATGCAATTCGTTGCGTGTTCGCAAGGCCTAGGAGACTACGATAGGCTAGATGGACCTCAAGATGGGTAATGGAGCAAAAGTTGCTGTATTAGCTGCTGGCGCAGGTCGCCCTACATCTGCCTAGTTGAGCTTTTTTGCATTAGATGCATGTTATTTTGTTCCTTCTATTATCAAAAACATTATCTCCATTTCATGTTTAACAGCTTAGTGGATATAAATTTATTTTTTAGAACAATAGTTGTTCGATATTATTAGATGATAAGATCATCACGAAAAGAAACATTGCATAATGGTTTATTTATGTTAGACACCACTCACATATATCATTAATGTAAATATGTCCAAAAGGAAACGAGATGAGTTGAATAGTGCATACCAGGGCATTGTAAGCTAGGTCACATCCATAAAAAGAAGGATTCAAAAGTTGCTAAATGATGGATATCTAGATCCATTCGACTATATGTCATATACAACTTGTGAGCCTTGCATTCGTGGAAAACCCAAAATCTCCATTTAGTAGAATCGAGAGAGAGAGCCAATGAGTTGTTGGAACTCATACATAGTGATGTATGTGGACCCATGTCAACTCATGCCATTGAGGTTACTCCTACTTCATTACATTTACTGATGATTTCTCAGGTATGGATATGTGTACTTAATGAAGTACAAGTCCGAGGCCTTTGAGAAATTCAGAGATATAAAATGAGGTGGAGAACCGACTGAAAAGAGTATCAAAAACTCTTCGATCGATCGAGGAGGTGAATACTTAAGTACAGAGTTTACTCAGTTCCTCAAGGACCATGGGATATTATCCCAATGGACACCTCCTTATACACCTCAGCTCAATGGTGTCTCCGAAAGGAGAAATCATACATTATTAGATATGGTACAGTCCATGATGAGTTTCACTGACCTACCCATCTCATTCGGGGGATATGCCCTAGAAACCGCAGCCTTACCTTTCTCAACAGAGTTCCAACTAAGTCGGTAGTGTCTACACCATATGAGATATGGAAAGGGAAGAAGCCCCATCTTAAGGTTGTTAAGATCCGGGGCTGCCCTGCCTATGTGTTAGAAGACACAACCCCGATAAGTTAGAATCAAGGACAGAGCGATGCAAATTTGTGGGATACCCCAAGGAAACTTGTGGGTATTATTTCTATCATCTCGAGGACCAAAAGGTCTTTGTAGCTAAAGAGAGTAGTGTTCCTTGAGAAGGAACACATTCTTGATGGAGACAAAGGGGAGAATGATAGAATTGAGCCAGGTTGGAGAACCAAGCTCAAGCACCACTCTACATGTTCCGAAGTTTGTTCAGTACCTAATACACAAGAATCAACTTTACGCAGTTCCGATAGAGTATCCCATCCTCCCGAGAGATATGTGGGACATATTAGAGCAGAGGGATGTAGAGGATATTGATCCTCGGACCTACGAGGAGGCTATTATGAGTATAGACTCCTGGAAGTGGAAAGAAGCCATGAATTCCTCGAGATGGATTCTATGTACTCCAATAAGGTTTGGAACCTAGTTGATGCTACCGAAGGTATTGTACCCATCGGTTGCAAGTGGATCTTTAAGAAAAAGATCGGAGTAGATGGAAAGGTAGAGACCTATAAAGCAAGGCTAGTGGCTAAGGGGTATCGCCAAAGGCAAGGTGTTGACTACGAATTTAAACTTTCTCACCAGAGTAATGCTAAAATCCATCGTAATTCTATTGGCTATTGCAGCACACTATGATTATGAGATCTGGCAGATGGATGTGAAAACCGTATTCCTTAACGGGAACCTCGAGGAGGAGGTGTATATGATGCAACCTAAGGGATTCGTGTCCAAGAACTGCCCAGATAAGGTGTGTAGGTTGCTTAGATCCATTTATGGACTAAAGCAAGCTTCCCGAAGTTGGAACATAAGATTTGATGAGGTAATCAGATCTTATGACTTCGTTAAGAACGAAGATGAGCCTTGTGTATATAGAAAGGTAAGTGGGAGCGCTATCACCTTTTTGGTGTTATATGTGGATGACATCCTCATAATTGGGAATGACATAGGAATGCTATCCACAGTAAAGGCTTGGTTATCTAGACACTTCTCCATGAAGGACTTAGGGGAAGCATCTTATATCTTGGGGATTAGAATCTATAGAGATAGATCCAAGAGGATGCTTGACTTGTCCCAGTCCAGGTACATAGAAATTATTGTCAAAAGGTTTGGCATGGAAAATTCCAAGAGAGGTCCCATACCGATGAGACATGGGATATCGCTTTCTACGAGTATGTCCCCAAAGACTCCAGAAGAAAGGGCGAACATGGATATGATACCTTATGCCTCAGCAATAGGGTCTATCATGTATGTCATGCTATGTACTAGGCCTGATATAGCGATGCTTTGAGTGTCACGAAAGGTGTATCAGCGGATCCGTGCTTGGAGCATTGGAAAGCAAAGAAAGTGTATCCTTAAGTACTTGAGAAAAGACTAAGCATCTTTTACTAGTATATGGAGGTAATAGCCTTAAGGTTGAAGGCTACACCCACTCAAGTTTTCACCGATGTGGATGATAGCAAGTCGAATTCGTGGTATGTGTACACCTTGAATGGAGGAGCAAGCAGTCTTTGGAAGAGTTCCAAGCAAGATACCAATGTCGACTCGACCACGAGGCGAGTACATTGTTGCATCGATGCAGCAAAGGAGGGAGTCCGGGTGAAGAAGTTCATCACAGATTTGGGAGTCGATATAGATAGCGACAAGTCGACTTCCTTATATTACGATAACTATGGGGTGATTACTCAAATAAGGGAACCCGGTCTCATCGGCGTTCCGAGGAGGTTCCACTATATAAGAGAGATCGAAACCCGAGGAGATGTAGTAGTGGAAAGAGTTCCATCCGAAGATAACATTGCAGATCCACTAACAAAGCCGTTGTCTCATTTTGTCGTTGAGCGTCACAGGGTCCTGATGGGGATCGACACATAGGTGATTGGCTTTAGGTCAAGTGGGAGATTGCTAGTCATAAGTGCCCAAAAAGCCAATCACGGAGAGTGATGGCACGCAGACTTGATACGTAATCTTTTTTTATATTATATTTTGGCGATATCACTTTATAACTATTGCATAAATGCATATATATATTGTGATGTCCTTGGATTTGTGCAATGGGAATCGGATCGTGATGAGATCACGATAATGAGATCGATTCACCTTTAAACACATATCCTAAATAATCCTGGTCATAGGTTACCGAGAGGGGACATCGTGATAACCGGATAGACTGGTGTGTCAGATACCCGTCCATATGATGGGTGCAAATGGTCTCATAGTCGTTCGTAGGGACACTAGGATACAAGATGTGTGCTCATTGGAGAATGAGTTCACCGATTGATCTGCTACGGAATGCCGGATGGTTGATGATGCCTTATTGTCGACAAATGATTCCATAGTCCTAGTGGTGTATCTGGTCCTTAGACTTGAGACACCAAGGATGTCCTGTATGAGTGCTCCACTTTTTGATACCAGACTTATAGGTTTGGCTGTCCCATCTAGTACAAATGGTCATTGGGAATGGTAGTCGATCTTATGAGGGCTATTGAGTGTCGATAGAGGATCATCCACTCTCTGCCATAAGAGGAATATCCCATGTGTTCTTGTCGCACAAATCCCCTGCCAGTGGTCATTCGGGTTGAGAGAGAAAGAGTTCTCCCGGAGAACTGATTAGATCGAGACTCGAGTAGAAACCGTATGGGTCCGACAACACCATGCTCGATATACGGCCTCCGGGATATTAGATGGATGAGGGACTATATGTACATGGTAATCGAGGACGACAGTCCAATGGATTGGATTCCCTTGTATCGTTCTGGGGACTACTGCCAGAGTGGCCTAGTACGTCCAGAGAGTCGATGAGTCGAAGTGAATTATTACAGAGATAATAATTCACCGAAGTTAGAAGGAGTTCGATAGGTATGACTCACGGCCAGCTCGATATTGGGCCTAGAGGGTCACACACATGGTGGTAGGCATTGTGATGAGTAGAGGTTCGGATATGAGATATCCCATCGAGCCCTTTGTCTTATTGGATGCATCCAATACCCACTAGGAAGGACCCATTAGGGTTTGACACGGATCTCTATAAATAGGAGGGATTCACAGCCCTCATAGGCTAGAGTCTTTGCTTGCCTTTCCTATTCTCCTCTCCCTCTCCACCCCTCGTGAGGCCCTGAGTTTTGAGGAGGGTCGCCGCAACCCTCGCCAGGTGGATCACCGCCAGAGAGGAGGACGCTTGACCTCCTTCACTCTCTCCCTAAGGATCTGCAAGGAAACAGGGATATACGATCTCCCTAGGTAACACAATCTCTATACGCAGTTTTGTGTTTTGCGGATTTTTGCGCACCAATCTTCGCACGACGACGAACATCTTTTTGGGAATCGGGGATTTTTGTTTTCTTGTTCTTCCGCTACGCATATGATGTCGCCCCCATGATTTCCCAACAGTCTTGACTTATGGACTTTGTAATAGCTTATAAAATATCTTTAAATTCGTAGTTAGTATGTTAATTAGGGTTAGGATTAGGTATTAATCCTATAACCCAATTAGGGGCCAATTGGGCCCGAGTTCGGACTAGTTTGGGCCAAGATTGAAGCCCATCTAGTGGGCTGAAAACACTGTAGGCGGTGGCACCGCCCAGTGCCCGAGAGCTGGGCGGTAGCACCGCCTGGGCTGGGCGGTGGCACCGCCCAATGCCCGAGAGCTGGTCGGTAGCACCGCCTGAGCTGGGCGGTGGCACCGCTTGAGCTGGGCGGTGGCACCGCCTAGCATTGTCAGCGCCTGACACTAACAGGCGGTGCCACCGCTAGCATCGGGAACTCCACGAGAATTCAAATTTGGAGCCCAAATTTGAATCCTCTTGAGGCCTATAAATACCCCTCAAATCTCAGCTGAGATTACAACTTTTTGAGCAGCAATTGATTGAGAGAAAAGTCTTAGAAAGTCTTAGCAAATCTAGTTTTCAATTTGCTAGAAAGTTCTCCTCCTTTCTTGCTGAAAATTTGTAAGAGGTTGAACTGTTCATAAAAGGTTGTAAAAGGGGTATTTGCCCTTCCATTTCTAGAGATTTGCTAGTGGAAGGTGGGAGCCTCATCGAAGAGGGGCCTCGCAAGTGGATGTAGGTCATTTGACCGAACCACTCTAAAATCGGCATGATCTTTGGTTTGCATTTTATTATTGCTATTTACATTACTGCAAACCTTCTTACATGTTTTAGTTCCTTATTACCTTTGCTGCGCATATTTAAGAATACACTTTCAAGTTAAGCTTTTCAAGTTTCGTTCTTATCGTATGAAAGATTTATTAATACCAAAGTTTTAATCCGCTGCACTAATTCACCCCCCCCTCTTAGTGCCGCTCCGATCCTAACAGAAGAGACCCTACGATATATTGGCAGAGGCCACATATGAAGGGTTCACAATTCGAGTTCATCCAATAAGTGTCAGAATGCAATAGAGATGTCACCAGGAGGTGATATGGTGTAGTGGATCGTGGTGGAATAGTTCATGGCAATGAGATACATACGACATAGTCCCGTGAGGGACTAGATCATACGGAGGTATGATCGGGAGCTACTAGAAGCTCCACTTTGGTGAACAATACGATGGCAAGAAGGGCTATGGATTCAAGGAGTGAAGGCCATGGTACCGTAGAGGTGGGTCTTCCATGCGTGCATCGAATTTTACATCGGATGAAAGCCTTGGTCATCAGCATATGGGGGCTGTGTTCCACCAAGGGAAAAGTTCGAATGCAAGTACTAGTGAGTCCCATGGGAGGGACTTGATCATGCAGAGGTATGATCGAAGCAACTGGAGAGTTGGACTGCTCCAAAGCTCATATTCGCTTAAGGGAACCCGGCAAGTCAGAGAACAAGGTCGAGTAAGCGAACGTTGCTACCAAGGAAGCTAAGGAGAACATAATTGGTGCAAACCTTACAACGTGATGGTAGAGGCCATGCATGGGAGTTGCAGTCTGCCTTTCCATCGACCAAAGGGAGCTACTTGGAAAACACAGAAGTGTTAAAGTAGAGGGTCGAAAGGAGCGAGGAAGCGACGATGAGTCCAGAGGGACTTAGCTACCCAAAATCAATCATCAGTTAGAATGGAGGTGGACTCGGAGGAGTGCCATAGAGGCATATCTACTGATTGTGAAGAAAAGGGATGCAGATGCAAGGCGATGGATAGTAGTGCCATGGGCATGGCAGCGCCATGGTACAGCAGAGGCGGGACTTCCGTGAAAGTCATTGATCCCTTCCTCTCATGGAGGGTGAGCGCTTGGTCATGAAAGGGGCTGAGGAGGTGGAGCATGCAGAGGCAAATTCCAAGTACCGAGACAAGGTTGAAGGGCAGAGGCCAATGAACTTCGTAAGACTGGTGTCAACGAGCTTCTCAACAAGATAGCCGAAAGTGAAGGACTTCGGGTTAGGCAAGAGTGCATGACCAAGGAACGAAGCAGGCAGTACGTGGTGTTGTACCTTTACTACTCAGTGGAGTAGGCGGCAGGGTTGATGGAGAAGACGGTACAATCCCAGAGGCAACCAAAGCTATGAGAGAATTACTCCAAGTTGGGGTGAAAACTTCCTGCATTCCAGAAATTCAATGACATTGAGAAGGTGAATCACAGTAGCTAACTCAATGCAAGGAGTGCAAACACTTCAAGTGCTTCAAAAGGTGAGCAAAGAGTAGGCGAAGGCTAGTAACCAGCTCGGTACATGGAGTACAACCTCGAGGAGGCGGGCGAAGTCAAATAACCTTTGCCTTCTCAACCCTTAAGAGAATGGGCGAAATCGAGTACCCCAATTCTCTTATCTATCCAGCAGAGAAACTCTGCACAAGTTCAAAGACCCTTCGAAGATAATGGAAGGCAATAGTTGTCAAATCCTCACCAATGGTGATCAGTGCTACTAAGAGTAGATTGTCTACTTCATTTCCCAACAAAATGTCAATCGAAAGCGGAAGTGATGCGAACCTACTTGGATGTGACAACTAAGTGAAAGAAGAGTTAATGAGCAAATTTTGTAGAGGAAGGACCCAAAACTTCAGAAGTTTGTGAGACGATGCTCATTAAAGCTCCAACAAGCATCCACCCAGTTTAACCAGCATGAGGCATTTGAGAGACTGGCGCAGTAAGGATGGTCTTTTTCTTCATTTGGAGGATTCGCAGGAACTAACAGGGATCAACACAACTCAGCAAGGCGAGTGAGAGTGAAAGGGGTAAATCCTCCGATATGAGCAACGCGAAAGGAGAGATCGCGATCTGAGGAAGGAGTAGAAGCTAAATGGAGCCGAGGCGGGATCAGGTGTGAGGGAGCAAAGCAGCGGAGCTCCTTGAGGACCGTGTAATGAAGCGAGTCGTCTAAGGTGGCGCGACGGGATTAAGGGGTATAGAATGAAGGAGGATGTATCCCGTCGGAGGGCGAGCAGACAGAGAGGGAACCCGAAGGGATTCGTTAAACGGTGGATGGTTTTGGTCGCTGCCGGAAGGCAGGTAATTGCGACGATGACAGCCACGTGAGACACGTGTGAGGCTTCGTGGTTGATGATGCTCAAGCCGCTTAGGAACTAAAATGCATTTGATTTCGATTAATGAGTAATATGCTCATTTCATAAATAATTTTTGGACCTACAAATGGAGGCAATTTTAATTTTTAATGCCATAATAGTGACTTAATATAGATCAATAACAAAAAATGGATGTAGCTTAGATGGTAGAGCTTTCGTTTAGCATGCAAGAGGTATGGGGATTGATACTTGTATCTCTAACTTATTAATTAGTTATATTTTTTTGAATTATAAATTTTATTAATTAAAGTTTTTTTCCAGCAAGTAAAAAGCATAAGGAGAATACATTCGATCACGGTCATGGATTCTTGTTTTGTTTTCTTTTTGGAGAATTGATAGAAAGAAGTCTCATTTTTTATAACATCAAATAGTCTCCCATTACTATTTAAAAAAATGCACATAAATTATACATTTATGTTATATAAAATATAACAAAAAAATATTATATTATAATAAAAACTAATGTTATGGATTATTATTAGAAAACACTAGCTTTGGTATAACTTTTTCTCTTATAATACCACTTAGAGCTAAAAAAGGAATATTCTTATTTTAAATAAAATGTTTTTTTCTTTGGTTCCAATTTTTTCTAGTTAGATATGGTCTCTCCCACCTTTGAGACTTGAACCGACCTCCCAGATGGAATTGATGAGGTATTTTGCTTTCCTGATCTTGTTATGTTTGGTTTGAAAATTAGTGAGCATTGGCCATAAAATCTGCATATATTGATTATACTCATTTTTATAAATGATATATTTTCTTCAATAATAATTAGGTTTTAAATTTTTGATATATTATTAACATCTTTCATGACAAAACTTGAATTTGAACCTCTTCAACACTCTCTTTTATCCATGTCTCATCTAAAAAATTCTCAATATTTATATCTCATAGCATCCCAATGATGATAGTTAGATTTCGTCCCCTCATCTGTTTGGTGAAGTCACTTTTAACTACACCTTCTTACCCTCAGACTTATCAACTAAACGATAAAATGTTCGATATTTCAGTATGATAAAGGATATTTTGGTACTACCCAACTGGTAGCCATCTCATATCATGTCACTCCAGTCAAAATAATGTACACATATCAAAACAGTACCAAACAACATAAGAATGGCTACGTCCTAAAGTGATGCAGTCCGGTTCAAAAGCGATGCCACCCAACTTCGAAGTGGCACACTACAAATCTGAAGCGGTGTGCTACAAATCCACACTATTTGAAATCAAGTGATGCTTACCAGTGAGGATACAACCCCCTAAAGCATGAGGTCAGAAGGGCGGTCTCGAAGCATACAAATCGCCCGCTGAAAATGTCGGCGGACACCAACAAGCACAAGGGGAGTCAAGTCAAAATTTCTCACTCCGATGTTGACCTATTGTGCGGGGTCTCAGGACCAAAAGCCCCTCGCGGATTTGCCGAAGAACACCTAGGAGACGACGACCATGGTTCTTCTCTTCTCCATGAAGCCTTCCTTTCGAGTAACCACGTTGTCACAGACAAACTTCGAAATAGGTTGTTTGGTGTAATGGTTATGTATGTCTGTGTCTTTTGGTATGTTCATGCTTTGCACAGCATGTAGAGAGATGGCCGAAGGCTTAATAGTCCCATTTTAGTTGGGTTTGGTAGCCGCTTTAGGCTTGTAAATAAATGTTGTGTCATGTGGACACTTGTGAGAGATTTTCGATCTGTAATGGACCATTTTGACCCTTTATTATACAACTGTTCAGAGTTTGTAAAGTCTGTTTGCAATTTGAATTGTCTATGAAGCGTTTTCGGAAATGTTTGCTTATGAATCCCAAATGAGGCATTTTCTCTAACCCGTTCTCTCTTTTGTGGGTCCTAAGGGACCGTGGGAGGCTTTAGGGAGGTTGACCTTTGCGGACGGATACGCAAGGGTGCCGCACGACTTAGGCAAAACCAGCTAAGTCCGTGACAGATGGTATCAGAGCGGGACAAGCACTCATAGAAACACTTAGCATGCAAACGTGGGGGACCTAGCTAGGCTGCGTTGAGGGCAGTCAGCACACGCACGACCATTAGGGGGAAAACGAGCATGGAGATGTAGGGAAAAGGAGTCACTCGGAGGAGCGAACATTTGAGATTGGCATTCAGAGGAATGGCCAACCCTTCGCGCAAGAGACACCACGAGAACAGGCAAGCTTGGAAGAATGTGGAGCGCACAAAGGGTGGGATGACTGAGTTTGAGCTACGGCTTAACGTTGAAAATTATACTTGATGGTGCTCAAGGCAAGCGAGGCATTTGGTAAAGGATAAGACCATGTAAAGTGGAATGAGTTGCTCAGTGACCGAAAGAGTTGTGCAAAGCTTACAGAGGTGAGGGGAATTGCTAACTCGAAGAATTCGGTACTCATGCATGGGTTTGTATGTGGACGATAGAATGTTCCCGGCCCAAGGCGATTGAAACTTGTTGAATCTCGGATTTTGATGATGAAACTAATTGATTGTGTTTAGATGTTTAACTGCATTTTGAGTGATGCAGGTCTACTCGATCAGAATTAGACAGTTAACGCAGGAGGAATTGACGCGTTCTTGTGGAGGAGATCACGTCGGATATTGACGGCGTAAGGCTTCAATGTCGGGCATCGGCCAAGAAGAGAGCGAATTGCGCCAAGGATATCGGGGTTGCGGAGGTCAACCGTCGATTGGGCAACAAAGCGCAAGAGAGGACGATGTGCTAAAAGAATCGAATCGGCGCCCAACCAATGACGTCGTAGCAAATGTAATGTCAATTCGCGTTGTAATAACTGTCTAGATCGGAGTAGAGTTTTGGTTTGCATGTGCAGGATTAACTACGATAACGATGAAGGCATAAAGTGAAACAAAGTGTGGAGTCAAGAATGAAGGATTCGTTGGGAGTTCAAGAGTTCGATGGAAGTCCGAAGGATCATCGAGAACGCTGCCGGAACTAGCCGAGAATGAGTAGGGAGCTTGCCGAAGGTTTTTTTGGAAGCTCGCCGGAAGGTTCATGGGAAGTTCACAGAGTTTGCCGAGAAAGATCGGAGCTTGCGAAGAAGCTCATTGAACTCGCCAAGATCAAATCGCGGAAGTTTAAGAGCTTGCCGAGTCCGTAGAATGGTTTCCGAGAGTTTATCGAAGACCGCCGAAAGTTCAAAGCGAAGCTTCGCCGGAAGAAGTCTTGACTTATGGACTTTGTAATAGCTTATATAATGTCTTTAAAATTCGTAGTTAGCATGTTAATTAGGGTTAGGATTAGGTATTAATCCTATAACCCAAGCATGGGCCTATAACACCAGAGGTCGAAAACATCTGAGGCGGTGGCACCGCTTGGTCGAAGCAGGAGACCGCCCAGACCCCAAAGTGCTGGCGGTGACACCTCTTAAGGGCTGGGCGGTGACACCTCCTCGAAGGGCGGTGGCACTGCTATCGGCGGGTGGCACCGCCAAAGATCGGGAACCCAAAGAGGATTTGAATTTTGGAGCCCAAATTTTGGAGCCCAAATTTGAATCCTCTTGAGGCCTATAGATACCCCTCAAATCTCAGCTGAGATAACAACTTTTTGAGCAGCAAGAGTTTGAGAGAAAGGTCTTAGAAAAGTGTTAGCTTGTCTTCTTTTCAATTTGCTAGTGTTCACCTCATCTCTTCTCGAAAATCTGTAAGAGAGTGAACCGCTTGTAAAGAGTTGTAAGAGGGGTATTTACCCTTCCATTTCAAGAAGCTTGCTAGTGGAAGGTGGGAGCCTCATCGAAGAGGGGCCTCGCAAGTGGAGTAGGTCATTTGACCCAACCACTCTAAAAAATCGACGTGATCCTGTGGTTTTGCGTTTCATTATCGTTATTTATATTATTGCAAATCTTCTTATATGCTCTGGTTCCTTATTACTTTTGCTGCAAGATATTTAAGAATACGCTTTCAAGATTAAACTTGTCAAGTTCCGCTCTCTTCATACTAAAAAGATTTTTTATAAAACGAAGTTTTTATCCGCTGCACTAATTCACCCCCCCCCCTCTTAGTGCTTTCAAGTCCGATCCTAACACTTGGTATCAGAGTCCCGGTATTTCTCATTTCGGATTTACACCCAGAGAAATGGCTCTTCATGGCTTTCAAGAGGGCTTATCGGTTTTTTCGCCTACCGTTGTTTAACGGATTGGACTACACTTATTGGAAAACTTCGAATGAGAGTTTTCTTGATTTCTATGAATTTGGATATATGGAATATTGTTGAAAATGGTTTTCAACTTCCCTCTAAACCGATGAACGAATGGTCGGATTTGGAGAAGAAGTATTTTTCTTTTAAAACGCAAAGGCTATGAATGCCTTATTTTGCGCTTTTAGACAAAAAAATGAGTTCAATCGGATTTCTACGTCAAAACAGCTTTTTGATATTTGGCTTAACTCTTGAAATCACACACGAGGGAACTAGTAGAGTCAAAGACTTCGAAAGTTAACATTTTAATGCATGATTTCGAGCTTTTACAAATGAAGTTTAGCGAAACCATTGTTGACATGTACACCCGCTTTTACTGGATGTCGCCAATGGTTTACAAACACTTGGCAAATGTTTCTCGAATTTTGAACTTGTTAGTAAAGTTTTACGATCACTTTCTAAAGTTTGGGAATCAAAAGTTACGGCAATACAAGAAATAAAAAGATTTAAATATTTTTCCACTTGAAGAACTTATCGGCTCATTGATGACATATGAAATGGTGCAATGCACATGATGAACACAATGAACACTTGAACCACCTTCCAAAGAATAGGAAGGATTTGGAACTCCGGACAAATAAATACCACTTGAGCGATGACTCAAGTGATGAGGACAATGATGAACTTGAACTTCGAACACTAACTCTTAATAAGTTCATTAAACAAAAATCTAAAATGAACAATGAACTTGAACGGAGAAAGAGGCCAAAGAAAAGGAAGGCACCCAAGGATGAATCAAGAACTTCCAAAGATGAAACGGCGAATTGGGCTTTGATGGGCTTCGACTACAAGGTAACTAACTCAACTCTCTTGAATTATTTTGAAATTACTTGAAGTTTTTCATGAGTGCTTAATTTAGATAGTAGGAATAGGAAATAAAAAAAAAAATTATTTTTCAAAAATTATATCATGTTTTTCTTTTTTAGCATCTTTGAAAAAAACTAAAAATTTGATCAATGAAAAGTATATTGCTAAGGTTTCATGCATGTTATGTTTTGAAATATTGAATGATGTATGCAACATTATGGATTATAGTTATATGATATGTGATAATGCTTAGGATTAATCCATGCATGTGTATTTTGATGATTTTATGTCATGCATGAGTTTTTGAAGTAAATGTTGATTTGATACTCTCATTTTGGATTAACATGTTTTTGGTTTAATCATTTTTATAACGAATTAAGATGACATAGTGCATGTACATCTATGTATGAATTTCTTGATAGTCTTTTTGATGATAGATGTGATATCATGATGTTTTATTTTTTGATGTGTTTGGGCTTGACGGCTTTATGACCTAAACTTATGTTTTGACTTTAAATGATAATACAATGTTTTCACAAAAAAGACTTGAACACTCTCACATGAAATCAATTGTATGAAATGGAAATGAATTTTCTATTCTATTGAGATTAATGAATTTATTTTACTAATCTTATGAATCTCATGAAAATAAACATGATGAATATTTTATAAATGAGTTGTCTTATAAGATTTTGCCTTTACATCTTGAACTTTAATGCTTATATTGATTTGGCATATAAAGACTAAGGCATGCTCATAAGAAGCAAATCACATGAATAGAAATTTATAAAAATGAAATGTAATCCTTTATCTTATTGATTTCTACCTAAGAGACCAATAAAACTATCTATGCCATTTTGAATCTCTTGAAAGAAATGTTGAGATTTTGATAATTTGGATGATTTGAATTTGAATGAGTTTTATTCAAAATCATGATCTTGATTCCGTGATATTTACAAATTAAGATTTATTATGAATCAAGATTTTTTCATTAATCGATCTCCTAAGATTTTTCCTTGATTATTTAAGAGGAGATTTTTCAAAACAAAATGTGTCTTCTATTATTATCTTTTCATGATATGATTTTTATACAATTCCTTGTATTCATGAAATGTTTATCGCATCACCCAATTACTTTCTTCTTGATATTCCTTATGTGGTGATTAAAATTATGCATGAAATACTTTTGATATTATTTTGATGTATACAAATGAAAAGTTATAATCATGAATGATCAGATGAAATTTGACAAGTTAATATCTTCATGATTTGAAATATTTATACTTTGAAATTATGCATGCAATTGCTTTGTATTGTGATGATATATGCATCATGAATACTTTATTATCATACATGAAAATAGTGATAAACATTTTGAAAATAAATATTTGTATCATGTTAGATAATTTTACATCATGTGCATGATGAGTTATAGTGATGATTGAAACAATGATTGAAATGATATGAATGATGATTTGGAATCATGCATATAATGATGAGTTAATATGTTTTGAATATATGATGATTTGGTATTATGCATGTAATAATGATATACGCAATGATGAAATACTTATGACAAAATTATTATTTTGATATTCATGACTTGAATCTTCCTTTCTTTTTGCCAATGACAACGGGAGAGAAAGTTACTAATGTGCTATCTTGAATTGATGTAAAGGGTCATCTCAAACAAAAATTAGCTACCTTGCACAAGTCAAGAAAATGCAAAAACTTCCTTACCTTCTTGCACATCTAAAGAGAAGATGCAAATGTAACACTTGCCAAATTGTTTGCTTGCCTCATGTAAAACATTGTCTCTTGTTAGGTTGACATTTTGCTAAGGAAGCAAAAAATTGACACTTCTCAAAAGAGAAGAAAGTGCTTGCTTTCTTGAACATCTTTAATTTGCTAGCTAGCATAATGTACAATTTGCTATCTTAAACATTACAAAGAAATGCTATCATGCACATCGCAAAAAAAAGCAAATATGCTAACTTGCAAATCTTTAAATTTGCTAGCTTATATGTAGTAAAACTTGCATATCGTAAAAGTTGCTAGCTCATAGAGAAGCAAAGAATTGCTATCTCGAAAGAAGTAAAAATTGCAAAACTTAGAAAACTTGCAACAAAATTGCTCTTGCCATGCTTTGTATAAAAAATATGTTGATATCCTTAAAAGCATCGCAATGAATTTTTTTAGTGTATCGCAATGTATCACATGTATCACAAATTAATTTTTTAGACTATTATCATATCATGATGTATCGCATAATGATATCATGATTTGTGATTGTTTCATGTGATCCTTAGTGAATTTTCACATTGGTATCCTTCGTGAAATGATTTCATTACATTATTGTCTTGTATGCATCATGTGATGATTGAAATATTGATTGATGCAAAGTTGATGTAAAAGTCTAAATCATTGGTTCCTCTCCTTCTTTTTTGACATTGACAAAGGGGAGAAAGTTATTGCTAGCTTGCCTATCTTAAGTAGCAAAGATTACTAACTTGCTTATTTCAAGAAGCAAAAGTTGTCTTCTTGAACATCACTATCTTGCCTATCTCAAGAAGCAAGACTTGCAACCTACACATTACAATAGGAAGCAAGAATCGATAGCTTACACACTCCAACAAGAAAGCTATCTTGTATTTGCTTTCAAAATTTTTTGCTAGCTTCTATGTTGCAAAACTTGCTCACTTTTTTTCAAACACTTTGCTAGCTTGCACTTTGTAAAGGAAGCGAAAATAGCACTTCTCAAAAGAGAAGAAAGAACTTACTATCTTGAAACATCACAAAAGTTTGCTACCTCGATGATATAAAATTTGCTATATCAAACATCATAAATATTGTTACTTGCAAAGAAAAGCAAAAGTGTAATCTTGCACAAAAAATTCAAGTGTTGAATTGCCATGCTTTTGTGCCTATATGTTGTGATGAAAATCTAGCTTCATGTTGTAAAAAAAACTTGCATATCTTTTAAAACAGCTAGAGCTACTTCTCCTTTGTTGATGACATAGGGGAGAAGTATATTGATGACTTCATGCATTGAATTGAATATTTTATATATTTGCATGATGGTTTAAATATTTTTTCATAACATGTGATGAATGTCACTTGGATTTGGGATAATCCAAGTGTTCTATCAATGGCATATTGATAGGGGAGTTTGGTTAGACTCCGGAGTTTAGGTTAACTCATTAGTCATCATCAAAAAAGGGGAGATTGTTGAATCTCGGATTTTGATGATGAAACTAATTGATTGTGTTTAGATGTTTAACTGCATTTTGAGTGATGCAGGTCTACTCGATCAGAATTAGACAAGAACGAGGAGGAATTGACGCTATGCCGAGGAGATCACGCCGAGATATTGACGGCGAAGGCTTCAACGTCGGGCATCGGGAAGAAGAGCGGAATTGCGCCAAGGATATCGGGGGGTTGCGGAGGTCAACCGGCCGATTGGGCAACAAGCCGCAAGAGAGGACGATGTGCTAAAGAATCGAATTAAGCCCAACCAATGACGTCGGCAAACATGTAATGTCAATTCGCGTTGTAATAACTGTCTAGATCGGAGTAGAGTTTTGGTTTGCATGTGCAGGATTAACTACGATAACGATGAAGGCATAAAGTGAAACAAAGTGTGGAGTCAAGAATGAAGGATTCGGTTGGGAGTTCAAGAGTTCGACGGAAGTCCGGCGATCATCGAAACGCCTTAACCAGCCGAGAATGAGTAGGGAGCTTGCCGGAAGGGTTTTTTGAAGCTCATGGGAAGGTTCGTGGGAAGTTCGCAGAGTTTGCCGAGAAAGATCGAGCTTGCCGAAGAAGCTCATTGGAACTTCGCCAAGATCAAATCGTGAAGTTTAAGAGCTTGCCGAGAGTCCGAGAATGGTTTCCAGAGTTTTATCTAAGACCGCCAAAAGTTCACGGAAGCTCACGGAAGAAGTCTTGACTTATGGACATTGTAATAGCTTATATAATGTCTTTAAAATTCATAGTTAGCATGTTAATTAGGTTAGGATTAGGTATTAATCCTATAACCCAAGTATGGGCCTATAACATCAGAGGGTTTGAAAACATCAGAGTGGAATGACCCCAAAGACCCGAAAGTCTTGGTGACACCTTTGTTGGCGGTGGCAATGGCGCCAACACCCGAGTGCTGGGCGGTGACACCTCTCTGAGCTGGGCGGTGGCACCTTCAAGACTAACGCTGGCGGTGGCACCGCCAAAGATCGGGAACCCAAAGAGGATTTGAATTTTGGAGCCCAAATTTGAATCCTCTTGAGGCCTATAAATACCCCCTCAAATCTCAACCGAGATAACAACTTTTTGAGCAGCAAGAGTTTGAGAGAAAGGTCTTAGAAAAGTGTTAGCTTGTCTTCTTTTCAATTTGCTAGTGTTCACCTCATCTCTTCTCTCAAAAAATCTGTAAGAGAGTGAACCGCTTGTAAAGAGTTGTAAGAGGGTATTTACCCTTCCATTTCAAGAAGCTTGCTAGTGGAAGGTGGGAGCCTCATCGAAGAGGGGCCTCCATAAAGTGGAGTAGGTCATTTGACCAAACCACTCTAAAATCGGCGTGATCTGTGGTTTGCGTTTCATTACTGTTATTTATATTATTGCAAATCTTCTTATATGCTCTGGTTCCTTATTACTTTTGCTGCGCATATTTAAGAATACGCTTTCAAGATTAAACTTGTCAAGTTCCGCTCTCTTCATACGAAAGATTTTTTATAAAACCGAAGTTTTTATCCGCTGCACTAATTCACCCCCCCCTCTTAGTGCTGCTCCGATCCTAACAAAACTCGGCGCCATGTAGTATTGAAACTTTCTCTTCGGCATATGAAGGATACATTCGTAGGATGCTGAAGTGTGCAATGAGTTCAGCATGTTGCTAGGCCTTGAGTGGTGCAGTGGGGGCGACATTGACGTGGAGTCGCAATCTAGCAAGTGTATTTGCAGGAGGCAGAACAATGCACAGTTTGTTCAGAAGATCAGAGTAGTCCAAGGGGATGGTGGTCTCAAAAACATTTGATGGAGGAACTATGGTGACTCAATTTGTGTAGGCAAAGTTGGGTTTAGAAGGCCTTGGCAAGGGGCAAGAGGATGTGGAGGTGGGTACTCTTGAAGAATATGCCACAGTGTTGCCATTCAAGTTGCCATGAAGGAAGCAGTGCGCAGCGAAAATTATACTGGTAGGGGCAGAGGCCCAGGATCTAGACAATAGTGCACTAATTGCAGCGAAGTCGAGGGACTTCGGGAGCTATTAGGCGATGGACTGTCCTAGAGTGGTGCTTCATTTAGGTGTGACCTAAGAGTGGGTGGATGAAGGTTGATTGTCAAAGGAGCGAAGAAAATCGAAGGTGGAAGAGACCATACGATGTATTGGCAAAGGCCACACATGGAGGGATCACAATTTGAGTTCATCCCACAAGGATCAGAATACAATAGAGATGTCACCAGGAGGCGACATGGTGCAGCGGATCATGGTGGAACAGTTCGTGGCAATGTGATATACATGACATAGTACCGTGAGGGACTATATCATACGGAGGTATGATCGGGAGCTACTGGAAGCTCCAATTCTGTGAACAACACGATGACAAGAAGGGCTATGGATTCAAGGAGTGAAGGCTATTGAATCTCGGATTTTGATGATGACATCAATTGTCATTTGTTATCTAATCCATATGTTGAGATAAGTGTGTAGGATTAACTACGATGAAAGTAAGACATGCAGCAGGAGTTGCGCCGGAGTCAGGACTATGATCACGTTAGGAGTTCGAGAGCTTAACGGAAGTCCGGACGGTCATCGGAGGTTCTGTGGGAACAAATCCAAGAAGTCCAGGAGCTTGCCAAAAGAAGCTCGTCAGAACTCGCCAAGTGGATCGTCGCAAGTCCAGGAGTTTGCCGGAAGTCCGTAGAAGCATCGTCGGAGGACCGTCGGATGTTCGCCGGAAGTTCGCCGGAAGCTCGCCGGAAGAAGCGATTGATGCATCGGAGCAAGCTGTAGTAAAAGTCTTAAGAATTGTCATAATTAGCACGGTGATTAAGTTAGAATTGGGAGGTGATCCCATTAACTTAATGTAGGGGCAATTGGGCCCTTGAAAGAACCAAATTGAGCCGAATGGATCAACCCATTCGGACCCAGATCTCTCGCCCAGAGGTGGCACCGCCTGGGTTGGCGGTGGCACTGCCCAGGGCTCAGTCTCCGAGTTCTGGTTGGGCGGTGCAACCGCCTCTGACAGCGGTGCAACCGCCTGAGCTCGGTCTCTGAGCTCTGCCAAGCAGTGCAACCGCCCCTGACAAGTGGTGGCACCGCCCAGAGGCTTAGTCTTCGAGCCCTGTCAGGCGATGCAACTGCCCCAGTCAGGCAGTGCAATCGCTAGACCCCGGAATTCCGGGAGATGACAGATTTGAGCTCCAAATTCAAATTGGTTTGGAGCCTATAAATACCTCTCAAATCCCTGGGTAAAATATACAAGCACAAAGAGATTAAAAGAGAGAAAACACTACTGTAATCTCTAGAATTTCCCTCCTCTAGCTTAAGTGTTAGAATTATGTTTAAGAAAGGAGAGTGAGTGCTTGTAAGGGTTGTCTCCTAAACCCAATAAAAGGAGAAGAGGGGTGTAAGAAGGAGGTTGATCTTTGCCTAGTAAAGGAAGATCGTTAGTGGATGCCGGTGGCCTCGACGGAAGAGGAATCGGAGGAGTGGATGTAGGTCACGATTGACCGAACCATTGTAAACTCCCGTCTTCTCTGGTTTGCATTTACTTTGAGCTAATTATCCTTACTGCAAACCTCCTTCATAGCTTACTGCCTTTTGCGCTTTTATGATTGCGTTTCCGAGCTTAGTATTTTTCGAATCGTGTTTAGACGTAAATCGCTTTTCTCGTACGAACATCGTATTTCAGTTTGCGCTTACATTCTGATTTCCATCACAATAGCAAACTGCCTTAACAGATTTATTTTAACTGCTTCTTGCCTAATCTTAAGTTAAAGAAATTTACAAATCGACTTTTCTACTGAAATCGACTTTGCCGTACGATAAACGTTGAAAGTTTTTCGCTGCACTAATTCACCCCCCACCCCTATTAGTGCTCTTGATCCTAACAATTGGTATCAAAGCGGGGTTCACTCTCAAACGGATTAAAACCCAAGAGAGATGACATATGCCGGAAACCAAGAGGGCTATTCTTTTACACGTCCATCCATGTTCAATGGGACGGACTACACCTATTGAAAGACCCGGATGAGGATCTTCCTTATTTCGATGGATTTTGAACTTTGGAATCTTGTCGAAAATGGTTTTTCGAAATCTTCTCTTCTAATAATCGATTGGAATGAATTGGAGAAGAAGACTTTCGCTCTTAATGCAAAGGCTATGAATGCCTTATTTTGTGTGCTTGATAAAAATGAGTTTAATCGTGTTTCGGTTTGTGAAACTGCGTTTGATATTTGGCATACACTCGAAGTGACTCATGAAGGCACAAGTAGAGTAAAAGAGTCAAAAATCAATCTTTTGATACATTCTTTTGAACTTTCCGAATGAAACCGAGCGAGACTATTGGCGACATGTACACCCGTTTCACGGATGTCGTCAATGGTCTAAAAGGACTCGGCAAAAGCTTTTCAGACTTTGAGCTCGTAAATAAGATTCTAAGATCCCTTCCTGAGAGTTGGGACCCTAAAGTCACTGCTATTCAAGAGGCTAAAGATTTAAGCAACTTCTCTCTTGAAGAACTAATCGGGTCATTAATGACCTATGAAATGACATGCAAGGCTCATGAAGAGCAAGAAGACATCCTTCCAAAGAACAGGAAGGATATGGCACTTAGAACTTTAGATGACCACTTGAGAGAAAACTCAAGTGATGAGGACTGTGATGATGACTTAACACTTCTAACAAGGAAATTCAAAAAATTTATTAAAAGAAATAAGTTTAAAAATGACGTAAAAAATAAACTTGAACCCAAAAGGGACCAAGTTATTTGCTATGAGTGCAAAAAGCCGGGACACTACAAGAGTGATTGTCCCCAAGCCAAGAAGAGAACATAAAAGAAGAAGGCACTCAAAGCAACATGGGATGATTCGAGCGCATCCGAAGAAGAGGAGTCCCACACCGAGCAAGTTGCTCATTACGCCTTAATGGCCATCGGAGACGAGGTAACAAATTTAATTGATGCAGATTTATCATTTGATGAATTACTAAATGCCTTCCATGATTTATTTAATGAATGCAAGATTATTAGTAGAAAATACAAATTGCTAAAAAAGGAGCATGATAGTCTTAATTGTGATTTTGATAAGTTAAAGACTGAATATCATGATAGTTTAGGCTCTTGTATCAAATGTCATGATCTAGAAACTATCCAAAAGCAAAACTTGCTACTCATGGACACCTTGAAGAAATTTGAGGTTGGTAGCAAGTCTTTGAACATGATCCTTACAAACAAGGGTCACGTTCCCAAAAGAAGTGAAATCGGATTTGTGAGAAATTCTCACCAAAATCCAACCACCTTCATAAAAGGCCCCATCCTACATATTCGACACTAAAGTAAATGCAACTTTTGTTGCAAGCATGGACACAAAACGCATTATTGTCCATTCAAGAAAATTAGTCTGAACAAATTAATTTGGGTTCCTAAAGGAACCATGATAAACTCTATACAACATGACGAACAATATAGATCAACCTTTGAGGCACCCAAAAGTAAATGGGTACCTAAAAATTATTCTTTCTTGTAGAGACATACACCATCACAAGTTGGGAGCAAGAAATAATATCCTGCTCTTTGGAACCCGAGATCCAAAAAGAACACGTGATGCTCCTTAAGCGTAAATAAAAAGAAGATTAGAAAACTAAAATTACAAAAGCAATACAAACCTATTTTATCCCTCAGAATTGGAAACCCATATGTACCTTCACATATCCTCTGGATTTCCGATCCCATCAAACTGATAAGTTTGTTACTTTTAAATTCAACTATATCATGAACTTATGTTTTATAAGCAAAGTTTGTCATGAACTTACAAAGCTTACCAACGTGGACAAACTGTCACAAACATAAATACGACATTTGAAGAAGAATATGCATGTCACTAGATCTATCTTGATCATGCAAATGTCTCATCTTAAAATGAAAATTCTTACGTAGTTACGAAAGTAAAGTTGACTGCTCCATAAATAAAAACTCTTCTCAAGTAAGAAACATTCAAAATAGACCACACAATAATCAAAACGAGTGCTCACTGCCTACAGGCGGTGGCACCGCTCCAGCTGGCGGTAGCACCACCGGTTGTCACGGGTTGCAAGTGGTTGCACCACCCCAGCCAGCTGTGCAACCGCCCGCAATCTTGCCCCCTATTAAACCGAGCTAGGGTCGGCGGTGGAACTGACCCCAACTTACTCCCTTCCCCTTGTTTCTCTTCCAAAGCCTCTCCACCTCCATTTCTCCCATCTTAGCATCCCAAATCCTCCTCTCGAAGCAAAAGATCAACAATTTCTCCTACTCTTGAAGATCTCACTTAAGGTATTCTCTAAGAGCCCTCTAAATTCTGTTTTTGATTCATTTACTCTTGCTTATTACTATCCTCTCAAATAACAGTAGTTATGAGCTCTAGAATATCCTCAAGGGACAAAGGAAAGAGGAGATTAGTGGAAGATTTTGATCTTACCCTCTTTGATTCAAAGTATCATGTTGAAAAATTCTCCTCCTTTGAATTTAGAAGTGTTAATAAGGGAAAACATGTAGATTTAGATGAACTAAGAGACTTAGAGACAATTCAATGGTTTGCCAACATAGATCTACTCCCTATTTTATAAATTAGTGAACCCATCTATCCAAGACTTGTTAGACTGTTTTACAACAATCTAGAAGTAGATGAAGAAGAAAGAATGTCCACCTATCTCTTAAGACAACACATCTCCATTACGGATAAATTCATTTGTGACATGATAGGCATTCTCGTAAAAAATAGAGAACTTTATTTTAGAGGATCATGAGACAATGAAACAGTTGGGACAACATATGTTGAAGCCTTAGGAACAATTTTCGGTAATCCCAACTTAGTGATAATTCCTAAAAGCTAGAAACACCTATTACCACTAAACACTAAAGTACTTCATCATATCCTAACTAGCATCATTCTCCCTAAACAATATCATCATGATGAAGTAAGTCAATTGGAGTTAGGAATCATGTATTGGATCATGAAAGGACATAACATCTGCTTTGGATACCTCATTCAACAAAACATGATAGAACTATCTAAGAGAGATATGATGCTTCCATATGGTGGTATAATCACTAGAATCCTTAAAGCCTACGATATCCAAATCCCACCCGACGAAAAAGTGATGAAAGTGGATAGGTTTAGCATAATAAACAAAAATCTACTTCATCGATTGAGGTGTGTTTATAGAAATGATAATTGGGTTAGAATGCCTAGAAGAACCGATCACCCTCAACCTGAACCAGAACCCAAAACACCAGTCTTTAGGGGTACTCAATCTCCTCCGATCTGTCCCTTTGA
This sequence comes from Musa schizocarpa, assembly GCA_900464855.2. Lineage (NCBI taxonomy): Eukaryota > Viridiplantae > Streptophyta > Magnoliopsida > Zingiberales > Musaceae > Musa > Musa schizocarpa. The sequence continues at coordinate 32,275,152 of LS990917.1, read as the reverse complement.
GGAAACACATTCATTTGAGTAAGCTCATGCATCATCCATTGAAGACATTGGGATTCGAATGGATCGATTTGAACAAAGACAAGATCGGCTTGAACACCGGCAAGATCAAATCCTATCTGAACTGCAGCTAATTCATCGACAATTTGACTCTTTATTTAGGCACTTTAATTTTCCACCTCCCTAATAAAACTTGTATATGCGGACACAATAACCTCTTGTTGTAACAACTATGTTGTTGTAAACTCTTTATATTACTCACCTTGATCACAATGCTTTATGGTTACTTGTTGTAAGAATATGCAAGGTTACATTGCTCAATCTCATTACTCATTGTCAGATTTCGTATTGATATTAAATGTTTCTATAATACCAACTTTGAAAACCTTGTGTCATGGTTTCTATAATGAATGTGAAAGTAATATAACCTTGAAATTGATGTGTCATGTGACATAATAATATTGATATATTACCATGATGTTGATGTATTGTTATGATGTTGTGTCCGAATGCATAAACTTGTTAAAATTATTATTTGGACTTTATTGATTGAATGATCAAATCACTTAATCGCCATTACATGCCAAAAATAACATGTTGGAAATTAATACAAAAGTTTTCATAAACGATGAGCATGTCCTCATAGTCTTGCATGAAAGTGTTAAATTAAATTTTCGGTTCCAATCGGATTTCATTATTCTCTTTCGGATTTTGATTCACATCATTAATTCTTGACAAAAAAAAAAATTATCTAGCAAATTTATGGCTTTTAGACTTATCATGTGAAAAATATTACCTTTGAGAAATAAATTTGATGATTCCTTCTTGTAAAAGGAAGATATTTTTTTGCAAGGACTTTACTCACATAAATATCCTGATCCTTGTAAAGCATGCTATCGATTTGAACTACACAAATGGCTTTCCTCCTTCATGCAAAAAAAATAATAACAAATAAAAAGGAAGAAGTTTTCACTCTATAATCTCCATGTCATAGTCTTCTTGAGATGTTTGTATCCTATAAATGATATGAACCTACTTATGGCATCACATGTATATTCAAAAGATGCTTATATCGTTCTCCTTTTTGTTGATGACAAAGGGGGAGAAGTATATGAATTGATGCTATAAATGTCATATTATGTTAAAAGAAACAGACATATGATTATTGATGCTATGCCATGTTTGCTATGATTGCCATATTTTAATCATATTAAGATATCGAGAACTTGCATTATAATTTTACATGTTAATATCTTTCCATATGATGAATTGCTATCATTACAACAATTCACATTTGAAATTTGAAAATGGATGTCGAGTCTTGACATCATATAGAGAGATACATCATGATAGGAATCATGATGGGAGTATTGATAAGGTTAAATGACTTTAACTTATCAATATGTCTCTTGAATTCAAAGGCTTTGAATTCAAGAATGACTTATCTCAATTATGGCACATAGATAGGGGGAGTTAAGGTTAACTCCGTTATCAATTGATTGTCATCATAAAAAAGGGGGAGATTGTTGAATCTCGGATTTTGCCGATGACATCAATTGTTATTTGTTATCTAATCCATATGTTGAGATAAGTATGCAGGATTAACTATGATGAAAGTAAGACATGCAGTAGGAGTTGCGCCGGAGTTAGGATTATGATCACGTTGGGAGTTTGAGAGCTTGACGGAAGTCCGGACGGTCGTCGGAGGTTCTGCGGGAACAAATCCGAGAAGTCCAGGAGCTTGCCAAAAGAAGCTCGTCAGAACTCGCCAAGTGGATCGTCGCAAGTCTAGGAGTTTGCCGGAAGTCCGTAGGAGCATCGTCGGAGGACCGTCGGATGTTCGTCGGAAGTTCGCCGGAAGAAGCGATTGACGCACCGAACATTGCTGTAGTAAAAGTCTTAAGAATTATCGTAGTTAGCACGATGATTAAGTTAGAATTGGGAGGTGATCCCATTAACTTAATCTAGGGGCAATTGGGCCCTTAAAAGAACCAAATTGGGCTGAATGGATCAACCCATTCGGACCTAGATCTCTCGCCCAGAGGTGGCACCGCTTGGGTCGGCGGTGGCACTGCCCAGGGCTCAGTCTCCGAGTTCTGGCTGGGCGGTGCAACCGCCTGAGCTCGGTCTCTGAGCTCTGGCTGGGCGGTGCAACCGCCCTAGTCAGGCGGTGGCACCGCCTGAGCTCGGTCTCCGAGCTCTGCCAGGCGGTGCAACCACCCCTGACAAGCGGTGGCACTGCCTAGAGGCTCAGTCTTCGAGCCCAGTCAGGCGGTGCAACCACCAGACCTTGGAATTCCGGGAGATGACAGATTTGAGCTCCAAATTCAAACTGGTTTGTAGCCTATAAATACCCCTCCAATCCCTGGGTAAAATATACAAGCACAGAGAGATTAAAAGAGAGAAAACACTACTGCAATCTCTAGAATTTCCCTCCTCTAGCGTAAGTGTTAGAATTTTATTTAAGAGAGGAGAGTGAGTGCTTGTAAGGGTTGTCTCCTAAACCCAATAAAAGGAGAAGAGGGGTGTAAGAAGGAGGTTGATCTTCGCCTAGTAAAGGAAGATCGTTAGTGGATGCCGGTGGCCTCGACGGAAGAGGAATCGGAGGAGTGGATGTAGGTCACGATTGACCGAACCATTGTAAACTCCCGTCTTCTCTGGTTTGCATTTACTTTGAGCTAATTATCCTTACTGCAAACCTCCTTCATAGCTTACTGCCTTTTGCGCTTTTATGATTGCGTTTCCGAGCTTAGTATTTTTCGAATCGTGTTTAGACGTAAATCGCTTTTCTCGTACGAACATCGTATTTCAGTTTGTGCTTACATTCTGATTTCCATCACAACAGCAAACTGCCTTAACAGATTTATTTTAACAGCTTCTTGCCTAATCTTAAGTTAAAGAAATTTACAAATCGACTTTTCTACTGAAATCGACTTTGCCGTACGAACACAGTTTTAAACGTGAAAGTTTTTCGCTACACTAATTCACCCCCCCCCCCCCCTCCCCTCTTAGTGCTCTTGATCCTAACAAAGGCCATGGTACCGCAGAGGTGGGTCTTCCATGCGTGTATCAAATTTTGCATCGGATAAAAGCCTTGGTCATCAACATATGGGGGCTGTGTTCCACCAAGGGAAAAGTTCGAATGCAAGTACCAATGAGTCCCATGGGAGAGACTTGATCATGCAGAGGTATGATCAAAGCAGTTGGAGAGTTGGACTGCTCCAGAGCCCATATTTGCTTAAGGGAGCTGGCAAGTCAGAGGACAAGGTCGAGTAAGCGAACGTTGCGACTAAGGAAGCTAAGGAGAACAGAATCGGTGCAAATCCTACAACGTGATGCCAGAGGCCATGCATGGGAGTTGCAGTCTGTCTTTTCATTGACCAAAGGGAGCTGCTTGGAGAACACAGAGGTGTTGAAGCAGGGGGTCGAAAGGGGCGAGGAAGCGACGACGAGTCCAAAGGGACTTAGCTACTCAAAATCAAGCATCAGTTAGAATGGAGGTGGACTCAGAGGAGTGCCATAGAGACATATCTACTGATTGTGACAAAAAGGGATGCAGATGCGAGGTGACGGATAGTAGGGCCATGGGCATGGCAGCGCCATGATACCGCAGAGACGGGACTTCCGTGAAAGTCATTGATCCCTTGCTCTCATGGACGGAGAGCGCTTGGTCATGAAAGGGGCCGAGGAGGCGGAGCATGCAGAGGCAAACTCCAAGTACCGAGACAAGGCTGAAGGGCAGAGGCCAAGGAACTTCGTAAGACCAATGTCAATGAGCTTCTCATTAAGATAGTTGAAGGTGAAGGACTTCGGGTCATGCAAGAGTGCACGACCAAGGAACAAAGCAGGCAGTACACGGTGCTGTACCTTTGCTACTTAGTGGAGTAGGCGGTCCTACATTCCAGAAGTTCGATGGCATTGAGAAGGTAAATCACAGTAACTAACTCAATGTAAGGAGTGCAAACACTTCAAGTGCTTCAGAAGTATAAGCAAAGAGTAGACGAAGGCCAGTAACCAGCTGGATGCATGGAGTACAACCTCGAGGAGGCAGGGGAAGTCAAGTAACCTTTGCCTTCTCAACCCTTAAGAGAATGGGCGAAACTGAGTACCCTAATTCTCTTATTTATCCAGCAGAGGAGCTCTGCACAGGTTCAAAGACCCTTCGAAGATATTAGAAGACAATAGTTGTCAAATCCTCACCATTAGTGATCACTGCTGCTGAGAGTAGAGTATCCACCTCATTTCCCAACAGAATGCCAATCGAAAGCGGAAGTGATGTGAATCTACTTGGAAGTGACAACTAAGTGAAAGAAGAGTCGATGAGCAAATTTTGTGGAGGAAGGACAAAAAACTTTGAAAGTTTGTGAGGCGATGCTCATTAAAGCTCCAATAAGCATCCACCCAATTCAAGCAGCATGAGGTATTTGAGAGACTGGCATATAGTAAGGATGGTATTTTCCTTCATCTGGAGGATCCGCAGGAATCAACAAGGATCAACATAACTCAGCCAACCCCACACCAGAGTCAGAGTCACTGGTGTGTTGAAGCGGTATAGTAGATCAAATGTTCGACTACTCAAAAATAGCAGCGGAGAGCAGTTGGGAGCCAAGAGGCGCATTGCAGCTAGAATAGAAGATTGAAGACTCAGCAAAGGCGAGGAGTTACAGCGTTCACACAGGCTTCGACGAGGACATTGAAGGAATAAGTGGGGGAGAATGTCACAGATAAACTTCGAAATAGGATATTTGATGTATTGCTTATGTATGTCTATGTCTTTTGATATGTTCATGCTTTACACAGCATGTAGAGGGACGACCGAAGGCTTAATAGTCCCATTTTAGTTGGGTTTGGTAGCCCTTTAGGCTTGTAAATAAAGGTTGTGTCATGTGGACACTTGTGAGAGATTTTTGATCTATAATGGACCATTTTACCCTTTGTTGTGCAACTGTTCAGAGCTTGTAAAGTTTGTTTATAATTTGCATTGTCTATGAAGTGTTTTCGGAAATGTTTGCTTGTGGATCCTGAATGAGGCATTTTCTCTAACCCATTCTCTCTTTTGTGGGTCCTAAGGGACCATGGGAGGCTTCGGGGAGGCTGACCTTTGCCGACGGACATGTAAGGGTACGCACGACTTAGGCAAAACCAGCTAAGTCCGTGACAATGTGGATGACCTAATACAATTGGGACCAAACCATGTCGTGCCCCTTCCTTAGCCATGATATAAAGAATCATATCATTTTGGCACTAGAAGGAGAGCCCCAATATTGCAAGAGCATTCGCTAGGAAACAACCTCAACGAGCACCCTTCCAAGGAGGTGCTCCTACCCATTCTACCTTCCTCCTCGGAGGCTAATCATTTGCTCCTCTACAGATAGAGGGGAATACCTCCACCCAAATCTCTGCACACTATTAGTGTTCATTCAACAACCTTGGGCCCCCACCTACCGGGATTAGCATGGGACAGATGGTGGTCCCTATAGAGGCATTCCTTAACCTCACCCATCAGGTGCAAGCATTAGCATGAATTATATAGACCATCGCACCCCATATACCATAGCTCGTTCAAGAAGTGGCTCCTCCCTCGCCGTCATCACCCATATCCCAACCAACCTTTGCTTGCTCGAGGTGCGACATCTCTCTAGTTGGCCCATCGCTTATGGCTCCTAATGTTGACCCTCGGACCGTGGAATGACCAAGAAACCTAAGGCCAAAGGGCGCGACACTCGACATATCATTCCTGCCTTTCCCGAAGCAAATATATTATTGTCTGACTTAGCATAGGATTCATTATGGGCTCAACTATAGAGGATGAACTAACACATGGATAAGGTCAAAAAAGAAGTGTACAAAACCAAGAAAGATCACGGGGACAATGCGACAAGAGGATCCCCCTTCACCCAAAAAATTCAAGACAAACTCATCCTGCCTAACTTCTGCCTCTTGACGTTGGAGGCCTATGATAGTGGTGCTGATCCGGTAGAATATGACATTGCTTTTCGAGCCCAGATGGCTTTGTATAGCACATTCAACGCTTTGATATGCCAAGCATTTCCCACCACCCTACGAGAATTGGCTTGGGTGTGGTACAATTGACTATAAACATTTTCGACATCTTTTGACCAACCTGCCAAGGAATTCGAGTTACACTTTTTAGTCAACATATGACCTAAGCCATTTGCAGTAACACTCCTCAGGCTAAGATAGAAGGAGGATGAGTCTCTCTCCCTCTTCGTAACTCGCTTCACCATAGAAATTCAAGGGATAACTGATGATCACCCCTCATTGATTACACATGCATTCATTGTTAGGATCAATACGGTACTAAGAGGAGGGAGTGAATTAGTGCTTACGATAAAAACATCGATTTGAAAAATATCGTTCGATAAAATCATTTCGACAAAGCCCATATCGGAAAGCAATGAGAGTAATGACTTAGAGTAAATGTAAAGTGAAGTGAGCAGCTAAGTAATAAGGAAAGAACACACCAGATTTATAGTGGTTCGGTCATTGTGACCTACGTCCACTTCCAATTCCTCCTTCGTCGAGGTCACTGGCGTCCACTAATGGTCTTCTTTCAATAGGAAAAGACCAACTACCTTCTTGGCTGTAGGGTGTCCATGGGTAGCTAGGAAACCCTAGCTGCTATTTTGCCCCATGCGGCCAATCACAGACAAAATTGTAAATGGAGTATTCGATGTAATGCTTATGTATGTCCATGTCTTTTGGTTTGTTTATGCTTTGCACAACATGTAGAGGGATGGTTAATGCTTAATAGCCTCATTTTTATTGGGTTTGGTGGCCATTTTAGGGTTATAAATAAACATTGTGTCATGTGGACACTTGTGGGAGATTTCGGTCTGTAATGGACCATTTGTTGTGCGACCGTTCAAAGCTTGTGAAGTCTGTTTATAATTTACATTGACTATGAAGTGTTTACTGAAATGATTGCTTATGGATCCTGAGTGAGACGCTTTCTCTAACCCGTTTTCTCTTTTGTAGGTCCTATGGGACCATAGAAGGTTTCGGGGAGGCTGACCTTTGTAGACAGACACGCAAGGGTGCCACACAACTTATGCAAAATCAGCTAAGTGCATGATATATGGTATCAAAGCAGGACAAGCACACATAGAAACACTTGGCATATAGACATGGGGGACCTAGCGGGGCTGCATTGAGGGCAGCTAGCGTGTGCAACTGTTTGGGGGAAACGAGCATGGAGATGTAGGGAAAATGAGTCGCTTAGATAAGCAAGCATTTGAGATTGACATTAAGAGGAATGGCCAACTTTTCACGAAAGAGACACCACGTGAACAAGTAAGCTTAGAAAAATATATAGTGCACAAAGGTTGGGATGGTTGAGTTCAAGCTACTGCTCAATGTTGACATAGGTGAAATAGGTTATTCAACGACCGAAAGAGTTATACAAAGCTCACAAATGTGAGAGAAATTGCTAACTCAAATAATTTAGTACTCATGCAAGGGCTTGTATACGAACGATGGAATATTTGTGGCCATCCCAAGGTGACCGAAACTTGGCACCATGGAGCATTGAAACTTTCTCTTTGGCATGAGAAGAATATATCCGTAGAAGGCTGAAGTGTGCAACGAGTTCAACATATTGCTAGGCCTCGAGGGGTGTAGTAGGGGTTATATTAGCGAGGAGTCCTAATTTAGCAAGTGCATTTGCAGGAGCAGAACAATACACAATTTGTTTAGCAAGGAGGAGTAGTCTAAGGGGGATGGTGGTCTTTGAAACTTCTAGAGGAAAGGATGCAAAGAGGAAAGTTACTCCAATGGGATATATATCTTAGAGGGATTAGTCCCGGTTCTCCAGAGGGAGAATCATGTACAACATACCATACATGTGGAGGAGGAGTACCTCAAGACAACAACTCCATAAAGCTCAACGGACCAAGCGAGCCGTGAGGAGTCGTCGCATGATCTCGCCTAAGATAATGCATTGGGGGATGCATTATGAAATCAAGTGAGGGAGCGACCCAAGGTAAAACAAATGAAGGCACACTTAGAGTCGATATGGAGATCGAACTCAATGAAGGGCTGACCCATGTAATGGTGGGTGTGAGGGCCGCATTCAACACAATGCAAATTGAGGAGCGGAGTAATTTAGGAGTAACTTAGTAAAGTACCCAAGCCGCATGAAGGGAGTCAGCTGATAAGACCCTAGGGTTTTATCATGGAAGAAAGGGGAGAAAAGGGATTATCACTTCGAGGGGATCGGCCTCCTAGGGTTTGTCAAAATATTTAATAATATCTCATTGTCTATCGAAAAGAAATGATTATATCACTATTTATAGAGTTCCACCTAGAGTCCACCAGAACTAGGACTCTTAATAATAAATAAATATTAAATAACCTCTACCCGACTCTAACTAAAATAAACAGACTCAATAAATATTATTCAAAAGCTCAAAAAATAAAAGGGTCCTAACAATTCCTCCCTCTTCAAATCAGCCTTGTCCTCAAGGCTGAGTAGTATTAAACTCAGGGAATTTCTCTTTCAGCACTTTAGTCATAGGGTATCTGTAGTGCATCACAACCCATTGATCGAGTAAGTATGGTCTCCACTTCTTAATAGTGTAAGCAATAGGTTGGCCTTTTGGTGTTGCAATCTTCTAAAAAAACTCTCTCCATCCGATGGCTAATAGCAGTTGTGACCTTACTTCCATGTCTTCCCTTTAGGCTCACCTACTTTCCATTAATAAAAAACTTCATGATTAGTTTAGAAAAATTCCATGAAACATCACCCAAAGTCGATAGTCATTCAATTCCGAGCACCACTTCGAAGTCTACCAAGGGTAGCAAAAAGAAGTCCACAAGCAACTCTTGGCCCTACAAAGTAAGTTTAATCTTTGAACACTTACTATCATAGGTTAAAATCTATCCATCGGTGACCTTTAGTTACAGTCTTCAATGGGGTATGCCAATCGATCGACAACCTTACTGTCCATAAAATTGGTTGTGTTACCAGTATTAATCAAAATTGTAACATGTTGATGTTCCAAAGTTCCTCCAACTTTTATAGTTTACGGATTAGAGTAGCCGGCTAATACATACACTATATGTATGATAGGTCCAACATCTTCATCAGAATCCATACCTTTATGATCAAATTCTACATTGTTAGCTTCTGATTCCTTCTCAATTAGTTCAATCATAAGAAGTTGCCCTTGTTTACATCGATTCTCCCAACTCCACTTTTCATCACAATGCCAACACAAACCCTTCGCTGATCTTTCCTTAAGTTCTTCTCAGGTTAGTATTTGAGTTTTGGGGTTTCGGCTGGGAATAGATTAGATGGGTGGCTTGTTGATCATCTATTTGTTGTCACTTCTATTTCGACGATTTTTCCTACTGATTTTTTCCTCATATAAATGTGCAAATAATATCGCAGCGATCATAGTGCGGGGTTGACGAGCTTTGACTTCACACCGAATATCTGGAATAAGTCCTTTGATAAATGTGCCCACAAGTTATTGTTCAGACCAATCTTTGGCTTAATTTGATAATCTTTCAAACCTGCTCTGATATTCTAACACTATAGAAGTTTGATTAATTTTGGCGAGCTATCCATCTACATTCTCGTATTCAGATGGACCAAAACGAACATGAAGCCCTCTCTTGAATTGCTCCTATGAAGGAACTTCGTGGCATGTTTCATACTAATCATACCACTGGATTGCATTTCCATCTAGATGGATTGAGACTATTTTGGTTGAATCTCAGATTTTGATGATGAAACCAATTGAGAGTGTTTATAATTTAATTTATGTTTTGAGTGATGTAGGAAGCTTATATCGGGTAGAGACAATTAAAAGCAAGAAGAATCATGTTGGGCCAGAGTGAAACATGTTAGAAGATTGGATGTCAAGCTGAATGATCGGTCGATGTATCGGCAGAAGGCTTCGGGCCATGAGTTGGGCATCGGGCTATAAAGAGTGGAAATTGTGCCAAGGAAATCGGAGTTAAGGAGATCAACCAGCCGATTGGGCAATAGGCCGCAAGAGAGGACGATGTGCCGAAGAATCGAACGAAGAGTCGATGAACCAATGACATGCCGAACAACATGATTCAAGCTTTGTAATAATTGTCTAGATCGAAGTAGGTTTTATTTGTGCAGGATTAACTATGATGGTGATCAAGACATAAAGCAAAATAAAGTCCCAGAGTTAAGAATGAGACTTCGTTGGGAGTTCGAGAGTTCATCGGAAGTTATGCCGGAATTGACCGAGAAGTCTAGAAGCTTGCCGAAGAAGCTTGTCGGAACTCGCCAAGAAAATCGTCGTGAAGTCCAGGAGCTTGATGGGAGTCCGTTGGAACATTGCCAAGAGATCGTCAAAAGTTCACCGGAAGCTCGCCGAAAGAAACCAAGATTAACCGGATAGGATTTGCTTAGTGTATGCCTTAGAATTCGTAGTTAGAACATAATTGAGATTGGAATTGGACCAACCCAATTAGGGGCTAGTTGGGCCTATGTATGGACTGTGTTAGGCCCAATAAAAGGCCTAAACAATGACCCAACATGTGGCACAATCTCCGAGACTATGTCAAGCGGTGGTACCATCGGTCTGGGCGATAGTACCGCCCAGACCCAATCTCCAAGGCTGTCAGGCGGTAGTACCGCCTAGTGTCAGAAAGCACTGGCAATGGTATCGCCAGCATAGGCAATGGTATTGCCAGCACAGGTGATGGTACCGCCAGTACTCGGAGGACCCGAGATGAGACATTTTTAGGCTCCAAGTTTGAATCCACTTGATGCCTATAAATACTCCTCTCATCCCTGGTTAACACACATAAGCACAGAGAGCTTAAAGGTGAGAAAACGCTGTATAAATCACTTGAGAGAATCTCTCCTCTAGTTCTAAGTTTAGAATTCTATTTAGGGAGGAGTGTGTGCTTATAAAGGTTGACTCCTAAATCTATGAAAATGAGAAGAGGGTAGTTGGTCTTCGCCCATTAAAGGAAGACCGATAGTGGATGCTAGTGGCCTCGACGGAAGAGGAATCGGTGGAGTGGATGTAGGTCACGACAACTGAACCACTATAAAACGGTTTGCATTTCTGTTTTGCTATTTACCTTAACTGCAAACTGCCTTACTTACTTAATTTGCTCATTACATTCTTGCAAATGTTTTAAAGTTAAACACCTTCCGAGATCGATTTTCGACGAACGAAGATTTTACAAAATCGACATTTTTATTCGCTGCACTAATTCACCCCCCCTTAGTGCCAACTTGTTCCTAACAGTTGGTATCATAGCCACGTTATTTCTCATTTGGTTTAACACCTAAGAGAAATGGCTCTTTTCATATTTCAAGAGGGTTTTTCAATCGTTCGTCCTCCCATGTTCAATGGGACGGACTACACTTATTGAAAAACTCGGATGAGAGTTTTCTTGCTTTCAATAAATTTGAATTTATGGAATATTATTGAAAATAGTTTTAAAAAGTCTTCTACTCTAATGAATGAATGAAATGATTTGGAGAAGATTTTCTTTAAATACTAGAGCTATGAATGCTCTATTTTGTGCTTTAGACAAAAATAAATTCAATCAGATTTCTATATGCGAAATGACTTTCGATATTTGGCACACTCTTGAAATCACACACGAAGGCACTAGTAGAGTAAAAGATTCTAAGATAAATCTTTTGATGCATAACTTTGAACTTTTTCGAATGAAGACAACCAATACTATTTGAGATATATATACCCGTTTTACGGATGTTGTCAATAGTCTAAAAACACTTGGCAAATGTTTTTCGAATTTTGAACTTGTTAATAAAGTTTTACGATCTTTTTCTAAAAATTGAGATCCTAAAGTAATGACCATTCAAGAGGCCAAGGATTTAAACAAATTTTCACTTGAAGAACTTATTGAGTCGTTGATGACCTACGAAATAACCAATGTGGCATATGACGAACTTGAAAATAACCTTCCAAAGAACATGAAGAATTTTGCATTTCGAACAAAAGAAGACCACTCGAGCGAAAGCTCAAGTGATGGTGAACTTGAACTTCTCACAATAAAGATTAAAAAATTTTAAAACAAGAATAAAAAATTAAAAGTAAATTTAGAAAGAATACAACTATTTGCTATGAATATAAGAAGAAGAAAGCACTTTGGGACGAAACGAGTACCTCCAAAGACAAGGAGTAAACCAACAAGGGCAAAATGGTGAACTGCGCTTTGACGGCTTTCGTCAATGAAGTAAACAACTCAAACGAAACCCCTTTACTTTATTTCGAAATTACATGATGCTTTTCATGAGTTACTTTTTTAATTTAGAAAAAATTATTGGGATCATGCTAGTAATTTTGAAATTGGTAATTGTATGTTTTATGAAAATACAGCAAAATGTTAATTCTATGCATATTTTCAGAATCAATAATGATTTTCTTATTGCCTTTCAATGATGCATGACTTTTGTATGGAAAACTAAGCATGAAAAGTTAGATTCACCTAAAAAGAAAAATACATAATTACAACAAATAAAATGATTTTGATGGAAAATATTTTATGTTTAATGAAATCATGCTTGATGTTTTAATGATGTAATGAAGTAATAATGTGTATCTTGATGATTTCCATATTGCTTTTTGATTTTGATTGAAAATACTTTTTGTTCAATGAAACCATGCTTGATGATTTGAAATCATACTTAATGAGTTTATAGTTTGAAAATGCGCATGTTATATTTTGAAAACTTGAAACCATGTTTTGGTATCATGCATACCCAAGTAATTATGTTTAAAATTTTTTACTATTTTGGTATTATGCCCAAAGTAATGATGCATAATGATCATGCTTAATGAGTTTATCCTTCGAAATTATACATGATAATTCTTGTGATTTATGAATTATCGATCTTTACCATAATAAAAGTTCTTTTTCGTTTTAAGTGTTGATGCTTGTTTTTATTTAACATAAAAATTTAGGCATGCATATATGAAATCAATCACATAAAATGAAACATATAAAAAGAAAATTGTATTATCATTGGAATTAAAATGATAAATCAAATCGCTTGTTTAAAAGAATTTAGCTATCTTCAATCTTATAGGAATCTTTCTACGTTGCTTTCATTGAATTTTTTGAAAAGTGATTTTGATGATGATTTTGGATTCCTTTTCATATGATTTATTTTAATAATGAGATGTATTTTATATGAAATATTCTTTTCTTGATTCACATATGATTTACTTGTCTAAGAGAAGATTTATCCAAATGAATCTTGATTCTTGACATTAATAATTTGAGATTTATTTGAATCAAGATATCTTATTTGATCTCCTATGATTCTATTCGTTATTTATTAAAAAGAGATTTTTCAAGACGAATCATTCATGAATTTGATCTTTCATATTAATATCCTTCGTGTCATGATTTTTATATGACTCTTATGATTTTCTTGGTATTTTATTTAAAGAGGAGATTTTTTTAATCATAATTTTTTGAATTATAACTTGAGATCTTTCATTAATATATAAATCATGACCTTCATAACTTGAGATTCTTATGAATCAAGATTGTTTAATATGTTTTTTCTTTTTACTATCCAAAAGAATCATAATTTGTCTCTTGATATCCATAATTTGTCTTCATAAATTGTATACCTCATCACCAAGTTAATTTTGTTTTTGATATATTTCATGTGATGATTTGATAAATGATGAATGTTTGGTACCAACAATCATGAAGTGATAAATGCTTAAAAATTTTAATATCTTAGTATCATGTATGATATGCTCATAGTGATGATTGATTTATTTGTATCATGCATGAAGTAAGGATGCAATGTAAGAGTTTAAAATTGTGTATGTTTTAATTAGAAACTATAATGATGCACAAATATATTGAAATAAAATTGATACTTTACATTTAACATAATTTGAAAATTGATGAATTGCACCGTTGCATTATTATTCCCCTCTTTTTGCCAATGACAAAGGGGGGGAGAGAATTGCTAGCATGCACATCACGAAAAGAGGCAAACTTGTTAGCTTGCTCATCTCAAAAAAGAAGCAAGAAGTGCCATCTTGCATATCTCAAGAGAAGCAATGTTTGCTAAGATACACATTTCAAGAAGATGCAAAAATAGTCTATCTTGCACATCTCAAATGATGTAAAATTTTGTTAACTTTCATATGTATAAAATTGCTAGCTTGCATACTCTAAAATGATATAAATTTGCTAGCTTGCATGATGTAGAACTTGCTATCTTGAACATCACCAAGAAGTGTTATCTTGCCTATCTCAACAAGCAAAACATGCTAACTTGCAAAATTTACAATCTTACACATCTTCAAAATTAATGATGATTTGGTGATTATGCATATTGTAAGGTGATGAACAAATTTGCTAGTTGTATGTTATAAAACTTGCATTATGATAAAACTAGAGATTATGCAATGATTTGAACTTGTATGTCTAAACACTTGATAGTTGAACATCTTCTTTTTGTTGATGACAAAGGGGGAGAAGTATAATGATATTATGCATGATTTTATGATGACAAGTTGCTTGGACTTTTAAATCCAAGAGTTCTATCAATATGGCACATTGATAGGAGTTAAGGTTAACTCTGTCATTAATTGGTTGTCATCATAAAAAAAGGGGAGATTGTTGAATCTAGGATTTTGATGATGAAACCAATTGAGAGTGTTTATGATTTAATCTGCATTTTGAGTGACATTGGAAGTTTCGATTAGAGAGAGACAATTAAATGCAGGAAGAATCATGTTGGGCCGGAGTGGAACATATCAGAAGATTGGACGTCGTGCCGGAGGATCGGTCGATGTATCAGCAAAAGGCTTCGGGCCATGAGTTCAGGCATCGAGTCAAGAAAAGTGAAAATTACGCCAAGGAAATTGAAGTTGCAGATGTTAACCGACTGATTGGGTAATAGGCCGTAAGAGAGGACGATGCGCCGAAGAATAAGACGAAACATCGATGAACCAATGACATATCGGACAACATGATTCAAGCTTTGTAATAATTGTCTAGATCAAAATAGGTTTTATTTGTACAGGATTAACTATGATGGTGATCAAGGCATAAAGAAAAATGAAGTTCCGGAGTCAAGAACGAGACTTCATTGGGAGTTCGAGAGTTCGTCGGAAGTCCGTACGTTCATCGGAAGTTCTGTCGGAATTAACCAAGAAGTCCAGAAGCTTGCCGAAGAAGCTCATCAGAACTCGCCAAGAAGATCGTCATGAAGTCTAGGAGCTTGCCGGGAGTCCGCTGGAACATTACCGAGAGATCGTCGGAAGTTTGCCGAAAGATCGCTAGAAGCTGGCCGGAAGAAACCAAGACTAACCAGACCATATTTGCTTAGTGTATGCCTTAGAATTCGTAGTTAGCACATAATTGAGATTAGAATTGGGTCAACCCAATTAGGGGCTAGGTGGGCCCATGTATGGACTGTGTTGGGCCCAATGAAAGGCCCAAACAATGACCCAACAAGTGGCACCGTCATGGCACAATCTCCGAGACTGTGTCAGGTGGTGGTATCGCCGGTCTGGGCAATGGTACCATCGATCTGGGCGGTGGTACCACTCAGATTTAGTCTCCGAGACTGTTAGGCAGTGGTACCACTTAGTGATAGGGTGCTAGGCAGTAGTACCGCCTAGTGTTAGAAAGCACTGGCGGTGGTACCGCTAGTACTCGGAGGACTCGGGATGAGACATTTTTAGGCTCCAAGTTTGAATCCACTTAAGACCTATAAATACCCCTCTCATCCCTGTTTAATACACACAAGCACAGAAAGCTTAAAAGTGAGAAAACACTATAGAAATCACTTGAGAGAATCCCTCCTCTAGTTCTAAGTTTAGAATTCTGTTTAGGGAGGAGTGTGTGTTTGTAAAGGTTGACTCCTAAACCTGTGAAAAGGAGAAGAGGGGTGTAAAAGGATAGTTAGTCTTCGCCCATTGAAGGAAGACCAATAGTGGATGTCGGTGGCCTCGACGAAAGAGAAATCGGTGGAGTGGATATAGGTCACGATGACTAAACCATTATAAAACGGTTTATATTTTTGTTTTACTATTTACCTTAACTATAAACTACTTTACTTACTTTATTTAATCATTACATTCTTGCAAATGTTTTAAAGTTAAATACCTTCCGAGATCGATTTTCAACGAACGAAGATTTTACAAAATCGACGTTTTTATTCGCCGCAATAATTCACCACCCCCAATCTTAGTGTCACCCCATTCCTAACAATTTCTACCTTGGATTCTTCTAGGGTCCTGTGAAAGTGAAAAAAAATTTCTGCCCTAGAGATCTAACTGGTCAGATCCCCATCTTCCCATCTCAAAAATTCTACCTTAATGTGTGGATAGTTTGTGTCACAATTTTGGGGCCCTTTTCCTATATCTCCGGACCTATTCAACATAGAACTTGAGCTACCATCTTGTTGCAATTTGCTAAAGCTCTCTAGCAAGCTCTTTTTGAAATCATTAAGTGTTTCTTGCAGTCGGTTCTCAATTCTGATTTCCAATGCTTCCATTTGTGCTTTCACTGAGTTATCGGTAGCCATTGCATAAGACTACAAATCTATAATCTCCAGTTCTTGTTTTTGATGTCGACCCGAAGTTGCGGAGGAAGCAGACAGTGAGGGCAGTGCTGCGATAGCTATGAGGAGGAAAGGTCACTGGCCGAGGAGCAACGGTGGTAGTGGTCGAGGAGGAGGCAACGAAGGTCGCGACTAGGGGTAGCGTTGCCAATGGTAGAAGCGACAAGAGGGGTGGTCCGCTGGTTGCGAAGTAGCAGTCGTGGCCCTTCTCGGTTGAGCAAGATGGCATAGCGAGGAGGGAAGGTCGCTGGCTGGGGAGCAGTAACGGCGGTGGTCGAACGGCTGGAAAGCAACTGCAGCGGTGGAGAAGGAGTTGCCTTGCAATGGTGGAGGGGAAGAAGGGAAGTAGGGGTGCGGGTTGCCGAGAAGCAGGGGCGGTGCTGGAGAGGGGGAGGTTGGTGGCCGGGGAGCAGCGGTGGAGAACGGGTTGCCCTACGGCCCTACGGTGGCAGTGGTGGTGGAGAAGGGGAGTAGGGCTACGGCTGTTAGGATCGGGGTCGGCACTAAGAGGGGGGGGGGGTGAATTAGTACAACGGTAAGATAACGTCTCGATTAAAACTTCGTTCGATAAAAACCATTTCGGAAAGATCTTTAACTTGAGAGCAAATGGAAGTATAGTTGATGTAAAGCAACGGAGATAGTTTGCAGTTAAGATAAAGAGCAGAATGTAAATACAAACCGAGATTTAGAGTGATTCGGTCAATCTTGACCTACGTCCACTTTTGGCTTCCTCCTCCGACGAGGTCACCGACATCTACTAGAGGCATTCCTTCAATAGGCGAAGGCCAATCACCTTTTACACCTCTCTTCTCCTTTTACCGGGTTTAGGAGATAACCCTTACAAGCACTCACACTCCTCTGTTATAGAAATCTAACACTTAGAGTAGAGGAGGGAATTCTAATGAGATTACAGCAGCATTTCTTTGCTTTTAGACTCTCTATGCTTGTGTGCTTTAACCAGGGATGAGAGGGGTATTTATAGGCTTCAAGTTAATTTAAACTTGGAGCCTAAAACTCTCCCATCCTGGGTTCCCCGAGTACGGGCGGTACCACCACCTGCGCTGGGCGGTACCACCGCCGAGTGTCAGTTTGACGCTGACACTACTGCCCTGGGCAGTACCACCGCCCAGGTCTGGCAGTACCACTACCTGGGGTGCAGTGTTGGGTGGTACCACCATCCATAATAGTAGTACCATCGCCTGGCTCCCTGCTAGGGGCGGTACAACCGCCTAGACTAACGGTACCACCTCTTGACATAGTCTCGAAGATTGTGCCACGATGGTGAGACTTCTTAGGGCACTGTTTAAGCCTCTTATTGGGCCCAACATAGTTCTTACATGCTAGGCCCCTAATTGGGTTGGCCCAAATCCAAGCCCAATTACATGCTAACTACGAAATCCTAAGACATTTGCTAAGCTAAACAAGTCCCTATGTCATTCTTCCAGTGAGCTTCCGGCGATCTTCCGACGATCTCACGACAATATTCCGGCGGACTCCCGGCAAGCTCCTGGACTTCACGATGATCTTCTTAGTGAGTTTCGATGAGCTTCTTTGACAAGCTCTAAGACTTCTCGGCTAGATCCTCCAGAACTTCCGACGAACGTCCGGACTTCCAACGAACTCTCGAACTCCCAACGTGATCGCATCCTTGACTCCGGGAATTCATTTTGCTTTATGGCATGCTATCATAGTTAATCTTGCACATGTAAAATACACTTCGATCTAGACAATTAATACTAAACAATAATCATGTTGTCTAGCATGTCATTGGTCCCTCAGTGCTTCGTCTGATTCTTCGGCGCATCGTCCTCTCTTGCGGCCTGATGCTCAATCGGCCAGTTGACTCCACAACTCTGATATCTTTGGCGCAATATCTGCTCTTCTTGGCCCGATGCCCAAATCCATGTCCCGAAGCCTTCTGTCGATACGTCGACCGATTCACCGGCCCAACGTCCAATCTTCTAACATGTTCCTCCAACCCAACATGATATTTCCTGCTTTAATTGTCTCATCCTAATCGAAGCATCCTACGTCACTCAAAACGCAGATTAAAACATAAACACTTATCGATTGGTTTCATCATCAAAATCCGAGATTCAACAATCTCCCCCTTTTTGATGATGACAACCAATCGACAACGGAGTTAACCTTAACTCCCGGAGTTTAAACAAACTCCCTCTATCAATATGCCTTATTGATAGAAACTCTTGGATTCAAAAATCCAAGCAAACATGTCATGATGACATCAACATATTTTCTCCCCCTTTGTCATCAACAAAAAGGAGAAGTTCCAACTATCATGTGTTTTGAAAAACAAGTTCAATAAATTGCATAAAAAACATAATATCCATTTTTATTATCATGCAAGCTAGCAAAAATTTAGCAAGTGCTACATCATATTAGAACATGCAAGCTATCAAATTTTAGATATACAAGGTAGTAAGATAGCATATTCTACATAATACAATCTAGCAAATTTAAAGATGTGCAAGTTGATATATTTGCTTTTCTTTACGATGTGCAAGATAGCAAATTTTTGTATCTTATTGAGATTTCAAGCTAGCAATTCTTGGTGATGTTCAAGATGGCAATTTGTTCTCTTTTGAGAAGTACGATTAATTTTTTTTGCTTCCTTTGCAAAAACGCAAGCTAACAAAATATTACATTAGTTTACAATATGGAAGCTAACAATTTGAGATGTTCAAGAAGCAAGTTCTTTCTTCTCTTTTGAGAAGTGCAATTTTTGCTTTCTTCTTGAGTTGTGCAAGCTACTTATCTCCCCCTTTGTCATTGTCAAAAAGAAAGGAAGAATACAATTTTGTATCTCTTTTTCCCTTTACAATAATTTTCAAATCATGACAAAGGTAAGTCAATCTTATTTGTGCATCATTATATTTTCAAATTAAAACATGCACAACCATACATTTCATTTTTCATGCATGATACAAATAAATCAATCATCACTTAAACTCATCATGCATAATTTCAACATGTAAAATCATTAAACATTATACAATCATTTATTTTTCAAACATTCACTATTATTTTCAACTCATTCAATTTGTCAAATTAACACAATATCATGAGTATTTCATGATTCCATACAATCATATGAAGGGATAACAAGAAAAATTGGTGATGAGATATACAAATCATGAAGACAAATTGTGAATATTAAGAGACATATTATGATTTTTTTTAGATAACTCAAATAGTGAAAAGAAATAATCATAGTAAACAATCTTGATTTATAAAAAGAATACTCAGATTATAATTCTGAGAAATCAAGAGAAACCATGATTCATTTTAACAAATCTCCTCTTAAATAACGTAAAGAATTCTTAGGAGATCATGAAAAATCTTGATTCATATAAAAGATTTCATGAGAAATTATGATTTCGATAAAACACATTCAAATTCATCAAATCATTTTCATAGTCCAAGAGATTCACAAAAGCATAATATACATGGATTCATTAATCTTTTTTTGAAAAATCAATAAGATAGAGATATTTCATCTTAAGTTATTGGTTTCATACAAGTATGCGTTTATCTTTTTATTACAAATAAAAACATGCATCAACTTTTAGCATCGAAAAGTGAATTTCATCATAAAAACCATCAAGACTAATAAATCACAAAAATCATCATGTATAACTTTAAAATCTCATGCATAAAATCGTCAATCATGGTATCAAAACATTTAATATTTTCATTACATCATTTTGCATTACTTCAAATCAAACATGATTTCATTTAATCAAAATGGAAATCAATATGATACACATTATTACTTTAAAAAAAAAACATTCATAGGATCATCATTAGATTTAAATCTAACATTTTATTCCATTAACATAAAACATACAATTTTCATTATCATTTTCAAAATTACTAGCATGATCATTTTTGCATTTTCATTTTTAAACATATAATTTTTAAGAAAAATTAATTCTAAACTAAATTAAAAATGGATCATGAAAAGCATCATGTAATTTCGAAGTAAATTAATGGGGTTTCGATTACCTCATCGTTGAAAGTCATTAAGGCGTAGTTTGTCACCTCACCTTTCTTGATTTTCTCCTTGTCTTCGGAGGAGCTCGATTCATCCCAATTTTTGTTCTTCTTTTTGCATTTAAAGCAAATAGTTACCTTTTTTTATTCTTTATTTTTTGTTTTATAATTTTTTTTAAATTTCTTAGTGAGTTCAAGTTCACCATCACTTCAGCTTATGCTCGAGTGGTCTTCAAATGTTCTAAGTTCGAAGTCATTCCTATTCTTTGGAAGATGGTTCTCAAGTTCTTTACGTGCATTGCATGACATTTCATAGGTCATTAAAAACCCTATTCGTTCTTCGATCAAAAAAATATTTAAATTTTTTGATTCTTGAATAACGATTACTTTTGAATCCCAAGTTTTAGAAAGTGAGCGCAAAATCTTGTTAACGAGTTCAAAATTCGAAAAGCTTTTACCAAGTGCTTTTAGACTATTGACGACATCCGTAAAACGAGCGTACATGTCTCCAATAGTCTCTCTTGGTTCCATACAAAACACATCAAAATCATGCATCAAAAAATTTACTTTAGAATATTTTACACTACTTGTGCCTTCGTGTGTGATTTCGAGAATATGCCAAATATCGAAGGTCGTTTCGCATAAAGAAATCCGATTAGACTCTGTTTTATCTAAGGCACAAAATAGAGCATTCATAGCTCTAGCATTTAAAGAAAACGTCTTCTTCTCCAAATCATTCCAATTGTTCATTGGAAGAGAAGATATTTCAAATCCGTTTTTGACTATATGCCATAAATTTAAATCCAACGAAAGCAAGAAAACTCTCATTCGAGTTTTCCAATAAGTATAGTTCGTCCCATTAAAAAAGGGAGGACGAATGAGAGAGTGACCCTCTTGAAAGCCGTAACGAGTCATTTCTCTTTAGGTGTTAAACTAAATGAGAAAATGAGGCTCTGATACCAATTGTTAGGATCGGGATCGGCACTAAGAGAGGGGGGGTGAATTAGTCAAGCGGTAAGATAATGTCTCGATTAAAACTTCGTTCGATAAAAACCATTTCGGAAAGATCTTTAACTTGAGAGCAAACGGAAGTATAGTTGATGTAAAGCAATTGAGGCAGTTTGCAGTTAAGATAAAGAGCAGAATGTAAATGCAAACCTAGATTTAGAGTGGTTCGATCAATCTTGACCTACATCCACTTTTGGCTTCCTCCTCCGACAAGGTCACCGACGTCCACTAGAGGCCTTCCTTTAATAGCCAAAGGTCAATCATATTTTACACCCCTCTTCTCCTTTTACCGGGTTTAGGAGATAACCCTTACAAGCACTCACACTCCTCTCTTACAGAAATCTAATACTTAGAGTAGATGAGGGAATTCTAAAGAGATTGTAGCAACGTTTCTTTGCTTTTAGACTCTCTGTGCTTGTGTGCTTTAATCAACTTGAAGCCTAAAACTCTCTCATCCCGGGTTCCCCGGTATAGGCGATACCATCGCCCTAGTGTCAGTTTGACGTTGATACTACCTTGGGCGGTACCACCGCCCAGACTAGCGGTACCACCGCCTGGCAGATAGATCTGGCGGTACCACCGCCTGGCAGATAGATCTGGCGGTACCACCACCTGGGGTGCAGTGCTGGGTGGTACCACCACCTGGCACCCTACTAGGGGCAGTACAATCGCCCAGACTAGCGGTACCATCGCCTAACACAGTCTCGAAGACTGTGCCACGACGGTGAGACTTCTTACAGCACTGTTTGAGCCTCTTATTGGGCCCAACACAGTTCTTACATGGGCCTAGCTGGCCCCTAATTGGGTTGGCCCAAATCCAAGCCTAATTACATACTAACTACGAAATCCTAAGACATTTGCTAAACTAAATAAGTCCCTATGTCATTCTTTCGGCGAGCTTCCGACGATCTTTCGATGAACTTCCGACGATCTCTCAGCAATGTTCTGGTGGACTCCCGGCAAGCTCCTGGACTTCACGATGATCTTCTTGGTGAGTTCTGACGAGCTTCTCTAGCAAGCTCTAAGACTTCTCGGCTAGTTCCTCTAGAACTTCTAATGAACGTCCGGACTTCCAACGAACTCTCGAACTCCCAACGTGATCGCATCCTTGACTCCAGGACTTCATTTTGCTTCATGCCTTGCTATCGTAGTTAATCCTGCACATATAAAATACACTTCAATCTAGACAATTAATACTAAGCAATAATCATATTGTCCGACATGTCATTGGTCCCTCGACGCTTCGTCTGATTCTTCAACGCATCGTCCTCTCTTGCGGCCTATTGCCCAATCGGCCAGTTGACTCCGCAACTCCGATATCCTTGGCGCAATATCCGCTCTTCTTTGCTTGATGCCCGAATCCACATCCCGAAGCCTTCTGTCGATACGTCGACCGATCCACCGGCCCAACGTCCAATCTTCTGAAATGTTCCTCCGGCCCAACATGATATTTTCTGCTTTAATTGTCTCATCCTGATCGAAGCTTCCTTCGTCACTCAAAACACATATTAAAATATAAACACTTATCGATTGGTCTCATCATCAAAATCCGAGATTCAATAGTGGCAGGATGGGATGCTAGCAATATCATCTCCTGGCAATAGTGGTGGCTCGGGTGGGAGGCGACGGGTGGCGGTGGACTCTAGTCGAGAAGTGGGGCGATAGTGGTCATTGGCCGGAGAGCAACAGCGGTGGGTGGGCTGGCCAGAAGCAGGGGAAAATAGGCTACAACCTCTTCTTCTTTCTCTCTCTCTCTCTCTCTCTCTCTCTCTTTTTCTAGATGATAACTATAGCGAGAACGCCGAGGATTGCTTCTCTGATGTCAAATGATAAGACCCTAGGGTTTTATCATGAAAGAAAGGGGAGAAAAGGGGATGATCACTTCGAGGGGATCGGCCTCCTAAATCATTTTGAGGGGATCGACCTCTTAAGGTTTGTCAAAAGACTTAATAATATCTCATTGTCTACCGAAAAGAAACGATTACATCACTATTTATAGAGTTTCACCTAGAGTCCACCGAGACTTGGACTCTTAATAATAAATAAATATTAAATAAACCTCTACCTAACACTAACTGAACTAAACAGACTCAATAAACATTATTCAAAAACTCAAAAAATAAAATGGTTCTAACATCGGCATATAAGATGGAACATGGAGCGGAGACACGAAGCTTTCCTTGGATAGAGGTCAAGGACATGAACTATTGCAAAGGCAAGAGCGAGATCAAGTTGTTCCATTGGTCCCTCATTCTGATGGAGCAGGCTCATCCTGCATGGTACCAAAGATGAAGGGAGCTTCTAGGAACATGCACCTTATTTCGGAGAAGCATTTGATAGAGGAACCAAGATGACTCATCTTGCAGATGTGAAGTTGGGTTCAAAAGGCCTTGACACAAGGCAAGAGGATGTAGAGGCGGGTACTCTTGAAGAATATGCCATAGTGTTACCATTCAAGTTGCCATGATGGAAGTGGTGCATAGCGGAGATTGTGTTGGTGGGGGCAGAAGCCTAGGATCCAGACAATGGTGCACAAATTTCAGCGAAGTCGATGGACTTTAGGAGCTACTGGGCGATGGACTGTCTTAGAGCTGCGCTTCGTTTAGGTGTGACACGAGAGCTGGTGGATGAAGGTCGATTGCTAGTAGAGCAAACACAATCGAAGGTGGAAGAAGCCTTGTGATGTGTTGGCAAAGGCCACACATAGAGGAATCATAATTCGAGTTCATCCCACACGGATCAGAATGCAATGGAGATATCACTAGGAGGCAACATGGTGCAGCGGATCGTAGTGCAGTAATTCGTGGCAATGTGATACACACGAAACTAGTCCCACGAGAGACTAGATCATATAGAGGTATGATTGGGAGCTACTAGGAGCTCCGCTTCGGTGAACAACTTGACGACAAGAAAGGCTATGGATTCAAGGAGTGAATGTCATGGTATCGCAAAAACGGGTCTTCCGTGCGTGCAACAAATTTTACATCGGATGACAGCCTTGGTCATCAGCATATGGGGGTTGTGTACCACCGAGAGAAAAAATTCAAATGCAAGTACTAGTGAGTCCCATGGGGGGTGCTTGGTCATACATAGGTATGATCAAAGTAGTTGGAGAGCTAGACTACTCTAAAGCTCTTATTTGCTTAAGGGAGCCCAACAAGTCAGAGGACAAGGCCGAGTAAGCGAACGTTGCTACCAAGGAAGCTAAGGCGAACAGAATCGGTGCAAACCCTACAACATGATAGCGGTGGCCATGCATGGGAGTTACAGTCTATCTTTCCATCGACCAAGGGGAATTGCTCGAGGAACATGTTAAAGTATGGGGTCGAAAGGAGTGAGAAAGCGATGAAGAGTCCAGAGGGACTTAGCTACCCAAAAAATAATGAGTCCCATGGGGGGACTTCATGTAGAGGTATGATCGGAGCGGTTGGAGAGTTGGATTGCTCTAGAGCTCATATTCACTTAAGGGAACCCAACAAGTCAGAGGACAAGGCCGAGTAAGCGAACATTGCTACCAAGGAAGCTAAGGAGAACAGAATTAGTGCGAACCCTGCAACATGGTGGCGAAGGTCATGCATGGGAGTTGTAGTCTATCCTTCTATCGACCAAGGGGAATTACTCGGATAACACAAAGGTGTTGAAGCAGGTGGTCAAAAGAGACGAGAAAGCGATGCAAGTCTAGTGGGAGTTAGCTACCCAAAACCAAGCATCTGTTAGAATGGAGGTGGACTCGGAGGAGTGTCGCAGTACCATAGAGGCAGATGCGAGGTGATTGATAGTAGAGCCACGGGCATGGCAGCACCATGGTACCGTAGATGTGCAACTTCCGTGAAATCATCGATCCCTTATTCCCATGGAGGGAGAACGCTTGATCGTAAAAAGGACCAAGGAGGTGGAGAATGCAAAGGCAAACTCCAAGTACCGAGACAAGACTGAATAGTAGATGCCATAGAACTTCGTAAGACCGGTGTCAACGAGCTTCTCATCAAGATAGCCGAAAGTGAAGGTCTCCAAGTCAATGCAAGAGTGCATGACTAAGGAATAAAACAGGTAGTACGTAGTGATATACCTTTGCTACTAATGGAGTATGCGACAGAGATGATAGAGAAGACGGTACAATCCTAGAGGCGACCGAAACTATTAATGATTTACTCCAAGTTGGGGTGAAAACTTCTTGCATTACAAAAGTTCGATGGCATTGAGAAGGTGAATCATAGTAGCTAACTCAATGCAAGAAGTGCAAACACTTCGAGTGCTCCAAAAGTGTGAGTAAAGAGCAGGCGAAGGCTAGTTACCAGCTCGATGCATGAAATACAACCCTCGAGGAGGCGGGCAAAGTCAAGTAACCTTTGCTTTCTCAACTCTTAAGAGAATGGGCGAAACCGAATACCCAATTCTCTTATATATCCAGCAGAGGAGCTCTGCATATGTTCAAAGACCCTTCGAAGACACCGAATGGAAAATAATAGTTGTCAAATCCTCACTAATAGTGATCAATGCTACTGAGAGTAGATTATCTACTTCATTTCCCAATAGAATGCTAATCAAAAGTGGAAGTGATGTGAACCTACTTGGAAGTGACAACTTAGTGAAAGAAGAATCGATGGACAAATTGTATGGAGGAAGGATTCCAAAAACTTTAAAGTTTGCGAGGTGATGCTTATTAAAGCTCCAACAAGCATCCATCTAGTTCAAGCAGCACAAGGCATTTGAGAGACTAACACATACTAAGGATGATCTTTTCCTTCAGTAGGGATCAACACAACTTAGCTAACCCCACACCACAGTCAGAGTCATTAGCGAGTTGAAACAGCATGATGGATTAAATGTTTGACTACTCAACAACAACAACGGTGAATAGTAGCTGGGAGCCAAGAGACGCATTGCAGTTGGAGCAGAAAATTGAAGACTTAGCAAAAGCGAGGAGTTACAATATCGGCAAAGGCTTCGATAAGGACATCGATGGAATAAGTGGGGGAGAATGTTGTGGATAAAATTGTAAACATAGTGTTCAATGTAATGCTTATATATGTTTGTGTCTTTTCGTTTGTTCATACTTTGCACAGCATATAGAGGGATGGTCAAATGCTTAACAGCCTCATTTTAGTTAGGTTTGGTAGTTGTTTTAGGCTTATAAATAAATGTTATTTCATGTGGACACTTGTGGAAGATTTTGATCTGTAGTGGATTATTTTGGACCCTTTGTTGTGGAATAATTCAAAGCTTGTAAAATTTGTTTGTAATTTGCATTGGCTATGAAGTGTTTATTAAAATGAATGCTTGTGGATCCTAAGTGAGACGCTTTCTCCAACATGTTTTCTCTTTTGTATGTCTTATAAGACTATAGGAGGTTTCGGGGAGGCTGACCTTTGCGGACGGACACGCAAGGGTGCCGCACGACTTAGGTAAAACCAGCTAAGTGCGTGATAGGCCAAGAATCCCTAGCTATAGGGACACCTAGGCGGCTAGGAAACCCTAGCCACTAGAGTTCCCCATGCGGTCAAAACTGTTGACCACATGGGAGACCTCTGACATGGTTGAGAGCTTGTTGCTCTTGGCCAGGTAGAGAGCAACATATTATGTTCTTGGCTAAGGCTACAAGTAGCCTTCGGCCAAATCACATGGCAACAATAATTACTGCCCTTTCTTCAGTGTTTTACGATAGCAATTTTAGCATCAAAACATCGATCTAAAGCACCTTTCAACAATGAGAAGAGGTGCTATCCAAAATTTAAAACTATGAAAAAAATCACAATAACCACACAAAATAATTCTGTGTAATTCATCACAACACATGTAGTTTAAAACTAATCATTGCATGATGAACTTAGCTATAATACTACTATTGGGAAACCAATGAGAGAATCACATGCGCAATGAAAAAATAAAATAGAAATCGATTTCCCAAATTACGTGAGACGATCTCACCTAAGGGAGGCCATATATCTCCGAAATCACAGATCCTAATCTCTATATAAAGGAGGTCAGATGTCCTCTTCTCTAGCCATGATCCACACGGTAGATGATATAGTGATACTCCTATTTTGTAGTGTGATATTTCCTCTCCTTTGCGCACCATGAGACTATGCCAAGATCAAGAAGGGGCTAGCCCTTCTTATTGTCCACACGCCCTAAATAAGGCTATCGGCTGAGGAGAATGTTAGGATCGAGAGCACTAAGAGGGGGGGGGGGGTGAATTAGTGCAGCGGAAATCTTACAGCGATTAAATCGAAAGGTGCGTTCGTTCGATAAAATCTATTATGATGCAAAAGCCGATTCACAGTTTGTATCTAAGTGCAGTTTACGCAGTTTGCGTCTAAATGCAGTTTTGCATCTAAATGTAGTTTGCGTCTAAATGCAGATTGCGTCTAAGCGCAGTTTGCATCTAAGCGCAGTTTGCGTCTAAGCGCAGATTGCGTCTAAGCGCAGTTTGCATCTAAACACAGTTTGCGTCTAAACACAGTTTGCGTCTAAGCGCAGTTTGCGTCTAAACACAATTTGCGTCTAAACACAGTTTGCGTCTAAACACAGTTTGCGTCTAAGCGCAGTTTACGTCTAAACACAATTTGCGTCCAAACACAGTTTACGTCTAAGCACAGTTTACGTCTAAACACAGTTTGCGTCTAAGCACAGATGATAGTTCGCAGTTATGAATGGAATCAAAACGTAAACGTAAACTACAAAGAAACTCGTTCGTAAAAGCGCAGAAGACAGTTTGCAGTTATAAATGGAATCAAGACGTAAACGTAAACTGCACAGAAACTCGTTTGTAAAAGCGCAGAGAGCAGTAGCTATGTAGGAGGTTTGCAGTGATGATAAAGTGCTCAAAATAAAAGCAAACCAGAGATTTAGAGTGGTTCGGTCAGTCTTGACCTACTCCACTTTTGGCTTCCTCCACCGATGAGGTCACCGACGTCAACTAGAGGCCTTCCTTCAATAGGCGAAGGCCAACCACCCTCTTACAGATTCACTCCTTTTTTCGGGCTTAGGAGACAACCCTTACAGAAGTTTTCTCTCCTCTCTTTACAATTCAAACTTGAAGAATAGAAGGAGGAGAACTAGCAATTTTGAGCTATAAGAAACACAGAAAGACAGCAAGATTTCGAGTGTATATGCTGTGCTTTCAGTGCTGAATGGGTGGGGTATTTATAGGCCCCAACCCAGTTCAAATTTGGAGCTCAAAACGATCAAATCCCGGAATTCCGGGATCAGGCGGTTGCACCTCCTGACTGGAGAGGTTGCACCGCCTGGCAGAGCTCGAAGACTGTGCCTCTGGGCGGTGCTACCTCTGTCAGGGGCGGTTGCACCTCTCTGCCAGAGCTCGAAGACCGAGCTCAGGCGGTTGCACCGCCTGACTGGAGAGGTTGCACCGCCTGGCAGAGCTCGAAACTTGAGCTCTGGCGGTGCTACCTCCTGACAGAGGAGGTTGCCCCGCCCAGTCTCACTCGGAGACTGAGCTCTGGGCGGTTGCACCTCTTGGCTAGGGCAGTTGCACCGCCCAGTCTCGCTGGGAGACATAGCCTGGGCGGTTGCACCTCCCACAGCAACTTGGGTCCGAATGGGTTGAACCATTCGACCCAATTTGAGTTCTTCAGGGGCCCAATTGCCCCGGGATTAAGCTAATGGGATCACCTCCCATTTCTAACTTAATCAAAGTGCTAACTACGATTATTTCCTAATACATATTCTGCAGCTTGCTTCGGTGCATCACTCTCTTCTTCCGGCGAGTTTCCAGCGAACTTCCGTCGATCATCCGATGAACCCTCGGTGATGCTCCTGCGGACTTCCGGCAAACTCCTGGACTGCGATGATCCACTTGGCAAGTTCCGACGAGCTCCTTTGGCAAGCTTCTGGACTTCTCGGATTTGTTCCCGCAGAACCTCCGATGACTGTCCGAACTTACGTCGAGCTCTCGAACTCCTAACGTGATCATTGTCATGACTCCGGCGCAACTCCTGCTGCATGTCTTACTTTCATCGTAGTTAATCCTGCACACTCAAAACAAAAACTTTGATCGAGACAATTAATCCAAAGTAATTAACCAAGTTGTCCGACATGTCATTGGTCCCTCGACGCTTCGTCCGATTCTTCGGCGCATCGTCCTTTCCTACAGCCTATTGCCCAATCGGCCAGTTGACTCGACAACTCCAATATCCTTGGCACAATACCCGTTCTTCTTGGCCCGATGCCCGAGTCCACGGCCCGAAGCCTTCTGTCGATACGTCGACCGATCCACCAGCCCGACGTCCAATCTTCTGACATGTTCCTCCGGCACAACATGATGTTCCTGCTTTAATTGTCTCATCCTGATCGAAGAACCCTGCGTCACTCAAAACGCAGATTAAATCATAAACATATATCAAGTAGTTTCATCATCAAAATACGAGATTCAACAATCTCCCCCTTTTTGATGATGACAACTACTTGATGACGGAGTTAAACTTAACCCCCGGAGTTTAAACAAACTTCCCCTATCAATATGCCATATTGATAGAACCTTGAATTCAAACTGAATTCAAGTCATTGCAATATTCATCATGAATACTTGCAACACGTCAACATGAACATATGCATAAACTTATGCATCACATGTCATGTCATCAACATACTTTTATCAACATACTTCCCCCCCTTTGTCATCAACAAAAAGGAGAAGTATCACAATCAATCATTTGTGATATTGATTCAACTCATTGCATGAAAAACATAGTATCATGTTTTATCATCATGCAATCTTGGAGCTAGAAGATTTAGCAAGTGTTACATCATGCTTAGAACATTCATGCTATCAAGTTTTAGATATGCAGGTTTTATAGCATATAAGATAGCACTTTTGGTAATGTTCAAGATAGCAAGTTCTACATCATGCAAGCTAGCAAATTAGAGATGTTCAAGAAGGCAACTCTTGCTTCTTGAAAATTTTGTTCACTTTGCTAGATGCTCAAGTTAGCATTTCTGCCTCTTGAGATAGGCAAGATAGCACATTTGCTTCTTTTTTGAGATAGCAACTTTTTTACTTCTCTTTAGACCAACAAGCTAGCAATTTTTTATGATATACAAGTTTCACAATATATAAGCTAGCAAAATTTTTAAAGCAAATGCAAGATAGCTTTCTTGTGTAAGCTCATGATTCTTGCTTCCTATTGCAATGTGCAAATTGCAAGTTTTGCTTCTTGAGATATTCAAGATAGTGATGTTCAAGAAGACAATTTTTCTTCTTGAAATAAGCAAGTTAGCAATCTTTGCTACTTAAGATAGGCAAGCTAGCAATCAAGTTTTTGCATCTTCTTGACTTGTACAAGCTAGCTATCTCCCCCTTTGTCATTGTCAAAAAGAAAGGAAGAATACAGTTTTGTAGTTCTTTTTCCTTTTACAATGATTTCAAAATCATAACAAAGGATGAATAATCAAGTCATAAATGTCAAGACAATTTTTCATCATGAATATCATTGAATGCATTGTTATCATAGGTTGAAGTATTACATGCATAATTTCATATCACCATTCATAATTACATTAATGTTTCAATATAGCAATTTTTTTCTCAAAGTGTGTAACTTAGCACTCATAGCATTTTAAATCATGATTTATGCAATACATCACATCATAATTAGAAAGCACAAGTATTGCATGCATAATTGCACATTATAAATGTTTCATATCATGATGGTATCAATTTTGTCAAATTATATCCTACCATGCATGATCAAAACTTTTTCCCATTTTATCATTGAAAACAAGAAGAAAGTAGGGGGAAGAGCATAAAAGTTAAATATTTCAATCATTTCAAGGCATTTATATCATAGATCAAGTTATGATTCGTGATTCTTTTTCATCTAAGCATGCCTTAGTCTTTATATGCCAAATTAAGATAAGCATGAAGGTTCAAGACATAAGGCAAAGAAATCTTGTTATTTCTATATTATGAAATATATGATATCAAGGCTCATGATTCATTTGAAAAGATACAGTACAAAGAGCAACTTGTAACATTCTTATCAAGATCACATTTTAAAATATTCCAAGTTTCAAGATATCAATATGACACTTCATTGAATTCTAAGAAATCAAAAACAAGTTGCATTTCATTTGAAGAACTCCTTTTTTGATAGATGTAGGGAGCATAATGAACGATCTTGATTTATAAAGAGCTTCATGTTATAATTATCAAGATCATGATTTTAATAATTATTCTCTTTAGCAAAAAACACTATCATTCATATTTCAAGATGGAATTTATAAGCAGGAATCATTTCATCAAATCCATTTTAGAAAAATATTTTTCATAAGTGTATGAGAAAATCCGATTGTTAGGATACCAATTGTTAAGTGAATCCAAAATGAAATTAACACTTTCATATATTCAGACATGATTTTTGCTATAGATCTTGAAATTAAATCATGAAGATCAAACAAGCTCATGATCATGGATAACTTAAAATCTCATGCATAAAATTGTTAATCATTGTATCATAACCATTTAATATTACATCTTTATGCATTACTTTAAATCAAACGTGATTTCATTCAACAATGTTAATCAAACATGATACACATTATTACTTCTTAACCATGATTTCTCAATCAAAATCATTTTGTTTGTTTATCATAAACTATGCAATATTATCATTTTCGAAATTACCAGCATGATCATAATTTTTGTATTTTTATTTTTAAACATGTAATTTTCAAGAAAATTAATTCTAAACTAAAAAAGAAAATACATCATGAAAGCATCAAGTAATTTCAAAATAAACCAAAGGCGTTTTAATTACCTCAACGTCGTAGGCTGTTAAGGCGTAGTTTGCCACCTCGCTTTTGTTGACTTTCTCGTCTTCGGAGGAGCTCGATTCATCCCAATTTTTGTTCTTCTTCTTGCGTTTAAAGCAAGTAGTTCCATTCTTTTGCTTTTTTAATTTTTGTTTCATTTGTAGTTTAAGTTCACCATCACTTGAGCTTATGCTCGAGTGGTCTTCAAATGTTCTATGTCCCAAATCCTTCCCTTCTTTGGAGGAAGGCTGTTTTTTGTTCATCATTGTCCTCATCACTTGAGTCATCGCTCAAGTGGCATTCATTTGTCCAGAGTTCCAAATCCTTCCTGTTCTTTGGAAGGTGATTGTGTTCAACATGTTCATCATGTGCATTGTGCACCATTTCATATGTCATCGTGAACCAATTAGTTCTTCAAGTGGTAAGTTGTTTAGGTTTTTTAGCTTCTTGTATTGCAGTTACTTTTGAATCCCACTTCTTAGAAAGAGAACATAAAATCTTGTTTACGAGTTCAAAATCTGAAAAGCTTTTACCAAAGCGATTTTTTAAACCATTGGCGACATCCAATTAAAAGCGAGTGTACATGTCAACAACGGTTTAAACTTGGTTTCATATGAAAAAAAGCTTGAAATCATGTAGTAAAATATTAACTTTCGGTCTTTGACTCTACTAGTTCCCTAAATGCGTGATTTCAAGAGTGCGCGGGATATCAAAAAGCCGTTTTGCACAAAGAAACCCGATTGAACTCATTTTTTTCCAAAAGCGCAAAATAAGGCATTCATAGCCTTTATGTTTAAAGAAAAATACTTCTTCTCTAAATCCGACCATTCGTTCATCGGTTTAGAGGGAAGTTGAAAACCGTTTTTCAACGATATTCCATAAATCTAGATTTAGAAAATCAAGAAAACTCTCATTCGAGTTTTCCAATAAGTGTAGTCAATCCGTTAAAAGAACGGTGGACGAAAGACCAAAAACCCTCTTGAAGAGCCATTTCTCTGGGTGTAAATCCAAAATGAAAATACCCCGCTCTGATTCCAATTGTTAGGATCGAGAGCACTAAGAGGGGGTGAATTAGTGCAGCGGAAATCTTACAGTGATTAAATCGAAGAAAATACGTTAGTTCGATAAAATCTATTATGATGCAAAAGCCGATTCACAGTTTGTATCTAAGTGCAGTTTACGCAGTTTGCGTCTAAATGCAGTTTTGCATCTAAATGCAGTTTGCGTCTAAATGCAGATTGCGTCTAAGCGCAGTTTGCATCTAAGCGCAGTTTGCGTCTAAGCGCAGATTGCGTCTAAGCGCAGTTTGCGTCTAAACACAGTTTGCGTCTAAACACAGTTTGCGTCTAAGCGCAGTTTGCGTCTAAACACAATTTGCGTCTAAACACAGTTTGCGTCTAAACACAGTTTGCGTCTAAGCGCAGTTTACGTCTAAACGCAATTTGCATCCAAACACAGTTTACATCTAAGCACAGTTTACGTCTAAACACAGTTTGTGTCTAAGCACAGATGACAGTTCGCAGTTATGAATGGAATCAAAACGTAAACGTAAATTGCAAAGAAACTTCGTTAAGTAAAAGCGAAAGACAGTTTGCAGTTATAAATGGAATCAAGGCGTAAAATAAACTGCACAGAAACTTCGTTTGTAAAAGCGCAGAGAGTAGTAGCTATGTAGGAGGTTTGCAGTAATGATAAAGTGCTCAAAATAAAAGCAAACCAGAGATTTAGAGTGGTTCGGTCGGTCTTGACCTACTCCACTTTTGGCTTCCTCCACCAATGAGGTCACCGGCGTCAACTAGAGGCCTTCCTTCAATAGGCGAAGGCCAACCACCCTCTTCTGATTCACTCCTTTTTTGCGGGCTTAGGAGACAACCCTTACAGAAGTTTTCTCTCCTCTCTTTACAATTCAAACTTGAAGAATAGAAGGAGGAGAACTAGCAGTTTTGAGCTCTAAGAAACACAAAAAGACAGCAAGATTTTGAGTGTATATGCTGTGCTTTCAGTGCTGAATGGGTGGGGTATTTATAGGCCCCAACCCAGTTCAAATTTGGAGCTCAAAACGATCAAATCCCGGAATTCCGGGATCAGGCGGTTACCTCCTCGACTGGAGAGGTTGCACCGCCCTTTGGCAGAGCTTCGAAGATCTGTGCCTCTGGGCGGTGCTACCTCTGTCGGGGCAGTTGCACCTCTCTACCAGAGCTTCGAAGACCGAGCTCAGCGGTTCACCCTTTGACCGGAGAGGTTGCACCGCTTGGCGAGCTCGAAACTTGAGCTCTGGCGGTGCTACCTCTGACAGAGGAGGTTGCACCGCCTAGTCTCTCTCTTCGAGATCGAGCCTGGGCGGTTGCACCTCTTGGCTGGGGCGGTTGCACCGCCGGTCTCACTGGAGACATAGCTTTGGGCGGTGCTACCTCCTGCACAGGCGGTTGCACCTCCCACAACCAACACGGTCCGAATGGGTTGAACCATTCACCCAATTTGAGTTCTTCAGGGGCCCAATTGCCCCAGGATTAAGCTAATGGGATCACCTCCCATTTCTAACTTAATCAAAGTGCTAACTACGATTATTTCCTAAGACATATTCTGCAGCTTGCTTCGGTGCATCACTCGCTTCTTCCGGCGAGTTTCCGGCGAACTTCCGTCGATCATCCGATGAACCCTCGGTGATGCTCCTGCGGACTTCCGGCAAACTCCTGGACTGCGATGATCCACTTGGCAAGTTCCGACGAGCTCCTTTGGCAAGCTTCTGGACTTCTCGGATTTGTTCCCGCAGAACCTCCGATGACTGTCCGAACTTCCGTCGAGCTCTCGAACTCCCAACGTGATCATTGTCATGACTCCGGCGCAACTCCTGTTGCATGTCTTACTTTCATCGTAGTTAATCCTGCACACTCAAAACAAAAACTTCGATCGAGACAATTAATCCAAAGCAATTAACCAAGTTGTCCGGCATGTCATTGGTCCCTCGACGCTTCGTCCGATTCTTCGGCGCATCGTCCTTTCCTGCAGCCTATTGCCCAATCGGCCAGTTGACTCCGCAACTCCGATATCCTTGGCACAATACCCGCTCTTCTTGGCCCGATGCCCGAGTCCACGGCCCGAAGCCTTCTGTCGATACGTCGACCGATCCACCGGCCCGACGTCCAATCTTCTGACATGTTCCTCCGGCACAACATGATGTTCCTGCTTTAATTGTCTCATCCTGATCGAAGAACCCTGCGTCACTCAAAACGCAGATTAAATCATAAACATATATCAAGTAGTTTCATCATCAAAATACGAGATTCAACAGAGAAGAGGAAGGGAGGAGAATAGAAGGTGGCAGCCAAAAAGAGTTTAGCCCATACCCCTTTGGTTTCCTCATATTTATAGAGATCCTTGTCGACTTTAACCTGAATGGATCCTACCCTATTTAGTACTATATTTCTATCTAACTACCCAAGCCTCTTGGGTTAATGGATCTCTATCCAATAATTACTATTTACTCTTCTTAGGTCTCACCCAAAGGATCTAATAATATATTGGCTTATTGAATATCTAATAAAACAAGGGCTCGACGGATATCTTATATTTATACCTCTACTCGTCATAACACATATCATATGTATGTAAACCTCTAAGCCCAATATGGAGCTAGTTGTAAGTTATGCCTCTCAAAACTCTTTATGACTAAATGAATTATTATCTTCATAATAATTCACTCGACTCGACGACTATGGACATACTAGGCCACTACGCCATAGTCCCCAGACGATATAGGGAGATCCAATCTATTAGACTTATCTGTCCTCAACTACTGTGCATCTATAGTCCATCATCCATCTAATATCTTAAAGATCGTATATCGGGCATGGTGTTATCAGACCTATACAGAATCTACTCGAGTCTCGCTCTAATCGGATTCTCTGAGATAACTCCTTTCTCTCTAAATCTGAATGACCTTAGCTAGGGATTTGCTTGAGTGAGAATACACGGGATATTCCTCTCATGATACTAAGAGCAGATGATCCTCTATTAATACTCAATTACCCTCGTAAGGTTGACTATCGCTTGTACTAAATCTAAAATCTTCATACTTATAAGTCTGGTATCAAAGAGCAGAGTACTCATACAGGGCATTTTAAGTATCTCAAGTCTAAGGATCAGACACACAACTAGGACAATGAATTGACTGTTTAATGATGAGGTATCTGCTAGTCATAGGTGCCCAGCAAGCCAATCACGTGAGTGATGGCACGTGTGACTTGATACAGAATCTTTTTGCTTATTATATTTTGGTATATATCATTTTATAACTATTGCATATATATATATATATATATATATATATATATATATATTGTGATGTCCTTGGATTTGTGCAATGGGAATCGGATCGTGATGAGATCACAATAATGAGATCGATTCATCTTTAAACACATATCCTAAATAATCCCGGTCATAGGTTACTCGAGAGGGACATCGTGATAACCGGACAGACTAGTGTGTTGTATACCCGTCCATATGATGGATGCAGCTAGTCTCATAGCTACTCGTGTAGGGACACTAGGGATACAGTACAAATGCTCATTGGAGAATAAGTTCACTGATTGATCCGCTTACGGAATGTTGGATGGTTGATGATGCATTATTGTCAGACAGCGATTCCGTAATCCTAGTGGTATATCTGGTTCTTAGACTTGAGACACTAAGGATGTCCTGTATGAGTGCTCCACTCTTTGATACCAGAATTATAGGTTTGGTTATCCCAGATCTAGTACAGTTGGTCATAGGAAGTGGTAATCGACCTTACGAGGGCTATTGAGTGTCGATAGAGGATCATCCACTCTCGGCGTCATGAGAGGAATATCCCATGTATTCTTGCTCAGAAAAATCCCTGGCCAGGGTCATTCGGGTTGAGAGAGAAAGAGTTCTCTGGGAGAATCCATTAGAGCGAGACTTGAGTAAAAACCGTATGGGTCTGACAGCACCATGCTCGATATACGGTCTTTGGGATATTAGATGGATGAGGGACTATAGGTACACGGTAACTAAGAACATACAAGTCCAATGGATTGGATTCCCCTGTATTGTCTGGGGACTACGGCATAGTGGCCTAGTACGTCCGTAGTCGATGAGTCGAGTGAATTATTACAGAGATAATAATTCACTGAGTTAGAAGGAATTATGACAGGTATGACTCATGGCTAGCTCAATATTGGGCTCAGAGGGTCACACACATATGGTAGGCATTGCGATGAGTAGAGGTTTGGATATGAGATATCCGACGAAGCCCTTGTCTTATTAGATATCCAATAAGCCCCTGAATTATTGGATCCCATGGACGAGATCCAATAAGAGCCCTTGAGAGATTATTGGATAGAGATCCACTAATCTAAAAGGCTTGGGTTATTAGACGCAGATCCAATACCCACTAAGGGAGGATCCATTAGAGTTTGACAGGGGACCTCTATAAATAGGAGGGATTCAGAGCCTCATAGGCTAGAGCTTTTGCTTGCCTCTCCTATTCTCCTCTCCCTCTCCACCTCAAAGCAGGCCTGGAGTTTTGAGGAGTGTCGTTGCAGCCCTGCTGTGTGGATCACCGCTAGAGAGGAGGACGCTTGACCTCCTTCACCCTCTCCTTAGGATCTGTAAGGAAACAAGGATATACGATCTCCCTATGTAACACAATCTACTCTATATGCAGTTTTAAGTTTCACGGATTTTGCGCACCAATCTTCGAACGACGACGAACATTTTTTTGGGAATCAGGGATTTTATTTTCTTGTTCTTCCGCTACGCATGTGATGTCGCCCCCAAGATTTCCCAACAGTGGTATCAGAGCTAGGTTGTTCGTGCGAATGATTGGTTTTGAATTGCGTGTGTTGTGTTTAGGAAGAATTTTGATGTCAAAATCGTTGACGCAAAAACAAGGAAGGGCAGCAACAGTTTACCCTCGATCTACGTCGTGCAACGCAGCCGAAGGCAGGAAGCACAGGGGCTGCGCCTACAGCAGCTGGCCGGCGGCCTACTTGTGGCCGGTGGGGCTAGCATCTCACGGGTGCCCCACCCGCGCGCAAGGGCAACGCATGGGGGTGCTAGACCCGCGGGCAGAGGCACCGCGGGGCGAGGCACCTGCAACCGCAGCGCGCGCGGGCTGAGGCACCATAGGGCAACGGCGCTTGCGACCGCTGCTCCTGCGGGCAAACCCCCCCCCCGTAGGGGTGGCCGCCTGGCGGGGCACTGCACCTGTGAGCACAACACTCGCAACCTGCCGCACAGGCCGCCGCCAGTAGGGTGGCGACAGCGGCAGCAACAAAGGGGAGTAGGGCATTAGGGTTTTCTGGGCAAAAGATAGTTTTGCCCCTCGGAATTTGAGAAATTCCAGTTTCTGCCTTTTGTCCAAATTACGAAAATACTCCTATGAATTCAAAAATTCCCTATATGTCCCTGATTTCATAAAATACTAATTAATTAAAAGGTTTAATTGATTATTATTTTTATCATTATCTAGTAGTCCTACATGATGATTATTATTTATACATGTGATGTATGATGTATGGACGGATGATCATGGACCATGTAATGTGTATACTTGTGATTATTATTATTGGGGTCTGCAAGCCTCCATTATATTTTTCGTTTATTGTCGGCCCTGCTAGCCTATGATTAAGTTGTAATCACATGACGAAGCACAACGAGAGCGTGGATGTGATAGCGGGACCCACGAGACGGACGATCGCGATGCATGAAGATGCAACAACATGTCGACGGAACCGACGAGGACGAGATAGACGATCACAGGGCATGGAGATGCACCGTTACACACATAGATCTTGATGTGAGTGATTAGGCCTACTGGCTCGGGCCTAATCACATTAGGTTGTGGTCCATAATCATCTGGTGTAATTGCTTATACACGTACTAGATATGTATATATATTTGTATGTGATATAGATATATATTAAATATTTATATGTGTGACATGTTATATTAGGAGACCAAATTATAGAAACATCTCTCTCGATAATATTAAGTCGGTTAACGTGAGTCAATTAGATTGACCCACGTGGCCTTCCATCGTTATAAGTAGGAACCGATTCTCGGTGTAGGTTGAGTTGGTCGAGTTCCTCGAGACTCACCTATATCGCGATTCGCTATCTTGCTTACGACATAGAGATGTCACCGGTGACCTGAGGGCATGGTATGCTTGGTCAAGTCCCTCGAGGGTATATCATCAAATCAGACTCATCTTGTAACAAAGGTGTTGATTTAACCGAGCATCATGGTTGGTCAAGTCCCTCGAGACCATGGTGATTCGGAGGCCGAATAGGACGAGAATCATATGGAGTTGTGATCGGCAAGAGT
This sequence comes from Musa schizocarpa, assembly GCA_900464855.2. Lineage (NCBI taxonomy): Eukaryota > Viridiplantae > Streptophyta > Magnoliopsida > Zingiberales > Musaceae > Musa > Musa schizocarpa. The sequence goes on along the minus strand of LS990917.1, from coordinate 32,235,425 downwards.
TGCCTACCTTTTAGGCTTAGTGTGATTGGTCGAGTCCCTCGAGGTTACACTAAGATGCTGATTGGATCCTGATCCCCACTAAAAGTCTGCCGGAGACTTTCGTTTCATGTGCTGAGGGTGTCGCGTGACTCGTTAGTAAAATAGTGGGAGCATATTAAGATAGAACTCCATATCTTGATAGTTTACTTCGTGCAAAATCTGCATGTTATTCATTTCTGCTGCATCTTTATTTTTTAGAAAATGTCACTTTCAAATCCCTTACGTGGCATACTTGATGTCAACCGCCTCACTGGTCCAAATTATTTGGATTGACTCCGTAACTTGAGAATTGTTCTCACGGCGGAGAAAATCGTGTACGTCCTTGATACAGTAATGCCAACGCCCGAAGAAGTGGCAAGCGAGGATGAGATCGCTCGCTACGTGAAGTACATTGATGACTCCACTCTTGCTCGGTGTTATATGTTGGGCTCTATGACTCCTGAGTTATAGAGACAACATGAAAAGATGGATGCCACATCCATTCTCCTACATGTCCGCAAATTATTTGAGGAACAGGGAATGACTCAACAATATAAGATATCCAAGAGCCTCTTCCATGCTAGGATGACTGAGGGGACACCGGTTTAGAACCATGTCCTAAAGATGATTGAGTGGATAGAGAAACTCACAAGTCTAGGAATGGTCATAGAGGATAACTTGTGTGTGGACATTGTGCTTCAGTCCTACTAGATTCCTTTTCACAGTTCATAATGAATTTTAATATGAACAAGCTTGAGGTGACTCTCCCAGAGCTCCTCAATATGTTGAGGGAGATAGAGAGTACTATTAAGAAAGAGAAGCCAGTTCTCTATACTGGTGAGACCAGAAAGAAAAGGAAAGCAGAAAGGTCCCTTAAGAAGGGAAAGGGCAAGGGCAGACCAGGTAAAGCAAAGGTTGCTAAGAAAGACCCAGCAAAGGACAAAGGTCAGTGCTTCCACTGTGGTAAAGATGGGCACTAGAAGAGGAACTACAAAGAGTACCTAGCAGAAAGGGTGAAATAGAAGTTTGGAGAAGCTTCAGGTACATTCATTATCAATCTCTAATTGTCATATTTTTGTGATAGTGCATTGGTATTGGATACCAGTATTGCTTATCACATCTATAATTTATTATAAATTCTAGCAAAGCCGAGAGGAGATTGGCGAGAGAAATATTGCATAAAGGTTTGTTTATGCTAGACACTGCTCCACATATCATGAATATAAGTGTCTAAAAGGAAACGAGATGAGATGAACAATGCATACCTATGGCATTGTAGGCTAGGTCACATCCATGAGGGAATGATTCAAAAGTTGCTAAATGATGGATCTCTAGATCCATTCGACTATGTGTCATATGCAACTTGCGAGCCTTGCCTTCGTGGAAAACTAACCAACTCTCCATTTAGTGGAACTAGAGAGAGCCACTGAGTTGTTGGTACTCATACATAGTGATGTATGTGGACACATATTAACTCATGTCATTGGTGGTTACTCCTACTTCATTACCTTTACTGATGATTTCTCAAGGTATGGATATATGTACTTAATGAAGTACAAGTCCGAGGCTTTTAAGAAATTCAGAGAGTAAGAATGAGGTGGAGAACCAAACTGGAAAGAGTATCAAAACTCTTCGATCAGATCGAGGAGGTGAGTACTTAAGTACAGAGTTTACTCAGTTCCTCAAGGACCATGGGATATTATCCCAATAGACATCTCCTTATACACCTCAGCTCAATGGTGTCTCTGGAAGGAGGAATCGTACGCTATTAGATATGGTACGGTCCATGATGAGTTTCACTGACCTACCCATCTTATTCTAGGGATATGCCCTAGAGACCGCAGCTTACCTTCTGAACAGAGTTTCAGCTAAGTCGGTAGTGTCTACACCATATGAGATATGGAAAGGGAAGAAGTCTGATCTTAAGGTTGTTAAGATTTGGGGTTGCCTTGCCCACGTTAAAAGACACAACCCCGATAAGTTAGAATCAAGGACAGAGCGATGCAAATTTGTGGGATACCCCAAGGAAACTTGTGGGTATTATTTCTATCATCTAGAGGACCAAAAGGTCTTTGTAGCTAAGAGAACAGTGTTCCTTGAGAAGGAACACATTCTTGGCGGAGATAGTGGGAGCATGATAAAGTTGAGCGAGGTTGGAGAACCAAGCTCAAGCACCACTCTACAGCCTGAGTCTGTTCAGGTACCTAATACACAAGTTTCAACTTTACGTAGGTCTGAGGAGAGGATGTTGAGGATGTTGATCCTCAGACCTACGAGGAGACTATTATGAGTATAAACCCCGGGAAGTGGCAAGAAGCCATGAATTCTGAGATGGATTCTATGTACTCCAACAAGGTTTGGAACCTAGTTGATATGCTCGAAGGTATTGTACCCATCGGTTGCAAGTGGATCTTTAAGAAAAAGATCGGAGTAGATGGAAAGGTAGAGGCCTATAAAGCAAGGCTAGTGGCTAAGGGGTATCGTCAAAGGCAAGGTGTTGACTACGATGAAACCTTCTCACCCATAGCAATGCTAAATTCCATCAGAATTCTATTGGCTATTGCAGCACACTATGATTATGAGATCTGGCAGATGGATGTGAAAATCGCATTCCTCAATGGGAACCTCGAGGAGGAGGTATATATGATGTAATCTGAGGGATTCGTGTCCAAGAACTTCCCAGATAAGGTGTGTAGGTTGCTTAGATCCATTTATGGACTAAAGCAAGCTTCCCGAAGTTGGAACATAAGATTTGATGAGGCAATCAGATCTTATGACTTCGTTAAGAACGAAGATGAGCCTTGTGTGTACAGGAAGGTAAGTGGGAGCACTATCACATTTTTGGTATTATATGTAAAGGCTATCCACAGTAAAGGCTTGGTTATCTAGACAATTCTCCATGAAGGACTTAGGGGAAGGATCCTATACCTTGGGGATTAGAATCTATAGAGATAAATCCAAGAGGATGCTTGGCTTGTCCCAGTCCAGGTATATAGAAATTATTGTCAAATGTTTTGGCATGGAAAATTCCAAGAGATGTCTCATACCGTTAAGACATGGGATATCGCTTTCTACGAGTATGTCCCCAAAGACTCCAGAAGAAAGGGCGAACATGAATATGATACCTTATACCTCAGCAATAGGGTCTATCATGTATGTCATGTTATGTACTAGGCCTGATATAGCGCATGCTCTGAGTGTCACGAGCAGGTATCAGGCGAATCCAGGCTTGGAGCATTGGAAAGCAGTAAAGTGTATCCTTAAGTACTTGAGAAGGACTAAGGATCTTTTACTAGTATATGGAGGTAGTAGCCTTAAGGTTGAAGGTTACACAGACTCAAGTTTTCAGTCTGATGTCGATGATATTAAGGCGAATTCAGGGTATATGTACACCTTGAATGGAGGAGCAGTATGCTAGAAGAGTTCCAAGCAAGATACTACTGCTGACTCGACCACAGAGGCGGAGTACATTCCTGCATCAGATGTAGCAAAGAAGGGAGTTTGGGTGAAGAAGTTCATCACATATTTGGGAGTCGTGCCGGGTAGTGAGGAGCCGATCTCCTTATATTGCGACAACAACGGGGCAATTATTCAAATAAGGGAATCCAGGTCTCATCACAAGTGTTCTGAGGAGGTTCCAACTTATCAGAGAGATCGTAACCCGAGGAGATGTAGCAGTGGAAAGAGTTTCATCCGAAGATAACATTGCAGATCCACTAACAAAGCCGTTGTCTCAGATTGTCTTTGAGCATCACAGGGGTCTGATGGGGATCAGACACATAGGTGATTGGCTTTAGGTCAAGTGGGAGATTGCTAGTCATAGGTGCCCATCAAGCCAATCACGTGAGTGATGGCATGTGTGACTTGATACAGAATCTTTTTGCTTATTATATTTTGGCATATATCACTTTATAACTTTTACATACATGCATATATATATTATGATGTCCTTGGATTTGTGTAATGGGAATCGGATCGTGATGAGGTCACGATAATGAGATCGATTCACCTTTAAACACATATCCTAAATAATTCCAGTCATAGGTTACTCGAGAGGGACATCGTGATAACCGGACAGACTAGTGTGCTGTATACCTGTCCATATGATGGATGCAGCTGGTCTCATAGCTGCTCGTGTAGGGACACTAGGTATACAGTACAAGTGCTCATTGGAGAATGAGTTCACTGATTGATCCACTTACAGAATGCTGGATGGTTGATGATGCCTTATTGTCAAACAGTGATTCCGTAGTCCTAGTGGTATATCTGATCCTTAGACTTGAGACACTAAGGATGTCTTGTATGAGTGCTCTACTCTTTGATACCAGACTTATAGGTTTGGCTATCACATATCTAGTACAACTAGTCATTGGGAGTGGTAGTCGACCTTACGAGGGCTATTGAGTGTCGATAGATGATCATTCACTCTCGGCGTCATGAGAGGAATATCCCATGTGTTCTTACTCAGAAAAATCCCTGGCCAGGGTCATTTGGGTTGAGAGAGAAAGAGTTCTCTGGGAGAATCCATTAGAGTGAGACTCGAGTAGAAATCGTATGGGTCTAACAACACCATGCTCGATATATAGTCTCTGGGATATTAGATGGATGAGGGACTATAGGTATACGGTAACTAAGGACAAACACATCCAATGGATTGGATTCCCCTGTATCGTTTGGGGACTACGGCGTAGTGGCCTAATACGTCCGTAGTCGATGAGTCGAGTAAATTATTACAGAGATAATAATTCACTGAGTTAGAAGAAGTTATGACAGGTATGACTCACGGCCAGCTCGATATTGGGCCTAGAGGGTCACACACATATTGCAGGCATTGCGATAAGTAAAGGTTCGGATATGAGATATTCGACGGAGCCCTTGTATTATTGGATATCCAATAAGCCCCTGAATTATTGGATCCCATGGACGAGATCCAATAAGAGCCCTTGAGAGATTATTGGATAGAGATCCACTAATCTAAAAGGCTTGGGTTATTGGATGCAAATCCAATACCCACTAAGGGAGGATCCATTAGGGTTTGACATGGGACCTCTATAAATAGGAGGGATTCAGAGCCTCATAGGCTAGAGCCTTTGCTTGTCTCTCCTATTCTCCTCTCCCTCTCCACCTCAGAGCAGGTATGGAGTTTTGAGGAGCGTCGTTGCAGCCCTGCTGTGTGGATCACCGCTAGAGAGGAGGACGCTTGACCTCCTTCACCCTCTCCTAAGGATCTACAAGGAAACAGGGATATACGATCTCCCTAGGTAACACAATCTACTCTATACACAGTTTTAAGTTTCACAGATTTTACGCACCAATCTTTGCACGACGACGAACATCTCTTTGGGAATCAGGGATTTTATTTTCTTATTTTTCCGCTACGCATGTGATGTCTCCCCCAAGATTTCCCAACAGTATCATTAACCATCTAACATTCCATGAGATAATCAGTTAGTGAACTCATTCTTTAATTAGCACATATACTATACCCCTAGTGTCCTCACATGAGCGACTATGAAACTAATCGCCTCCATCATATGGACGGTTATACAATACACTGGTCTGTCGGGCTATCTCGATATCTCTCTTGAGTAACCTCTGACCGGGAATATTCAAGGTCTATGTTTATAGGTGAATTGGTCTGCACAGATCCAAGGACATTATAATATATCAAGCAAGCAATATAAAGAGAGATAATACCAATAATAAAGATAAGCAAAAAAGACTGTGTAGCATGCCACACGTGCCATCACTTATATGATTGGCTTATAGGGCACCTACGACTAGTAACAATGACCCATCTACTACACCAATCACATCCTAAACGGACACAAGGAATGATACCCCCATCGAAAAATTGGCATTAGCTTTGGTATAAATAGCTAAGAAGTTGCAACCTTATTTTTAAACCCACACTATAAAGGTGGTCACCAATCAACCACTCCGACAAGTCCTCTCCAATTTCGATATCACTGGATAGATACTCAAGTGGTCAGTCAAATTAGGAGAATTTGATGTCCAATATATATCAAAAAGGCTATCAAAGCCTAGGTACTAGCTAATTTCATCTCCAAACTCACTCTTGTAGAAAGGACAGATAACCAAGACTATGCTAACGAAAAGTGGATGTTGTATGTGGACAGATCAGCCACTACTGAAAGAGGAGGAGCTGGGCTTATCTTTAAAGGACCAAATAAATAGCAATATGAGCTTGTCCTCCAATTCAAATTCAAAAAAACCAATAATGAAGCCGAGTACAAAGCGCTGTTGTCAGGGCTTCGACTCACTTTGGAATTATAGGTAAAAGAACTATATGTCTTCAACGACTCACACTTGGTAGTCATCCACATCAACAGTGCTAGTCATAGATGCCCCACAAGCTAATCACATGAGTGATGACACATTGAACAATCTCTTTGTTTATTATTATTATTGGTATTTTCTCACTTTATGTTGCATGTTGCAATATTATAATATCTATGAATCTGTGCAATGAGAATTGGATTGTGATGAGATCACGATAATGAGACTGGTTCGCCTTTAAACACAGATCCTAAATAATCTCGATCATAAGTTACTCGAGAGGGACATTGAGATAACCAAACAGACTATTGTGTTATATACCCATCCATATGATGAAAGCGGCTAGTCTCATAGCTACTCATATGAGGACACTAGGGATACAGTGCAAGTGCTTATTTGAGAATGAGTTTACTGATTAATCCGTTCACAAAATATTGAATGGTTGATAATACCTCATTGTTAGACAATAATTTTATGGTCTAAATTGTGTGTCTAAACTTTAGAATTGAGACATAAAAGATATCCTATATGAGTACTTCACTTTTTTATACTAGACTTATAGGTCTAGAAGTTTCAGATCTAGCATAACCGATCATCGAGAGTGGTAGCCAATCATATATGGGCAATTAAGTATCGATAGAGGATCATCCGCTCTCGGTATCATGAGAGGAATATCCTATGTATTTTAGTCCAAGCAAATCTCCGGTTATGGTCATTTGGATAAAGAAAGAAAGAGTTTTATAGGAGAATTCGATTAGAGCGAGACTCGAGTAGATTTCATATGGGCCTAACAACACCATACTCAATATACGATCTTTGAGATATTAGATAGATAAGGACTATAAATACATAGTAACTGAGGACAGATAGGTCCAATGAATTAGACTCCCCTATATCGTTTAGGGACTATGGCGTAGTGGCCTAGCATATCCACAGTTGATGAGTTAAGTGAATTATTAATTCACTAAGTCAGAATGAGTTATACACATAAGCATCAACTCCCAACGCTACCTCAACAATAGGATATTCGTAGGAAAAGAACACCAAATCGAGGCTATATTTTTTGGATTTATATATAAATGATGTAAACTCGGTTAACCAAATAATGATGAAATTCTAGAAAAGATTAAAGTTCTACATACCATAACAAAATGAAGACCCGAGGGCTGCACCTAGGCCGATCCTATGTGCTCCCTAGTTGTGCACTAGGTGTGAAGACCCAAAGCCTACACCTTGGTCGAGCCTACATAATCTTGAGCTTTGTACCTTGGCATGAAGACCTGAGGGTTATACCTAGGTCGAGCCCACGTGCTCCTTAGTTGTACACTCAGTACAAAGACCCGAGGGTTATACCTAGGCCAAGCCCACACGCTCCCTAGCCGTGCACTCGGTGTGAAGACCCGAGGCTTGTACCTCAGATGAATAGGAGTTAAAAAGGACTTGCTCCCAAGCCGTGCATCTCAACATAAAGACCCAAGAGTTGCACCTAGGTCAAGCCCATGTGCTCCCTAGCCGTGCACTCAATGTGAAGACCCGAGGCTTGCACCTTGGATAAGTAGGAGTTAAAAAGGATTCGCTCCCAAGCCATGCACCTCGGCATAATAACCCGATGGCTGCACTTAGGCCGAGCCCGTGCACTCGATGTGAAGACCCAAGGCTTGTACCTCGATCGAGCCTATGCACTCCCAAGCCATGCACCTCGACATGAAGAGCCGAGGGTTGCACCTAGGTCAAGCCCACACTCTCACTAGTTGTGCACTCAGTGTGAAGACCCGAAGCCTGCCCCTCGGTCAATCCAATGTACTCCCAAGTCATGCACCTCAGCGTGAAGAACCAGGGTCTACACCTTGGGTAAGTGAACATGTGTTTTTCGACAATAAGCAAGGAAGCTATCAAAAGAAATGCACAAAAGGCACACCTCGATTCCCCCAACTAGAGATACATGTTACGCCTCTACGGGGTAGGGCGGGGTGAGGGGGGAAGAGAAAATGATAGAGGATATTTTGGTATCACCCAACTGGCAATCATCTTTGATCACACATGGCACCACTCCAGTCAAATTAGTGCACACATCTCAAAGCAATGCGAAACAACACAAATCGATCCGGGAACGGTTACGTCTTGAAGTGATGTAGCCCGACTTAAAAGTGACACCACTCGGCTCTGAAGCGATGCACTACAAATCCATGCCATTCGAAATTAAGTGATGCTTGCTAGTAATGATATGTTAGAACCCTTGCAGATTCTAGACTTGGGGTTGATCTCTTTAGGGGATCGGCCTCCTTGGAACTCTATAGGGGTTCCTCCCTCCAAGTTGCTGCTCAAAGGCTGCAGAAAAGATTCATCTATTGCCTATCAAAAGAGGAGGAATACATGACTATTTATAGGGCTTCTAAACTCTAACTCATAATAGGACTCCTACTCAAGACTCCTACTTCTAACCAACTCCTAATATGACTCCTACTCAAGACTTCTATTCCTTTACAACTCCTTATTCTTCTCTAAGAAACAACCTCCTAACCCTAGCCGGCCTCTTCACCTCTTTAATAGGGGTCGACTTAGGTAGGTTTTACATGAATGTCCCTCTCAATTAGGACTCTCCTAGCTAGAGTCCTAACAGACCTGCCCTCTTCAAATCAACCTTGTCCTCGAGGCTGACGATTTATGAAATTTGGAAATTTGATCTTCAAGTCGTCATAGTTCTCCCCAGTGGCATCTTCTGTTGGTAGGTTCACCCACTGTATTAGCACTTTAGTAGTGGGTTGTCGTCGTCGAGTCACGATCCGTCGATCAATAATGGTACTTGGTTGGGTTTGGAGTTCTCCTTGGATAGTTATATTTGACGGGTGGCTTTAGGCTGTCTTCAAGCACCTATTTACAACTTATGTCTGGCCGTCGATTTGTGGGTGATATGCCATACTCCTTTTCAATTTAGTACCCTGCATATAGAATAACTTTGTCCAAAATCTGCTCGTGAAGATGCAAGTAGAATTTATCATAAGCACAATGCGTCCCTTATAGTATAATTTTTTTGAGTCCCAATTGTAATGAGCCACGGAGCTTGGTGCTTCCTCCAAATTTTTTATAATCTTACTAGTCTCTAAATCTTCCTGCCATTCCATCTTAATATCCTCAAGGAAGTCGCTGGTCGGAAGTGAAATAGCTGAAACTTCAGCTTGCTCCGGTAATTGTGAAAGTGCATCTGCAAGAACATTCTCTTTCCCCTTTTTGTAAGTTATTTCATAATCAAATCCAAGAAGTTTTATTACCCATTTTTGCTATTCAGGGGATGATATCTTTTGCTCCAAAAAGTACTTGAGGCTTTTATTGTCGATTTTAATTTGAAATCGTTGACCAATCAAGTAGGGTCTCCACCTCGTTGCTGCGCGCACAATAGCGAGCATCTCCTTATCATATGATGACTTATTTTGATGGGAGGGAGATAATTCCTTGCTAGTGTATGCAAGTGGTTGACCATCTTGCATGAGAATGGCTCCAATTCTGACTCCAGATGCGTCAGCCTCAATAATGAAGGGTCGGTTGAAATCTGGTAGTGTTAGCACCGGCGTAGTCGTCATGGCCGCCTTAAGTTTGTCGAAGGCAGCGGAGGCTCTGTCTAACTATTGGAAGAGATCTTTTTCTAGTAAGAAAGTAAGTGGTGCATTGATCTTTCCATAGTTTTTCACGAACTTATGGTAGTAGCCTGTGAAACCCAGAAAGCCATGTAGCAATTTTATGTTCCTCGGGGTAGGCCAGTTTTGCATTGCTTCAATTTTGAAGGGGTCCACCATCACACCTTCCTCTAATATGATATGCCCAAGATATTTCACCTTCTGTTGAAGAAAGCAAAAATTCGTAATGGTTGTTGTGTGTTCAAAAGGTGGTTTTCAGTATGTCTTCTTCGTACACTCATATTTGATGATACCCGGATCAAAGGTCCAGCTTTGTGAAGATTTGTGCTCCCTTTCAGCTAGCAATTCATCTGCTATTGGAATAAGGTATTTGTCCTTGATGGTTATGCCATTGAGAGCTCGGTAATCAACGCATATTCGCCATGTTCTGTCCTTCTTGCATACAAGTAGCACCGGTGAAGAGTAGAGGTTGCAACTTGGCTGAATAACTCCTATTTCGAGCATCTCTTTTACAATCCTTTCTATTTCATCCTTCTGTAGATATAGAGATTGATATGGCCGAGTATTTTCAGGAGGTTTGCCTGAAAGAATCGTTATATAATGATCATGCCGACGGGTAAGAGGTAGGTTGTACGGTTCGTCAAATATATCTGAAAATTCAGCAAGCAAAGGAAGTAGGTTTGGATCTTCAAATTCTATTAGCTCTCCCTTAGTTTGCTGCTCAAGTTGTACCAAAAATCTACTGCATGCTTTATGCAAAACATTCTCCATTTGTTGTGTGCAAGTCATCATTACGTCGCCCCCACGTTTCCCATTCAGTATCACTGTTTTCTCCTTACTGTAAAATTTCATAATTAGTTGCATAAAATTCCAAGAAATATCACCTAATGTCATCAACCATTTAATTCTGAGCATGGCCTCATGATCATCAAGAGGGAGAAGGAAGAAATATGCAATTATCTCTTGGTAAGGCCTCATGATCAGCAATAGTTTCACTTGCGGGCGCCTACGATCATACTTCAAAATCCATCTGTCGGTGACCTTAACATCAAACCTGTAGCGATTCTCGATTGGTAATGCTATCCGAACAGCAAGCTTACTATTTAGGAAGTTAGTAGTACTGCCCGTGTCGATGAGAACAGTGATCGGTTGTTGTTTGAGAAGGCCTCCAACTTTTATCATTTGCGGGTTTAAGTAGTCGGCTAGTGCATGTATTGTAACGTCAATCGGTTGTGGCTCTTCTTCCACATATTTTTTATGTTCAAGGTTTTTTTCTGAATGTTCAATGACCTCTTCTTCTATTGGTTCAATCATAAGAAGTCTCCCTTTCATCGTTTGCGGGTTTGAGTAGCCAGCTAGTGTGTGTACTGTAACGTTAGTCGGTTGTGGCTCTTCTTCCGCATCTTCTTCGTTATGTTTAAGGCTCTCTTTTGAATGCTCAATGACCTCTTCTTCTATTGGTTCAATCAAAAGAAGTCTCTGTTTTCTACAGCAATGCTTGTAACTCCACGGCTCGTCGCAATGCCAACATAACCGCTTCGCATATTGCTCCCGAAGCTCTTCTCATGTCAACTTCTTTGGTGTAGGGACTCGATCGACAGTAGGGGGGCTGAGGGCTTTAGTATTTCTAGTTGAGAAGCAACTCTAGTCCTCCAAGCTTCATGATTCAATTGCTCCTCTTGATGTCGTGCGAAAGATATGGCTGCCATAAGCGTGTACGGTTGTCACGCTTTAACTTCTCCCCGGATCTCTGGCTTCAAGCCCTCAATGAAGGTTGTCAATAGCTGTTTTTGAGACCAATCACAAGTTTGATTAGATAACCTTTCAAACCTGGTTTGGTACTCCTGAATAGTGGAGGTTTATCGGATCTTTGTTAATTGTCCGTCAATATTCTCGTAATCGGTTGGTCTAAAGCGGATCAGCAATCCTTCTTTGAATTGTCACCATAAAAGGACTCCATAAGTGTGTTCAAACCAGTCAAACCACTATATGGCATCCCCTTCAAGATGTATAGCAGCAATTTTCACCATAGATGCGTCCGCGGTTTTGTGGTACCAAAAATATAGCTCCGCACGCGAAATCCAACCAATCGGGTCTCCTTCTTCCCATCTAGGGAAGTCCACCCTCATGCATGGATAGTTGGGATCGATCATAGAATCTCCCCTCTTTTGGAAGTCATCTCTTCGGGCTTGGTGCGATTGGGCAGAGCTCTCTCCTTGATGTGATTTCTTCGGGCTTAGTGGTCGGCCCAATCTGAGTTCGATAAAGAGTGTCCGAATCGTATCCTCCATTCGTGCCTCAAAGGCTTCAAATTTAGCATTGATTGCCTCCTCAGATGCCATAGTATATGCCTCCAAATCTGTGATGTTATGATCTCTCTTTTGTTGTCGGGTTAAAGGCGTGTATAGGTTGAGAGAGGTGATGGTCGAAAGGATTGGTGGATTGGTAGATATAGGTTGTGGTTTAGGCTTGCTTTGTGGTTGTTTTGGGTGCAGTTTGAGGGTGTGGTTTAGTGGAGTTTTAGGGCTGTGGATGAAAGTTTTGGATCTGTGGTAGATGGTAGCAAAGGTTTGATAGAAATAAGTGGAAGTTGCAGCAAGTATGTGCTGTCTTGTAAGAGTAGAATTGTCGTCGAAGAAACAATAGTTTCTCGACGTAATTTCCACCAAAAACTTGAGAGAATTAAGGAGGGAATTGATAGCAAAATCACAATTTATATGACAGCAAGGATATCTAATTTAATCAAGAAGATTTCGGCAGTATAACTGCAAGGAAATTGGTGCAAGTTACGATTGCAGAATTCTCGTCGAAAAATTTTAGCGGTTTACGACAAAAATTTGCAGCAACACAAAATCATTTTCAGAGATGAATTTCTCAATAGATCAATCTTAGATGGAAGCCAAGATGATCTATAAAGTGTATAAGAAATTTTATTCAAAAAAGATTGCAAATAGATGGGTTAAGGCAACAATATGCGACTGAAATTTTCTACAGCATAGATTTTCAAGTGTAGCAGATTGGACATAAAAGATCAGTAGTTTATATTGAGAATTTTTCGATGAAACCAAAGGAAAATCTACTGTTATGAAGTGTCAAAGCTATCATAAAAGTTTCATAGAAATTTGGATAGAAAAAGCATAATAGCAAGATCAAACAGATTGTGCTATGCGGCTGGAATTCTGTAATGTATCTTTCGTCGTAGAGATGAAAACTTTATGACGAAAAGTTTATGCAGCAATATAGGAATAATTTTTTTTTTTTTAGATTTTTGAATAAGGATAACTAAATTGCAGTAGCCGTAAGGTAGGAAACCAGAACCTATTGCAATTCACAGGAAGATCAAAGGATGATCCGCGGTGGTGGAGATGATGGCGGAATTCGACAACGATCTTTTAAGCAATTGTGGGAATTGCTTTGGATGGTTGTGGAGGGTTGATAGATGGCTGTGGAAGGGCAGCGAGACACCAAGAACGCTACTCTGATACCAGGTGTTAGAACCCTTGCAGATTATAGACTTGGGGTTGATTTCTTTAGGGGATCGGCCTCCTTGGAACTCTATAGGGGTTCCTCCCTCCAAGTTGCTGCTCAAAGGCTGCAAAAAAGATTCATCTATTGCTTATCAAATGAGGAGGAATACATAACTATTTATAGGGCTTCTGAACTCTAACTCATAATAGGACTCCTACTCAAGACTCCTATTTCTAATCAACTCATAATATGACTCCTACTCAAGACTCATATTCCTTTACAACTCCTTATTCTTCTCTAAGAAACAACCTCCTAACCCTAGTCGGCCTCTTCACCTCTTTAATAGGGGTCGGCTTAGGTAAGTTTTACATGAATGTCCCTCTCAATTAGGACTCTCCTAGCTAGAGTCCTAACATGATATAACCCCGCAGGCATAGGGTCGGAAGAGTGGCCCCGGAATAGACAAACTGCTCATAAGAAATATCAGCGGATGATAGCAAGCACAAGGAGAGTCGACTCCCTACGAAAGGTATAAAAACCACCCCCAAGTAGATGTCGGGGGACAGGATTTACTATCTATAATAACTAACTTAAGCTGTGAATGGGTCAAGCCAGAATTCCCCTCTCTAGTATTAACCTATTATGTAGGGACTCGGGACCAGAAGCCCCTCGCGGATTCGTCTGAAAACACCCTAAGAGATGGCAACCATGGCTGTTTGTCCCTTCTCCGTAAAACCTTCCTTCTGAGTAACAACACGAACAATCTTACACAATCGGAATCAAACCAAGTCATGCCCCTTCCTAAGCCACGGTATAAAGAATCACACAGTCCGAGTAAAAAATTATATTTAAAGACTCTCTTGAGGTAGACTTCCTACTTCTACTCAGGTGCATAGTTTTCTCGATAAAGAAATTGATCTTGTTGTTTCTACCACCATCCCTTTGATTTCACGAAACACATCTTCTTCGAATGTTCCCATGCTTCCTCCCATTGGCCTTTCTTTAGAGATAAATTGAATTACTATTTCACCGGCTTGGTTGATTGGCCCGATGGTTCTGGGCTTCAGAGTTACTATTTCACCCGTTTGGTTGATTCGCCCGATAGTTCTGGGCTTCGGGAGAGGCAATCGCCTTATTGCTACATTTCTTTGGCAATAGTGGCTTGATAGAAACAATTAATTGTTTCGCAATTTTGGGGTTCAATCGTTCTCCATCATCAAGTCTACAGCCTTGGCTATGCTGAACCATAAAAATCAACTCTCCCTTTCATCCACAACCCTATCCAATCAAGATTTTGATTTTATAATATATGTTTTACTTTTATCGCTCGTTTACTACATATTCTTTTTTCGGTTTCTCACTCTGAGACAAGATAGGTAACATAGTTATCGCAAGCTACACACCATACAAAATTCACTCCCCTATTCACTTGAAGCTATAGCCATGTCAAGCAATTAGGCCTCAACAATATATAGGTTCCCTTCAACTCACAATAACTCATTAACTACATGGCATTAACATCATCATCACAAATTGCCCTTGTGTTGCTTCTTTAACCAAAGTCCGATGAACAATCACATCATAACCACAAACTTATTGTTTGTTCAAAATTTTTGTGGAGTTACACTATTAAGAAACATCTTTCTTTTTCTTCGAAAAGTTTTGTTCTCTAATCTAATGGATCTTCCAATTGGATTCAAATCAAGAGAAAAACAAATTGATTTTTATAGGATTTTCAATAAATTCTTTGATTTCTTTTGGATTATTCATTTGGTTCTCACATTTTAGATTAATTGAGATATTGAGGAAGATCAAAAAAAGTATTTCAAAAATTGATACGATTATATTTTTGTTCCATTTGAAGAAAGGAAGGATCCAAAGAATCGATTTTTCATTTGGTTATTGAACTTCTGTTTACTCTAAAACTCAAAATTTTAAAACTGATGCACTAGCTATCTATGTGATGGGAAAATACTGACACTAGCCTCGACGTAATAGTTGGCCTACTAGCTCATCGCCACTCTGACGCTGACATGGGAAAAGAAATGCCCACATCCTCTTTCCCAATGACAAACGATAGGGTAACAATCCTTTGCCCCGCCAGATCGTAGTTTTAGGGCATAGGTCGACCATCATAGAGTAATAACTCTCTAGCGATAAGTCTTATCTACTTTTTTTTCAGTCGACTAGCATAGTCGATCGCTAGCATTGACAAACGGTGCCACCGTAGTGGTCCTCCGTTGATGATGCACCACAGGAGACTATATCGTCTTGCCATTTGAGTATGTGAGCCCTAAGAGGACATACGGGCCCACACCCATCTAGCGTCAATCCTCTCTCGTCAGATGCCCAAGTATAAAAGTCAATCTCTATGGCTACAAGAGAGGGAGAAGAAAGCTTCTATTGTCCATAACACCTATGAACTTTACTATTAGAGGGATCGAGTTAGAAACTTCCCTCGACACTAACTGTTTGTGTAGGATCCCAAACGAAGCCAAGCAAGACATTTCTCAGTTCATCTCTAGAACCTTGAGAAGGCCTTGATCATCTCGGCCCGACTTGGAATCCATCTTGGACATACAAGGACCACCTCGAGATCACTTCAGTTAGACCTTCCCCAATTCCAATCGTCTATCACATCGCCACGCGAGCCATCGAGATGAGCTTACACCTTTGGAACATAATCAAGTTGTGTCAACCCTCGGTCAACAATATCAAGGTAATAACATTATTCTATTTCCTAGACTTACACTCTTAAAACTCAAATATTTACTTGATGCACTAGCTACCTAGATCGATGCTAGATCCCTTCTTTTGTTGCCTCTTTCGATATCTCTATTTCTACATCTCTATTATTAATATCGAAAGAATACTTTTTTTCTTTAAAAAAATTGACAAGCATGAAATAATATAACTTAGAATACTTAAATTTGGATTTATAATTGTATGCACAACATATTTTATAGACAATTTCAAGTATTTGCAAACATTAAACTTGGGTCTAAACTAGAGTTCTATAATTTTTCTAACGTAAAGAATTGAGGTCTTATTTTGGGTTGAAATATAACACTCGATCAAGTCACGATATGGTATAGCTTCGTAACACAATTATAACTCTATCCATTACTTACCATGCCCAATAATAAATAGACTTTGATACTATCGGTTTGATATAAAATTATTTAAGCCAAAGATTATAGTAATACTGTTATATTCCTTTATGTCTTGGTCTAGGAATTGATACGATTTGATCTTGTCCTGAAAGTGCAAGATCGTCAAAGTGATTTACCGAGGGGAAAAAGGATGGGGAAGCAAGATTAGGCTATGCACGTCGGCTTTTCGGGCTACGATCAAACCTTCAAGGGCATCCCAAGGTGGAGCTAAGGGATGTTTGGTCTACGTCGGGATCTTGCATAATAGGCCAATGTTAGGAAATGTTCATGACTAAGTTAGTGAGTACATATATATTATTTTCAATCCCTTCTCTTGGAATAAGGAATCTGTATTTATACATACGGAGAGACGATCGAGAAGTATAATGGTTGATAATGATCGCCAATACCTATCGTGGTGCTATAGCGTTGGTGATCGGCCTGTACGCTCCCTTGTGACACGGGTCTATCCATCTGAGCTCTTGAGGCATGTCCCTAACCTATACAATCGCATGCGACATGGAATCGGGCATAGGGGCATTGATCGCCAGATCAATTTTCTTCTGCGTCAAATAGATATCGGATCATGTTCCACATCGGCTCCACGTTGACTCTACCTCTGGTTGGTGCGAAAATATTTCCTATCGAGTTCTTATTGAATAATTAAGTGCTTTCGAATAAGAAAACTATCACAATAAATATTTGTCTCGCATGAGGGAAGAAGACGTACTATGACTTGGACGTGAAGGCATTCCGGGTAGTCAACATCAATTCTGATGAGTTGAACTTGTGTTGACCGGCCATTCCGAAGACTGCGGATACATACACCGAGGGGTTCTCCCGCAAACCTACCCGCGGGGCTCGAAGTAGATGTTGTCTGAGAAAGGTACGGGCAAGGTCCGAGAGGGTATGCCGTCGGGGAGACACGTTTGGTGCCCGGAACAAATCGAAGAACGCATGACGTCGGTTGGGCCCGCATTCCCAAAAGTCCAAACGCACGCTTCACGTCCCCGTTTCTTTACCCGACCCGATTCCCTCACCCTTCGGGCCCGAGCCACGAGGCGAATCCGAACCCGAGCCCGAAAAAGATCACGCATCAAGAATCCCGCCGGGGGACCGGTACGTACGCCCCGAAAGTCCAACAGAGACTCCACCACCCTCCTGCGCACCTTCTCCCGCAGGAATATGCGCCCATGGGACCCATCCCTCGTTTACCCCGCATTTACGAAGGGCGGTGCGCTCTGGTGGCGACTTCTCCAGGTGCGCGTACGGCCCCCCAGTAAAAAAAGAGCGGAGATCGAGCGAGCGAGAGGTCCACTGACGAAACCGTATCCGAATCCCACACGTGGCGCGTCCTCACCCGTTCTTTCGAATCCCCCAGCTTTCCGCGGGTCCCACTCTCCTTCCCAGGACATCTTTAAATGACCGCCTCTTCCGTGCATCTTCCCGCACGATTACTCCCGTATGCGCAGTCTTTCGGATCGTCCATATGGATCAAGATCAAATTGAACGGCGAGCAGCACCAGATTACACGTGCGTTTTCCCGCACGGGGAGGGGAGTCACCTACGAATGGCGCTTCGGACCGGTCACCGGTCACGCCTCCCGTGTTCTTTAACCGGTTATCTCGCCCACGGTCGCCACCGACCCACTTGCCCCCCCGTGTGTTCCCCTCGCCCGCGGACCACGCTTAAGCACGGCCCCATTCTTCTCTTCGGTCCCATCCAACCGTCGGTTTGATTACATCGGATGGACGGGATCAGCAGGCGACCAACGTTCGTACGCCGCGAGTAACTTTAAAGTGGTTTCACGAAATAGTCTCGTGAGTTTTATAATTAGCGTGCAAAGCTTACTTTACGGCCGGATTATATGCAACTAATCGACGTGTTTAATTATTACCACGATATTTCTCGCATGTAGCTCCGTTCGCAGTGGTGTCGACATGCGTCCGATGGTTTACGTGGGTAAGTTTAGACGGTTGGATGGGGCATGCAATGGATGGAGCTGCGAGGGAGGCGGCGTCAGTTATCGTTCGGTTTACTTCGCGGGTTCGTCAGCTCGCACGCTGGATCGATCGATCTCGCGGTAGGGTGAAAAGAGAGAGGAGGAATCGGATGGCTGGTTGCTATTTCCTCTCTTCATTTGTGGAGAGGAGAGCGCTTCCGCTTCTACTCCTCTTCGTCCTATCGAACGCTACCCCTTACCGTCGCCTTTGTTCTCCGCTCCTCCGTCCCGTCCTTAGCCTCTTGTGTGATCGCAGGTGCTGGAGTCTGAGGTGGGTCGTCGGCGGGAATGGGAGCTCCGTCGGCGAGCGCTCGGTGATGGCGGGGAAGGGATGTAGTACGTGAGTGCCGGGACGCAGCTACGCGGCTCTGCCAGGGCCGTCACTGAAGCGCCAACGTCGTCGCGACGGGGCTTAATGAAGGTCGGATTAGGGTTTCTTCGATCCTGGAACCTGTAGCAATGCTGCGAGTTGTCGTACTTCGGAGTAGTTCATATGAAAGGGTGACATAGTTGGGATTTTGATCGTGGATGTGGAGCTCTCGGCTTGATCCTCTGTGTTTCTTGCACTTCCTTTGGAATTTCCGGTTCTTGCATGAAAAATTGCCGAAATGAGACGATTTTTAAGGTTTCGAATCATACCTCTTATGATTTCAATTGCTCGGAAAGTTTATTATTGATAGGTTGCTCTATTTGATGGAGCTTGCTCTTACCATTTGATGATTTATGCTGCTTCTTATCTGCCTTCTACTATATAGTTTTTGGTATTTGGGCACTATGGGTCTACATTAATGTGATAGGGTCATTCTGACATCTATTTGGCATTTGTCATTTATTATTCTGCTCTTGTTTTATTCTGGTGATTCGGTCACTCAATCCATGACTTATGTCACAACTAGCTTTTGGAACTCCAAACCATTTAGGTTTTGCTTGGCCATGGCGTGGGATCCAGTCTAGTGGTGAATGTTGGAAGTGCCGAGTGTATCTATGGCATCTCTGGAACATTCTTTCTCAGTTTAGGTTTTGCTTTATCGACAGGCAAATGTCCTATTGCGGCAGTTATAACGATCTCTGCTCTGTTCTTCTTTCTCTTACCGCTTCTCCATTATGCAGCTTCGTAAATGTAAGCAATTTTTAATGATCGGGTAAGCTGCTATGAAGCATAGGAGAGCAATCTAAAAGCTGTGTACTTTTTATAATGTGGCAGAAGCAATGTGGAAAACGAATATGAGAGGAAGGGACCCCGTGGAATCTGGACCTTACCCTGAACGGCCAGGAGAACCAGACTGTGCTTATTACATCAGGACTGGCCTCTGTAGATTCGGGATGACCTGCAAATTTAATCATCCTCAGAATAGGATGTTGGTAATGAGAATGCCTGTGACATTACATCCGTTGAACTCTACAATCTGATATCAGAATATTGTCCATTCTTCCTTTTCAATCTCTTTTTTTTTTGTGCCAAGCATAATATCAATTTTCTAGATAGGCTTGCACTGCAGAGTCAGACAAGTGAGTTTGCTTCTGTTTTTCTTTGTTCTGATCA
Source organism: Musa schizocarpa (assembly GCA_900464855.2). NCBI lineage: Eukaryota > Viridiplantae > Streptophyta > Magnoliopsida > Zingiberales > Musaceae > Musa > Musa schizocarpa. The sequence goes on along the minus strand of LS990917.1, from coordinate 32,215,310 downwards.
GAAAATCTGTTTTAAGTTGTGTGACTAGGAACTTTTTCTGTTGCTTAGGAGTTAGTTGTTTAAATTTAGGCATACTGTTTGGTTTAGCATGCATGGTTTAGTTACCATTTTGAACCTACCATCCTTTGCTATCGGCTGCCCTTTGTAGTAGACATAGGTGCAATGAATTATTTATACATCATAGTTCTCTGTCCTTCTCATTGCTTGAGATTGATTTGGTAAATAAATACATCTTTGGGAAAATTTCATTGACAACTTCAACTTAAGTGCATTCTTGCTTTTTTTTTTTTTTGTTAGTTTTGAGAAAATGGATCAGTTTTTTTTAATCCACCTAGCTCCTGAACTTTGTTGCCTGCTTTTTATTTTTTATTTTTCCACTTTGGAGATCAGACACTTCCCTCTTTGGATGTGTTAGCAGATTTTTGCCTGAATGGAGGTTTACCGAAATAAGAAGAAAAAGGAGTCAGTTAAATGGCAATGTTTCAACAGAAGCTGTTTGATTTCATGATACTATAAAATAATTAGGACATTTAAGACTTGCTATGCACATCCAATTTGGGTCCAAAGACATGGATGGACCCATTTGCGGGACTAAACACACAGTAAACATGGTTTCTAACATAATTATTCTTTTCTAAGCTATAATGTCCTTGCTAAAATAAGAGTTCAAATATAGGTACTAGGTGCATGGACTTCCATATTCTAATCCTTGCAGCCTTACTAGAAGAAGGCTTTCATCACAAGCTCTATGATTGTGCATGTCATCATCCTAAAAAGGGCTAGAATCCCAGTGTCTTATGGTCATTCATGGACATGTGGTTTCATTACCATTCATGACAATTCAAGTTCCCAACTGAATTGTTTTAATAAAAAATTATAGCCATTTTCCTTGCGTTTACATACGAACAGATCAATTATGGGAAAAAGCACATGCTGAGACATACCTAATGAATCACAAAATTTAAGATATGGCATGCTTTGAAATTCTTAATTTTGTTTTCTCTGTTATGTTCTAACTTCTGACAATCTACAACTGCTTATAGATCATATAAAGATTCCAAGTCTCTACACAGAGATACATGACAGGATAACTATATTATTTTTGCTGGAAAGATAACGGGTTAAAACTTGATATATGAAAAAAAAATCAAATTATCTGAGGATGTTAAGCTATGAAATGAGTAAAACTATGGTTACTGAGCATATAGATAAAGTAATTATTCAGTTACTGTCATTCAAAATATTCATCAAAAACTAAGTCTGATGTACCCATTTTTTTATGAAAATGTAGAGCATTGCCTGCTGCCATATGGATTTGTACAAATGTCTAAATTCTTATTCATGTTTGTCTTCATACTTATTAATAGTAATTGATGTTTGTATGATAAAGTATTATCTTTAGGGAGCAGAGAACATGCTAATCAAAGTTTAACACTCTTACTTGTCATTCATCTACTGTGTTGTGGCTGAATCTGAAATGTTTCAGTAGGTAGCAAAGAAATCTCCGGCTGTTTATGTTTTGATCAAAATGGTAAGATGAAGTCAACCTGCTACAGTTGAACAATTTCAGCCTATTTCAGTTATGTTAATATCAACCCAGATTTGTCAGAACTAAGTTTAGCCACATCCGAAATTTGTTATCCATCCTAGTTCTCTGGTTAGGCTTTCTCTTACATACTTCTCCTCCAATTCCTGTCTTTTATCTGGTTCCTGCTTGAGATCTTCAAAGAACTGAATTGAACAATTCTCTGAAAATTTTTCTTGAGGGAAAGCATTTGTTTGAGTTGAATGTAAATTTTCTTTTGAAATATAAATATTTTGTCTTATTTGAGATAGAGCTCAGGATAGCAGAACCAAAATTTTTGTCTTGCATTTTGGATCATTTGTTCTGGATCTTGGCAAGCAATGTTTAGTGCAGCATTTTAGTCAAAAGACTCTAAACTTCCATCAAATGCTGCCATCATGGAAATGAAGAAAAGGACTAATAGCAAGCTATAGAGTATAGAGAGAAGAAAGAATGTATGTCACTATAAATAATAATGAAATAGTGCCTACTGTCATTCTGCACTTGTTATCATAGTGTGCTGGTATTTTGTGTAGACTCTTCTGCATCCTTTGTTGACTTGGTAAATAGTTTACCATTAATATGCTTGTTCCACCATCCCTCTTCTTTTTGAACAGAAAATGTGGTCAAGATACTCGTGATTAAGATGTTTAAGTTAATTGGATTATTTGGTGAATATTCATGTACTTAAATCATATTTTCGATTAATAACTTGTCTCTTCTACCATGTTTTTATCAATTTAAAGCCTCTTTTACATTTTCTTGGATGCCCCTATTTAATAGACTTCCAGTATACTTGACGGCTTGAATTAGGTTTCGTTAAATTTCAGGCTATTGCAGCTGCAAGAATCAGGGGAGGGTATCCTGAAAGAGTCGGCCAGCCTGAATGTCAGGTGAGACTTTGTATCACACTTAGAGTTCTATTTTGTTTTATTCTCTGTGTACTTTAATGCATGTGGCATTAGTGAATTGATAATGCTAAAATTTGATGATTCATACTGAACTGTTATTGGTAACATTACCTAGTGCCTTTGTTATATAATTTTTTTTTTATCCTTCTTGTTTTGTTGTCTTCTGTGATACAACTTTTTTGCTCGAGCATTTATTAGGCTTGTATTGTAAACTTCTTTCATTTTCTTACTGGACGAAGTTGATGGATTAATGGTTCAATCTTTCCTTCCAAAAAAAAAAAAACACAAAAGAAAACATTATTTGTTTTTATCTCTTTGTTTCTTTCTACTGTATAAATAAAAAGTCAACTTCACTTGCTTTTGTTGTGCCATTATTAGCTATGGCCTTATGTCTTTGTAACACTCATTTTACACTTTTTCAGTACTACTTGAAGACAGGAACGTGCAAGTTTGGATCTACATGCAAGTTTCACCACCCCAAGGAGAAGGCTGGAATTGCAAAACAAGCTCAGTTAAATATTTTAGGCTATCCACTACGTCCGGTTTGTTCTTGCTCTGGTCTTTCTGTTTCTTTTTCTGGTATTGTTGGATTTGTCATTGCCAAGTGGTAGAGCTGATTAAATAACTAAATATACCAGTTTTGTGCTCCTTTTTCCCTGTTCAGCTCTCTGAATTTTGTTAGTTAATTGGACATTGCATGATAGTTTATGATTTTGAATTGTAGAATGAGCAGGAATGTGCATATTATATAAGAACTGGAGAGTGTAAGTTCGGAAGTACATGTAAATATCACCATCCACAGCCATCTAATACAATACTTGCTCTACGTGGTTCTCCTATTTATCCATCTGCGCATTCGCCAACAACCCCCGGTCAGCAGTCTTATCCTGCTGGGATGACAAACTGGACCTTACCAAGATCTTCATATATTTCTAGCCCTCGTTGGCAAGCTTCTTCAAGTTATGCTCAGTTAATTCTTCCTCAGGGTGTGGTCCAAGTTCCTGGTTGGACTTCTTACTCTGTAAGTTGTCTCAGATTTCTTTCTTATTTCTATTGACTTTGTCAATGCTTAAGAATAAGAATCGTGTGATTTTATTCTGATTATCTAGAATGTACTTCTAACTTTTAAGCACTATTGTGCATGCATTTTATTATGATTTTGATGTTCGATATCCAAATTTATCATGGCTATAAAGTAAATTAGAAATGATAATGTATTTGAATGAACAACACAGAAAAACTTAATTGAACAGTGTCAACTCTTTATTTGTATGAACTATATGCAGTTCACAAAAGATTTTTAGGCATCAATTTGTCATGTCATTCTTGTGCTAACTAGTATCAATTTGTGGGTTTCCTTTTACCGGAGTCTTATTTTTAAAGCATTGAATAAGAAATGTTTGACCAAGAAGAGCTGTCCGCCAATATATTAGCAACAAGTAGTGGCATCTCAGGTCAGATTTGGATGATGTACTAGTTCTAATTCAAGCTGCCATGTGGTCGTGTGATAGCCATGCCATCAGCATGGAGAAAAAAACCAAAAGGAAGTCCAAATACTTATTCGTTTACTTGCCATCACACACACAAAACAAAAAGAAAGCCACTTTCCTAATCCAGGACTTCCAGCTGCTAGAGGATTTGTCAACATGAAAAGAGGGAGATGCTCCTCTTGTGAGTGCCGCTCCTAGGCTTGAGTGCTCTTCCAATCCGTTCATTTAGGGCTTGAGCCTCAAAGAGCTATGGTTGATAAACCAATATGTCAGTTTGATCCATAATTTGATCCATGCATATTGAAGAAGTGTTGTTTGACAGAGACCACTGAAATTTACTGTTCCAACAAAAACCTCTAGTTTGTAGGTAACTCCATCTGAAAAGTCTAATCACTGGTATAAACTTAGACCGGCATGTGCCACCTGTAGTTTGATGCATTACTTGATTAGTAAAACCCTAGAAATTACATAAATGTGAATTTATATAGAAGGTTATGGATGAGAGTAACTTGATTGGCATATTATAGGTTCACAATCATTTTTTTCATTTTGATGTTGTTATTATTTGTTTGTCTTTTGGATATACTTGTCATCTGTTTTTTATAATTCAAGTTATCTTTTGTGGGTCTGAATGTGAGAATTTCAACCTCTTCAAACTGAAGTTATCACTCTTTTGATACATCTACTGCATTTGACACTATATATCTTTGGTTCTCTATACTCTGTTTTCCTAGAGTCGAGCAATCAAGTTGTAAAAATATATTCTACTACTCTAATACGAGGTACAAGGAATTCATGATGATAGAAAACAGTTTCTCTAATATATTTCACCAATTTTAGTTCTGATTACTTTGGGATGTCACTGTTGTTATGTGTGCTATTGCAGAATATCAAACCTCCTTGCCAATCATACTCATATATATTAGATATTCTTTTCTGTCACATCCTGTATGAGAGTGGTATATTAGGCTGTCAGCACTTTACCATGATCATCATTGTATCATGCAGGGGCAGCTGGGTTCATCTCCAGGAAGTCAGCAAACAGCAGGGGTTGCTCAGTTTTATAGTCCCTCACAACAAGGTGAGACAAATATTGGAGCTCAAGGGAAATTTTCTTCTTATCGACCAGGTTCTGTTTCTATGGGACTGTATGCAGTTCCCAGAGAGAACATATTTCCTGAGAGACCTGGCCAACCTGAATGTCAGTTCTACATGAAGACTGGAGATTGTAAGTTTGGTGCTGTTTGCAGGTTCCATCATCCTAGGGAGAGACTAATTCCTACTCCTAATTGTGTGTTAAATCCATTGGGTCTTCCATTACGTCCAGTAAGTTATTCACCCGATCTGTTTTTGCTCTCTTCTCTTTGATCAACAGTTCATTCATGTTTAGGGTCAGTTTTGCACTTTACTCGGATATGATTTACACAATAAATATTACACAAATATTTTCCTTTTAGTCCCTGGTTACCTTGGTCACTAATGCAGTTCTTGGATTTAAGTGCTACTTTTATATATGAAGAATATTTGAAGACTTGGGGTCTTCAATATGAATGCTAAACCTTGCACATCATCTTATTCCTCTTTTTTTTACTAACCTGCTAACATGTTAAACGTCCTTTGCAACTTTAACAGGGAGAGCCCTTGTGTGTTTTTTATTCTCGATATGGTATCTGCAAATTTGGCCCAAACTGCAAGTTTGATCATCCCATGGGCCCCGTCACATATGGCCTGTCAGAGTCCTCCGTGGCTGATGTCCCGACAGTTCAGCATCTACTGGGATCATCATTAGATCCTCCTACTTTGACATTGCCATCAGAAGAGACTGCCAATGGTAGCTCAGGAGTGTCCATACGAGCACCAACGTCAGACTCTAGGCGAGCTACTTCTGTTGATGAAAATGATGAGGCGGATTCATAGTAATTTTCCTGTTCAAGTATTCACAGGTTTATTTTTCCCTTGAGCTGCCCAAGGTAAGGAAATTATCTGTAACATCCAGTTTCTGTAGCTGGAGATGTACAGTCCTTTCGATGCATTTTTTCTTCTAAAGATTCATGCATTTGGTGGCAAACAAGAATTGCCTATTAAATATGCTTCTTAATGTTATTATGAAATGCTTTTTAAAATTACATGATAATATGCTTCCTCTTGATATAGCATTCTTCTCCAATTTTTTTCCTTATACAGAATAATTCTTTTAATTCTAATAGCTCCAGTGGCTCTATTTCTCTCCAATATCTTCTTCTTTTTATATCTTGCGGTTGAATGCTAGATATATTTTTTTACCTTTTCTCTAGTTTTCTTCCGTTAAGAAGCATATCGCTAGGTGGATTATTTTTGTTTTTTCCTTTGGCATCTAAATGTTGTTTTTAGGTACATGTAGAGCATAGATTAAGTTCTTGACTTGCTCTCAGTTAGTCCTTTTGTAATATCTCTTGCCACAATTTCCATTCCCAGATGCTCGTATTTGTGTTGAAAAGAGCAGTAAGAGTTATGTTGGATCTGAAACTAAACACTAAAACATGTGTGACCATGCAACAACATACGGTAGCAGCTTCCTAGAGAAAAATAATATGCTGTGTGATGAATAAGCTGAAATTATATGTCACTTGGAAGTTTGAAAATGCTTAATATGTCATATACATGCATATCCAATCATTCACATATTCATTAGCTGTGAATACTAACTTGAATTATATATAATAAATATCGCTAGTATCAAAGCTTGCAGATGAAACCAGATCATGATTGGTTCGATTCTGGCCGTTACGACTTGTTTATAAACTCGCCCGGACCCACACGTAAAGCCAATCAAGACACAGGCGAATAGTCGAGCAGAGGACCTGTTCATATATGGCACCCAAAAAGTTGCACACATTCCCTGGCCACCGTCCGATCACAGATCTCGTGCATCTCGAAGCAACCGCAGTTTCTCGTACCTCTCACTCTCTAATAAGCAACCGCAGTGTCTCTCTCTAATAAAAAAAAAAAGGCAGCAGAGCCAACAACGAGAACAGAAGAAAAGCGTGGAGAAAAGAAGGAAAAGTGAAACCGCCCCCTCTCACTCTCTCTCGTGCTTATATTCCCACATCACTCACCGAGTTCTATACTAACACTGTTTATTTCTTTTTGGGGGTGGGATGTCGATGGGGGGACCGGCGGCGGGAATAAGGATGGCGACGATGGAGGCGGCTATGGCGGTCGTAGTGGTGGTTGGGATGATGACGAGAGGGGTAGGGGAAGTGACGTGGTGCATAGCGAGGAGTGCGGCGGGAACAACGGCGCTGCAGACGGCGCTGGACTACGCGTGCGGGTCCGGAGCGGCGGACTGCACGCCGGTGCAGTCCAGCGGCCTCTGCTACCTCCCAAACTCGCTCGCCGCCCACGCCTCCTACGCCTTCAATAGCTACTACCAGCGCTCCAAGGCCGCCCCCGGCGCCTGCGACTTCGCCGGCACCGCCACCGTCACCATCACCGACCCCAGTCAGTGCTCTCTCCCTCTAGCCCTCCTTTTCTCTTTCTTAGCTATGACGGATCGAGTACGTGCCTGGCATTTAATCTGCGCCATTGTCTATACGTTGCACGAATCTCGGCGAGTAGTACGCCTCGATCTGCGTGCTACAGCTGGAAAGGGTTCGAGCGTGCGCACACAATAGATAGTTTGTTCTTTCCCCGTCATCTTGTTTTCCAATCATAATTTCGTATTTTATCTCTTCGAAAAGAAATATAAATCAAAATCTTGTTTGCATTAACTGCATATAATCTCGTTAATGCTTCATGTGAAATAAAATTGCAAGTTAAAGGCTTTCTGTACCCTAAAAAGCGACCCTATAGTTTCAATCTTCGGAGTGTTGATTTATATTATGGAAGGGAATGTTATATATGATTATATTTCTTGGAAACTAGTAGGTGCTTTTTTTTTTCCTTCTTTGTTTTTTTAAATTTATTGGGTTTTTTGGTTGTTTGTCATTTGATAAAAATGATTTGGAGAGGAGATGGATACACATAAGGAAGTGTCGGTGCTGACTTGTTTTGTTGTCTTGTTTGGTTTCAGGTTACGGATCGTGCACATACCCTTCTTCTGCAAGGTATGTGACACGCTTGCTTTTTAAATCTGAAGCAACTCAACTTTTCTTGCAAAGAATGAAAATTTTATTTATATGCATAATCCCGAGATATGGAGGTTAGTTTTGGTTTCATGTTTTGCCAACTTGTGCTCTCTTCATGTTATAGTCGATTAATCCTATACATCATGACCAATTGGTCAGTTTTATCTGTGTTCTAGGTCACGAGCTTGTTTTCGGGATTCTTGGGACTCTAGTTGATGATGATGATGATGATGATGATGATGATTGGTCAGCTTGAGGCTTTATAGATGTTGGTTGCCCCTCCACCATGTGTTTGTTTGGCCACCTCAAGCTTTCTTGCATGATCATTCAACCTTGCTCCCATGATGACTATGCATTGACTATCTTTACTATCATCACAAAGATCCATATCCTGATAAGCTGATACATACAGTAAGCCCATTTAAGATCCAATAAGCTTATCAGGTCAAGTGAGATTCCTGCATTTATATCTGACAATATCTTATCTTTGATACTGGACCTAAATTTGACCAGAGATTTTGGGTAAATGCTCATTTTGGATTCTCTAAGTTTATCACATTCAGAATCAGGTCCTAGGTGGATCCTGTCAGAAAACACCCCTGATACCTATAGCAAGTTCATTATTAAATTGGTCTCATGCTTCAATATTTAATTAAAGTTGCACAGTGTACTACTTTTTACCTTGTTATAGATGCTTGGAATCACATACTGAGGTGTAACTGACCATATTTACTCTTCCAAGCCTATTTAATACCACTACATCGTGGAGTGAAGTACTTATGTAGGGTTTTTGGGTTGATAGGACAAAAAGAAGTAATTGTTCATAAGGCTGTGTTCGTTACCCACTTTCAAGCATGAACTGGTGGCTCAACGATATTTCATGGCATGGATTCAAATACCAATCAATATGATGTGCATTAACTAATATTTACCTGTCTGACAAACGAGAATCAGTTTTATTTTTTATTATTTTTATGGGTGATATCTGTTAATATAGGTTGGAATACTGCCGGTATATTGGTATCCGGTAGATTAATGAAACTGGTAAACAATCAAGATTGAAATCCTTTTCTCATGGTTCTTGAGATCTTTTGAATGGTCTTTTCAGTTAAGAGAAATGCTTGGTGGTGTAGAAATAGTAGTGAGGTTTATGAAGCCTCTGGTAAGATAGTGAATGTCACCTTCAATTACTTGATGCCACATCATTGACAAATGAGATTCAACAAATTAGGATCTAGAGAAACTAAGAGGGACATTGGGGAAAAAGAAGGGGGATATGTTGAATTTTTTTGTATTTGATATTAAAAACATAATATCATTGTCTAAACAAATTCATTTAATCAAATTCAAACACTAGAATGGCAGGCTGCTATGTACAGGCGTAGGAACTGATTAACAATATTGCAACTAGCAACATCAAAATGTCTTGGATGGTGATCTTGTGCTTTAAAAGTATGGGAAAGTATAAATTCTTGTTTTTAATTTTTTTTTTATCAATTGTGGGATCTTTCGGTCTCTTATTTATATTTTATGCCACAACTAAGGCCCTGTCCATGATATTTCTGTTTATGGTCACACTTCCTCAAATCAATGCTGATCCTGTAGGCTAAGAATTTGTATTGTGCCCTATGGTGAGGCACCCAATGATTTGTCTCGTGGTCCTGAATGATTTGTCTTTGGAAAAAGAAGGAAAGAGGGGCTATAATTTATAAGCCACAGGCTTCCTCATCTCTTTCCGCCATCTGCAATCTTTGTATCTTCTTGTTACCACAGTGCAGATGGTTGTTATGATTTGCCTATCACACCTTAACAAACAATGATGAAACAAGCAATAGGGTGAATTAGTCATTGGTATAACTAACAATAAGCAACAGACCCAAATGCAAATAATAACGCAAGCCCAATACCAATGAGCTTTGTGCAAATACCCATCTATGGTGAATTAGTCATCAGTATAACTAACAAAAAAAAGTCATGATTCAAATTCATAACATGCTCTTTTACCATGATATTGTTTTAGTTAGGTTGTCAGTTACCACCTTGAAACTTCAAAATTTATAGGAAGTGGACCAACTTACAATTGAACTCTGAAATTGAAACATTTGTTCAACCTGCTGATGCTCAGTCTATGACCGTTCCTGAATCTGTTATATGTCTGTGTTAGCTATTTTTGTTTTTAATATACGGGCTACTCTTTTTACATGCAAAATTACTCTTGGTGTTTTACTTCCTTTTCTCTATTGATACAAGATTTATCTGGGAAAATATGAACAAATGAAGGTGCTAGAGTTGTAAAGTTGGTTGGAATGTGAGAGGTGCATCTATTTCATACTTCAAACTTGGTAACTAACTCTTATCCTAGATGGGAGTGGTTTTGTCAGCAGCCTGGATAGGTTTAAAATTGGACTTCAGGCAATAATCTAGTTTTGGGGTTGAGAAACTACATGGAAAAGGTTGAGACTATCACAAACTCCTTTTCGGGTGCATTTCTAAAATTAATTTTAGTCTGAGGGGGAAGGAGAAAGTCAAATGAACAAAAACTTGAGCATGTTTAATCCTTACATGAATACATAATGTCAATCAAAGAAATACTTCTACTTTATTGTTCACAAATCCATCAACTACATAATAACCTTCTTCTACCGAAGCAACATCTACTTCAAAGACTAAAAAAAAAATAGTGATTCCTTCTATACATATCTTACAACATTGGATATCTTAATTGCAGCACTGCAGGAGGCTCAACAAGTACACCAAGAACTAATACTCCCTCCAATACACCAGCAACAACCTCTATACCGCCTTCTACACCAAACTTTGGCAGCACTGATGGTGGTGTTGGTGGGCTGAGTCCTCCAGGGTTTGGCTCAACTGTGCCTAATGCCGATACATCTATTGCTTCTCCTATGTGCCCCCATTTTCTGACCAGTTGCCTTTACTTCATCTCATTGCTAATCTGATGGATTAGGTTAGGCTTTTCAAGTGCACATTATTGTATCTGCCACAATTTTGTTTGAGGACTTTGTGGTAGTTTTTAATTATGATGTGCTGATCTTGCAACTTCCAAATGTTTGTGAGGAAAGAGATGGTGGGTGTAGGCACTGGGATATGGCATCCTCTTCTCCATCTACTGAAAAATAGGGGCCTAAATGTGCATCCTTTTCATTCTTGTATGTGCTTCATGGGTTTTAGTTGTAGTTACAAGTGTAATGATAACCTTACTTGCTTATAAGTGGCTTGTCAGTTCCCACGGTTGTCTCTAACATGAAGTCCTGGGTTGGCCTGATGCTCAACATGGTGAATGGCTTGGAGCTGCTGTTTTAAAAAATGTGCTGACTCTGTTCTTCATGGCTAAGAACTTGAATTTTTGGACATATGGAGATCTACAATGGTGCCACAAGAGGACTTTCGAGATTTGAAGAATTGATGATGATCTTTGGTACACCTGAAGCAACTCTTATAATGCATCATTGCATAGCTTGCTTTTCAACAAGCACTAGATGTGATTAAATGTGGTGTTGTTTGTTGGTACAACATAAAGAAAAAGGTAAGAAAACAAGCACTGGCATCCATATGTGATCTTTTTTGCCCCATGATTTTTGGTCTAGTGTCCTCTACACTGACAAATTATTGAGGGATGTGGAATCAGGTCTTGAAGAGCTTCCAAGTGCTCAAGGGATCATTCTTTGTTGACCATGCTGAAAATAATTAGTGAGAAGGAA